>CM037093.1:57616465-58216465 GCA_020916435.1 Oxytropis ochrocephala | reverse complement strand
GGACAAACTTGTTTTACTTAGACTCGCTTATATTGTCATTCTTCTTGGTATTGCTTAATGACCTTTGGTGATTGAATTTATATTCATATTGTGCAGCTGATTGTTGAATCAGTTTCACTTTCAAGCAGGTTTATATTGTTGAAAATATTGAGCAGTTTCACTGTATGTTTATATTGTCATTGTTGAAGATATTAAACAGGTTTTTATTTGGGCCGTTGAATGTATATATTGAACACTATATGTATTCATATGTATGTATTCTGTTTCTGTTACTCTATTATGTTGTGTGATTCTGTTTGTTTTTAAATGTTATTAAAAATCCGTTTTGTGATTATGTTCAGTTGGTTGATGCTTCACTTTGGTGGAAATGAAAGAGGATCCCATAAGCTGCCTTCGGATTCTCTTACTGGTGTGTATACTCAGTCTGTTCTTCTTGTCTCTCAAATCTATTCTGTTTTATGATTTTGATTGCTATTATAATTTTGTTTTCTGATTATGTTCAGTTGATTGATGCTTCAGAAGGGTGGAAGAATGTAAGATATTCCAATACTGTTAATCTATGCATTTTTCAGGAGGGTGGAAGAAAGAAGTAATGTTGGATTGTATCTGGTTCACACATGAAGGATTTACATATTTGGTTGTGTTATTGATGTTTAAATTTATTTTTTGAACTTTACTTTGGGCTGTAATTAATTATTGGGCTGTAATTTGGAGAGATAGGGAAATCCACAATCTTTAATGTGTCAAAGTTTATACATATATATATATATATATATATATATATATATATATACACTTATCAACATATATATAAAACAAATTAGCTAACAAGTTACATTATCCAATTCATGAACTTGTTAGCTAATTTGTTTTATATATATGTTGATAAGTGTATATATATATATATATATATATATATATATATATATATATATATATATATATATATATATATATATATATATATATATATATGGATTTGATTGGATTATATTGTTGTATATGATTAGGTAAATTGCAAATATTAAAAGGAAAATACACAAAACAGTAAAAAATTAAAAAAAAAAAAAAAAAAATTAGACAATGGGCAGCGCTTTTAATGAAGTGCTGCCTATTAGGACAGGTTTGGGCAATAGGCAGCGTTTTTTAGGGAGCGCTGCCTATCTGAGAACGCATTTAGGCAATGGGTAGCGCTTTTTAGGAAACGCAGCCTATCTGAGGACGCATTTGGCAATGGGTAGCGCTTTTTAGGGAGCGCTGCCTATCTGAGGACGCATTTGGCAATGGGTAGCGCTTTTTAGGGAGCGCTACCTATCTGAGGACGTATTTGGCAATGGGTAGCGCTTTTAGGGAGCGCTGCCCATTGTTGGAGTGGAATGGGCAGCGCCACTTTCCGCTGCGCTTAAAAGCGCTGCCCATAGATGAAAAAAAGCGTTGCCCATCACCTAAATCTGTTGTAGTGACGAAATCAGTAAACAAACGTTTGTCAACAATATCTTCGTTTGAGGCGCCTGATAGCAACCGCATGTTTGTATGCAATTGAAGCACTTGACAATGGTTCCACAAGTATGAGGAGTTGATTGTTGCGTTAACAATTTGTTGTCTTGTCCCTTTGGTTATAACTTGTAGGATTTGACGAAAATCCCCACCTAATACTACAACCTTGCCACCGAAAGGTTTGGATTCATTTCCTAGTTTCTCAAACCTCATTATGTCCTCTAAATGTTTTATCCACGGCCTCAAATGCATGTTTGTGCATCATTGGAGCCTCATCCCATATAATCAGTTTCGCTCTAGAAACCAATTTAGCTAGCTCGTTGCCATGTGCAATATTACATGTTGAGTCCTCATGAATGTTGAGGGGAACTGCAAATCTAGAATGAGATGTTCTCCCACCAGGCATTAACAATGCAGCAATACCTCTAGAGGCAACAGTCAAAACAATATCTCCTCTAGATCTCAGATAAGAAGATAAGGCCCTCCAAATAAAAGTTTTGCCTGCACCACCAAAAGCTTAAGGAAGAACATACCTCCATTGTCCATTTCGACAACTGCCATGATTTTGTCATACACTGAACGCTGTTCGGAACTCATAGTTGATAGTAATCGCTCATACTCCTCCATCAGTTGCACTCTGTCATAGTTTAATTCATCTTGGATAAGTCTATTTTGTAAGGATTCGTGTGTGGGAAATTCTCGTTTGCTCCATTGTTGGGAAGTCGCCCAATCTTTTGTTATGTGTCGCCAACATCTTATCAATCTCAATAAGAAGGTATATGCATAATCGGGAATCTTTCAAGGTCGACTCTCTGAAATTAAAACGTGTATTTGAATGAATATATTCATATATAGTCCATAACCAAAACGCAATAAGATTAAAGACAATAAGGTTACGTCTAAAATTTGGAAGTGCCTGTTGATCAAAGGAGCATTGTTTGTTTATGCAGAATGTCTTCTGAAAGTAAATGATGTATGTCGTCGAACACAACTTCCGGCCTATACATCTGTTGGGCCACCAAGGATATTACGAAGATATTGCGTAAGTAATGATCGGACCCCCAATGGCTAGCCTCCTGAATGTCGTCTATGTGTTCCTTGTCATCTTCCAATAGACCACGTGTGAAGCACGCCTGTTTGAATGATAGATGAGGATTGGGCCTGTTTGAATGATTTAGAAACATAATGCATTCGACCAACACTCATTCCCTTTTGTCTAGGTGTCCAACATCTCTCTTTCTGCTTCCATACAAAATGTGTTGGAAACTGTGTATATATTAATTCCCTAGCTTCAGGATAAATTTTGATTGCGTCAAACCACGCTAAGAACTTTGTGTAGCTAGAACTCATTCTGTCAAAAACTGTATCAATTGATTTGGTGTTGTCAAACATAAGGTACTGCTCCCCATGCAAGTGAAACATTAACCTTTCAACGGCTGGTTCCCTAAAGTGAATATCATAACTGAAAATCCTCCATACCGCCTCACAAGGGAATAAATACCTACAATCGTAGTATAACTTTATCTCATCAACAACTTGAACGAATCTGAAAAGTAACTTACCCTACAACGGATAGGTGATTTGCAATTCCATTCTCTATATCATATATATAGAGCTGTGCGAACTTGGGTGTCTCTCCGGGCATAGGCAATAGGCTACCGATTTGGTGATAATTTTCCCCGTTCATTACAAACACGGGAGGTGCCCCACCAATGTTTAGTTGTTGCTGAATCTTACCACCCATAGATGAGAATGAAAACATGTTATTGAACTATCGTACGCGGGTTTTTAAGTAGTTGCTTTGGGTATCGGTCCCATGGAACAAATCAGCTAATATTTGGGGTTGTTGCTTATACTGTGGGAGGACAACACGGCCATGTGAACAACATAATCTGAACATCAGTTTTTTTGCGTTATAATTCTTTGGATTCTTTCCTCGAACCAAAGAGATGCACCACAATATTCACATATGTTTGTAGGTAAACCAATGTCATTGTAATCTATCATTTCGACTATAAAAACGGAATATAAGTTGGTAATGTTACAAATTACAAATTTCCATTTTGATAATTGAGAAATCTAATTAAAGATAACACTAGATACATACCATTGTAGCAATCAGGATCGGCTACATAGGTTTCGCCTTCGTCTACGTCGGAAGGATGATCATCGTGTAAGAAAGTTGGTTGGGATGAACTACCTGTGACACATGATTAATAAGACTTTTGTAAGAAGATGTGTAAGGAACGGTTGAACATGACAACCGTGAGTAAGTTGGAAAACGTATCTTTCAAAAAACTACCTTGTTCTTTATTCTTGCTACTACATGGGGTCTAGATTTACCGAAGTTTGGGGTAAGCGTAACACATAGTTGTCCCCTCAAAAATGAATTCTACTATGATGATTGGGTTGATTTATATATCCGTATGTGAATCTTATGGAATTATCAAGTTATACAACCCAAAGATTGGCTGCCAGTGGTGTACCTAGAATATCACCTCCTCTAATGTGGGAATGGGTGGTATCGTTTGGGGGTAATGTAATAGATGCGTTGATTCTTCCTTTTTGTGCCGTAGATTTGAGAGTATGTTTTCCCGACCAACTCTAGGAAACGATGGGGCCGTATGAAACCAAATCAAGTAATCCCTGCAAATAGCAAACGTTAATCTGTATGTGAGCAAGTATGAATAACGTATTTTGTGTGTCGTGTGTGACTACATTCCTACAATTATAGACCCCCAAATAATAAAATAACGTGATTAACAGTACCATAAGTAATACCAGACATCGGTAAACTCCATTGACCTCCTTTCCCAAAGGACACGCTGGTCATAAACTCTTTGAAAAGGTTGTCAGACGGGCCACCTACACGAAAGTTACTCTTCCTTTCAAATGAAGATGTATATAATGTACAAATCACTTTACTGGTCTAGGTTGTAAGATAGTGGAGGAAGTGGGGGAGGGGGGTTTATAAAGTTAGAATATAATGAGGTAGCTGGTAATCGTTGGAAAGGTAATGTGTAACAAAATGAGCTACTTGGTGAGGATAATATGCTGCTAAACCATACCTTGAGTTATATCTTCTAAACTTGAAGCGTCAAACTGAGGAAGCAAATTACAAATTCCCTTTGCATTTGGATGTGAGGAATAACTCTTTGATGACGAAACCGAAATAGATTTCCGATCTGATATGGAGCAATAAGGCCAACTTATCAACAGGAGCATAAATAATTGTTCCATGTAAAAAGGAAATGGACACCAAGCTTTAAAAAATCATTTTAAAAGATAGAACATATCCAACAATTAAGTTTGTGCCTGAAGTTGGAAGACCTGATATAAATACCTGTATTAAAATGGGAAATGGTTGTGTTTACTCTTATTGGGGTTTGGTAAGTATTGGGGTTTATCATTTCTTCTACACCTTTTGCAGGTTGACCTTTTTTGCGTTTAAACGGGGGCTCCTCCATGATCAAATGCTTAGTTTTTAATCAAAGAGTTGTGGAAGGGGAATTATGTAATTTGCTGGTTTTCATTCGGTGGATGACTAAAACCCTTCTAGTTGTTCTTACTTATAGTGAAAGGTGTGTCACGTTATGTGGTTCAAGACAAAAAAAACCTTGTAACAGCTATAAAGTGAGAAACAAAGTAAACAACGTATGAAGATGTATGAGGGACAGGTTTCAGAATAAGGCAACTCTGACATAATGAAATATCGTAAACTGGATTTTGCTAACAAACTTGGTGGATTTTTTGGAATCCGTGCCCACAACTGACAACACATTTCATAAAAATCCTGCTATTTATTTGAAGTTAAATTTTCATGTCCTGATATTGGCACCTACTGGTATATAAGACGAAAAATGTATGAGTAGTCTGGGATATAGTGCCACGTATATATAAAGTAATATGCATATCTTTTCACCTTAGTGTCGACGCTGAAAGAAGTAAAATATTCAACCATCGTATTTTTAAACACCATTGTTGTGCAATCCTTTTGAACACACTAGGAGGTTCTTCAATAGATAAATAAGTAACAAATGCATCACTTATATTGAGATCCCGAAAGGCCTTGTGATTTGGTGATAGAGGAACCAATTAAATGGTTATTTCCATCTCGTAATAATGCAAATTCTAACTTCCCAAAAAGGAATCATACGCTGATGCATTGCAGTATACCAATGCTTGACATGGCGAATAAACGTTTAAATGTCAATAAATATTAACAAACAAATTATTCAACACCTAAGAGTACCATAATATAATTATATAAAAGTATCTAGGGGAGGGGCGAGTAGTAGAACTGAGTATGTCATGTTCTACTTTCTACATGCAAGAAGGATCATAGATAGCAAAAGGAAACTACGGGGCTCCTAAAGGGACCACTATATTGTGATCCTAATGCCAAAAAAATGTGGCTTCAAGTCAATCCTAGGAATAAGAAACGTACATTTTTTACATACCATTAACACCGTCAGGGTGTAATGGGTTCAGGTACATAATTTAGCGACAAGTACTTCAAAACAACTACAGGCTTATAAACCTAACACAACTACCTGCCCCCAGACCGTGAAACAAACTAAGTCGATCACTCCTTCGGTTCAATCTTGATGGAGCCCCTGCTGAGTTTCTTAATCGAATCCGGTGAGAAGTCCATGTTCTTGAGATCAATCCCATCAAAATAATCTAAAGGCCTCTTCCCTAGTTGCCTACTTGTTGGTGTGACCTCAAAGTCTTTCAGATAGTCATCATTCCTATCCGTGGAAGATGAATCGCCAAGATCAATCTGCATGAGTCAAAAAACCAGAATGAATCAACCAAAATAAAGGATGTAAGAGCATGAAAAACGAAAAGCAGATTGCCTCAAGAACTGAGTATGCATATGAATGATAACATAAACTTAACATCACTTGAGCATATGAAGTTATCAAATCTACAGCGGACCTTCCAACAATCATGGAAGCTAATCCATTGAACAAAGTCAACGTTGTTGAGGCAGTATCGTCAATAACAACAACATTGAGCTTATACCTATGATAGAGATATAGTAACAGGTTCATTAGAATCATCACCTTTTAAGGAGCCAAAAGTTTTATCAACTATTTGAACGTTCATATCAATACACTACAAGAAAATCGTTGATTTGCCACGGACATTTCCGTGGCAAATGTACAAATTTCCGTGGCAAAACAACATTTGCCACGGACCAAAAATGGTGGCAAAAACGCTCGTCGCAAATCATTTGCCACGGACTTTTCCGTGGCAAATTTTTCCGTCGCAAACCCGTGGCAAATCCGTCGCAATTATCCGTGGCAAAGTCGTCGCAAATTTCATCGCAAATCCGTCGCAAAAATTTAAAAAAATTAAAAAAAAAAATAAATCATAATTTTAATTCTTCAACACATTCATTAGTCAATGTTATCATCATAATTATTTAGAATCAAACTCCCTACACTTGAAATTTAGCTAGGAGATATTAAAAAAATAAAGGATAATATGATTAATAAGACTACAGAATCATTTCACACAAAACTAATGGAACTGTGGCTGAGTATCTATTAACAAATTTATTACAAGACTATCAAGTACATATTTCTTTCTACATCACTTTCAATTGTCTGCTTTAAATGGGCAGGAAATTCAACTAACTATGTTCACAAGTTAATTTTGCAAGTTTTTCTCCTTGCTTATTGGCTAGGTTAATAGAAGCAATATTTTCTACCTGAAATTCCAAGTATAATCGGCAATTCATTTTGTGTTTCTCTTCCTTCACCCCATTTGTTTGAAATAATTGATCGTCCATTGTCACCTTTTGGTGACCTTCTTCTGCTTTTGGAAAATGGCGGCTCTTGAACAACATAAAGGTTTATACCAACTTTCCCTTTGATGTGTAAACTTGACAAGATCTTTGCAAAATGTTAGAAATAATAATCTTAAGCAACGTATAATAAAAAAGTCAAGTTATCAACATAATTTCTACAATATTATCATCCAAGTACATAAAGTAAACGTTCCTTATATTGAGCTCTAGCACTAACTAATAACTATGCATGAGATTTAAGTTAATTCTATCAAATAGAGATTATGTTCTATTTAAGAATACTGATTATAAATGATGGCAATGATTGCAAACTCAAGAGATTGCCATTTACATATCATAGTACTGACTAAATTTGTGAGAATATGCCTGATCCTTAAAACATCTCCGATTACTGCGGCTTGTGCATGAAGCAATTGAAGTGTAAATTACTCTGCACTTATCTTGCGTAATCATGCAACAATGAAAAACCTTTGATGCTAAGCATGAAAGTATTAAGTAAGTTCTCACCTCGATAGGTATATCATCCGCTACATTTCCTTCTAAGATTAACATTTTCTCAATGATCTTTGCCGCAAATTGCCCGAGAGTACATGCTTTACGACCTCTCTTGGCCGAAATTTGGTAGCTTCCAATTTCATAGCTCCTACAGAGAATTTTGTGGGGTGGGAAGAAATTTAAATGACCAAGATTTACTATTAGTCTTCACTAAACAAAGAAACACTACTAACTCTCAAGTTCCTCTTAGGATGATTAAAATTAGTCTTTGAAAAAGCGCCTTAAGTTGAGATATCATTAATAACAAGCAAAGTAGTAATACATAAGAGATCTATGTAGAACCAATATTTCATATTGAAGACGTGCCCAATGTCCGACACATGTGGAAGTCAGACGCCGACACATGTGGTGACATTCAATCTTTCCATTTCCTCAAATTATTATCAGTGTTTACGTGTCAGTGTCGTGTTCGGTTTCTATGTCGGTGCTTCATAGGAAGAGATTCCTAACCTGACTCAACCTTGGAAAGATCAAGTATGTCATTTATAAGTTGAAGAACCAAATCTCCTGAAGATATCATGACATCCAAGAGTTGTCATTACATAATTTGATTGAAAAGCAATCTATAATTATTCATATAATGTAGTATCACAGTATGAGTCACAAAGCACACCGTTTATCAAAATGACTAAAGAGAAAATGGAAACACAAAATATTGAAAGAGATAAATAGGTGGGGTGAAGGTGAGAATAAGATCAGAAATGTTCAGTATGTAAAAGACTGGCTGATCATATGCTAAAATCAATAAAAGGGACAACATAGAAAGAGTAGAAGATACAAACAAGGTAAAGCTTCAGAGTTGCCCAATGATCAAGCTTTCATCGGTGTGTGGAGTCAGAGGAACTCAGAATAAAGCGAATTGTGGACAACCATCTCAAGCTTTGACGACGTCAACAAATGACCATGTCCCCTAAAATCATCAAAAACATTTATATATTATAGAGTGCACAATAAAGTACCGAAACACGAACAAATCAAGTGAAATTTTGAAAACAAGAAGTTAAAATTACTAGATAAAAAAGCATAAATTTTTTTAAAAAACTATCAATAATAATAAGCAAAGATAAGTCGGGTATCATATTTCTACAATATACAAAAAAATGCTTGCATAGATAAAGGTAAGCAATAGGTCACCGTACTCAACCCAAGTGGACTCTACTTTATCAAGACAAAGATTTCAATGCCATTTCAGATAAAACTCTTTCCAGGTTCCCTAAAGAGAAAAACAAAGTCACGATTATAACTATAAGAATATCAACACATACAAACAATGTAACACACAAATTGTGCAGGGGGTAAACCTCTTGATCCCGAACCCTTGAAAAATCGAGAAGGATCGTAAAGGACATCTCATACAAATTGTTTTGGACAAGAAGATCACCAAATCGATAGTGCGCCATTTTTTCCTTTAAAATGAAAAAAAGGGAAACACGGGTTCAAAGTTCTATCAAATGAAAGCACATAATATCAAAATCGAATATCATCAATCACACTCGAAGCGACCATATGATTCATAGAATTTAGAGAGAGACTTGCGGAAAATGTCCATTTGACATTTGCCGTGATGACATATACTCTGCTGAAGTTAGCACAAACTCATTCTCAAGTTTTTCGATATCAACGTTGGATCACACTTTGAGGCTCAGCATCATTATCACCGTGCAGCAAAATTAATTAATAATAATGATATTACCAACTCTTCAATTAGCATTAGTGCAACTCTTTTAATGATAAAGGAAGAAATTAAGGCAGAGATGATTACAGAGAGTGAGAAGAATAAAATCATCCTAAAAAAAGAAAAATGAAAGAACTACGAAGACATTAATGAAACAAAGATACCCAATCCCTAAACATACCCATCAAGAAAAATACCCTTTTGAAAAGACATAACATTAGCACAAAGGTGAAGAACATGCTATATATGAATCCATTGTTACCTGCTTATTTCATTTTGCTAAAAGTTTGAGGAAGTAAAAATGTTGATATAACATCATAATTTCATAATAAATAACATTATTTTTATTGATGAATTACTTACAATATCCATCCGGTGTTCTTTTAGCTTTCTTACTCGGGTACTGTTCGCTCATAAGAGAACTTTTCTCAGCCAGTGGATCAATCCAGGCATATGCAGGATGAACAAGATGCAGTGCATTAACTGCAGCAGAGAGCACATTCAACCTCTCTTGCAACATCAAGGAGCTGCCTTGGTTATCTTTCAAAGCTGCTTCAGTTCTCAAACGAGCAGAATACATGTATATGTATTTTGCTGCTCGTTGCCAATTATGCCGGTGCAATTGAAATGCATAGAGCAACTTATATAAGTTTGGTTTTGCAGAAATATCTGATCGTTCAGCCTACATATTACACAGTGAAAATTCTGCAGGTTAAAGAAAATCAGCAAAATTAGCACCACTTGATTTATTACTAAAGTACTATTACTATTACTATGTTATACATTCGTGTACCTTGACTCAAAATACCACCCTTGATTATCTAATATTGTCCTAGTCACAAATTGATATTACCCTGATCAACCTTTGAGGACTGAGCCATCAACATATTATTACAAAATGGATGGTTTCACATCTATTTTATTAGATTATTTACAATATAAGGAAAAAAAATTGGTAGAGTTTGATTAACAAAGGAGAGTCGAGAAAAGTTCATCACAGTTTATCCAACCTTTATAGCACCTTGTTCATAAAGAACAATTATGAAACGCCTCAGCGGATGTATTTGCTCTCCTCGTGCTGGATTTGAAATTATAGCACAATATGCATCATAATACCGACCAAGGTCTAATGCAAATATAAAAACATTAGCCCACAACCGTCCCTTGATGGTTGTCACCGATTCATTAACCGTGTTGTCTGTGCACATTTCATCTTTCATACAGAGAGCTTCATCAACTTGCTCAAGTGCGGCAAGGGCAAACCGCAAGCACCGTCACTAATGTTAAATCGTTCAAATAATTGCATTGCCCATTGATAGTAATGAAGCTTCTCCACGTAAGAAATCTCAGTAAACATAGCAAAGACAATAACCCAAATAACTTAGGAAACTCTAGTAGCAATATCCTAAACACAAGAAGCAAATGCTTGCATTATACATTACATCTCATATTCGGACTCACTCAATGAATACATTAGCGAAAAAAACACAAACCTTGTCGGTCATGATTCCGAGAGCAAAGCATTCGCATCGACCAACAAAACGGCATCAACACGCCGTCGCCGCCATTCGTCGACAGTGCTTGAAAATCTGTTGTCCCCTCAGATATAGTGAGGGATTTAGTCAATCAAAGCTTCTTAACTGTCCTTTCACCCCATCAGACCTAAATTATCCAATTAACAATAACAATCAAACCAAAGCAACCGATCCATTGAAAGCTTTGAATTCAATTAACTAGCAAAATAATAGTGTTTATAATAAAATAATGTCTGGATGCTAACAGTAACCATGTAAATCAATACAAAACAAAACAAAGTACTAGCTAACTACCAAAAGATAAAATGAACAGGA
Organism: Oxytropis ochrocephala; assembly: GCA_020916435.1. Taxonomy (NCBI): domain Eukaryota; kingdom Viridiplantae; phylum Streptophyta; class Magnoliopsida; order Fabales; family Fabaceae; genus Oxytropis; species Oxytropis ochrocephala. Next base: position 58,205,070 of record CM037093.1, on the reverse strand, counting down.
ATCAAAACCTTGAACGTATTGGTATCAGTTAATAATAATGAAAATATATAAAGTAAATCTCCTAAACACAGGGATGAATACATGTACAAATATGCTTACCTAGAAGCTTCGAAATAGAGGAACAATCACTGAATGCTTCTTACAGCCTTGATATAGGGACAAAGGAAACTTAGGGTTCAGATATAAGCTAACAAATTAGGAAAAGGGGGTTAGGGTTTCGAGTTAATCAAAAATTAGGGGCTTTATGTTCAATAGAAGTTTAATAGAAGTGTAATAGAAGAATAAAACATACCCTTGAGGAAGAAGAAGTCGTTGTCTATAATGATTGTTCAGATTATGGAGGAGTGGAGCGATTCTTCTTCTCGATGGTGGAGATGAACGACGCTTGAAGAGGGGGACGAAATGGTGGTGGTGAGCGACGGAGGACCGGCTGAGCAATGACGGAGGCGGATGGAGGGTGAAAGACGAGACAGAGAGAGAGAGAGAGAGAGAAGTGAGAGTGAGGAAAGTGCAGTGGAGGTTGAGGAGAGTGAAAGGTGGAGAGTGAGAGTGGCGTGAGAACGATCGAAGGAGGCGGAGGAGAAGGTCGGAGAGGTGGGCGGAGGAGAAGGTCGGAGGAGAACGAAGGTGGAGAGGAGAACGAAGAGACGTTACGAACGTTCATATTTTATATATCGGGCTCTTTTTATTTTGACCAATGGGTTGCCACGGATTTGCCACGGCATCTCCGTGGCAAATGTCTGTCCTTTCACATGTCTGTGGCAAACCCGTGGCAAACACCAGCGGGAAATTTCGCGCCTCTATTTTTTACTCATGCCGTCGCAAATCCGTGGCAAATTACTGACGGAATAAGCTCCGTGGCAATTGCTGGTGGCTAAATCAAGCTTTTCTTGTAGTGATATCTCAATTGTGTATGAAAATAGAGGCAAAGGTTTATAAACTATCTGAATGTGGGTATATATATTTATGGGTTACCTCACCTAGACTATTGAGTGAATCTATATTTCGACTATGTACAAATAGAGAAACCAAACCTAGGAGTTGCAGACACAAGCGTGTCACAGTGTTTGCAAGTGAAACCAGTCCCAACTTGTTGACAGTCCTAAAGCAAGTGTTACATGAGTTGAAAGCCCAACCCTCAGACATATCAAACTCCACTACATCTACCAGCACACAAGCAACACATGGCTACATAATTTAAACATGGATGTGAGCAACATAGGTTTACCTAATGATGATGGAATGCTAATCACAACAAAGTGTTAGTTCATGGGCAACAAATATAAGATCATTATACGTCGGTAGTTTCAATCAATTCCGAAATGCACTTCCTAAGAGTGTTCAAAAGCTCATCCCCAATTGGCATTCCGGTAGGGCGGGACATTTGGGAGAGTGTCGGAGTCAAAGATAAGTCATCATTAATCATTCTGTTGAGGAAAAGCACCATTAGAAATTTGGGCATTTAGAACTTAAGTAACAGACGTGGAAATAAATTAACAAAATTTGAAACCTTGAATGGTAATCGTGGATAGCAGGAAGGTATTCGTTGATATAGAGTTTGGTGTCATACCAACTAGACGAAATGATACCTACACCTATTAAAAGATAAAGCAAGAAATATTGGGTGAATGAGCCAGTTGAACATAGATAGTTGGAAAAAAGTATAACCGTAAGAATCCATTTAAGCCAAAAGGATGGAGCCACAACTCATTGGATTACCTTGATACTTATTCAGTCTACACATTTGGATCACAGCAACAACAGTTACACCAGGGGTAGAAGTCTCAAAGAAATTTTTCATTTGGTGAGCATATTCACCCCAAAGTGCACACTTGATCCTGTGTTGTCTGTAGATGACACAACAAGGTAGTAAAAATTTGTAAAGCCATTGAGTGTTGATATGTGTTGCACCCGAAAAATCTGGTTTGGGTTGGAAAAATTTTGAAGCCGCCACCAATATTTTAATTTTAAGACCAAAACATTGAAAAAATGTCTTTTGAAAAAGGCGGGTGGTCTTTTGAAAACAAGAGATATAGGTTCGGGGGTCGATTACGTGTGAGGAAGGTACTAGCACCGCACACGTCCTTTCTACCGAAAGGGAACCTCTAACTAAATGTGTGGTTTTAACGTTTGATTTGAAAAATACATAGATTTGCCTATTTATTTCTTGTTTGAAGATGAAAGAGAAAACTTAATGAAAATTTTTATTTTTGGCGCTTGACGAGAGTTGGCCTCTCGCTCCTACGTATCTCCTGGTGCGATGGAGAATTCAAAGCTACGTAGTTCTTGGTTGTCATGAAAATGTTTTTGTTTTTTATCTTTTTAGTGAGTTTTCGAAATAGGACAAGTACTCAGCGAATAATTAACTAACAAAGGTTATGGGTAATCACCGCTACGTACTCTTGAAAAATGGGAGTCACCGCCACTAGTCAGACGAACAAAGGTTTTGATTGACCGTTAGTAGCGACTCGTTTTTTATTTGATCTTTTGAAAATGGTTTTTGAAAGAGATTAATTGGCACGAATGATCAAACTAACCAAAGTTATGGGTGACCATCGCTTATTGTTCTTTGGAAAAAGGCATTGCCACCAATGGCTAGACGAACAAAGGTTCTGATTAGCCAGTAGCAAAGCAACAATGGGTTTAAAAATGATTCTTTTTTTGTTATGAAAAATGCTAATGTTTATGGTTGTGAAAAGGATTTTTATTTGTTGCGCTTGACGAGAGCGTCGCTCGCTCCTACGTATCCCAAATGGGAATCAAAGCGACGTAATTCTAAGTTGAAGGGGGATACTAGTAAAAATGGGGTGCTAGTTAGCTGCTAGATGGTTGTATAAGAAAACAGGGGGTGTGTTATTAGAAAGATCAAAGAAAATAGACAAATGTTATTAGAGCTAGTCGAGAACTAGAGCTACTCAAAAATTAGGTTTTTAAGTTCTTTTGATTTGTTAGAGTTGGTTATCAGAACCAACAGAAACCTATTGATATCTACACAGATATGTTGTAAATTCTTGATATCCATCAATACACAAATGTAACAGGACTGCCGGGCAAGCAGGCCACCTCGGCTGGTAAGAGTGGTGCCACCTCGGCTGGGGAGAGTGGTGTCACATCGGCTGGGGAGAGTGGTGCTACCTCGGCTGGGGAGAGTGATGCCACCTCGGCTAATAAGCAGGCCACCTAGACTGGGGGAGAGTGGTGCCACCTCGGCTAATAAGCAGGCCACCTAGACTGGGGGAGAGTGGTGCCACCTCGGCTGGGGAGAGTGGTGCCACCTCGTCTAATAAGCAGGCCACCTAGGATGGGGAGAGTGGTACTACCTCGGCTGGGGGAGAGTGGTGCCACCTCAGCTGGTAAGAGGGGTGCCACCTCGGCTGGGGGAGAGTGGTACCACCTCAGCTGGTAGGCAGGCCACCTCGGCTGGGGAGATAGGTACCACTTCAGCTAGTAAGCAGACCACCTCGGCTAATTCTCTACTCCTTCTTAAGCATTGTTTCTTCTCTAGTTTTGAAGAGAGAGAAAAACGTTTCAGAGAGAGAGAAGATGCGATCGAGAGAGTGAGAGAGGGGAAGATGATGGCGGAAACACGAAGACAGAAGGTCGCCGGCGTTGGTGCGCTGGTGGTGACTGGGAGAACAACGACGGCGGTGTAGTGGTGAGAGAGAGGAACGAAGGTGAGGGGCTGAAATGGCGGTGGTTCGCGATGGTTGTTGGTTCTAGGGAGATGGTGGTGGTGTGGTAAGGCTCATCTTCTCTCTCTCTGTTTTTTGCTACCTTTGGATTCTTCTTTCAGATTTTCTATTTTTTTGAATGAGTATTGTTGTTGTTGGTGGTGGTTATTGTGGTGTTATGGTGTTTGGTGGTTGCTTTGGGGTTGTAGAAGAAAGGGGAGAAGTTGGAAGTGAGACTCTTGGTTTTGGCTACTACTCAAAGAAGATGAATAGCCTTTTTTTTTCTGATTTTTTTCTATAAGCTCTTATTTTTTCTCAGAGTCGTTCCCCCCCCTTTTTTCCATTCCTCTCCCATTTTATAGATGGTGGTTTGTGCTGAGAGGGAATCAAAAAAAACTGATGTACATCCCGTGATTCTTTGTGCATGTATGTTTTGTGGACAGAGATGGATTTTTGTAGAGGGAAGCAACAAATTGTTGTGTAATTTGTTGTGTTCAGAGGTGCACTCAAGGATGGCGTGATGGAGTGATGGTAGCGTGGAGGTTGTTGTTATCGAATTACAATGGAAGGTTGTGAAAAGGAAGCAAAAGAATTGTTGTGTTATGTTGTGGTGTAGAGAGAAGGAAGGCAAATAACATGTTGTGTATTGAATGTTGTTGGGTTTAGAGGGGGGTGGCGTGAAGTAGTGGAGGTGTGCAGGGAGCCTGTTGCTTGTAACAGTGTCTTTGAGTGTAAAATTGGGTTTACTTTGAGTAAAAATGGCAAAAATGGGATAAAGCAATAAACACTAAAAAGAGCTTTACTTGATACCTGAAAATAAACATTCATGGAATCCAAAAATATAGTTAAGATTAAACCCTAATAACAGATTTTTTAATTCTTTTTCTAGCAATAAAAAGTAAATAAGTTCTACTAATAATAATAAAATAACGTAAAACCGCTAACGAGTACTAAGATAAACACACGTATATAATTAGAACTAACACGCGTGCCAAACGAGAACAAAATGGTGCAAGATTGTTAAAAATAACACGCGTGCACCACAGAACATATTTTTGAGCCTTTTTGAAAGCGAGAAAAATACCCGTTATAATTGACCAAAATACCCTTTTTGACCCTAAAACCCTAATTTGCCCAAAAAGTGCATTCCAACCCTAAAAATGATTTCAAGAACCTTGGAATGCCTTCTAGGGCCCAAAATGCAGTGCATAAGGCTCTTCACTCTTCAATTTATTTATTTTTTGTGGAAAATTAGGGTTTTGACCTAAGCCGGACAAAATTGGGGTATGACAGCTGCCCCTCTTTATTTGGATTTTGACAAGGAATATGAATTGGCCGAAACATATTCCGAGGCAAAATAGAAATAAAGAACTCAAAAATTATACCAATTTTGTCCACTTGGGGAAATCCGAATTTTCTTTTTTCTCTTTCTCTTTTTTTTCGTTTTTTTTTTTCTGTTTTTTTTCGGAAAGATAGACACTTTCGTGCAGACAGAAATGGTAAAATGGGCACTTGCGTGCAGGAAGCGGTAAATTGCCCAGGCTGCCTAAAACCTGTAATCCTTAAACGAACTCTTGACGAATCCGAGTTTGCACGTGGCTTTGAGGAGCACGCATCCTGAGAATCTCTGGTCTTTCGAGCGACCGAGGGATTGTTATCAGCTCCAGAACTGATATACAGATCAATGCACGGCGTCCACTGTATCTTAGGCTGATACAACTATTCTGTTGAACCTCACATGGGGTTGTGGTCCATCGCGTTGCTCGTGCACGATGTGAGACCTGGGCAGGAAGGAGCAATGATCCCTCTGGCTCCAAACTGCAATGCGCGCCTGAGCGCTCTATTTTCTTTTCTTTTTTGTTTCTCTCTTTTCTTCTTCTTTTTTTGAACTCCCAACTTGGGGGAGCATTTTCTGGAATCTGATGGCGAGCATTAACACCGCGGTGTTTATCCTCTCCTTGTACCTGCAAGTGAGATGAACAAATGCATGCGATGCAAATGCCATGATTGCTTTTTGATGGGATGAATGTGATGTGATGCAGGAGATGAATTTTTTTGTCTATGTTTGATGAATGCAATGCATGAGTTTCTTTTTCTGTTTTGCTCTTTTTCTCTTTCTTCTAGCTTCTCTTCTTTCTCTTCTTTTGCTAGTTGTTGCTCTTTTGCTCTTTTGACTTTTCTCCTCTTCTTCTCTTTTTCTCTTTTTATGAAGTGCAGGTATGCGAATGCAAAATTTTGGTGTTTGATGATATGTAATGCTCTTGTGTTTTGATGAAATGGCAGATGACACACAATGAAAAACTTTTTCTTCTTTGCCTTTTTTCTATGAAATGTGAATATTGCTATTATGCGAAATAAAATGATGAATAACATGAAATGATGAATGACATGGGATGTTTTTGCTTTCTTTTCTTCTATGAGATGCGAGTATTGATGTGATGCAACTGTATTGCTTTGATGTTTGATGGGATGATGAATTTTTGGTTTTTTTGTTTTATGGAATGCAAACATTACTATGATGTAGACGACACTGAATGTTTTTGTTTGTCTTTTTTTTTTTTTTTTTGCATAGGGACCTCAGGATTCTTGGGTGATCAATTCAAGTGTCCTATCGTGATGACTATTTCGAATGTACATTCGACTTAGTCTCTTATTTATTGAAAATGATTTTGTACTTTGAAAATTGATTTGATGTCTAATGCAATGATGATGAATGTTTGGTTTGCTAGAAAGAAAGCAGTAAATGAACACTTGGCGTGCTGATACGAAAATAGTAAATGAACACTTGGCGTGCTGATGGGAAAACGGTAAATGAACACTTGGCGTGCTGAGAAAACGGTAAATGAACACTTGGTGTGCTTTTAATGAACCACTTGGGAACCGAGGGCATTTGAACTCCGAACTGAAGGAGCGACTGAACTTTAAACTGAAAGAGCATTCGAACTCCGAACTGAAGGAGCGACTGGGAATGAGATTTTGAGACTGACAAGTCCAGGATGACTGACTTGAGAATTAGATTGAAGACTGACACTTGAAGTGCTGATTCTGGGAACTAGGCATGAGGATTAACATCTTGTGTTCGTCCGCATTTTGCTTAGCAATGCAATGAATGACACATGTAATGCAAACATATGTCATGATTGATGTCTTGAATATTATGGAATGCTTTTGTTCTTTTGTATTTGCTTCTTCTTTGTAGTTTATGAAATGCAAATATCAACATAATGCTTTGATGTTTGAATGCAAGTGTATGCGGTGATTGATGCTTTGATGAATGGAATGCTCCTGTTCTAACTTCTGTTTGTTTCTTTTTGCTTCTTCTATGAAATGCAAACATTAATATGATGCAATGCTCTAATGTTTGATGCAATGATTTTTGTTCCTTTTCTTTTATGGAAATGCTAACATTAATATGATGCCAATGCAATGAAAAGATTTCTGCTTTTTCTTTTTCACTATTTTCCTCTATGAAATGCAAGTATTAATATGGTGCAACTGACGTGGACCCTTTTTTTTTCTTTTGCTATGTGATGAATGACAAAAATGTGAAGATGCAAATGTAATGCTTTGATGCATATGCCATAATGAATAGATTGAAATGCCTAGATGCATGAGGTAAACATTTTTGTGATGATGAGATGCGAGACTTTGGATGCAAGGAATTGAGATGATTATTGACCATTCTGTTGAAAAATTGAATTTGATTCAAACTCCGGTGGTCTCAAGGTTTTTATTTACAAACAACCTCACTTGTTTTCTCTTTCTTTCCATGATGACTGAATTTTAGATATCACGTAAACAACTTGTGTTCTCTCTTTTTGAAGCATTGTCTAGTAAGCATGCATAGGAGTGCAAATGTTAATGAATGAGTCATTTAATTTGGAATTGGTTTAGGGCATGGACATTTATGGCAAGTGAAGGAATGACAGACATGGTTATTGCCGAAGCTCATGAGGGATCAAGAGATACAAGATTGCCCCAATTCAGGTATTTGATGAGTGAATAGCTTGCCCCTGTCTAATGGTGACAACAACTAGGGGTGTAGAAGATGATGAATTGGGAATGCTTCAGTTTTTGAAATGAAGGGTGGAGCAAAAGAGATTTTGTCTCGACCCATAAAGTTTGACGTTGTCCCAGTCATAACAAGGACAAAGCTGCCCTAATTAGAATGACAAGGCCTTGTTTAGGATAGTGAGTTGAGAGATTGCCCTGGTGAGGTTTTATAGGAATGAATGAGGTGAAGGAATGGGAATGCACTTGCCCCACTTTCAAATGGTTTCTTTGAGTGAGGTTGTGAAAGGCGACAGAGTTATGGTGATGGTTATGAATTGAGGGTGATATATGAATGGGGTGGACAATGAATAAACCTCCCCAAAGTTGAGTGGAGTGAGAGGTGAAGGGAATGCCCCCTAGTACACACTTTTGGTTCTTTTTAAGAACAACTCAAATGCAATGAAAGTTTTGACTTTTTAGTATGAGGAGAGGCTCCACTTGGTGACCACTAGACCTTGTTTTAATGCAACATGAATGCATCTTGGAGTGCAAGTCCTTCTCCTATTTTACCAACTTTCTTTTTTGATTGTTTGTTTTTTTTCTTCTTGAGCAACTTTCTTTTTTTTTGTATGTCTGTTTTTTTTTTTTTTGAGCAAACACGTCGTAAATAGATAAACTTATTTGTCCTAAGATTAAAACTTGAGAAAACGAAAGCAATTAGTCATTGATCGGAACGGACTTTTTAGGGTTGTGATGTGGAGAAGGAGATGATTGAGCTTAATGAAGTGTTTGGGGTTGATGGGGAGGATGGGTCTTATTCAGTGTTGGCCGATGGTCAATGGTTTATGAAGGAAATGGTTATTAGGTTTGATGAGGTGTTTGAAGGTTTTATGAAAGAAAAGATGGTTAAACCCAATGAATTGAGGGCCTTTTTTTTATTTTATTTTTTTGAAAGGGGAAATGATTGAACCCATTGAATTTGAGGGCCTTTTTGGAAGGGGAAATGATTGAACCCATTGAATTTGAGGGCCTTTCTAAAGAGGAGCTCTTATGCTTCATGGCAAAATGTATTGACTCTTAATTTATACTCCCTTTGTCTTCCTTTCTTTGTTTTGGGATTCTCCTTTTTGAAACTTTGTTATTCCCATCCTTTTGTGAATTTCATTTCCTTTTGACTTGGGTGAAAATGATATACCATCTTTGATGTGGAATTAACCCTCGTCTAGGGTGATGGGGATATCTTGGGCTTTTCTCGGCTTAAGATGGGTAACAAAGGGAATTTTTGTGATTTTGAATCTTTGGCTTAAGAGGGGTAGGAAATGGACTTTCTTAGGTTTTTGAGGGTATGGAGAGATGACCAAATTTCATTTCAAATCCCGATTGCTTATTTCTGTAAGACTTAACTTTAGGACAATAATTTATCTATCTTCATATGTTTGCTCTTTTCTTTTTCCCCTTTTTTTGTGCCCTAATTTTTGCCTGGACCGCTCTTTGCGAGTTTTCAATCCACCGGGCGCTAGCTCCTTTTTGCCTAGGCCGCCCTTTGCGGGTTTTCAACCTAGCGAGCCTATTTTATCTTTTTTATTTATTATATGTTTTTTTTAGAAAGACTTTCACTAAAGGAATATGATACTGACAAGGAAAATTAGTGATCACAGAATTGCCCCAGCATGGAGGACTTAAAGTGTTAGTGAGAATGAACCAAAAAGTCAAGTTATGCACTGATGGGAGAGAATATGCATTTTATGGGTGGACGGGGCGGGATTAGACTTGAATGGGGAACGATGATAAATGAAGGAAATTGACTGACTCAAACAAGAGAAACTGCACGTGGCATGCATACTTACTAGAAGAACGCTTCACAGGGAGTTAACATTGGTTAAAACATGATATAAAAACTTTTTTGATGAACTGTTTCAGTCTTTTATCATGGAATTGATGAGATGCAATGCTTTTTTTTGACGGAAATACAAATGAGCTATTGATGTGAAAAACTGAGGGCCTTGGAACACCTTGAGTTTGCAAATGAGTGAGGGTAAACTTTTCCAAAAAAGAAAGATTACTTTGCAAGAACATCTCGTCTCTCATCACAACATTTTTGTTGTATGCAATGCATGGATGAAAACATTATGATGTATACGTGATGAAAATGAAATGCATGAAAGCATGTTCACTTGAAAAATGTGATTATTCTAAAAGTTTTTTCTTTTTAATGTTTTCTTTTTATGCAAGACGAAATATGAAATGCCAATGCGTTTTTGGATGATGAGTGATGCAAGAATGATGCTTCTTTTCAAAATGATTTTTATAGAGGCAAGACAAGATATGAAATGCCGATGCCCCTTTTCTTTTGAATGATGGAAGATGCAAGAATGATATTTTTTTAAATGATGATTTTTCTTTTTTTAGAGGCAAGGCAAAGTATGAAATGCCAATGCCCCTTCCTTTTTGGAAAGATGCATGTATGGAGGAATGATGTATTTGAACTAAAGTGATGAGGTTTGATGATGATTTTTGCTCATGATGATGAATGAGATGCTTTCTTGTTTTCATTTTTTTGTGCAATGAAATGCATGATACTCACAATGGAAAGACCTGATTTTTCTATGGAATTGCATGCAAAATGAGAGGTTAATGTATTATTTTTTCATGATGTGTGAAAAAGGAAAACAATAATGCATGAGACGCACCCCTAATAAGACACGAATTTTGGAGCTTTGAGAAAATTAGGAAAAAGCCTTAGTGAATGGAAACGCACACGTCATGGAGAAATGCACTCGACAAAACTTAATGAGATAGAGAAAAATGCATGTATCAAGATTTTGTTTTATGTAATGCACATGATGTCTTTATATGAAAATGACGGCGATAATGCGACTTGACATGCATGTGAAAAATAAGATGAAAACGTTTTTTTTTCGAGTTTGGTGGCTGAAATTTTGGGAACATCACCTGATATAGCCCGGTAAAAGAAAAGACTATGATGATTTTTTTTTTAAGTTTTGCTTTTTGCCTTTTTTTTTGAAAATTTTGTTTTATGTAATGCAAGGATGTATGCAAATGATGATGATGCTTTTTCATGTTATTTACATAAAGAAAAACATTTACAGGTGGTGGTTTGAAAATTTAGGGCCGTATACCCTATATGCCACCTCATATAGGTATTTATGAAAGAGAAGGAAAAATATATTTTTTTTGATTTTGTTGTTTTTTTTTCGAAAATTGTTGAAGGAAAAGAACTAAGCTAGATGTAATAATGCAACACACAATTTTGGAAAAGCCCTTGTGACCTAAAAAGAGGTGAGACATACGATCTAGGGCAATTTAAAGGGTAATCCTCCCATGTAGCTCTATTCATTCCCTCACAAGGCCACCAGAGCCACAGTCCCTTTCACAAACTCCCCACAAATGCAGCAAACTGCTAGGTGTGAGGCCTCATTAAAGAGCACAACTCTGGTTGAAACTTTCGCAAGTAGCCAAATGGACAAAGGTCCTGATGGGCTCTCGCTATTTGAATCCACTCATCCTAAGGTACTCTCACAGACCTGGGTTATGGTCTTTCTCTCAAAGCATATTATCTCAAGGTACAAGTGTGTGTATGTGAAGGGCATTTCCTTAAAAACTACCCCACCTGCAAATGAAATCCAGAACAGCCCAGACAATAGAAAGCAATAACATGTCGTATACCCTAGGGTTCAATATCAATCAAATACGACTAATCTAGGGTGCCAACAACATTGCACTACTTACCTCAGGAAAGGGAGCAAAGAAGAAGGGGACATGATAAGAGAGGGAAAAATGCATGAGGGAACTAAGCATTTAAGCAAAGAAGTAACTATCTATTACTTTAAACAAAAGCAAACACAGAAGAAGCATGCACATGGATGCAACATGCTTATGAACAGAAGAAGAATAGAGGCAAAGCAAGATATTCAAATCAATCACACAAACCACACACTTAATTAATTAGGCTTGACCCACTTTTGAAGAAAATGTTTTTTAGTCCCCAGTGAAGTCGCCAGCTGTTGCACCCGAAAAATCTGGTTTGGGTTTCTCAATGTACAACGTGGAAAAATTTTGAAGCCGCCACCAATATTTTAATTTTAAGACCAAAACATTGGAAAAGGGTCTTTTGAACAAGGCGGATGGTCTTTTGAAAACAATAGATATAGGTTCGGGGGTCGATTACGTGTGAGGAAGGTACTAGCACCGCACACGTCCTTTCTACCGAAAGGGAACCTCTAACTAAATGTGTGGTTTTAACGTTTGATTTGAAAAATACCTAGATTTGCCTATTTATTTCTTGTTTGAAGATGAATGAGAAAACTTAATGAAAATTTTTGTTTTTGGCGCTTGACAAGAGTTGGCCTCTCGCTCCTACGTATTTCCTGGTGCGATGGGGAATTCAAAGCTACATAGTTCTTGGTTGTCATGAAAAGGTTTTTGTTTTTTATCTTTTTAGTGAGTTTTCGAAATAGGACGAGTATTCAGCGAATAATTAAACTAACAAAGGTTATGGGTAATCACCGCTACGTACTCTTGAAAAATGGGAGTCACCGCCACTAGTCAGACGAACAAAGGTTTTGATTGACCGTTAGTAGCGACTCGTTTTTTACTTGATCGTTTGAAAATGGTTTTTGAAAGAGATTAATTGGCACGAATGATCAAACTAACCAAAGTTATGGGTGACCATCGCTTTTTGTTCTTTGGAAAAAGGCATTGCCACCAATGGCTAGTAAAAATGACCAAAGAAAATAGACAAATGGGGTGCTAGTTAGCTGCTAGATGGTTGTATAAGAAAACAGGGGGTGTGTTATTAGAAAGATCAAAGAAAATAGACAAATGTTATTAGAGCTAGTTGAGAACTAGAGCTAGTCGAAAATTAGGTTTTTAAGTTCTTTTGATTTGTTAAAGTTGGTTATCAGTACCAACAGAAACCTCTTGATATCTACACAGATATGTTGTAAATTCTTGATATCCATCAATACACAAATGTAACAGGACTGCCGGGCAAGCAGGCCACCTCGGCTGGGGAGAGTGGTGCCACCTCGGCTGAGGGAGAGTGGTGCTACCTCGGCTGGGGAGAGTGGTACTACCTCGACTGGGGAGAGTTGTGCCACCTCGGCTAATAAGCAGGCCACCTAGACTGGGGAGAGTGGTGCCACCTCGGCTGGGGAGAGTGGTGCCACCTCGGCTAATAAGCAGGCCACCTAGACTGGGGGAGAGTGGTGCCACCTCGGCTGGGGAGAGTGGTGCCACCTCGGCTAATAAGTAGGCCACCTAGGCTGGGGAGAGTGGTGCCACCTCGGCTGGGGGAGAGTGGTGCCACCTCAGCTGGTAAGAGGGGTGCCACCTCGGCTGGGGGAGAGTGGTGCCACCTCGGCTGGGGAGAGTGGTACCACCTCAGCTGGTAGGCAGGCCACCTCGGCTGGGGAGAGAGGTACCACCTCGGCTAGTAAGCAGACCACCTCGCTAATTCTCTACTCTTTCTTAAGCGTCGTTTCTTCTCTAGTTTTGAAGAGAGAGAGAAACATTTCAGAGAGAGAAGATGCGATCGAGAGAGAGAGAGGATGATGATGGCGGAAACGCGAAAACAGAAGGTCGCCGGCGTTGGTGCGCCGATGGTGACTGGGAGAACAACGGCGGCGGTGTAGTGGTGAGAGAGAGGAACGAAGGTGAGGGGCTGAAATGGCGGTGGTTCGCGATGGTTGTTGGTTCTAGGGAGATGGTGGTGGTGTGGTAAGGCTCATATTCTCTCTCTCTGTTTTTTGCTACCTTTGGATTCTTCTTTCAGATTTTCTATTTTTTTGAATGAGTATTGTTGTTGTTGTTGGTGGTTATTGTGGTGTTATGGTGTTTGGTGGTTGCTTTGGGGTTGTAGAAGAAAGGGGAGAAGTTGGAAGTGAGACTCTTGGTTTTGGCTACTACTCAAAGAAGATGAATAGCCTTTTTTCTGATTTTTTCTATAAGCTCTTATTTTTTCTCAGAGTCGTTCCCCCCCTTTTTTCCATTCCTCTCCCATTTTATAGATGGGGGTTTGTGCTGAGAGGGAATCAAAAAAAACTGATGTACATCCCGTGATTCTTTGTGCATGTATGTTTTGTGGACAGAGATGGATTTTTGTAGAGGGAAGCAACAAATTGTTGTGTAATTTGTTGTGTTCAGAGGTGCACTCAAGGATGGCGTGATGGAGTGATGGTAGCGTGGAGGTTGTTGTTATCGAATTACAATGGAAGGCTGTGAAAAGGAAGCAAAAGAATTGTTGTGTTATGTTGTGGTGTAGAGAGAAGGAAGGCAAATAACATGTTGTGTATTGAATGTTGCTGGGTTTAGAGGGGGTGGCGTGAAGTAGTGGAGGTGTGCAGGGAGCCTGTTGCTTGTAACAGTGTCTTTGAGTGTAAAATTGGGTTTACTTTGAGTAAAAATGGCAAAAATGGGATAAAGCAATAAACACTAAAAAGAGCTTGACTTGATACCTGAAAATAAACATTCATGGAATCCAAAAATATAGTTAAGATTAAACCCTAATAACAGATTTTTTAATTCTTTTTCTAGCAATAAAAAGTAAATAAGTTCTAATAATAATAATAAAATAACCTAAAACCGCTAAGGAGTTCTAAGACAAACACACGTATATAATTAGAACTAACACGCGTGCCAAACGAGAACAAAATGGTGCAAGATTGTTAAAAATAACACGCGCGCACCACAGAACATATTTTTGAGCCTTTTTGAAAGCGAGAAAAATACCTGTTATAATTGACCAAAATACCCTTTTTGACCTTAAAACCCTAATTTGCCCAAAAAGTGCATTCCAACCCTAAAAATGATTTCAAGAACCTTGGAATGCCTTCTAGGGCCCAAAATGCAGTGCATAAGGCTCTTCACTCTTCAATTTTTTTATTTTTTGTGGAAAATTAGGGTTTTGACCTAAGCCGGACAAAATTGGGGTATGACAATATGTTATAGTCAATTAAAAAATCAAAGTTAGTAAGTTGGTAAAACAAAATAATGATGCGTTTGGGGGTTGGGGGGGGGGGGTTAACTTACGCTAGATCCTCGAAAACCAAGTCAAGTAGTGCGGTCTTCTTTCCAATAATTTCCTTCTGTCGAACACTAAACTTCTCGACAACATGGCCAATCACGTCTACTTACAGAATAAAAGGAGCAAGCCGGAAAAAATATCATTAGAAACAACGAAGCAACCAATATAAATGTTAACTAAAACTTAAAAGAGGATCAGACAATTATACCTATGAATATGTCTCTCTTGCTGGTTTCAAGTATGCTTGGAAAATCCAGAAAATCAAATACATGAGCAGGGATCTGGCCCACAGTATTTTTTTTCACCTAGGTTATACCCATGAAGTTTAGTTTGAACTTATGGCAAGTTTTGGGTAAAATACGGTCATTTTTCCCAACCATCAGATTTTCAAGCAGGATGCCTCACCCTCATGAACAATATTCTGGAACTTTGGAATCCATTGGTGAGCTATCATCGCCTGTATTTTCCCGAACTATATAGAGAAAAATGCATTTGACGTATAATTACAGATGACAAATACAAAAAGGTCGTTTTGTTACTCAAGAACATTGTCAATTATTTTAAGAAATGCTTTACCTTCTCATCAACCAATATCATATGAACAGATCCAACCTCTTGTTTGGTTTTGTGGTCAGGCATGGTCCAAATACGGTTCAATCTTACCCTCATTTTCCAGTTGGTTTTTCCAGCAACAATATCTTCAATGTAGTTGAACATAGCATTTGAAAAAGTTTATAAATATAGTACAATGACTGCATAGTAAAAGGTTATTAAGGTTGGTAGTATGAGTAATAAATGTTCAGTGCAAAAAAAAAAACTGGGACTTATCTGAGGGTTGGCCATAAATTCAAATAATGCATTAATGGTGAGAATGAAATATAAATGCTTACGGACAGGGTTAAAGACATGTTTTTCACTTTGGCCATAATACCATATCAAAAAGATCATAAATAACTAAGGAACTGCATTAAATGTAGAGGTTGTAATTCTGTTTTGAGGATCCAAGAAAAACATGATTTCTGAACTATAAGTGTTAGAAACCATATTGACGAAAACAATGAAAGATATTTAACTTCAGAAGACCTTGGTAATGATGGTGAACTTCTAGCAGATTGTGATTTGGTATGAACGATGGCTTGACAAAGATATTTGATATAAGAAAGGCTTAAATATATGTTACCCCCTGCAAATATACCAATTATTCATTTACCCCCCCTGTAAAAATAAAACTTTTAAAAAAGACCTTGCAAATATAAATTATTTCTAGTTACCCCCCTGTTGTTAGATTTTGTTAACAACATTAAGTGTATGTTGAAACACTTATTATTTGTAGGGTGGTAAATGGATAACACTACAACATTTTGACCCTACGGCAACGCCTAAAATTGCAAAGTCGAAAAAACCGTTGCCTTAGATAGCAATGGCAACGGTTTTTTGACACCGTTGTCAAATCATTTTTTTGATAAACTTTTTGCAAACGGTAAAAACCCGCTCCCTAATGGTCAATGGCAACGGTTTTTTAATAGAACTTTAGGCAACGCAGAAAAACCGTTGTCGTATATTAAATTATTAAAAAAATGAAAAATTAAGGTGTTAATACTGTGTGTTTGAGTTCCCAAATTTTTTGGGGCTAAACCCAAAACTCAAACATCAAACAAATATAAAATAAGGAAAAACACAACTTACCCTAAAATCACTTCTCACGAATTCCATCGAACTCCTCTCAACTCTCAAGAATTCTTTTCCTCCCTCTAACCCTAAAATCAAAATCCTCTTCCTCCCACTATCCTCGAAATCACACTCTCCCTCAACGCTGACCCTCCCTTCCCTGCGTAGACCCTCCTTTCCCAGAATTGTAACTGTTACGTCGCACCACAACAACATGCCACTGGACTTCGACCCTCACGCCCTCCCTTTGTTAGCCCGACGACCACCACACGCCGCCACCTCTTCTCCATGCTACGCCTCCATCTCTGCTTTGTGCTCTGCTATTGCTTCTTCTCAAGGTTCGTTTTGTTTTTCTTTTCCTTCTTCTTCATTTCGGTTTCCTTCCCTCTTTGATTTCGTTTTGGTTTTCCTTCTTCTTCAATTCGTTTGGTAGGGTTTGTGTGATTTGGGAAAAATAGGGAAGATAGGTAAAACAATAGGATCTTCTTAGTTAATTAATCAAGGATGGATGATAGGTTCATGTTTGTTGATTCACCATGTTTGTTTGTTTTTACAATTTACCTATTAGAAGATTAACTGAAAGTGTATTGTCAAAAGTTGTTTTAGCTCTTGTGGCTTCTTTCTATCAATTTATTGTAAGCTGCAACTGAATATTTAGGTGTATAAAACTAGTCAGCATACTTTACAATTTGTATATTTAAGAAGTGAAGTTGTTAGGCACATCTTAATCTGTGGATTGTAGATTATTAACAAATGGAAGAGGTTGGAGAGTTGGCAATCCATCCGGCAGGAGACTCTTGTGAACATGTTTTTATACGAGTTGACAAATTTACCAAAAATGATGAACAATCTGCTATAAAATTACTTGCGCTAGGTTAATGAGATTTACACTGAATTTGTGTGTGTCTCAGATTTCAATACTTTTTCTTTAATAGTTAGTTGTATATCTTCTGTCAAGAGAAAAAAAAGCAAAAGAAAATGGATTAGTGATGATAGTAGTACCTCATTATAAGTTGTGTGTGTGTGTGTTATGATTTAGTAATGGCATATATTGTATGAAAATATGTACCGCTTGTATTTGAGGTTTCAATCTAGATTGCGATTATGAAAGGATTTCAAGGCCTTTCAATAAAATGTCGAATGTCGAAAATATTTATAGACTAAAGAAGGGGGTATGGCGGTGACGATTGTAATTATTTCTTTGCCAATTCATTTGAGTCTGGACTTGCACTATTTCTCCTTTTTTTAGATCAGTATTAGCTTATCAACATCCTCCCAATTCAGATATTAAACTACTATAAATTAACATTAATTTCCATAGACAATATATCTTCCGGTGCTTCAGGTCATGCAAGTGGGACTCTTCAGTTGGTAGGTGTCAAAATGCTACATCAATATTAATTAATGATATCTATTATGCTATAATTATGTTAGAATACTAATATATGATGATGGTTATATTTTGACCAGATGTATGCAGAATTCCAAGTTGTTTCTCCTTTGGTCTCCACTCGTGAGACTCATTTTTTAAGGTACTGTCAATAAAATGCTGAAGAGGAAACCTGGGCGATTGTTCATTTTCCTATTGATAGCTTTCAATAAAAATTTCCACAATTTTATCCTAGATACTATAGAAGGTCCTCTGGTTGTGTGATTCAAAATATGCCAAATGGGCCTTCAAGGGTAAGTTAAATCTTTGGTGTACTATCCAAGTGCTTGAGTATATATTCAAGGGAATATTTTCTATGATTATAGATATGTTATCTATGCAGTAACATATGCAAAAGTAGATGAGAAATATGTTCATCGATATTGTGGAACTATGTGTATAGTGGAATGGCTTTTGGAGCACAACGTTGGTTAGGTGTCTTGCAGAGACAATGTTAAAGGGTAGCTAGCCTCTCCGATGTAAAACATATCAGATCTTGGAGGTTCTAATGTTCCTTATTACATGGTTAACTTATTTTAACATATTTCATGTGTAGAATAGGGTACACAAACATATATAATGTTAAGTTGTTAATTACTATAACTAACAAAACAACTAATATCCCAAGGAGTAAGCTCAAATGGTGTCCGTGTTCAATAGAAAAATCCTTGGTCATAGAGACATAGAAAATAATCTGATTGCACTCTTATGAAATTGAGCATGTTTTGATTATTTGAGGTGAAAGCATTGATGCTTAACATTTGTATGCTACTTCATTGAAACTTCTACATTTGTACTCTGTAGTCTCAACATTGAATGTTGGATTATCTGCGACCTTACTCTGAGATGTTCCTTATTGGGTCTTGCACTTTGATCATCACTAGTGCATCCACCAAGCAAAGTGTATTTTATATACTAGCTAGGTGCAAGTCACAGAAGTGACTCCTTCCCCACTTTTGAAGTATTACAAGATTTACTAAGGACAAGATGAGGGTTAGATTATATCACTCAATAACTAAAGTTATCTTTAATATACTAGAAATATTGTCTATGGAAATTATTGTTAATTTATATTTTGGTCCATTTATGTGATGTAGTTTTTGCTATGAAAACAATATGATCAAATCAACCTAGTTGTGATTGAATGCATTGTTATTCATAAAAATATTTTGTTAGAGCATACTTTCTTAGTATTATTATGTGTTTTTTTTTTTTGCAGATGCAGAAAGATCAAAAGGAATGAAGGGGATAAACATAATAATTTCTTGTTAGATGCACTTGTTACTCTACAAGCACAATGATTATTCAAGTGGACTCAATGGAGGATGGATGGCAGGCAACATTAAATAGAGAGAATGATTCCTAGTTTTTTTAATTTATTTAGTTTTATTAATTTATTGGCTTTTGTGAGCTTTAGGCTTTACTTAGCCTCTTTTTGAAGTTGATTGGATACACTAACTAATAGAGCTTTCTAGAATTTTGTTGGTAATTTTTTTTTTCAATTTATTGTGATTTGTGATATATCACATAATTTTTTGTTGGAAAAAATGAAATGGACCACTCTTTTAGATTGCTGATTTTATTTTTTTTAATTTTTATTGCCTATGGCAACGGTTTTGAAATGTTGCATTTGGGGAAGATAGACAACGGTTTTGTATTAGGAAACGGTTTTTGACCGTTGCCAATGATTGCAACGGTTTTATACTGTTGTCGTAGAATATATGAAATAACCGTTGTCTCTGTCTCTCAATGGCAACGGTTTTGCGCCAGTGTTGCCTTAGAGTGCAAAAAACCGTTGCCTTTAGTTTAGGCAACGCTCGAAGGAACAACGGTTTCAAAACCGTTGCCTAAGGTTATGGCAACGGTTTTTTGGCTTTAGGAAACGGTTTTCGACCGTTGCCGTAGGGTTAAAATGTTGTAGTGTAATGAGCGTATTTGCAGGGGGTAAATGGATAATGAGGATTTTTGCAGGAGGGTAACATATATTTACGCAATGGGGTAAATGGATAATGAACATATTTGCAGGGGGGTAACATATATTTACACTTAACGTTGTTAACAAAATCTAACAGCAGGGGGGTAACTAGAAATAATTTATATTTACAAGGTCTTTTTTAAAAAAATTATTTTTACAGGGGGGTAAATGGATAATTGGTATATTTGCAGGGGGTAACATATATTTAAGCCTCTAAGAAATAGAGGTTGTAAGTTTCCAATACAAGTGATGAGATCGCGACAAGTGTACCGAATCGTTACTAGTAATAGTACGGAAAGACCGAGTGTCGAACTCAGGGACTGCGATTAATTATCAGTTTAACAATTTACCTTCTAAATTGAAAAGGGACTAATTTGGATTTGTTTGACAAGAAATTAAAGTGAAAAGCATAAATATATTTTTGTAGTTTTAATTTAAGAATAACAAGAACACAAGTGTGAATTTGTATGAATTAAAAAGCGTTGGGGACGAGTTTCAATTTACTTCACTCTTATATCTAACGAATTATTGAACTTATGTTATGAGCTATGATCAAATTGGTATAATTATTCTAATCCTAATTCCTTAGGTAAAAGAACCTTTATTTCTAATAAAAGATCCCTAATTCCTTAAGTGACCTTAAAAAGAAATAAGCAGTAATAACAACAATTATCCTATGATTCTGAATACCAATGACTATTCCTAGACTAGAGATAAACAAATTTCAACTCTCAAGCATATGTAATTCAAATTTTCATTCACAATCACATATCATAAATCATCCTAAGAGTGATCAAATCCTAGAAAGCATTAAGGACAGAGATTGAAACATAAATCATAACATTAATTCAAATAATAGAGGTTTGATTCAACAATATAAGAGATTCATAAATTGTTACTCATCCCCAACAACGAGAAATTTAGCTAGACATAGAAATAGTGATAACAATTAAAAGAGAAAAAGAGAATAGAAATAACCCCATGAAAAGATGAAGATGATCCGAGTTCCGTCGGCTCCTCTACTATCTTGCTCACGGTGATGTGCTATCTTCCTATATTCTCTTCTTTTCATTCATCTCCCATGCCGCTGTCACACACTTCATGAACGCGTGACCTTGCTGTTTTTTCACCGCCTCCTCCTTTTCTCATTAATTCCACGTTCAGCCTTTCTTTTCTTTCCCACGGCCTGAACCTCCCTCTCTCTATCCTCCCATGCGCTCCCTTCATTACCCTAACAGCCTTGACAATTATTTGGGCTCAAAGTAATGATAATGGGCCTTAATTCTTCACGTCATAATTCTTGGCTTTTACTTTTCCCACTCCCCCTCCTACTCTTTCACACCCCTTAACAAATTTTATTCCAAAAATAACCTCACGTGAAACGATGTGAGAACGTGTTTAATGACTGTTCGAACGACCTTGTTCGAACACGTTCGAATGACCTCGTTCGAACAGGTGAAATTACGCACAAGAGGGTGTGAAGTCAATATTTAACTCACGCGAACGATGTCGTTCGAACGTGTTCGAACAAGGTCATGCGAACAGGTTCGAATGACCTCGTTCGAACAGGTGAAATTACGCACAAGAGGGTGTGAAGTCAAAATTTAACACACTCGAATGATGTCATTCGAACTTGTTCGAAGCCCCGTGTTCGAACACGTGAAATTTCTTGAAAAAAAAGACACTTTGGTTGGTCTTTTGGTCATTTCACACCCTTATGGGGTGTGTTTTGAGTAGGAGGGGTGTGGGAAAAGCAACACCCTAATTCTTTGGACCAGCTTGCACGATCATGGGCTATAAGGGATGCTTGTGATATTACTTCCTCATGCTACCAATAACACATGTCTATTACCAAACCAAATGCAACCTACAAATATATTAAATGTATAATTACTATGCTTAAAATTGCAACCCAATCCAACCATAATCATTAAAATATTTTAACAAACTAATCATGCCCAATTAACATCAAATTAAGGCAAAAGCAAACTATAAGTCTAGAGTATATGACAATTTTCCCTTCATGTAGAATACACTACAAGAATAAGCTTGCATTGCCACCAAAGTTTGCCACGGAAGACTGGCCGTCGCTAATTTGCCACAGTTTGCGACGGCATGTGTAAAAAAATGTAAGAGCGAAATTTCCACCGGTGTTTGCCACGGGTTTGCCACGGACTTGTGAAAGGACAAAAATTTGCGACGAGGAGATGCCGTGGCAAGTCCGTGGCAAACGAATGATCAAAATAAAACTCCCACGATCCCTAAAAATCGAGCGCTTCTCTCCTAAAAACTCAAAACATCAAAACACACTCTCTTACGTTTCCTCTCTCCTCATCCGCCTCCACCACCTCGCCTCCTCCTCCGACCTCCACCCTCCACCCTCCTCCGCCTCCTCTTCCTCCCTCCATCGCTAATCGAGCTCCACCTCCACGTGACAAACACGTTCTCCTCTTCCACTCTCCCCCTCTCCTTTGCGCCTCCACCATTTCACCTCCACTGCTTTCTCCACTGCTTTCACCTCGCATCTCCGCCGTATTTCGTTCGTAAATCTCATCTCTCGCAGCGTCGTTTGTTCGTTTGTAGTTTTGATTGTAAATATCCAAGATGTAAATATCCTCTTTTATTGTTCTAAACCCTAATTTTAATTGTAATCAAAATCCTCTTTTTGTGATGTGTTTTTGTTTATGCGATGATTTGTGGTTTCAAAGAAGGTGGTGAGAGGTTGTCGATTTCAACAAGGTGGTGAGAGGTTGTCGATTTCAAAGAAGCTTATAAGAACAAGAAAGCATCGTGTACTAATAATTTCTTCACCTCTCTTTGTTATTATCTTTTTGTTCATTATAGATTTTAGTTTTTGCTTTTGTAATGACATCGAATGCGATTTCTTAAAATTTCAAAAAGAATCTATTAATATTTGAAATTTCAAAAATAACTCATCATTATAGATTTTAGTTTTTGCTTTTGTAAACATACCACTCAACCCACAAAAAGAATCTATTTGAAATTTCAAATCTTGTTCATGTTCATAGCTCACTTTGTACTTGTGGAATGGAGGTAGCAAGAAGATTGAAGGAAGATTTGAGAACACCATATTCTCACGATACAAGGGATTTGCGATTGCGCACAATACTATCATCTTATGAAAAAGCTCTGCGATTCTAAATTGTAACGAACCAACTTCCAAGTCGGAGACAAAGAATCGAGCGATAACTTTACGAGTCCCGATTGTACGCCAAAGGAAGTCCACCGAGCGAGGACGTCGAGGAGGTTAAACACAACTCAAAGAAAAGGTGAGTTTTTAGTGGACACACCTAAGAGCGGTTTTACGCCACGAAAACCACCTTGTTTTGGTTATACTACGACTTCTAACATTTTTTTTTTTTTTTCAAAATTGATTTCCGAAAGATTGTGCCTAAATGGACGGATCGGATAAGAGTGAGTTGTGAGAGTAGTCTTGAAGGACCACATGATGATGGCTAAACCGGAGAAAATATGGTCGAAAAGACATCGTTGGTGCCACATATCCTGTTAGAGGACTCAACTATGTACTGCTTTAGAAAAGAATCACAGATGATCAAAGTTTATTAGTTGCCTTGACTCGTGTTGGCATCTCATTAACAACCCATTTTGACATTTGCGAGAGTTACTATAGGTGCACCTTCCGCAAAGACACTAATCACTGGCCACAAAGCAAGTCTGACAGAGATCGATGAAGATCCCACAATATACTCTTACATCACCTTCAAACCCAGTTGGTGAGTTGATTTTCTATGTGTTTTGATTAATTAATGGAAGGAAAGATTTTCTATGATTTCATTCCTCTAATCCATCATTCGTTTGATTGCCATTTGTCGTCGCCGTTCGTCGTTGTATGGATGTAAGCAAAGGTGCAGTAAATGCCACTTTATATTCATCATAAAATATTTATATCTGGATCTGCATAGTGCATAGTTACTTTTTAATTACTTGAACTGAGGCGCCTGACTCAGATTAGGGTGTGTTATTTATATTTTTTTCAGGTTTTTCGTTTTCTGATGTAAATTCTGTACGTGCAAGCTCAAGCAAAGTTGCCTGTTGCCATTTCTCATCTTATGGAAAATTACTTGCAAGTGGTGGCCATGACAAAAAGGTTAGTGAAAGCATTAGTCTTGATAAGAATATTTAATATATCGAACTTGCTGAAGTTAGCAGTGAACTTGTGCAATTATCTTGCTCGAAAGAAATCGGAATACATATTCATTTTTTCTATTCTGCTTAGATGTAGATTAATACGATATTTTCCTCTTGATTATCCCGTAATGCAAAGTTGTTTTATGGTACACTGATTCCTTCTGTGGATATTCTTGCTTTGTCCATAAGAAAATCCTAATTATGTAGTTAGTGACATTGCCTCTTTGTCACACAATTGACATATGCTTACTTTGTTGTGTTTGTTTCCCTTCATTTATTGAACTTCTTTTATGGTTATTGTTATCATTACCAGTAAGTCATTTTCAAAGACAATAACATCTTTGTTCAAACTTGTAACTATTCTTATAACAGAGTGGCGAGAAGGTGAAAAGAAATACAACCTTCAAGATATTTCTCATCCAAAGATTGTGTTGCAATGTTGGCTTCTAAAGAAATTTTGAAATTCAAATCATACCAAAACCAATGATTTTCTTGTAGTGCTAACAATCATTTTTGGTAGGAATCAATAGTTGTTAGGGTTTGATTTAGGTTTGATTAGTTGTTGTTATCAATTCGAATATATGGTTCTCTGTTTTATGTGTATAATAACTTGACTTTATTTTAGACTTTGGATTCAATACCTTCCTCAATCAAAGAAAGCCAGCCTGAAGTTACTGCAGTGTGGAAAATTGGTCAGCAGCTTTGGATGCGAAACTATCTTTGGAGTGCATGAGGCGATCCGTGGGTTTGATTGGAGTCGGCAACTCCATGGACTAGTTGCTACTTTCTCGAGCAAGTTTTTAAGATTTTGTTTTGGTTTTTAAGCATAACTATGAATTCTCTTTTGAAGTTCGTGTTGTATCTTCACAATATTTAAGGCATGATTCTATTTGCTTGTTAAAAATCTAACTATATAATTTGTTACCTTACCATGAACTCCTACTTTATCTAAATGTTACCCTTGTTTTATTATAACTCAATACCCGCTATCCGATAGAAGAGGCATGTATGATTTCATTTCCTTTTAAATCGTTTTTATGTTGTCTATCTTCCAATTGCAACCCAATACACATCTATGTAGCATTGACACTTCGGATTGAATCGTGTCCTATCCGACACGTTTTGTGGTGTGCGGTGCTTCCACTACAAGAAAAGCTTGTTTTAGACGATGTGTTTTTCTTAATTCTTGTTTGATATTATATTACTTGTATTGATTTGTTGCAGTTGCAAAGAGAGATCAAGGATGCAGGTGGTTCTGTTCCCCCAATGGACTAGGAGGCATATGATTTTGTTGTCTTTTGTTTTTGCTGGATTGTTCAGAATTAGATTTTGTTTTTGCTGGATTTTAAGAATTAGATTTTGTTCTTGCAGAGCTGACATATGGTTATTTGGTATAACGGCATTGGAGCTTGCCCATGGTCATGCTCCTTTCTCAAAGTTTCCACCGTTGAAGGTATGCATATTAACCAAAACAACACAATATGTTATCTTATGCAACCATCATTCGTCCCTAAACTTTTGAGTAATTTGTAATTAGAGTCCTTGAATGTATGGACCCAATTATTTAAAAGTTTTAGCATGTAGGGACCCAATTAAAAATGTTGATAAGTTCAAGGACTAAATTACAATTTTTCTGTATAGAAATTTCCAATTAGTTGACCTGACAGAACTACAAAGTAATTTAAGCTTCTAAGACAGAACTACAAAATTTCTTTCATTTCTCTCACTGTTATTGAACATTTGGATGATCAATAAAATTCTGATCATTGTACTGTTATTGAACATGGTCATTTAATGTATCAATGTATTTGGTCCATGGGGAAAATGGGGAATCGAAGAGTTGTATATTTCTCATAGTTAAGCTATTCTCTGTGGAGGGCCTAAACCATTGTAATAGAAACCAAAGATAACTTTTGGCTATAGAACTTCATGATCATGCCCACATTAATTGTTAATGGCGTATAATTTCATCAATAGTTAAGTGATTTGGAAACATACTAGAATGTCTTGGAACCGCAACACATAATGAATTGATTTTTCCGCCTAGTTATACTTTAGATGCTTGTCCTCTTGCATCATGAATGAAAAGCGTAGTATATCGGTCACCAAATAATCAGTATGATCCGTATCTTCCACAACTATTGTCATTAACTAGGAAATAAATTCATGTGCTACATCATTTGTTCCTGCTCATAATGATCTTGATGGAAGTTAATCTTGTAGATACTTCTCGATTTGATACTTTGTTGTTGTGCATTTGTATGCATGTTGGCCTCTCCGAGTAGGTTGGTAACTACAACTCAAGTAGGTAAGAATTGATGATAATTCTTACCTACTTGATGGTTGCCTCTAATTTTGGGGTTCATATTCCTCGCGATTATTGTTGTTTATATATTTGCTTTAAAATCCTATCCTATCCTATTGTATACATATACATATTATCATGAAAATATTAGGATTAAAACGATGTTTCCTGATATTTGAAGGATGAGAGAGATTCAAATTTCTTACAGGGCATTTTCAAAAGGACTTTGAAGGTGGTGTTTGTGCTGAGAATCTGGGTAAGTGGCAAATAAAGCCATAGCTTGTGTAGTGAGAAATGAAAGAACTGTCTTTGCGTCCAGAAGGTGATGTTATCACCTAACTCAGATAAATGTTCATTCAAATAAGGTTATTTGGAGGAAAGAGTGCATGATGATGATGATGATGATCCAAGTCATTGTCCAAGATATCAAAGCAAATCATGAACAAGACTTGGCAATACCATACCTCTTCATAAGTTCAATTATGGGTTGTGTTCTTCCCTTTATACTCTTAATTAGTATTTAATGCTAGCTAGTCAATGTGAATTGTGTATCTAAATTTGTATAGTACCTGTGTGGTTAGTTTGGAACTCTAGGGGATATCCGATATTTATTAATACCACTGCTTTTGCTCTCTCTAATTGTAGACTTGCAAGATCATTTATCCCAAACTTAGTATAAAATCAACATTCTTGTAATGGCAGGCTACTGGTTTTATTATGTGCACTGCTTGTTTTTATCAACATTATTGTGGTTATTATGTTTTGCTATATATAAGTTTATTAAATTTGATATTGGAGCATTTATGTGTTCTGTATAGATATCACTATTAAATAGAATTTGGAGGCATGATTTAAATTTTTTTAAATTTTTTTAAAATTTGCGCGACGGATTTGATGACGGAAGGTGTAAGAATTTGCCACGACTTTGCGACGGAAATTTGCGACGGATTTGCCACGGATTTGCGACGGAAAAATTTGCCACGGAAAAGTCCGTGGCAAAGCGTTTGCGACGAGCGCTTTTGCCACCAAAATTTGTCCGTCGCAAATCCGTGGCAAATTCATATTTGCGACGGGAATTTGTACGTTTGCCACGGGAATGTCCGTGGCAAAACACCGATTTTCTTGTAGTGATAGAAAAAGTAGATAATTTATAGAATTATCAACAAGAGAAGGTTATGTTATATAGACAGGTGAGGATAAGGTAAACTCATTAGAGAGCTGAGGTTGGTCGAAGGGTTAGAGAAATAACCATGGTTAGATTGAAATGATAACTAGCAAAAAGGACAGTTACATGGGTTGGGGTTACTCTAACAATCGTTATAGTATTAAGCAGTTTTTTATTTCGAATCATGGACGTCAGATGTTCTTAGATGGTGTAACACATGATATTTTATGAGAGCTCACATAGTGTCCGAGAATTGATGTTTAGGTTTAGTTAGTATTTAGTTAACATATGTAGCGAAGAAGCATTGGGTATGGTTGAGGTTTACAATGATTTCGAAACTAATCAAGAGGTACATATGGGGAACTTGGTTGCCATTAATGCACCTCAAGCAGGCAGGTTCTTTCTGCACATTGGACACGACGTTTGTAATTAAGAGTTCAGTGGGTGTTTAATGCGTATGAGATACAGTTGTGCGAGGCAGATAGGAATGAAGGTTTAGGGTTTCAGTGCTAGTATTAGTTGAGTAACCTAGGGCATACGTGGGTCGATGGTAATAGGTTAGTAAAACGATTTCGTACAAAAAAAATCTTCGGATAGGACCGATAAAATCATGTCAGACCTGCATGGGGGAATGGAATAAACTGACACTGAATAGGGATTCAAGGAGAACAAAAGATATAGAGTGTTCAGAAATAAGATGGTTCGATTTCTCAGTCAAAGCAATTTAATGAAACTTGACAATTGCAAACAATGACCAATTTAATGGTTCGATTTCTCAGACATGTGGGCTCACGTTTCCCTCCAAAAATGGTGTCTTCAAGGTTACCCATTAAGGCTATGTATGCCGCGTAAGTACGCTATCTTTAGATGAATGCGGTAAACCTACAAAAAGTACTTTGGATATTATGTTAAACACCATCTGTACTTACTCTTTGAGGGACAATATGGATTGGGACCTCATGTTATTCTGGGAGTTTAACTGTATCCATTTTTTATTCGACACAACTTCTATCCATTTGTGTAGTGTTAAAAGTAAATATAAAATTGTTATTGTCGCAATTAGCAAACTGGGAATCGTTGATTAAAGATAAACACAAAATTATTTAACGTTAATAACATCTTACAAAACGAAAACACATACGAAACACCATCATATCTAGACACAAATGTCATTCGTCATGTGATTGTGGTGCAAGTAAAATACACCTAATTACTTGCACCCTCTACCACTCAAAAGTGACCACCATTAGGTCCGTTAACCAAAATATTACAGACACAAAAGCTTCTTCAGTTTCATTTCTATTGGCCCTGATAAGTTACTACAACAGGTTAGATATAATAGTTATAAGTTGAATTTAAGACCTAGACACTGGGAAGCAGTTTGTTTGACTTCAGATATGCAACACCGAACTTGATCCACTGATCTTGTTGAATCCCCTTGTTACGACAGAAACATGCCCATCCCTTGGTATGACACTGCTATTTTGTTGACTCCCGTAACCTCGTCGGAGAACACATGGCCAACGTTTCCCATACTCGTCAACAATGTAGATCACCGATCCCACATTACCAGAGCAGGCACATAAAACTCAGGTGGCAAAGTATACAAAAATGTATTCATATTTGTCACCGTTAGAATGATAACTAACAAACAGATGGAAAATCCTGATAGTATATCAACAATGTGAGATTGTTTGAAGGTTATCAAAAAGTGAAGGGAAAAATAAGGGTTAGATTATTTACAATTGCATCGCCTGTAAATTCAGAAAAGGTCACCCATTTGACCACTGAAAATGGGAATAACCTATTATTAGCAATCAACAACTCTTCTTCTCGGATACCCATGTTGACGCCATCAGCTCCAACACCACCTTCAAGTGGTTCAGGAATAGGGGGTAAATCCATTCAATCCATTTGTAATCTCTGATTGTTATTTCAAACGTAGCTGTACGAACATAGACCAGACGCACATGAGCCCCAAATTCAATTCCATAAAATCTTCCAAAATGTGCCAACCGTCGGTGAAATAAAAATGGTTCCCAATTTTTTCAACAAAGACAGTGTTGATGTTACCTAATGGATCAATGAGAACAGCATTCATAGGCACGTAGTTGAAATACAAGCGCGGAAAAAAGAATAAAGACGACCAAAAGGCTGTGGAAAAAAAAGAAAATCATAAATTAGTATTTAATCTTCAACGAAAATGATGAAAAAGACCAGCTATAGTATGGAAGGTGATTGTCTGGCTCAAAGTAGTAAAATACCAGCTACAGGCTGTGGAAAAAAAGAAATTGTTAATGTAATTAAGGGTTGCATTTGATTGAAAAATACCAGAACAACATTCATAGTGAATTGTTTTCAATGGTCTGGTAGAAACAATGAAGCTAGTAATACCATTACTAACTGATATAAATATAACTCTAAAATCTTGATTCAACTTTATACAATACAATTGTAAAAAGAGCTCACAGCATAGTAGAAGAAGGAAAAATGAAATACTAAGGCAACGAAAATGATGAAAAATATCAGCTATAGTATAACTGTTACCTCCGACGGGGAGAATTCAACCACCATAACATCACCGAACGGGTTACAGATTTCGCCACCGGAAGTTGCCATTTAGACCAGGTGACCTGTGGTTTCCAATGAAGAGGTTAACGGCGGAGTGTTTGATTTTTAAAAAGAGAAAATGAAGGGCAATGTAAGGGAGAAGTGGTATAATGTTCTGATGGCGTATGAAGTTTGGGATTCAGTTTAATCTTTTTGACCAAGTTAAACTTACAAGCTTCGACTGTGTCCATTTATGTGAGGTGTCAGAACACTCAACAAAAAAGGACATGAACAGTTGATATACGATATGACAAATGAGTGGGAATTACCTAACACAACGCCGATTTGCGTGAATTGTCACAACTCACACTGACAACTCTGCTACTCTCATAAGGTTTCTCTCTAGCTCACGCATAGCCTACCTACACAACAGTTTAGACCTCATGTTGGAACATACCATCAAACCTTATGAGATAAGTATAACTTATTCAAGGACTATGCCAAAACAAATAACAAACTCATACGCATGTATACATCAAAATGTATATCCATGCATTCTGAATAACATACCATTTAACCAACAACTATCAAACACATGCATGGTTAATTAGCCATAACTGATACATGTATTATGTTAAAGGTTAGCTAGGATTTGGCGCTCATTGTCGGAAAAAAGTGGATATTCTATTAATAAAGAAGGATTCTCCCTTCAGCTGAGAATTCAAATTAATGGGCTGAGGTTTTGATCAATTGGGTTCGATCATAATCTCAACCCAAAGTGTGGTGTGAGAGTAAATGTATTAATACACCTCTCCTCCCTTAAAGATTTTATTTCTCATCTCCTAATATAGGAGTAACTCTAGAAGTTCATACAAGTCAATAAGTAAATAAATTCAAAACTTCATGTCATAAATGAACTTAAAATCAATTCTAACACCAAAGTATATAATTCCATAAAATTACCAATTATTTCCACAATTGACAACAAGCACACAATACCTACAAGTGTAGTACTTAGTCAATCAAGTCATGAAATTGCCACTCAATAATCAAGCAATTAACTCATATCAGCAGTCAGAGGAGTAGGTCGATTTCAATAACAAGCAGAAAGGTCACCTATCAGAGGGTGGAAACTAGGTTGGCCTCCATATTTATTCTGAGAAACCTGTAAATATACTCATTCTTTTTTTAACGATTAGGTCGTATACGACTTCTTTTTGTTTTTACTCTTTGTATGATTGAAATGACACTAGCAAATACAAACAGAGCCTAAAAAATCTAAACGAACTCATAACCAAAAATATAAATAGACAGTTGGGCTGGAATTTAGGTTCAACACAAAATAAGAATTAGAATAAGATGAAGCCAGTAGGAAGAATCACATATTAGGGATGTATGTAAAATCAAAAAAAACAGAGTGAATCAAACTTGAACCACCGTCGCAGTTACTGTTCCTCCACCTTTAGCGCTGTCGCCGTCGTGCGACATTCGTTCTCCGGCCATAAGGTCGTCATCGTACCACCATCTCCCATCACAGACGTGTTCTTCTCTCTCTTAGTCGCGACTTCGCTCTCCACAGTCCCTCTCTCTCTCACTCACTCGCCACATCTCTTCTCCTCACTCCCTCCTTTGTGATATTTCCTTTTATGTTCATTCCTGTAGCGACCGAAAAATCCGGGAAAGGATTCTTCGAAAGGTTCATAGGAAGCCGCCACCGAAATTCTAGTTTAAGGGCAAATTCGGGAAATCCCTTTAAGTTTGGACAAGACGAGTTTAAGGTTCGGGAGTCGTTATGCATGGGGAAGGTATTAGCACCCCACGACATCCTTTGGTCTAATTAATTGTAGTTTAATTTAATATTTACCCTTTTATTTGAATGTGAAGGAAAGAAGACTTAATTAAAATTATTAGTTTTTAGTGCTTGACAAGAGTGGACTCTTGCTCCTACGTACCTCCAGATGCAATGGAGGAATCAAAGCTACGTAGTTCTTCCTGAAAAAGTTTTGTTGGTTGGTGTTTTTTAGTGTAGGGGTCCTAGGATTCCTTGAACTGCATGCAGACCATCGATTCTTAGGACGCTGACTAACCCGATTGTACAACCGACTTAGTCCCCTACTTTTTGAAAATAATTTTAGAGTTTTTGAAAGGAGTTGTGAGATGGGTTGGTTTTAGAATAGGTATTCTAGAACTTCTGAACTGTACAGCTCATTAATTCTAGAACGCTGATTAACCCGGTTGTACAACCGACTCACTCCCTATTTTTAGAAAAATACGCTTTATTTATATTTTATTAAGTTTGCGGGTTACCGAAATGTATGATGACTCATTGTCCTAAAATAAGGACTAACCTGTTGTACAACCGACTTAGCCGCTTATTTAATTTCAAGAGAAAAAGCATTTATTAAGTTTTCGTGGTTACTGAATCAGATAGCTCATTGGCCTTAAAATGATGACTAACCCGTTGTACAAACCGACTTAGCCGCTTATTTAATTTCATGAGAAAAGTTATTTACGCTTGCGTTAGAAAAGAATTAAAAAGTGAAACAGGGGTGAACATAGTAAATTGGGGTTTTATTAGTTGCGGGGTTGTATAATTAATAGGGGTGTGATTAGGAAAGCCCGGTTCAGATCTGGGAGCCCAGTATGATGGCCCGGGCTTAAGTGAGAAGAAGGTGCGCGCATGAACGATAAGGGTGCAACTATCAATCTGAACATTAAAAATAAAATAAACAAAACAGGGCCCATGTATAAAGAAAAAAACCTAAACCATCAGACCTAATTTCCACATTCACTCCCTTCCTCCATCCCTGCTGCCGCACACACACAGCAAGCACAGAGAGAGAGAGAGAGATCCGCGAAAATATCGCCGCTTTTAGGGAGAGGATGGCGCCGATCTGTTCTTAGGGTGAGAGGGAGAGAACGGCTTCGGCGTTCGGTGATGATGGCGACGATGAAGGTGACGCCGGCGACGAGGACTCCGCCGGCGAGAGTGTGGTGAGTTTCAGTTTTCTCTCCTCTGTTTGTCTCTCCCTTCCATCTCATTTTTTCTGGTTTTTTCCCTTTCCCTTGTTTTAGGAATGTTTCTGATGTGTTGCTCCTTTTTTTTTTTCCGTTTCTTTGAAACCTTAGTAGCGCCGAGGCGTGTTTTGGGGGAGTCGAACGGTTTCATGGTGGTTTTTGGGTGTCTCGCCAGAAGGTTCGCCGGAGAAGGTGACCGGAGGGTCACCGTCGCCGGAGAAGGCAAGCAGAGGTTGGTTCTTTGGTTCTGTTTATTTATTTATTTTTGTTATTTTTTTTAGCTTTCTCTGGATCTGATTCTCCTCTACTCTATTGTCCTCCCTTTATTCTGCTTTTTGGCCTGCTTTTGCGTGTTTTGGTCTCTCGAATATATTTATCTTACTAAAAACACTTTTGATCCAAAACTAACAAACAAGAAAAACTAGTTTTTAAGCATTATTTTAGGACAAACAGTAATACTAGACAAAAGCGTGTTCTGAAAATTAAACCTACAATTAGTTTCAGCAATGAATCCTAATTTGATAAACCGTATGGGCATAAAAAAATTTGGGTTTTGAATACCAACCTACAAATCCAGCCTCTGATTTGGTTTCTTTATGCGTCTGTTTGAATGATTCTACCCACTGCAACTGCTGCTGTGTCTGCTCTTTTGGTTGTCGTTGTTCCTCTCTTAAAACCCAAAAATAGTGTTTTGTGGATTAGGGTTTCAATGTGAAATCTAATCCTTATTTTTCTAGTGATTTTCGCAGCCTTTTTTGTGCTGATTTCTGTCTTTTTACTGCTGTTGGACTGTTTATTTATAGTATAAAATTAGGTCAAGGCATTTATGATTTTTGACCAGGCTTTTGACTTTTGCAGATCTGGGATGTGGGCTTGCTAAGAAGTCCTAAAGATTGCTGATGCTGCTCCCGTTATTTTTATTTGTACTTTTTGTATTTTTGGACTCTTGGACAATTGTGATAAATTTTAATTTTAATTTTATTGTATTTTTGCGATTTTATGATATTCTATTTTTGGTTATATAGACAGTAAACAAAATTAGAACTAAACCCAATCGAGTGAAACACTAAGATCAAGCCCAAATAGCGATGAACTAACTAAGCGTTGACCTAATTAATGAAAATCGACTCACAAGTCCGATAACTAATCTCGTTGATCGGACTCTGACATGTGAACTAGTAGTAAGAAAAAGAAAGAGAGCGGATGAGGAAATTGGGGTATAACAATTGCCCCTCTTTATTTATATTTGACTAGAAAAGGTGAAATGTATTCAAATTTTCGTAGTAGAAATAGAAATAAAGATAGAATAGACGCAATTTTGTCCGCTTAAGAGAAGCGAAAGGTTTGAGAATGAAGGAGGAACGATTAACACTTGGCGCATTAACCAAAAACAAAATGAAGGATCGCCGGGATTTGAAGGAGCACTAAGGCTCGGAAGGACCACTCGGGGTCTAGAAAGGCTGCCCAGGCCTTAATAGAGGACCATCGTGGTCGGGCGAGCGCTACTAGCTACTGGTACTAGTAAAACGATCCGAGGGGCCTTTAGATTCGAAGCGACCAGGTCAAGATCAGTCCGAATCGATCACGTTGACAAATAGAGGACGCCCACCATGTCTTAGGCCGACCGCGGCTAGTCCGAAGGACCACGCGGGGTCCGGAAGGTCCGTCGGGCTCGACTACGACGTTTGCGACACCGGCCACTTAGGGCAATCAAGGAGCGTAATGCTCGAAGGACCACTGAGTCCGAAGGATCGACTTTGTGATCCGTAACATGATATGGGATTAATTTGGGGATGAAATATAGGGACCGACACTTAGCGTGTCAATCAACACCTAGTAAGTGCATTAAAAAAATGACAAGGTAATCTCTACTTTGCGTATTTAATAATGCAATGAAATTGATATGCTTTTATGTGATGTATGCACATGTAATGATTGACATGGGGTGGGATGATGAATGAAATGCTATTTTTTTTTTTTGACAATCTCTTTTTGACTGGTTTCATCAACTCGTGGGACTTCCGGTGTGAGAGATGAAGCCTTCTTATGTATTTGTATTCTTTGGATCGACATGCCGGGTGATTGATTATTCATCCGAAGTGCATTTGTTCATTTCTGTGATGATGAGATTACGCCCTTTCGTGATTTCCAAAAATTTCAGAATTCAGTCGTAATGCTTATGATATGCCGTATGTTTCACAATTCAATTATCATTTATCATAAAACACCATTTCAAAACGAGGAGAATAAAAGAGAAGGAAAGTGTTTGATATTTCATATTGGAAGTCGGGTATGCGAAGCACACACGACCGGAGATTACATCGATAATGAAAGGAAAAGAAAAGTTTGAAATGCTAAGCGAGATCCGTTAATAGCTAGTGTCCTTGAGATAACGCTCGCTACCACCCATACTACAACCTTGATCGCTCATTATCCGACTTTCTAAGTGTTGCTTGCCTCAATATTTTAGTCCAACTTTTTGACCCTAATTTTTGCCTGGGTCGCCCTTTTGGGTTCTCGATCCACCGAGTCGCTCTAACTTTTGCCTAGGCCGCCCTTTCGGGTTTTCGACCTAGCGAGCTTATTCTTGCTTGGCTCATTTTTCTCTTTTTTCTATATCATTTCTTTCAGGCATAGTATTTCTTGGCTGCATCTGAGTTGATTAGGAGTGGGAGGTTTTCACCACTGTCAGCATTAAGGTTCTTCCAGAGAACGATTTATTCACCACGTAAGGTTCTTCATAATTCGAGCTTGAGAATCCTTTTGAGATTTTCTTGGGCACTAGGCCCCTTTCTTGAAATTGTCGAAGAAAGGCCTTCTTCTATTAATCTTTCTTTGTTCTTGACTGATACAATTGGTCGTGACATAGGGCAAACATTTTGCTTTAATGGAAGTACTACTTCCATTGTGTGGGGTTGCCCCTGTTGAAGTGTGAAATGAGGCTTGACTTCCCTGTGAGGTCAAAGGGAATGTTTGTCGCGTTCTCATGATCTCTTTGATATTCTTTGTTTGTTGCAGCAATTGCCCCATTCATCTTTGAGTGGTATGGGGAGAGGCTATGAGCATGACCTGAGGTCTCCAAACAGCTCTGCCACCATGATGTTTTTGGAAGACCGTAACGGCTGACTAAATTTTTATGAATTTTAGCAATCAAAGATCTTGTTACACCGGTGGGCGTTTAATAGCCTCTTATGACTTGATGTATGACGTCGACCCAATCAGACAAGATTCGAGTGAGTTTTCTTTGTTTGTTGTCCTTAATTGTTGTACTCTTTTTTGTCTTCTTTCGTGCCCAAGTTAGTTGTTTCAGTTGATTCCTGTTGAATTCTCATGGGGACCTCCCAGTTATACTCCATATTTCCTCAGTTTGATTAATGGGGTGATCAAGGTTGTGATATGAGTTGCCGACATTGTTATTTTCAAGAAAACCTTCTTATCTGCATTAGTTGAAGGTGAGAGGGGATAGAAAAGAAAGCGAAGCGAATGAATGAGAAAGGAAGAAAAAGGTTTTGCTAGAGAATTCAAAAATGTTATTTTATTAATAATGATACTGAAATGAAACATGTGTGCCCTTATTGAAATGTCCTAAGGCCTTGGGCATAGCCATAGGATTTGCATTACAGAGACTTAACTTTGAATTAAAAAACACAAGACAATCAAAAACCTCTTAGCTCTTGAACTTTTCAGGACAAAGACACACTAAGTTGGCGGTGTTATCTTCGGTACCTTGATCAACCGCTAATTGATCCATCGTCATTTTCTTTGAAGTTTAGCTGCTTTGTATCAATGAGGCCTTGAACGATGCGCTTTAAGGGATAACACTTTTTTGGTCGAGTGGCCTCACGCTGACATGGAACTCACATTTGGCTTTTGGGTCGTACCATCTTGGGAATGGAGGCCGAATCGGTCTCATCCGACGAGGGGAAATCGATCGTGGTGACAAGTTGGTGCACGCAGTCGTATGTATGACACGGTATGGGTCGTATTGGGATGACCCTTGATGATGGTGTGATTTTCCTTGATCTACGCCGTTGATTTATCCCTTCTTCTTACTTCGAAAGTTGTAGGAGGTCCATCAGAACTATGAGTGATCTTCCCCTTTTTTATTGCACTTTCTATTCTTTCTCCTATGGTAACCATGTCTGAGAAGTTTGAAGATACTCCCCCTATCAGTTTGTCAAAGTAGGGTGGTGGGAGAGTTTCCATGAACATGGCAACCATTTCTTTTTCTAATAGAGGTGGTGCTACTGTGCAAACTAACCTCTCCAAAAAAGAGCATACTCCTTGAAGGACTCATTGTCTTTTTTGGTCATACTTTGAAGTTGTGTTCTGTTAGGAGCCATATCAATGTTATACTTATACTGCTTTACGAAAGCTTCGGCTAGGTCTTTCCAACACCGGATATGAGGGCGCTCCATTGCATATACCACTCGTTCTTTTCCCAAATTTAAATTTGTCTTGGAAGTAGTGAATCGAGTTGGTCATTGTGGCGCAAATTGAGCCATTTTCTGCAGACATGGTCAAGTGGCTAAGAGGACATGTTGCCCCCTGATACTTGTCAAAATCTGGCACTTTGAATTTATGGGGGATGACCACGTTGGGGACGAGGCATAGGTCATACGCGTCCTTCATTCCTACATTGGATCCTTCCACAGCTCTTATGCGCTTCTCTAGCATTTGTAGCTTATTTTCAGCCCGAGGATCTTCATCTTGGTAACCATGAGGAAGCCTATTCATATTGTGGTACGGACGAGGCACTAGGCGAGTATGATTTTCGACATCCTTTGGTCTAATTAATTGTAGTTTAATTTAATATTTACCCTTTTATTTGAATGTGAAGGAAAGAAGACTTAATTAAAATTATTAGTTTTTAGTACTTGACAAGAGTGGGCTCTTGCTCCTACGTACCTCCAGATGCAATGGAGGAATCAAAGCTACGTAGTTCTTCCTGAAAAAGTTTTGTTGGTTGGTGTTTTTTAGTGTAGGGGTCCTAGGATTCCTTGAAATGTACAGCTCACTGATTCCTAGGACGCTGACTAACCCGATTGTACAACCGACTTAGTCCCCTACTTTTTGAAAATAATTTTAGAGTTTTTGAAAGGAGTTGTGAGATGGGTTGGTTTTAGAATAGGTATTCTAGAACTTCTGAACTGTACAGCTCATTAATTCTAGAACGCTGATTAACCCGGTTGTACAACCGACTCAGTCCCCTATTTTTAGAAAAAAACAGTTTATTTATATTTTATTAAGTTTGCGGTTAATTGGTACATGCATAAATTCATTGGCCTAAAATAAGGACTAACCCGGTTGTACAACCGGTTTAGCCGTTTATTTAATTTCAAGAGAAAAAAGCATTTATTAAGTTTCCAGGGTTACTAAACTGTACAGCTCATTGGCCCTAAAATGATGACTAACCCGGTTGTACAACCGACTTAGCCGTTTATTTAATTTCGCAAGAAAAGTTATTTACGTTTGCGTTGGAAAAGAATGAAAAAGTGAAACAGGGGGTGAACATAGTAAATTGGGGTTTTATTAGTTGCAGGGGTTGTATAATTAATAGGGGGTGTGATTAGGAAAACCCAGTTCGCATCTGGGAGCCCAGTATGCAAAACTGGGCTTAAGTGAGAAGGGGGGTGCGCGCATGAACGATAAGGGTGCAACTATCAATCTGAACATTAAAAATAAAATAAACAAAACAGGGCCCATGTATAAAGAAAAAAACCTAAACCATCAGACCTAATTTCCACATTCACTCCCTTCCTCCATCCCTGCTGCCGCGGCGCCGCGCAGCGCGTTACGAGAGAGAGATCCGGCGAAAATATCGCCGGTTTTAGAGGAGGGGGATGGCGCCGATCTGTTCTTAGGGTGAGAGGGAGAGAACGGCTTCGGCGTTCGGTGATGATGGCGACGATGAAGGTGACGCCGGCGACGAGGACTCCGCCGGCGAGAGTGTGGTGAGTTTCAGTTTTCTCTCCTCTGTTTGTCTCTCCCTTCCATCTCGTTTTTTCTGGTTTTTTCCCTTTCCCTTGTTTTAGGAATGTTTCTGATGTGTTGCTCCTTTTTCTTTTTCCGTTTTTCTGAAACCGTGGCGGCCAGAGGCGTGTTTTGGGGGAGTCGAACGGTTTCATGGTGGTTTTTGGGTGTCTCGCCAGAAGATTCGCCGGAGAAGGTGACCGGAGGGTCACCGTCGTCGGAGAAGGCAAGCAGAGGTTGGTTCTTTGGTTCTGTTT
This sequence comes from Oxytropis ochrocephala, assembly GCA_020916435.1. Taxonomy (NCBI): domain Eukaryota; kingdom Viridiplantae; phylum Streptophyta; class Magnoliopsida; order Fabales; family Fabaceae; genus Oxytropis; species Oxytropis ochrocephala. The sequence goes on along the minus strand of CM037093.1, from coordinate 58,165,851 downwards.
ATTTATTTATTTTTGTTTTTTTTTTTTAGCTTTCTCTGGATCTGATTCTCCTCTACTCTATTGTCTTCCCCTTTATTCTGTTTTTGGCCTGTTTTTGCGTGTTTTGGTCTCTGAATATATTTATCTTACTAAAAAACACTTTTGATCTGAAACTAACAGCCAGTAAAACTAGTTTTTAAGCATTATTTTAGGACAAACAGAATACTAGACAAAAGCGTGTTCTGAAAATTAAACCTACAATTAGTTTCAGTAATGAATCCTAATTTGATAAACTGTATGGGCATAAAAAAAAATTGGGTTTTGAATACCAACCTACAAATCCAGCCTCTGATTTGGTTTCTTTATGCGTCTGTTTGAATGATTCTACCCACTGCAACTGCTGATGTGTCTGCTCTTTTGGTGTCTGCTCTTTTGGTTGCCGTTGTTCCTCTCTTAAAACCCAAAAATAGTGTTTTGTGGATTAGGGTTTCAATGTGAAACTCTAATCCTTATTTTTCTAGTGATTTTCGCAAATTTTTTTGTCTTGACATCGTCTTTTACTCATTGTTGGATCGTTTATTTATAGTATAAAATTAGGTCAAGGCATTTATGATTTTTGACCAGGCTTTTGACTTTTGCAGATCTGGGATGTGGGCTTGCTAAGAAGTCCTAAAGATTGCTGATGCTGCTCCCGTTATTTTTATTTGTACTTTTTGTATTTTTGGACTCTTGGACAATTGTAATAAATTTTAATTTTAATTTTATTGTATTTTTGCGATTTTATGATATTCTATTTTTGGTTATATAGACAGTAAACAAAATTAGAACTAAACCCAATCGAGTGAAACACTAAGATCAAGCCCAAATAGCGATGAACTAACTAAGCGTTGACCTAATTAATGAAAATCGACTCACAAGTTTGAGAACTAATCACGTTGATCAGACTCTAGACATGTGAACTAGTAGTAAGGAAAAGAAAGAGAGAGCGGACGAAATTGGGGTATAACAATTCCTATTTCTTTTCTTTTGTTTTTTAAATTTTAAAGTCAGATTACTATTCGTACCCCTCTGTTTCGTTACTATACCTCCCCCATTAAGCCCTTTGGTTTCGCAAACCAGCAACCGTCCAGCCCAAAAATGCGAATTGGGCTTAGTTGGACACACCCCTATTAATCATACAACCCCCTACAGTTAACTGCACCCCCTTTTACTATTACACCCTCTCTACGTTTTGTAATTTTATTTTACATATCTCTTTTAAATCATTTCTTCTTAGCAAAACAAAGTTTTTTTAGAAACCAATTTCCTTTTTATAAAAACATTTTCAAAAATATAAATAGGGGACTAAGTCGACCGTACGGTCGAGTTAGTCATCATTTTAGGATAAATGTGTCGTATGGCTCGAAAGTCCTAAAACTCCTACAAAAATAAACCTTGTTAAAACTCCAAAAACCCTTTTTTCAAAAAAATGACGTAGGGGACTAAGTTGACTGCACGGCCGGAATAGTCATCGTTTTAGGATAAATGAGTCGTATGACTTCGGAGTCCTAGAACCCCTATTCCAATAAAATCAAATCACCTCATATACAAACCTTTTTTTAAAAAAAAATCAAATCTTATTTTCAAAAAATAAGAGATTAAGTCGACTGTACGGTCGGGTTTGTCATCGTTCTAGGACGAATGAGCTATACAGCTCCAAAGTCCTAAAACCCCTATATTAAAAAATACCAATCCACAAACATTATATACCCAAGAACTACGTAGCTTTGAATTATCCATCGCACCTGGAGATACGTAGGAGCAGGGGCCCACTCCTGTCAAGCACAAAAAACTAATTTTCTCATTAAGTCTTATTCTTCTATAAATCTAAATAAAAGGGTAAGATAATCATTAAATATTTGGGTATCTTTGATTTTTTTCTTTATCCTCCTTCCTATCTCTTACGTTGTTGTAGCTTCCTTAATATTTGGTGTTATGGGGTTGCATGTTTTTGTCATGTTTAAAATCTTTATAGCAATTGTTTCTGTGTTCTCTCCTTCATGTGTCTGATACTCTTTTTCCCATGTCAGTACTGTTACTTTAGCTTTTTGATTTGCTCGTGGTTGCTATTTATGGAAGAATAGATGATTTTAATGCATCATTACTCTCCTATTCTGACAATCCGACAATGAATTGCAACTCACTTACTTAATGTCTCTCTTTTTATATCATGTATTGAGTTTAATTCCACCAATTCCAATTCAGGCAAAATTCAATTGCATTCTTTTACCGCCAAAAGGCATTGGTGTTGGTATATTGAGTAAAAAGACATTGATATTGGAACACTCTTCACTCATCTGCTAACTGAATAGTAGCATGTCTTCTTTTATGGTGAATAATAACAAGTTAATTCAAATACATTCAATTACTGTTAATCAAAAAAGAAAATTTGGGTGTTTGAATACAATTTAAAAAAATTCCATTAGTGGCAAGGATAAGGTTCAACTTATAACTAATTATATATAAAAAAAATGAATTAACTATGAGTATCATCAATAGAGAATGTAGTTATATAATAGCTTATAACTAATTATATATCACAACAAAATGAGTTACATGGTAAAATTTTCGTGTTGTTATGAGTATCATCATCATCATAGAGCATGTAGTTTTTTTAATTGATAAAAGAAGAGCACGGGAATGGAGCCAAAAATGGATGGTTAGGGGGGTGAGGATAATATTATGTAGTATACTAAGTTTAGAAAAGAATATTTGTTTTTTGGTTACCATGTTATTGGTGTGCGATATTCACTAACTTTGTCGGTGACTAATCTACGCAAGGGAACTTGTTGGCCACATGTATATTGTAACATCCCTAGTTTCGTTAATTTCAAATTAAGAAATTAACGAGGGAATTATTATTCGATTAAATAATAAATCACGTCTCGGATACGAGTTTGTCTTGAAAACAATGAGTAATTGCTAAATTATAGGATTTATTTGCAATATTGTTTGAATTGTGTGAATTGAATGTGATTGTTTTGGGGTAAAAATGAGTTTAGTGAGGATAAGTGAACCAGGGGCATTTAGGTCTTTTCACCCTTTTAAACCGTCACTCACTAAACATAAAAACATTTCCCCTCATTTTTTCTCACAAATCAAAACCAAGAAAGAAAAGGAAGAGAGAGGGGGAAAAGAGAGGAAAGGCCGAGAGAGGAGGAGAAGGTGAGCCAAGGAACAAAAATCTCTAAGCTTGATTCTCCATCCCACCATGATCATTTATTCATCCTCACCACATTTCTTTCTTCTATTCATTAAGTTCTTCCCCAAAAACAGAATCCATCTTCTACACAAACCCTACAAAATACCCATCCTAAGTTATGTTCTTGAAGACACATCCAGATTTTACATGTCGATCCTTGAAGCCAAATCGAAGCAAAGCTTTGGGTTTAGGGTAGACTAAGTGTGGATAACAAGTTTGAAGTTGGAGCTAAAGTTTTAGGAGTGTAAATTCAAGATTGAGTGAGCTTTTACTTCCTTCCATTTTGGGAACTTCAAGTGAGTTAGGAAGCTAATGTGAACTTCTATTGTTGTTGAATGAAGTTTTGGGAACTAAACTAGGTTATTAGGGGACCCACAATTTGATTTCAAGAGCCATGGAAAGGGTAGTAGAATATTGGGTAGCATTGGAGTCTAGTGGAGCTGTTGTTGGTGATGAGAGTTGAGGATGGCCATTCACAACAGTTTCTGCAGAAAAAACTGTTTTGACTACATTCGGTATTTCCTTTATAACTCTTTCCACAGACCACATTTGACGTTACTTCTTGTTTATTTAGAAACTAGACACAAACTCCTTCAAGATAGGCACAAGAACCACTTGATTTGACTGAGTATTGCAGGAGAAAAGATAATTACAAGTTTCATTTTTACTGTAGTAACATTTCGGAACCAGTCTCCGTATTTTAGCTGTAACTCCCTGAATACTCGTCATATCCGTGTGGGATTTGAACCATAGGAAAATAGACAAAATTATCTACACATTAGGTGCTGGTTTGAATGGTTCTGGTTTGAAATTGAATAAGTTATGCTCATTCCAAAACTGCTCACAGATGCTGTCCAAAATGAGTTCTGTTTGAGGTTGTCTAGAAGAGTGGGAACAAGTTCGGGTCGAGTTTGTGGTGATTCGAAACGAGTGAACTTTGTGAAGACTTGGTTTTACGTGATTTTCATCACGACCGGTGAGTTTTACTCACGCTTAGGGTTTTGTGTTCTCAATGATTGACCGTGGTCGCTCGTTTCATTTCGTTCCGTTGAGTTTTGAAAATTTTACGTCGAAATCTTTTTAAAATTATACGCTTTATGACTTATTGGTTAAACTATATATTGATGTATATATTGACATGTGGATTGTTTGGACTGAAATATTATGTGTGATGACTGCTTATATGTTGGGGATTGAATTGGTTAATGGATTGGGCGCGAACGGATTAACTAAACGAGAAGATGAGTAAAAGTTGGTATTTACGTATGCAGGGGAAAAACACGGTGTGTTTTCGTAAACACGTGCCAAGTTTCTCTCAAAGTTGACAAAGTCTCGCTTTAAGCCAAGTCTCGTTTTTCGTGGTTCCGCTTCGATTTCAAACCTCTCCTAATTCCTTCCTCAATCCTTTTCCAAGTATTTTAGGTATGTTATGCCATGATTTTCGTTGTGATTGAAGCACTTTTAATAAATGTTTTGAAGTTATAAATTTTTCGAAAAACCGTAAAATCTAGTAAACGTGTGGGAACCAAAGTGGTGATTATAAGCTTTTGCTTGTGCTAACGTGTTAGTGAAACATTATGTTCTGATATTTAAATTATGTCGAGTATGGGTGACGACCCAAAGAGTTTAGCATACTAGGCGGGGAAGTCATGAGCCCCTAAACCTAGGCCCAATAAAATTTTACCATTAGGGAAAGTCCTATTGGGAAGGGGGTTCACCGGGATTAGCCGGAGGGCAGTCGGTGTTATGCTATGAAGTTATGATTGCACTGTTTACCGCGATTAGCCGGAGGGCAGTCGGTATTGTGCAATTGATAATGCACGTGGTTTATAAATTAAATCACGAAGTTAATAAGATTTCATAAATGAACCGAGTGATAGGTAAGGGGTCACGGTAGGACTCACTGAGATATATTATCTCACCCTATCATTATCGTTGTTTTTACAGGGAAACAGGGAACGAGGAAAGTTTAAAGGCATGGTTAGGTGACATGCTCGAGGAGAAGATCGAAGATATAGTTCTTCCAATCTTATTTATGTGTCTTCCTTGTTTCCTTTGTACTCGATTAATAACTTGAACTGTATTGAGTTGTTTATCGTTTCCGCTTTTCTTGCAAGGATATTGAGCACTAGGAGTTTATCTCTTGAGGTTAGGAACCGTACCCAGTTTATTGTTGTATCTACAGGTTATGAATTGGAGATATTTTATAATATCGAAACATTCTAGTCGTGTTCAATATCTAAACATAAATCTTAATCTCGATGTATGCTAAAATTGTACATTTTTATATTTCTACTTGTTAGAGAGAGATATTATGGTGCTACATATATTCAGTTTTACTGGTCCGTGTGGTTCTCCTCTCTCAACAAAATTTTTGTCACATCCAAAATTTGAACTTAAGACCATGAGCTGGGATCTAAGCCCAATTACAACTCGAACCAACTCTTGTTGATAGTTTAGTAAAAGATACTAATAGTATTAGTGTATATATATATATATATATATATATATATATTCTTTTTTTCTACTTAATACTACTAATATATAGATCAGACACTCATTCATATCAAAAGCATGTTATTATGTTATCCTTGCAAAATTATGAAATATCAAGGGGTCGGGCTCAAGCCATGGGAGGCTAATACATAGCTCTATCCCTGGAAGAGCATATAGTATTATGACGGACACGTAATATATGTGTATTTTTATTATTTATACTAATAACATATGCAAATAATCTTAATTTAATGATTTGATACGTGTCATCTCATAACAATTTCACAAAAAGAACTATATTTAAAAAACTTCTTAGACACACTTACATGAGAATTCTCTTTCTGACTTTTAAAAAAACTTCTATCCACTCTTCCTTTCATTTCTATAAATAATATCGGTTTGTGTGAGTTATAAAATTTTATTTGATTTCTCTTTTATTCTATTTAATTACGATTCATCAACAAAAACCTCACACTCGTAGAAATTCAATTCCCCATTAAGTTCCATTTTCGGTCAAAGGTTTGTTATCTTTATAATACAATTATGTGTTATGTATTGTTGAATTATCAATATATGAATTATCAAAATTTGAAAACAATCTATCGTTCAAATTTGATAAAATTAATTAAAAAATGCCAAAATATCCAGAAAATACATTTTTTTTTATGTTTCCAACCCAATTTCATCACCAAACCTGATTATTGAACTTGAATTTATTTTAATAGATTTCACGAATATTGAATATCAAGTTTTTAAGTTATTTTTGATAAAAAAAAAAATTAAAGGTCATTTCCACATGGTTATGAAAAACTGCAGTTTGAATTTTACTCGAAATGTTTTAAATAGCAATAACATTAAAGATTTTAACCTAGCAAAGTTTGAAAACTTTATTTTCCAATATTTATTATTTCTAATTTAAAGTAACAATTTTAAATTTTTTAAACGAATTTTGATATTATTTTAATTTAATCTATATATATATATAAAAAAAATTTGAAAATTGATAAATATGTATATCAGTATCTATCAATATTTTTCTTTTTTGCATTCGGTGTTATTGTGTTGGAATATAAAACTCCGTTGGTCAATATTTTTATTAAATTTTCTTTAATAATATTTAAAAATACCTAAATATCCATTATCTAAATTACAATTATTTTAGTATATATCACAAAAAAGAATACAAAGTCTCAGAACATTTCCACATGGTTATGACAAATTACATTGTTTAAATGTTAATTTGAATTAAAAATACACAAAAATCTCATATAATAATAAAATTAAAATTTTAACTTAAAAATATTTGTAAACTTTTTTAATATTTATTATTTATTATCTCTTTCTTTGAAGTAACTATTTTAAAAATAAAAAAATTAAACAGATGATACTATTTTAATTTAATATATTCGATTTCAAAAAAATTATATATATATATATATATATATATATATATATATATATATATATATATATTGTCATTGTAATGTAAGACATTAGTATTGAAACCCTTAGCATTAATTGTAAATGAATGGTAACAATTACCTTCAATACGTTCATTTACGCCATCGCAACTTTCTTAATATACGCTTGTCATGGAGTTGGAAATGAACCTCCCACTCCACAAACCGACAAACAAACCATGCACTCTAAATTGGATAGTCTCGAGGGTAAAGTAGAGAAACTCTCTAAGAAAATTTCACAAACCCTGAAAAACTTTGGTAAGCGCCCTGTAGGAGAGGATTTATAGGATTCTCTGTCATATTTAAAATCCTTACAACAATTGTTTATGTGCTCTCTCGATCACGTGCCTGATACTTTTTTTTTGCAATGTCACTGTTGTTATTTTAGTTTTTTATTTGCTCTTGTGGTTGCGATTTATAGATTAAGAGATTTTAATACATTATTACTCTTTTGTTCTGACAAATCGCCAATGAATTGCGACTCATTCAATTAATGTCTCTCTCTTTTTACTATCACTTCAATTCCACCAATTTCAATTCATGAAAAATTCAACAGTATCTTGCTTTTACTGCCAAGAGACATTGGTATTGGAACACTATTCAGCCATCGGAATTAACAGTAAATGAATGGTAACCAATTAGCTTCAATATGTTCAATTACATTGTTAAAGCTTCGTTAATATTTGGTGTCATGAGTTTCAAAGTCAATTTAAAATCTTTATGTGTCTGTGCTCTCTCCATCACGTGTTTGTTTTTTTGCTACGCAACTTTTTTTGATTTGCTCTTGTGGTTGCAATTTATGCAAGAAGAGATTTTAATGCATCATTGTTATGTTATGACGCACCGACAATGAATTGCAACTCACTCAATCAATCAATGTCTCTCTTTTTATTATGCATTGAGTTCAATTCCACTGATTCTCATTCATGCAAAATTCAACTGCATCTCTTGCTTTTACTTCTAAGAGACATTGGTATTGGAACACTCTTCTGCCATTCAGCATTAACATGACACTAAATGAATGGCAACAAATTTACTTAAATACATTCAATTAAACTGTTGTAGCTTCCTTAATATTTCGGGTATGAAGTTGCAAACATCTCTACCTTATGACTGAAGAGTGTTCAAATACCAATATCTCTTGGCAGTAAAATCAAGAGATGCAATTGAATTTGCATGGATTGAAATTGGTGGAATTGAACTCAATGCATAATAAAAAGAGTGAGACATTGACTGAGTGAGTTGCAATTCAATGTCGATGTGTCATAACAGAATAACAATGACAGATTAAAATCTCTACTTCCATAAATCGCAACCCCAAGCAGATTTTAAACATGATAGAGGTGTTTGCAACTCTATATCCCAAATATTAAGGAAACTACAACAATGTAATTGAACATATTCAAGCTAATTTGTGGCCATTCGTTTAGTGTTAATGCTGGTTGGCAGAAGAGTGTTCCAATACCAATGTCTCTTGGCAGTAAAAATAAGAGATGTAGTGTAATAAAAAAGCAAGAGATGCAGTTGAATTTTGCATGAACTAGAGTTGGTGGAATTGAACTCTACATAATAAAAAGAGAGAAACATTGAGTGGCTGAGTGGGTGAATTTCAATTCAATGTTGGTCCGTCAAAACAAAAGAGCAGTGATGTATATTAAAATCTCTTCTTCATTCATTGCAACAACAAATAAATAAAAAACTAAATAACAACACTGACATGGCAAAAAAAAGTATTAAGAACATAATGGGGAGAGCACAAAAACAATTGCTATAAAGATTTTAAACATGACAAAGAAGTTTGCAACTCCATGTACCAAATATTAAGGAAGCTACAACAGTGTAATTGAACATGTTGAAGTTAATTTATTACTATTTATTTAATGTTAATGTTGGGTGGCTGAAGAGTGTTACAATACCAATGTCTCTTGCTAGTAAAAGCAAGGGATGCAACTGAATTTTGCTTGAATTGGAATTGGTGGAATTGAACTAAATATATAATAGAGAGAGAGAGTAAGTAAGTTGGATTTCATTACAGAAGAGCAATGATGCATTACAATCTCTTCTTCCATACATCGCAACCACGTGCAAATAAAAAAAAAAACTAAACTCACAAAACTGACATGGCAAAAAAAGTATCACGAACATAATGGAGAGAGCACAAAAATAATTGCTAAAAGGATTTTTAACATGACAAAGATGTTTGCAACTCCATGCACTAAATATTAAGGAAGCTACAACATTGTAATTTAAATTCGCTACCATTTGTTTCATCATTAATATTGGATAGCTTTAGAGTGTTTCAATACCAATGTCTCTTAGCAAGAAAAAAACAAGAGATGCAATTGAATTTTGCATGAATTGGAATTGGTGCAATTTAACTCAATATATTATATAATAAAAAGAGAGAGACATTGAGTGAGTGATTTTCAATACCAATGTCTCTTGGTGGCTATCTCCTTCAATGCCACTGCTTTCTTTATCTTGGAATCTTTATCTTTGTTTGTTTTCTTGATATATTATGCATTTCAACCCCAATAACATATCTTTAATCTCCATAACAATTTTTTGCATTTTTGTCATCTTGGGCACTAATTATTGTGCTTGATTTTGCTTCTCAAATCTATCCACACCGGCCCTTGTTGAAGTTTCTCGTTAGTCGGACCAATTGTTAGAAACCCAAGATTTGGATTCCAAAGAAAGAACAATTTTATTAAGAAATAACACAAATTAGGAAAGAATCTCCTCTCAAGTTTTCCTGCTCCCAATAGAGAATGCTCTATTCACAATTACGATATTCAATCGATGATCTCCCTAACTCATTTGCCTCCTATTTACATATAGATGAAAGGGATGTAACTTCCCTTTAACTAACTCATCTTTATTCTAACTAACTCATCTTTATTCTAACAAACAACCCCTTAACTACCTTTATTACATATTTATATTTATATATCCTAATAAAGAGTTGCCTTAAATATCATTTTGGTCCCTGCAAAATGAGCAAAAATCCATTTTAGTCCCTGCAAAAAATATTTTTTTTTAAAAAGGTCCCTGCAAATGTTTTTTTAATTCATTTTGGTCCCTACTTTGATTTTTAAAGTTGATTCAAGCACATTTTAACACAAATACAACATTGACGTGAATGTTTTAGCATTCAGAGTAAATGTCATAAATCTTAAAACAAATATTAAATGCCTATTATAGCCACCCAACTTCAATTTGGAGATAACTTCAATTTAGGGCATAATAGGAATATAACATTTGTTTTAAGTGACATGACAGTCCATGTGTGCTTAAACACCTACGTCAATATTGTCAACTGTGTTAAAATGTGCCAAATTAGATTAAAAATCAAGTTAGGGACAAAAATGAATTAAAAAAAACATTTTGTAGGAACCTTTTTAAGAAAATTATTTTTGCAGGGACTAAATGGATTTTCGCTCATTTTACAGGGACCAAAATGATATTTAAACCTAAAGAGTTTCTAGAGTTTGCTTAAACAAACCTTGGAGGTGGTGGTGGATTTTTTGTTTGTCCTTGTGTTAATTGTGCAAACCAGACACCACAACTAGTTGGCACAATAAAAGATCAGTCTCTTGCTAATGGGATTTTTCGTGGTTATACAATTTGAACGCGACACAATGAGAAGTTAAATATCCCAAATGTGTTTGAAAGAGAGAAGTTCGTAGATGCTAATATGGATGACTGAATGGAGGACATGATACGAGATATTGGGCCAGAGTCTTTAGACTTTCTTTTTGGTGATACAAAAGGGAAAAGCCCCCAAAACCCAGCAACTAGCCTACACTAGATAACACTGCCACTTCTTTGTCGACACGAAGCAGGGGGAGAATCTGGGGAGGCGCTTTGATATGGATGGCACAACGAGAACAATGAAGGACACTATTTCTAGCTTCACGCTTGATGAGATACCATCTGATGTTGGCTTGTCTCGAAGCGAGATGTCTAATGTTGTCCAACAGCAAAATAAGAGCATGGGGACCCGGAAGAGGGTTTCTGAAGAAGATCAATAGCTGATGTCGAGCCTAATTCCACAACTAACTAATGTGGGCTGCTGCCTAGAGCAAGATGCAAGCCATGGAACACCGCTCAGAGCTTCGCCTCGAGTATTGTGCACGGGTCAATAGCCATAGAGAACCCCATCACAAAAGCCCCCTTATGGTCACAGAGCATTCCGCTACAGCCAACCAAGCTTCCAGTGTCTTGAACCACCGCATCACATTAGAGGGAGAAGGAACCCTCTAGTGGGGGAGCCAAACGAAAGGGAAACCAAAAGGTCTAGGCGTTGCACCATCCAAGAAGAACCCCAAATGCTTTTTATAGGTAAGGGTAGCAGCAATTTGAGATTTAATTTTGTGTAATAGAGATTGTAATGAGACAAATTGTTGGTTAAAAACCACTACAAGAAAATCGCTGATTTGCCACGGACATTTCCGTCGCAAATGTACAAATTTCCGTGGCAAAACAACATTTGCCACAGATTTGCCACGGACAAAATTTGGTGGCAAAAACGCTCGTCGCAAATCGTTTGCCACGGAATTTCCGTGGCAAATTTTTCCGTCGCAAATATCCGTGGCAAAGTCGTCGCAAATTTCATCGCAAATCCGTGGCAAATCCGTCGCAAAAATAAAAAAAATTAAAAAAAAATTAAATCTTCAAACATATATACATGCTGCATAAAATTAAGCTAGCTAAATAAGATAAATCTATTTACATCAAAGATAAATTCACTTCTCTCAAATGGGAAAGATAAATTCACTTTCTCATAAAAATCAAAATGAACGTGGCATATATAGCCAAAGCATGACTATAACCAAAAGGATCTTAAGTAAATATATGATTTGCTCATGGACTAATCAAACATGAGCATCCTTATAAAGACACCCACCTATCTCAGATAAGGCTATTCTCATAATGGCCTATGTGTTGAGTTTTGGAATGTTACAACTTATTCAAACTTTCATTAAAGTAAAAGTACAATGTAATCCATACAAAATCTTCCTTCTTCCTTTCTAGCATATTGAATAAGTTCAACTCAGTAGCTGCAAGTTCACTTCCATATTGCTCAAAACGTTTGTCATACTCAAGAAGTTGCACAGAAACATTAGGATCCATTTTCTGAAACATATTCAGCAATGACAATAGTTTGTTTTGAATCTCTCTTAGACTGTGATATGACAAAAGCAAACTTGACAATAAAAATTGACAATTGCTGTGCAGAAATAACCAAATATCATAAGAAAAAAACTATGTAACATACATAATTCTCTACCTATAAGTGGAGCTTGAGGTGGGGACTGGAGATGGCCAGAAAATCTGCAGATAAATTCGTTGCAACATTTACAAATAACTAATAGCAAATACTCATAAAGGAAGATAAGCAATATTGATTGGTGTGGCAAAAGGCCTGGCCTTGTAAAAGTACCACATAGCAAATAAAATGATGTTTTTACCAAGGGTAACATGAGAGAACCTCAATTTAAATGATACAACCCAAAAGGATTTAGGCTCAGCTATGCAATGGTACCAACATCATGCTAAATAAGAATTTAGGCTCAGCTTTGCAAAACTTTCTTTTCAATTTTAATAATAAGAGTTCGATCTCAGCTATAGAATATACCTACAAAATTCAAAAATAATACCATAATCTCAAATTTGAGTAAATATACTAAATGCATTTCGTATGAAAAGAAGTATCTTGATAGCGGTTTGAGAGAAAATAGATGCAAAGAAGCCACCGATCTATTTGAGAAAATAATACCCTAATCTCAAATCTCGATTCGCTTTTGGTTTAAGAATGATTCTTGCACCCAACCATTTATCGCTACTGCTACCGCCACAGATTTGAACGCGCTCCACTTTCGTTATTGAATCTTTCTTCGCTTTTTCTGCTAACAACGCATACCTAGATGAAAAGAAGAAACAATTTATCAACATTAGCAATTAGCAATGGGAAACAAACGAAGAAAAATCCAATTTTGAAAGGGAAAGACGAAAGACCTGTTAGATGGGTAAATATGAGAGAGTTGAGATGGTGAAGTTGATGTAAATGATAGAGAGAAACTTCTAACTCTTTTGGGACTATGTGTTCCTCACATCCCAAGGAAGATAAGCTTCTAAACCTTACAACAGAGCATGGGAGAACCCCCACCAGCCTTGTCAAATACACCGCGAACCCTCCCGTCGCAGCCGTCCCTTATGTCGTAGCCTTGTCTTCTCCGATTTTGAGTCTTCTTTTCTGATCTTCTTTTTCCCCTTTCTTGTCGTCGGCGATGGTTTTCTCTTCAATGACGGTTAGAGGTCCGATCGATTGAGAGAAGAAGAAGGGGATTTGGGAAAGGAAGATTGTTGAGAGAGTTAGGGTTTCCATACTTCAGCCGCTGAGAGAGGGTGAACGATGGAGTGACGGAGGAGGGCGGAGGAGGCCGGAAGAGGCCGGAGGAGGGCGGAGGAGGCCGGACGAGGGTGGAGGGTGGAGGTCGGAGGAGGAGACTGAGGAGGAGAGAGCGTAGAGAGTGTTTGAATGTTTTAGGGAGAGAGACGTTCTGATTTTAGAGGGATCGGGCTCGTTTTATTTTGATCAATGGTTTGCCACGGACTTGCCACGGCATCTCCGTGGCAAATTTCTGGTCCTTTCACATGTCCGTGGCAAATCCGTGGCAAACACTAGCGGGAAATTTCGCGCCTTATTTTTTACGCATGCCGTCAAGAAACTGCGGCAAATTACCGACTTTAATAAGCTCCGTGGCAATTCTTTGGTGGCTAAAACAAGCTTTTCTTGTAGTGAACGCCATTATTGTGCGCTAAATGATTTGATCCAAGGCAAGATCAAGCTCACACTCCACTAAATCTAACACACACTCAACCCTAAATTGTCGTTTTCTTATTCTCCAAGACGATTCCGACTTATGATACTAAAAATATCGTTAATAATTGTTATTAAATGAGCATAGTAGTAATTTCTCTATCAATGACAAAATTCGGTAACCACACCAAAATTATATTGCGACAAATATTTACTAACCAGTGTTTTTATTTACCCGCTCATTCACCACACAAAAACTAAATTGTGGTTAGTATGTACTAACCATTAGATTGTTGTATAATGTCACCAAAAAATTTAGTAGCTATTACTAAGAATATCCTTAGTATCAAAAGCAAAAACCCTCCAATACATGCAACTTTATTCACACATCATATCTTATGCGATGGCCCGAGATTCAAAATTTTACCAAAATTTAACCTGTGAAAATGAAAAGTTTGGTCCCATATTTATGCAAAATGGCGGACACAAGTTATTTTCACAACAATCTGATTTCTATATACTAAACCAAAAAAAGAAAAAGATAAGTTTCACTAATGACTAGAGCAGGCAAAATGGACCAAGCCCGCCGAGCTAGCCCACAAAAACATAGGCCTTGGGCTTAAGAAATTGAGCCCATTTTTATATTCGGGCTTTTAAGCCAAATTCATAAAAGCCCGAGCCCGATTCGGGCTAGTCCGCTCGGGCCACAGGTAGCCCGTAGGCCCGCAAGTCAAAATAATATTGTTAAATTCATAGTGCTTTTGTCTATTTTTTTTGCCAATTACTAGATTCAACAACACAACTAGCATACAGTACATTGAATGAAAGAGAAATTTGACACACTTTAGTTTATTCTTGTGTAGGATTAAATTTGAATCAAAATTCCCCTATTTGTTGCCTAGAATGTTGCCACTATCCACGTTGTTTAGTCCTAATTCATGGGTTTCAAAACATTTTTTTGTCACGAATTCGCTTCAAAACATAAACAAACTAGGTGACTAATTAATAATTAATATATTTTTATTTTGGCTATATGTTTTTATTAAAAAAACTGTTTTTTTAATTAACATCAGATATAATGCGCTAAATCAGAAAAATCCACGACCACTTTAGGTGTAACTTGGTATATAGGTTGGCGAATTTCAATTCAAATCCGGACTTTTTTACCCAACCCGTAAAAGCTCGAGCCCAAAATGGACCGGTCCGATGTGAGTCGGGTACTCCATTTTGAGAGCGCTACTAATGGCAACAAGGACACCAAAAAATAAAAAAGTATTAGGCATCGACCAAGCATGCAATGTACAACAGTAGTAATAATAACTTGAACGGAGAGGGTGAGAGTGAGGTACACAGGTTGTATGTGTCGCGTGTAACAACACCTCATTCTGGTGAAGCAAAAATTGCATCTCTTTCCGCTAAGCAGCACGTGTCAACGCGTTGATGCTGAGCTGCTTCCATCCACCAGGTGGCACATTCCCAGCAGTCGAAGCCACAGATCTCATCTCAACCGTCCAAACCATCACCCAACCAGCGCATACTTACGTGCCCTTTCGCTCTCTCTTTCTTTCTCTCTCCTCTCCCTCTCCTCTCAAACCCGCGGAACGAAAATCACTGGAACTTTAGAGAGAGAGAAAGAAGACTAGTTCAGTAGCTAGTTGCTAGCTACCTCAGGTAATCGTCCTTCGGAATTTCACTCTCTGTGAAAGAATTCGTAACATTTTTTCAGTAAATTACAGCTTCTTTATTTCGTTTGTCTTTGAAACTGTATGTTAATTGTTATTGTTACTTAGATTGCTTCGAACTGCAAGTTGGACTTGATCTTTTCTTGTTGCTGTATCTTGTTTGTTTCGTTTTTGATTCTGACAACAGTTTCTAGTTCAGTTCAGTTTCTAGTTCATTTTTAATTTCGATTTTGATTTTGAAGATATGATTTTATAAAGATGCTATTTTTGTTTTAATCTTTAGACTTCTTTGCTTCTTGGTTAAATCATTATTAGGCTAGGGATTTTACATCTTTACATACTCTTTCTTGTTTTGTGTTTATTTTGTCATAATTAATAGGCAAGGAATTGTAATAATATATTTGTTTGCTTTGGTTTAAGATAGTATCTTTCTAGACCTTTGTTGTTCATCTTGTATTTTTGTAAGGTCTGGCCTCTCTTTTCTTGATGATATCAGCATCTGTTTTAGCTTCTAGAAGAAAAGACTTGGTCAGTCATAAAAAAACAAAAGACTTGGGCTGTGTTTGACTTTGATTATTTGTTAGGCTTTAAAAACAGTTTTTTTTTTTTTTTTAAATACTAAACACGAGCAAATTTTGTTCTTTGTTAATTTTGAAAAACATTCCTGTTCTTAAATGAACATTTCTTAATGCCGATGTTAAAATATTGCTTACTACTTGTGTAAAAGTTTTTTTTTTTTCTTTCTTTTAAGCAATGTATTAGAGATATAAGTAGATGGTAATTAGGATGTTTTCATTATTATTTTACCCCCAGGGATTATTTAATTTGTAATCTGGTATTTCTGTTCTCTTTTTGTGCAACAGCAACTGCTGCTTTGACTGCTAAGAGTGACATTGGTTCCCTACAGATGTGCCCAAAACAAGCTTGGTTTACATATTGTAAGCACAAAACAAATGCCATCTGTAACTATGAAGAGCAAAGTAAGTGTGGGTTGTCTGACAGAAAGAAAGGATATTCACATCTGTCCAAAATCAATAGCAATTTCTAAAAATCCATGCTCTAAAATCACGGTTTCTACTCAAATGGCAGAGAAAGACACAACTATTCAAAATTGCATAGATGGTAAGCAGCTACATGAAATGGCTTAAATTTAATTTTTCTTTGATATATCTCTCTTTGTATGTCTTTAATTTGTTTCCTTGTTAGTGTCTTTAAGAATGATTTGGGCTTTTCATTCTTGATATTTTGTTGGTTTCTTTTTGCAATTTTCAACATATTAGATAACATGCTAGCAGGCGACTGATTTTAAGATTTCATTTATGAACAAAATGCAGAATCTGTGAGAAGAGAATTCAAGAATGTGGAAACGTGTTTATTCCATTCAATGAGAAAACTATATGTAGCTCAAGTGTTACACACAAATAGAAAGCAGAAGCCGTTGGAGCCTTTAACAGAAGGCTAACGGACCAACTAACCTAATTAACAAGCTAATAGGCTAATTACAATTAACAGTACAATCTCAACAATCCCTCTCTTAAGCTAAGTATTGTGACAACTCAACACTTAGCTTATATACAAACTGATACAACAGAAACATATGCAAAACTACAGCTAACATTTTCTGCAGAGATGTTCAATTCGTTTTCACAGCAAAGTTGCACATTCCAAGCTGCTCCCTCAGCTTCAGAAACAAATCCTTGCTCACTGGTTTAGTGAACAGATCTGCAATTTTGTCTTTAGTTCCACAGAACTTCTGCTCAATTTCCTCGCCCTTAACAAGCTCTCTCAGATAATGATATCCGACTTCTATATGTTTACTTCGCCATGAAGTATTGGATTTCTTGATAGTTGTATGGCGGATGAGTTATCACACATGATTGTGACACATTCATTCTCCAAACAATCCAACTCCTTCAATATCTTTTCATCCAAACAAACTTGACATGTCGCTAATCCTCTGTGCCTACAAACTCGCTTCTCCGTGGAGAGAGAGTTACAATAGGTCGCTTCTTTGATGTCCATGCCATCGCACCTCTCCACTCATGAGAAAAGCATACATACCGACGTGCTTTTTCTATCCATTAAATCCCAAAGATAGTCACTATCTCATGTATCCCACCGCATCCAAACTATCCGCCTCTTGTACATAATTCCCGCTTTATGGTTCCTTGTAGGTATCTCGAGAATTTTCTTTGCAAATAACCAATGTACTTGAGTGGGACTACTCATGTATCTACTTATCAAGCTAACAGTATACATCAAGTCCGGTCTTGTAGCTGTGATGTACATTAAACTTCCTACAAGCTGTTTGTACAGGGTACTGTCCACTTTTTCTCCACCTTCATCTTCGTCAAGCTTGCATCCTGCTGTCATAGGTATCATAACCGAGTTGCACCCTTTCATGTCAAATTTTTCAATTATTTCAATTTGCATATTTTCTCTGCACAATTCCAATGCCTTCAGGTGATTGAATTCTACGCCCAAGAAATATTTCATTCTACCCAACTCATTCATACTGAATTCTTTCTCCATTTCTTGCTTGAATTCAGCTAGCATAGTGTCACAGCTACCAGTGTAGACAAAATCATCAACATATATGCTCACCATCAACACTCCTCCATTCTTTCCATGTTTTATAAACAATGTTTGCTCATTTTTACTAGCTTTGAATCCCTGCTCAGTGAAATATCCTTCAATTTGGTGTAAGCAAGCTCTTGGAGCTTGCTTTAAGCCATACAAAGCTTTGTACAGCTTATAGACTTTGTGTTCACTTCCTTTTACAATATATCCCTTTGGCTGATCAATGTAGACTTCTTCAGTTAATCTTCCATACAAAAATGCTGATTTCACGTCTAATTGATACAAGGTCCATCCCCTTTGTGCAGCAATTGCCATTATCATTCTTATTGTGTCTAATCTACTAACTGGAGCAAAAATCTCTGTGTAGTCAATTCCTTGCTGTTGTGAATATCCTTTGGCCACTAATCTTGCTTTGTATTTATCCACTTCACCAATTTCATTCAACTTTGTCTTGTACACCCACTTGACCCCTATTTTCTTTGCTCCTTTAGGTAAGTCAGTCAGTGTCCAAGTCTCATTTTTCACTATAGAGGCTATTTCTGCATCCATTGCCTCTCTCCACCTAACACCCTTTACTGCAATTTCAAAGTTTTCAGGATCAGTGTATACCATGTGAGCTTCCTCTTCTTGACAGGCCTTCACCAAAAACAAAGCCATCTAGCCACCTTGGAGGTCTTCTAACTCTCCCTTCACCATTGGTTGTCTCTTGATTCTGTTCTGTCTCACCCCTTATCTCCTGATTCTGTTCTGCTTGTGCTCGTGTTTCTTGCCCTGCATTTGTCTGCACAATCTCACTGCTCTCCATATCACTGTCTTCACCATCATTTAAGGCCATATCAAAACCATTCCACACTAGATTAGCCCCTATATCTTGCTTGTAATTGTCATTCCAGTTCCAAAATTCACTTTCTTCAAACACAACATCCCTGCTTACTGTTACTTTCTTCTCTACAGGATCATACATTCTATACCCGTTTGTTTTATTGCTCATGCCAAGAAAAACACACTTCTTACTTTTATTTTCTAGCTTAGTTCTTTTTGCATCAGGAATATGCACATGACCAATACAACCAAACACTTTAAAGTGGGAAACACATGGTTTACAGGTACTCCAAGCCTCTTGAGGGGTTTTGTTCTTAACAGCCAATGTAGGTGATCTATTTAACACATATACAGTCCAATTCAAAGCCTCTGGCCATAGTGTTTTAGGTAATTTTCTACCAATTAGTATTGATCTAACAACATTCATGATTGTTCTATTTTTCCTCTCTGCTACCCCATTTTGTTGGGGAGTGTAAGATGCCTCTTTATCCCTTCTACACAATACTTATCAAACTCATTTGAAGTAAACTCACCCCCTCTATCTGTTCTTAAGCATTTTATCTTAAGACTACTTTCTTTTTCTACCATGCTCTTAAATTGCTTAAATTTCTCAAAAGCTTCAGATTTTTCTGCTAGTAAATACACCTATACTTTCCTACACATATCATCTATAAGACTAAGAAAGTACCTTTTATTACTAGTTGATGTTGGAGCAATTGGTCCACATATATCAACATGGATCAGCTCAAGTCTTTCACTTGCCCTCCACTTGCTCTTCTTAGGAATAGGATCTCTATGTTGCTTACCCTTCAAGCAATCTTCACACACCTTCATGTTGTCTGTCAGCTTAGGAAGACCTGTCACCATTCCCTTTTCTTCAAGTAACTTCAAGTTCTTGAATCCTAGATGACCATATCTATAATGCCACAGATATGTGTCATCTTCATTTGCAATTTGGAAGCATCTGTCATCACCTTTCTTGCCATGAAACATGGGTTCAGACATCAGTTTAAACATCCTGTTCGACTCCATGATTGACTAAAGTATTAATCCCCTTTCCTTATGATAAACCTTGCAGTATCCTTCATCAAAGAAAACTGCCAAACCCCTCTCTTGCAGCTGACCTACACTTAGCAAGTTGCTTCTCAATTCAGGTATATAGAATACATCGGTTATGGTATGAGCAACACCATTCATCTTCACCTTTATGCTTCCTTTACCCTCAACCTTCAATCTTGCATCATTTCCAAGCCTAACAAATTTCTTGAAGCTTTCATCTAATTCAGAGAACCATGCTTTATTTCCACTCATATGATTCGAGCAACCCGAATCCAAGTACCACGTATCCTTCTTCCTCTTCTCCTTTTCTTCAATCATATCAATAGCCATCAAAGACCATGTGTTCACTTTCTTCACGCTTAACTATTGCGCACTCATCTTCTTCACATTCAATTGACATTAACAAAGATGGATTCATCTTCTCTTTTCTCGCATAATTCACGCCCTTTTCCCACTCCGCATTCATTTTGGTAATGACTCCAACTTCTTGCATTTGAAACACTCCACGCCTTACGATTTTGTCTTCCTCGACATCCGCCTCTTCCTCTAGCGCTCCTCTACCCCTTTAGCACCGCCACCGCTTTCTCTACCTTGCGTTTACGTTTTTAACGCTGTTCTTCATCCTTCACTTTCGGAATCTTGTTATATTCTCGCTTCATGCACAATCAACGAGCTATGGACTTCATCCACATCATTTTGTCGAGATCGTGCGATTCGTAGATCGAGCATACGATGTGATCAGATTTTTCTCACAAAGATCGCAAGATCTTTTCAACAATCACTCCATCATCAATATTTTCACCATGAATTCGCATCTTGTTTGCAATCTGCGTTACCTTGGGTATGTATTCGATGAATGGTGTCGCCGACTTCATCTCCATTGCCTCGAATTCTTTCCTCAAACCTTGCAACGTAGCTCTCTTGACACGGTGATTCCCTTGATACTTCTTCTTCTTCAATGATTCCCAAATTGCTTTTGCAAAGATCTTTATCAGAGATGGTTTCAAGTGTAGGTCTATCAATTGCTTGAAACAAATAATTCTTGGCCTTCAAATCCTTGAGTTTAGACTCCTCCACCTTCTTTCGCTGTGCCTCGGTCACCGTTGCCCCCTTTTCTGGTTCCTCGATCCCTTTCTCAATAAAATACCAATACTCCTTTGATCTTAAGAAATTCTCCATGAGCAAGCACCAATGCTCATAATGCCCATCCAATCGAGGTATGGATGGTTGCATGTAGTTGTTTTCTCCTCCGTTTCCATTTCTGTTCGTCGCCATTGTTGATACAATGTGAGGTTAGGGTTCTGTTCTTGAATTTCAGGCCCCTTTGGAAGGAGCTCTGGTACCAATTTGTGAGAAGAAATTCAAGAATGTGGAAACGTGTTTATTCCATTCAATGAGAAAACTATATGTAGCTTAAGTGTTACACACAAATAGAAAGCAGAAGCCGTTGGAGCCTTTAACAGAAGGCTAACGGACCAACTAACTAAAGAGCTTAACTAACCTGTCAATCAGGTATTTAGAAAAGAATTGATCAAATCCCTAACTCAATTGAGTAGGGTAGATGTTTATTGATGAGTAACTAGTACAAATGTACAATATCCAGTACTTGAATAGTTCCTGGGAATTGTTTCTGGAAGGGTTTTAATTTTTGTACCCCCACATTGGCCTCCATACCCCCATAAACCAATTTAATACCAAAATACCCCTCTAATTTTCACTTTTTCAAGAAAACTATTAGGTCAATTTTTTGACTCCAGATTTATCTCTTGATGATAAATCCGTAGTCTATTTTTTGACTCGGATTTATCCTCAAGAGATAAATCCGTAGTCAATTTTTTGACTCCGGATTTATCTCAGAGGGATGTTTTCGGAAAAAACAAAAAATAGTAACGTTTTTTGTTTTTTAGTAGGGACAAAATTGAAAGTTTGGGACAAAAGGGGGGTATAGGGTCTAAGGGAGGGGGTACAAAAATTAAAACCCTTTCTGGAATTGTAAACTGTGGTTTTCAAGAAGGCCCATGTTTCGTACAACCCCCCACTACTCACTAGAACCCCCTTTTTGGTGTGAAAAGACCAAAAGCCCTTACTGAAATTTGGTTTTTATTTTTTTTTTAAAGATTATGCACGGTTCGGCGCACGGTTGATCGAACTTGTTCGAATCTCACTTGCTACCGATCGATCAAAATTTACTCGAGACACCCCAAATTATGTTTTGACTAGGTTCGACCAAGCGTGTGCCGATCCAAATCGATCACCGCGCGCGCGAACCCTCTCCACCGCCCAAATCCAACGACTAAATTTTTGAATTCTCCCCAACGGTTATAAGTTTAACGGCTTTCGATTGTTTTAAATCAACGGCTCACGTTCGATCACACTTATTATAGATAAGTGCAACAAGTCATACAAACCGAAAAAGTCTAAAAAAATAAATCAAGCAATGAATAATCAAATCGTTAAAAATCGCTTAAAATTAAACAACTAGTGTTAGCCATACTAGTGTTAGTAAAGAATAAATCGAATTGTTAAAAATCGCTTAAAATTAAACAACTAGTGTTAGCCATACTAGTGTTAGTAAAGAATAAATCGAATCGTTAAAAATCGCTTAAAATTAAACTAGTGTTAGCCATACTAGTGTTAGCAAAGAATAAATCGAATCGTTAAAAATCGCTTAAAATTAAACAACTCAAAGATCCAACAACAATCAGGGAGGTTCGACCCTGCCAAGTGCGAACTGGTTCGGCGCACGCATGGTCGACCACAGTTAACAAGTTCGGCGCACGCATGGTCGAACCGTACTTAATGTTTAAAAAAAATGTTTTAAATTCAGGGGTATTTTGGGAATAAAGGGTGGTATGGGGGTTCTAGTGAGTAGGAGGGGGGTTGTACGAAGCATGGGCCTTCAAGAATACAAGAATGCAAGCTCTTCGAGAGGCCTTTCTCTCCTAAGTCTATTTCCAACTAATTTCTTACTTACAACTAACTGGTGCCATTCCCTTATTTAACTACTAACTACCCTCTGTTAATTCTGTTACAGCTGGCACCATTCAAATTAGTTATTCAGTTATTACCTACTTATTCTGTCTTCTAACGTCCACTTTACCAAACCTATCACACATAAACTTTTGAATGTTGAAAGTTTGATTGTTGGTGACGATTGGTGACTTTGTGTTGTTCATATTTCATAATTTATGAAAATCCTAGAATATTTGTAGTATAAGCAAGTCGTAGAATCTTTGTTGGTGATTTACCTGGCTCATATTTATCCTAATTTGTTTCTTAATTAGGAAAAGGAAGAGTGATCTATGATATACATGGCTTTTGACATTCTACTAGGAAAGTTAAATTTATGAACATCTAAAAATGTGTTAGTTATGGATATGAATCTTCTTATAGGACCATGTCATGTAAAGAAGGGAGAGACATGAAAATCCTCTTGCATAGGATGCCACACCCTACACTTACTCACAAATTGTTCTAATGCAAGCCTTAATGTCTCTCAATACATGACTCACATCAGAGGACAGACTGAAGATAGGGAAATTATGAATATGAATAGAACATAAAATTCTTTCATAGGAACCAATAAATTATAAGATGAAAACTATAAAACGTTTGGATTGAATCTCACTCCAAAAGAAGAAGATGGATTCCCTTTTTACAATCTGTAACATATATATTTGTAAAGAAGTAAATACAAACAGCAATTGATAGAGCTACGTTCCTTGCAAGATAGTCACATTAAGATTACAAATCAGAAAAAAACTGAGGCAACCAGCTCCTCTGC
This sequence comes from Oxytropis ochrocephala, assembly GCA_020916435.1. Classification (NCBI taxonomy): domain Eukaryota; kingdom Viridiplantae; phylum Streptophyta; class Magnoliopsida; order Fabales; family Fabaceae; genus Oxytropis; species Oxytropis ochrocephala. The sequence continues at coordinate 58,141,922 of CM037093.1, read as the reverse complement.
TAAGCCCCCAAACGACCATAAACCTCTTCTAATATATTCAATTCCCCTCCTTACTAATTGTCAAATCCTTCTTTATGCAACCTGTCCTTATTCTGTAAGTTGCATCTCATTTGAGTGAGTACTTTATCTTCAATATTATGCTATGCTCCTAACATCTTTGGGTCTAACATCCTTGCGTAGACAAAATCATTTTTCAGTTTTTGCCTTGGTCATGTGAGTTTAGGCTGGTGAGCAACTTAGAAGAGGGGGTGAGAGAACTATCTATGCAACGTGACTATGGATTTATAATCCGCATTGAAACTTTGCTTTCTGCTCTTCACTTTAAAGTAATTCTGAACATGTAACCTTTAGTGTTCTTCAGGGTCATAGTTTGTTCTTCTGTTGCCAGGTATTGGATCTTTGGATCCAATTTCAAAACTGTAGTTGTGCTGGCATCATCAAAAGAAAGTTTTTGAATCATTAAGGGGTTTATCTAAAAGGTTTTTATATTATTAAAATACAGAATAGAGAAAATATGATATTTATCTAAAGAGACACTAATGATTAATCTTTTGATTGAGGGGTCCAGAATGATGCGAAGCAGATATTATGTTGTTTATCCATTTCTGGTATTTTGTTTTCTTTCTTGATATGATTTATTTCTATTCGGTGATAGTGGGTATCACCTTCTGTACAGTTACCGTCTTCCTCGATTATGTGCTGTGTTTAAATTTAAATTGTTTTAATCCCACATATCTGATAGTTCTTGCTATTTCTCTGTAGATTCCTCAAGGAGGCTGCCAAAAGACCTTACAAGTGATTACTCTGTTCACAACAAAGAATTTCTGGATAACGAAAACTCTGAATCCCAGCACCAATTTTTGGCGTGTTCCTCTGTCTTGGGAAGAATGGTAGAGTTTGCTTTAAAATAATCTTTTTATATTGGAAAGTTTACTTGTTTTTATTATACTTGTTGAGTTTGTGGTTTGTGCATCTAAGTCAGATCACACTTTGTATTTGTAATAGGATCACAATAAGTACAATAAAGTGCGAATTGATAATTCTAATCCTAATTGATATGATTACTTACAATTAAGGATGACATGTAATTCTCACGCTTGTAAAATGTGTTTTCTAACACTCCCCCTCAAGTCAAAGGTTACTAAGCTTGTTACAAAAACACATTGCATTTCTCCACAAAACTTGAAACCAAGTTTGATAATGGCTTCACAATCACGAGATAAGCTAGTGTGAGTCATAACTAACATAATTCCCCCAACGAAATGATGGTCGGTGGGAACAGAATAGTTGTTTGTGAGAAGAGAAGGCACCATTGGAATAATTGTCCATGGGAAAAGAGTCACACTAATATAATTCATAGGTAAAAAGTAGTCACCACCAAAATGATCGTCGGTAGGAAGAGAAGTCACCACAATACGATCCATTAGTGAGAGAAGAAGCCATGACAAAAAAACCATAACCAACAAGGAACCACTGAAAGAGTTGTAGATCAGGTGGGTTGTCAAGAGAGGGGGGAAAATGCATACAAACCACAGAGATAAAGGGCTTTTTACAATAGAACCTTAGTACAATAGTACTTGTGGGCCGAGACGCAAAATTGAAGCCGCATATGGAACCAGGACAAGGAGGCTACCATGAAACCGGAGCATCTCGCTAGAAGGCCTTTTGTATAACTTTGCGGTTGAAACGTTATTGTATATTAGAGCAAATTGAGATGTAATTAGAGTACTCTTGATGGGGGTACGAAATACTATAGATTTTATGTTGACATTGATAACCTGTCAACCATTAGCCCATAGTCTATCGATGACATTTGAACTCTCTGTAAACCTCAATTGACAGATTTTGTTTCTTTTTATAGGAAACGACCAATTCCTGTACAGAAAACTTAGAAACAATTTTTTCACCTGCTATTGAGCCTATTGAAGTCCATTCACAACATTATACAGAAAAGGATACAGGTATGAAAGTTCTGTTATTTGTGTTGTGTGTGCGTGTGTGCTACTTCTCTTCTGAGATTCCGATAGAACTTGTTCGGTAACTTTTTCTTTTTTTGAGATCGAAAACAAGATTTATGGTGCCTGCCACATATAAAACCATTTACTTGCTTTCTAAAACCTTAGACTTTCAGGATAGTTGGTTCATAACATGGTATCAGAACTTGCATTTAACATCCAAATAAAAGTTTAATTTCAGCACAAGGTTGGATGGTCATGTGCATGGTCCATGATTTAAGCCCAAAGGGATCATGTTTAAGGGGGGATATTAGATATAAAACCATACATGTGCTTTCACTTAATAGCTGAAGTTTTCAGGATAGTTGGTGCTTTCACCCATGGTAGTTAAATTGGGATACGTATCGTGTATCGTTCGACCATTTTTTTGTATCGTGTATCGTATCGTGTAATGTACGATACACGAACAATAAAAATATGACAAATTTAGTAAAACAAATAAATAACATAAGCAAAATAGCATGATTTAATATATCATATATAAACTCCAGATTCATAAAATATATATTTCGTATCGTATCGCGATACGTATTGTGCGATACTTGCAATACTTACTACACTGCTTTCACCTAATAGCTTAAGCGTTGTTCAAAAAAACCTAATATGTTAAGCTTTTTTGTTAGTTGGTTCATGCCAGTGTCTTTTAGATTGAATTGACTGCATCACAATATACAGCTACTTCATGGCTATATGACTATGCCATTGTTATTTTATATATATATATATATATATATAGGGAACGTATCAAGTGAGAACTAGTTCTCACCGTAAAAAATGAGAACTATTAACTATAACCGTCAGATTGAAATTAACGGTTCAGATTACATCATTAATTACAAGATCATGTGTGATCTTCAATTAATATGGAAATAATCACACAAGATCTTGTAATTAATTACGAAATCTGAACCGTTAATTTTAATCTGACGGTTATAGTTAATAGTTCTCATTTTTTACGGTGAGAACTAGTTCTCACTTGATACGCTGCCTATATATATATATATATATATTAATGTATTAATATTCTGTTAATTTCGACACTTATAGGGAAATTTGGTGATACCAACATGGCAGGAGTGGGAGCTGATGAGGGAAGGAATATAAGTGACTATGAAACATGTGATGTATCTGACTTCTACATTTCTGACATGATCTTTACAAGCTTACCGTTTGGAAATGCCTTTGATGACGATGTTGGTGAAAACAAGTGCCTATCTGACTATGAATCAATCGAGCCATCCGTGTTTCCTGCCTCTGAACAGTCCATGGTTCTGCCTGCTCTTGAAGATGATGTTAAAGTTGGCTGTACCTCTGATGTCAAATCATATGAAAAAGCCACAGTGGAAAGAGAAAGTGGCAGCTTGTATTCTGCCATAAGTCAGATAAGATCCTGCGATCAGGAGTCTGATGTTAAAAGTAACTTGGATAAGGTAGAGTGCTTTGATCCACAGTCATTTATCAAGGATTTACCAGAACTTTCAGAAGTAGAATCAAATGACCACCCCTCACTAATTCCAAAGCAATCTCCAAGAAGAAAGTCAGTTACCCTAGTGCTTGATTTAGATGGTAAGAAAGAGAAACCAAGTTAGCATGTTTCCCAGTGATTACTAATCTATATCTATATATAAAGGGGCTCCCTTTTTTTGGCATCCGCTTTTACACTTTCTAATAACTAGCTTTTTTTTATTTGATGCACAATGCAGACTAGAAAGCTATGTCTAGACTTTAGAAAAAACTGGAATTTTAAATTTAAAAGCTAAGTTAAAGATAGTAATCTAATTGTGAATATAAGGAAAAAAAAGGAGAATGTTGTACTCTGATGTTTACAGCCAAGGCAAATCTTAACTCAATTTTAAAATTTAAATTTGAATTCTATATAAAAAGTGATTGAAAATGAGTTATAGATAAGCAATGGTAGCAATTTTAATATGCATTATAATTTATATGGATGTAGAAAGGAAATTGTGCATGCTAAAAGAGCTACAATGATTACCTATGCCCTGAACTTCATTGCCAAGTCAAATTTTTGCATGTTCGAAGGAATCACCAATGCATTCACACTGCTGTAGGCTTAATGATTTCTCGAGTTTCCTTTTTGCATATCGAAGTGTGCCAATGCCACAATTTCACAATTTGGCTTGTAGATGCAAATAAATCATTAGAGTTTTGACTACTAAGTTTGGTTGGATTAATTGTATTCATCTTAAACTAACGCAGTTCAACTACCTTCTTTGAGCATCACTAAAATATTTCATTGTTTCATTGATAACAATCAGCTTTTCCATTTTTTCTAGCTGCTTTATAATCATATCCAACGTATTTACATTTGAAAATCCTATTCCCCTTAGCCTCATTATGCTATCTTATGTGCAGAGACACTGGTTCATGCTACACTGGTACATTCTGATGATGCAGATTTCACTTTTACCATCTTCAATATGAAAGAGTACACAGTATACGTAAAACAGAGGCCTTTCCTCCACGCATTCTTGGAGAGAGTATCAGAGATGTTTGAAGTAGTTATTTTCACTGCCAGCCAAAGCATATATGCAAAACAACTACTTGACATATTGGATCCTGATGAAAAATTTATTTCTCGCCGTATGTATCGAGAGTCATGCCTTTTTTCAAATGGAAATTACACAAAAGATCTTACTGTATTGGGTGTTGATCTTGCAAAAGTTGTCATAATTGATAATTTACCTCAGGTATACAATCTATCCCTCTCTTTTGTTTGATCAACTACTTTACTTTCTTTAACTTCCTATTTCTTAGCAGTATTCAAATCTGTTTTAAGTATTGAATTCTCACCATAATGTTATTTTGAATCTCTGGGAACTTGAGAAATATTTCTCTTTTCCTACTAAAGCTACACACAGATACGTACTTAAAAGGCATGATAAAACATTGGTAATAGATGAGCACTAGGCTTTGTAACAATTATCTTTGGGAATCCTGCAAGGAGTAGTAGATGAGCACTAGGCTTTGTCGCTTTGACTTCCCGAATAAAAACGGAAGAAACACGAGATTCCTTACATTGATTAACAATAACATTGTATGTTTGGATGAGAGGTAAAGTGTGAAAGGAAAGGAAGTTGACTTAAACCTTGATTGAAAGTTTTTTATGGGGGGAAGAGATGAAGGTGAAGTGTTCCTCCTCCTTCCCCTCGAATCTTCAAAATTATTCCCGTTTAAAGTTTGGCACAGGGTTAAGGAAAAAATCCTCTTTTTTTTAATGGACCATAAATAGTATTATACAAGTAAAAAAAAAGAAAAGAAACAAAATCATGGGGGACAAGAACAAAACCATGAAAAACAAAGAAATAAGCTCTTTGCTCACTCAAACATCCAAGCAAGAGGAAATAACTACCTTCCATTCCCCTGCTTCTCCTATCCATCTAATTACCCATGCTTTAAAATAATCCATAGGCAAACTATTTAGCCTGCATGGGGAGGGGAGGAAAAATATTTTCTACTTTTTTGATGTTTAATCCTTTCACTCTTATAACACATTTCAGGCTTTCCAGTTGCAAGTCAATAATGGTATTCCCATAAAGAGTTGGTTTGATGATCCATTAGATTGTGAACTGATCTCATTACTTCCCTTTCTAGAGACATTGGCTGATGCTGATGATGTCCGTCCTATCATTGCAAAGAGATATGGTAACAAAGAATAAGGTTCTTATTAGACCAAATTTAGTAGCTCTTCTACGCCTTTCAGGTTTAGTAAAATTTGGCACCTAATTAGATGGTAAGGCTCTTACCGTTTGAGTTGAGATGAATTAACCTACAATAAACTTGGTTGTCTTACTGTTGAGTCCACAGTTGGTCTCTTTTATTCTCCAAGTTGACAGAGCCGGAGTTCTCTGTTTCTCTTGAAAGGTAGTTGTAGCAGCCATCTCCTTTCCTTCCTCTAGTCCTTGTACAGTTTAAATTTGTATATTCTGTGCTGCTGTACATGAAATTAATCATATTTTGGAATATAGTTCTGAAAGTTACATATTTCATTTTCTATTTTCCATATGAAGGGCCAACCAACTGTTAGGTGTGCTAATAGAAATGAAAACTGTTATGTTGTTAAGTTTTCCATGGTCGTTATTATTTATGATTCATCTTTTTCTTGTCATATAATCATCTCGGTTTATGGTTCAAGTATTATTCTATGTGTCTTTGTGAAAGGAGGCAAATTTTAGTTAACTGATTGAAGAGGCTAATATAAGTTTAGAACTGAAATGATAACAATCAAGAATCGCATGGATAAGATGGTCTAGTATATTGTTTTTCAAACAATAATTGTCATCCATAGTAACTAATTTGAAGCATATACCTAAACATTGCAATGAAATGTATGATCATAGTCATGCATATGAAACATCAACTAATTTATGAGAATGATTCAATACTGTAGTATTGAGTATGATCATAATGACAATTCAATAGAAGAGAAAAAAGAGCAGGAATCAATGAATCAAGTAGTTTAACTGTAATTCCAGTAACGATTACAGTAGTATGAACTGAGAAAAAGAAAGTAGCCAAGGCAGATTAGAGAGTGCCTGATTCTCTCTCTTACTTTTATTTATGAGCTCATCACACATGCGTGAGGCCCCTACAAAATTACTTTTCTAGTTCTCTCTCTGCCGGCTAGGTGGAGTTAGTTAGAGCCGTTCCCTCCTTTTCTTTGGCTTCCTTGGTGTGTTTCCTATACCTTACCAAATCTTTTGGGGCCCACCTTGTTAGTGGAATTCTGGTGCCTATCAGTTGCATGTAAAAGAAATTACAGAAAATGAATGTCAAATTAGTTACATTCATAATCTAAATATATCCACCTTGTCATAAACCAACTATCCCAAAAGTTTGAGTTGCTAGGCGAAGACAAATGAATGGTTTTAAATTATATTATTATATATCTCTAACATACAACCTCATGCAAAAAAAAAAAAAACCTTTGGACTTGATACATGGACAATACACAGGCCCCCTTACTTTGTACTGAAATTAAACTTTTTCATCATAAGAATGGGGTGACAAGGATCAAACTCTAAACCACTTGGTCATGGAATTTAGCTTAAATTACTTTTATCTTCCTTGTTAATGATGCCTAGTGACATAACAAGTATCATTGATTAGACCTACCTTTTGTTGGTACAAGGTAAGTTTGAATTATCTTTATGAGAATGAGCTTGTTTCTTTGGTTTACAATTGCAAAGAATATCCCTATATATGTAAGTGGTATGACTGGCAGCTAAAGGATGAGAACTTATGTTATCTGTAGGTCTGGTATATTTTGTTAGGACTAGATGTCTTATGAAGGCATACCAGTGTGCCACTCTCCAAAATATCCACGTGTTAAGTCAACCTTAATGCAGTGACTTGGTTGAGGTAATCTATGATTATTATTGTATAAAATTATATTATGAGTCTGCTACAGTGGATATGAAAGTGAAAGTGATGCGACTGTATGTGAGCAAATTGAAGGATAATGCATGATGATATTGTTCCCTAAGGGATGGAAGTGCAGTTTTGTGAAAATTATATAAACTGCTGGATGTTTAGGTTTAAAGTCATAGTTGATGGACTTGACATGTATAAAATAGCTGGCGATCACTGCTTTGTTGATTGTCTGCTATTTCTTGCTATCATGCTTTCATGATCTTGCATCCACTGCCTGCAGGTCTGTGTATCCTCTAATTGGCTGTCCGATAGGTATGTAAGTTTTGATTAAATAGTCTAGGAGTTTAGCAAGTATCTGTCATTTATCCTGCCATGATATTTTTCCTTCATTACCTTAAGTAAGTTGGCACAAAAATTGTAAGATCCTACTTGTTAATTCCATTTATCTTCGCTGTTCTTCATTTCTGGCCATTTTGTTATTTTGTCATTTACAGTTGATCATGATTGATGATTGTTAGGAAAAATACAAATGATCCACTGCTTTCTCTTGCTTTAGTGTTCAAAAGTTTTGTTCAGTTAAGGTTAATTACTGAGCATTCTGGTGAGAGTTTAAACTGATAAATCAACAATCTACATAGAGTAGATAGAGTGAGGATCGAACTTGTATCAGAATACAAAATTTGAATCTTGTAATAAACGTTTCTTTAGCCATGCTACACTACCACATGATTGAAACTATAACATATTAACTATGATTTGAGATAGTAAACTAGAATAAATATGCAGATAAACTATGATAGTTAGTTTCTATAGCTAGTTGCTTCATAGAAATTATTCCCGTTGTAATTAAATCACAGCACAAGTGGCATTTTCATTTTCAACTCACAACTTGTATTTGAATGATCAAGTATTTCATTCCCGTGCGTGTACTCCTACACCACCGAGCCAGCCTTTGAGCTCCACCACATTCCCGTTTTTTTGATCCTGTGCTCTCGCACCAACACCTAGCAGTCTTTTGGGTTCAACATTTTGCGGTTATGCTCCACCATAGCCATCCTTTTTGGTCCAGTGCTTGTGGTGTGCCATCCTTTGCAATCCGCTTGTGCTCCACGAGGTTGTCGTCCTTTGCGTTCAAGCATGTATGTTGCACGAACTTGCCATCCATAGTAGTTCTTATGTCCCCTATAGAGGATACGCACAGGATGGAGCAGTGTGGACCTAAGGGGTGGAAAGTCTATTTGAGATGGAATAAGAAATAAGTAGTAATGATGAGGAAGGATGAGAGGAAGGGTGTGTGTGGGTAGGCAGTTGCGTAGTATCGTTGTTTGGTAGAGAATTGCATTTTCTCTAGGAGAGCTTAGCTCTAGGGCAATTGGGATTCATTCCTTTTGCAGTGTTTCCCTTCTCATAATCTATCAGTAATATACGATCATTTCACCCACTATTGCCGTTACTGTTATTTTATTGTTTGTTATTGTTGGGGTTGCAACAAATTGGTTCGACCTACCAGATCAAGCTAAGGGAATTGGGTACTGAACAAAACCATGGTCTCGGAGGAGGACGAGGAAGACGTAGGAGAAGGAAATGCTATGTGAGTTGCGCAGAATGAGCATAAAAATATTTTCTTTTTCAAGTTCGGAGTTAGAAGGACTTGACACATTTGCTAATTTCAAGTTAAGAAGGTTATGGTGCTCAGATAATTTGAAATAATGAGATTGTTGTAATGTATGAATAGTTTTGAGCAAATATTCATTTTGAATTCTAAGCTCTTCAATTTCCTTATTTGACGCACATAGTTGTTTTTAAATAACATGCTTTTTTGAGATAAATTTTTTGAATTATATAATAGACTATCAAAAGAATAGACAATTTCTTGACATAAATTCTTGAAAATTCAAACATATGAATGAGAATGTTGATTTTTGTTTCCTTTACTTGATATATTTCTTCATAAACAGTCTGTAGTATGTCCAGTATTCTTTTTGCAATTTCCTTTCCAACTATTTTATCATACTGAGATCTTCCTAGAGCACAAGTAGGGTAGAACTTTGATTTGGAGTTTAGCAGAACTTTGTGTTTGTTATCAGCATTCCTTTCTGCTTTTGGCTTGATTGTAGAGGTGCCATCATCATAGCTTTCTTGGAACATATGATTCTTTTCATTTATGTTTGCAAGGTTGGCCTCATATCGTTGGTTGGTGTGGTGGAATGCAATTGAGTGGTGGTCAATGGTGAATGATCAAACAAACAACAACTAAATACAAGTTATTTTGTCAAAAAGAAAAATACTTCAGTTATATTAGTAGTATCTTCTGGGCAACATCTTACCGTATCATCATCCTTAGGAACATTCTTAAACTTTTTCACCAAGTCCTCACCACCATCAATACGACGAACACAAAATGACTTATATCACTAACTAGCTCTTGATGTATCAATCCTCCCTAGATTTGGAGAAGGAATTATCATTGAACAAAAGTGAAACTAGAACGAACAAAGAGAGAAAAGGGAAGAAAACTGGAAAATAAACTTCATTCTAATTGTTCAAGTGCTAATTACAAAGAGAAGTTGACTATTTAACCAAACTATGATTAACTGTCATGTAATAGACTAACTGCATATTGTTACAACAAAACTAACTGAAGGTAAAAACTAACCTACTAACTATCACAGTAACACAGTTACTAATTACAGCAGTGAAAAATAAAGTAGAAACTAAATAATTATCTCAATACTCCCCTTCAAGTTGGGAGGTAGAGGTCCTTCATGCCCAACTTGGAGATGAGTTGTTGGAAGGCATTCTTATGCACAACTTTGGTAAGTACATCAGCAACTTGTTGTTGAGAACCAACATGTATCAGCTTTAAGAAACCACCCTGCACATACTCTCTAATAAAATGACAATCTATATCTATGTGTTTCGATCTCTCATGACTAGTAGGGTTTTCTGCTGGCTGTATAGTAGACTTACTATCTGATAGAACCATAGTAGAGTAAATATTGATCTTAAATTCACAAAGAAGCTGTTTAATCCATAACGCAATGGCCTTATATTCTGCTTCTGCAGAGGACCTGGCCACGGTAGCTTGCTTCTTAGACTTCCAAGCAATCAAGGACTGCCCTAAGAAGATGCAGAAATCGGTTGTTGATTTTCTGCTAACCTCACAAGACCCCCAATCAGCATGCACATAGGCAGTGAGTTGTAGAGAAGGGCTAGCAGGAAAAACTATACCTTGACCAGCACTTCCTTTCAGATATTGTAACAAGCAATGAGTTGCTTGAAGATGTGAAGTCATTGGTTTTGACATAAACTGACTTAGCTTATTCACGGTATAGGTTATATCAGGTCTGGATATTGTTAAGTAGATTAGTCTCCCAATCAACCTTCTATACATAGCATGATCTTCCAAGGGTGAACCATATATGTCATTTAATTTGACACTAGGGTCCATGGGGACAGAAACAGGCTTAGAGGAAGTGTATACTGTGTCAATTAGGAGTTGCAGAGTATATTTTCTCTGTGACAAGTGTATCCCAGACTTGCTTCTAGCAATTTCAAGACTCAAAAAATACTTCAAATCACCAATAATCTTCAATTTGAAGTGTTTTGACAGCATTACTTGAACTTCATGTATAAGAGTTTTGTTAGGACCTGCCAACACTATATCATCCACATAAACTAACAGTGCTATAAAATCAGTTCCAGTTCCTTTTGTAAACAGAGAATGATTTGCAGAGCGTTTTCTAAAACCTAAAGAAATGATTGTCGTACTAAATTTTGCAAACCACTGTCTCGAGGCTTGTCTAAGTCCATATATAGACTAGTTTAGCTTGCATATACTTTATTCTCCCCTGACTTGGATAGCCAAGAGGGAGGTTCATATAAACCTCTTCTTCAAGCTCCCCATGGAGGAAAGCATTGTTGATATCTAATTTTAACAAATGCCAATTAAACTGAGCAGTCAAACAAAGCAAAATTCTGACAGAGGTAAGTTCTGCTACAGGGGACAAAGTATCCAGAAAATCAATACCACATTGTTATGTAAAACCTTGAGCAACAAGCCTAGCTTTACACCTATCAAGTGACCCATCAGCATGATACTTTACTTTATAGACCCATTTGCACCCTACGGTTTTCTTATCAACAGGTTTAGTTACCACAGTCCAGGTGTTGTTTGCCTCTAGAGCAATCAATTCATCAGCCATTGCTTTTTGCCATTGAGGATATTTGATAGCTTGGTGAAAAAATTGTGGTTCAAACACAGAAGAAATGTTGTGAATGAAGTGTTTGTATGAAGGATTCAGGTTATCATAACTGAGAAAAGATTGAATGGGATAAGGAACTGAGTTACAATCATAGATACTCAGGTGGGCTGGTGCTCTATGAGGTCTTGTGGAACGTCTCAGTTCTGATTCATTGTGATCAGGCACATTTTGGTCAACTGCATCAGGCATTTGGTTCAAGAGGTATATTTTCTGGTGCAGGAGGGTCAAGGTGATCATCAGGAATAGAAGAAGGAATGACAGGGTCAGTATGTGAAGTGTTTTCTGTGTTTTGAGTTGATGTAGATGAGCTGACAGATACTTTGGGCAGTAAGGATGCTGGGAAGAGCAAAGGAGAGGGTTCATTTGGAGATGTATGGTGGTATGGAAAGGTAGTTTCACAAAAAACGACATCTCTAGAAATGATCAACTTATTGGTGGTAGGGTCTAAAAGTTTGTAACCTTTGACTCCAATAGGATAACCCATGAAAACACAAGGAGTGGCCCTAGGAGAAAACTTATGTCTTTGAGAGGGTATGGTGGAGGCAAAGGCAAGGCAACCAAAAATGCGTAAAGAGGAGTAATCAGGCTCATGCTCATAAAACAATTCAAAAGGAGATTTACCTTTGAGAGCAGAGGAAGGCCTGTTGATCAAATGTGCTGCAGTGGACACACATTCTCCCCAATACACTAGAGGAACCTTGGACTGGAAGTATAATGCCCGAGCAACATTAAGCAGGTGCTGATGTTTCCTCTCCACCACAGAGTTCTCTTGTGGTCTGTGTGGGCAGGATAGTTGATGCAGAGTTCCCTGATCTTGAAGGAAGGTGTTTAAGGCAAGCTCCTTAGCATTATCAGTATGGATGACTTTGATTTTCTTCTGAAATTGAGTCTGAATGAACTTGAAGAAGCACATGATCAGATTAGAAGCCTCTGACTTGGTCTTCATGAGGTGTATCAATGTGAAACGAGTGCAGTCATCCACAATTGTTAAGAAGTAATGTTTGTGATCATGTGTAGATTGATGGAATGGCCCCCATACATCACAATGAATTAAATCAAAAGCAAAATCAGAGTAATGATTATTGGAAATGAAAGGAAATCTATGCATTTTTGACAAAGGACATATTGAACAAGAATTTGTATTACACTCAACAGGTTTTATACAAGGCAATTTGGTACATAATGTTTTCAAAACAGAATCCGAAACATGTCGTAACCTAGATTGCCACAATTGGGCATTTGAAACAGAATGTAATCTACTTAAGCTAGGTGAAACATTATTCACATTATTACATGAAAATTGTGAAGTAAAAAAATACAATCCATTATGAAATTTACTCCTTCCAATCTCCTTCTGTTGGAGGGCATCCTGGATTAAAAAAACATTATTAGAGAAAGAAACATGGTAACTTGGATCTTGATTCAAACATCCAATAGAAATGATGTTAATATGAAAGCTAGGAATGCATAGTACATTGTGTAAAACTAGTCTAGAAGATAATCTAACAGAACCAGTGGCCAATACAGACACCCTAATCTTATTAGGTAGTGTGACAAAAGTGTTGCTTAATTTGGTATATGAGATGTAAAATGCCAAAGAAATGCAAATATGGGCAGTAGCCCCAGAATCAAAAATCCAGTCATTGATATAAAGACAAGTGAAACCAAGTGAAGCAAGCTTAAAGAACAAGTAAAATTTAGAACAACTTCACCTGATTTCTCTGTGCCATCAGTGACAGAGGCCTTTGCAAGTTGACTCTGCATGTATTGAATTAATTGTTGATACTGTTGATGATCAATGACAGGTTCAGTTGAAGCATTTGATCCAGCAGTGACTTGTAGCACCGATTGTTGAGTGGTAGCCTTTTGTTTCTTGTATCCAGGAGGAAAACCGTGCAATTTGAAGCACTTATCCTTGACATGCCCAAGCATTCCACAATGTGAACATTGTGGCCTATCTTTCTTGTTCCCTTTGGTGTTGACTGCAAAAGCAATTTCCCACTGCTTCTCTTCTTGAATAACAAGAGAGAAGGCTCTGCTAATGTCTGGGAGAGGGTCCATGAGTAATATCTGTCCACGAACACTGCTATAGGCTTCGTTGAGACCCATGAGGAAGACATAGATGTGTTGACGATTCAAATAAGCGACCAACGCATCGACACCACCGTAATTACAGGTATTCTTTGGATTATGTTCAGCCAAGCTATCCCACAAACCCTTGAATTTACTGTAATAAGCGCTAACAGAAAGACTACCTTGGGAACAATTGAGGACTTCTTTGTTGAGTTGAAAGATTCTTGGCCCGTTGCTTTGCTCAAAACGGTTCTTCAATTCCTTCCAAATTTCCGCCACGGAATCAGAGTAAAGAACGCTGCTGTGAAGATCTTTCGAGTTGGAATTCAAGATCCATGAGGTTGTCATGTGGTTACTACGAACCCAGGCGGAGGTGGTAGTGGTGGTCGTCAGTTTGGGATGGAGTCGTCGATAAAACCTAACTTGTTTTTAGCACCGAGCGCTATAGTCATCGCGCGAGACCATGATCCATAGTTTGTCCCTGAATCGCTGAGAAGATTGGAAACCAGAACAGCCCCAGGATTATCCGAGGGATGAATGTAATAAGGGCTTGAGGTTGAAGTGATATTTGCCATGGAAGTGGAGCGATGGACAAGAATCTTTGAAGAAGACGAAGTTGAAGATGAAAAGGAAAGAATCGAGGAATCAATTGACGAATTGCAAGAATCTTTGAAGAAGACGAAGAGGAAATTGAGCGAAGAAAAAAAGAAGGATCGAGGAATCAATTGACAAATCGATGAAGAATCACATGAAATGAGGTGAAGCAGAAGCGATTTCTTGCTACTGATACCATCTTGATGTATCAATCCTCCATAGATTTGGAGAAGGAACTATCATTTAACAAAAGTGAAACTACAACGAACACATAGAGAAAAGGGAAGAAAACTGGAAAATAAACTTCATTCTAATTGTTCAAGTGCTAATTACAAAGAGGAGTTGACTATTTAACCAAACTATGGTTAACTGTCATGTAACAGACTAACTGCATATTGTTACAACAAAACTAACTGAAGGTAAAAACTAACCTACTAACTATCACAGTAACACAGTTAATAATTACAGCAGTGAAAAATAAATTAGAAACTAAATAACTATCTCAATACTAGCCTCAGAGCGGCCATTGCATCTATCTATCTATCTATACTCAGTGATGAGTATTTGTTACCCATGAAAAAAGGTTGGGAAAGCTTCATTCCCAAGAATGTGAATCAATGTTTTAGAGTTAAAATCCTCTTTTGTCCTCACTTTCTTCAAAATATAAAAAACAAACAGTTAGTGAAGGGTACTTTAAGAATTATAAGTTATATTCTTGGGAATAAATATTACAAACTTGGAATTTAAAATAAACATTACTTAGGAATCATAAATACTAATGAAACACTTTTTTAAAAATACTTGGGAATCAAATTCCCATCTTTATATTCTCGGGAATTTTTTTTTTTTTACTTTGCGTAACGCACACCCCCTTCAACTTTCTCTCTACTTTTCTCTTCCTTGTTATCCATCTATTGGAGCCGAGTGATTTTGGACCGTTTTTTTCCCAGCAATTGTACCTATGTATCGCTTTTTATTATTTCCACATAGATTTAATTTTTCCTTCACTTTTTTCCTTGATTTTGTTGTCTGAGTGCAACATTGTTTTGTTCTTCATCCTAATGCGACGTTGTTTATTTTTTTTCATATTGTTGAAGTGTCCGTTTGATTCAAATTGACAAATCAGTTGTGTTTGATATATTATAGAAATTTGATTATAGCCCGCTCCGCCTAACCCGCTGAATTGGCGAGCCACAGATGGAATGGTGTGGGCTAATCCACCAACTTTTTTTCTTTCTATGTTTTATGTTTTCCCTTGGTTTTAACTAATTCTAAATATTTTTTAATGTTTTTATTCGGGTTATAGCGAGTCAACCTACTAACCTGCCATTTTTACCTTGTTTTTGGTGGGTTTCGGCGGGCCAACCAGTCAACTCACCAATTTTAAGTCCAAAAAGTAAGCTTTAAATGCATTTATTATTTATTTTAATTGCAGGCTAGCCCGCCGGCCTGCTGATGAGTCGAGGCGGGCACAACTTCTCAACCCACTATCATTTGGCGGGCTGGCCCGCCCCATCGAAATTTTTGACGGGTTCACAACAAGGCAAGGCGAACTGGCCCGTTTTGCATCCCTTGCAAAGGGTCGCTATTGGGTGAAGTTTTGGTTAGTGAAAACCATAACAGTATTTCTATGTCAAACAAAGCGCTGGTTGGTAAGATCCATACAGCAAAAAAACAACATTAAAGCAGTGAAAAATATCATAGCAAAAGCTTGGTCGTTCTATTCGGGACTTCATATCACCGAGCTTGGCCAGAACATGTTTCTATTCAGTTTTAACCAAGAGGCAGAAGATGTTGAAGTTCTCCTAAAAGTTCTTTGGTTTGTCATGAACTATCTGATGTGCTTAGACTTCTGGTACCCTCATGTATCATGCTTTGACTTAGACTTTAGCAAAGCGCCATTTTGGATCCAAATCCACCATCTGCCTCTTCAGAATATTAATGTACCAAGTGCCAAAATGTTGATGAGCAAGGTTGAGGAAATACTTGAAACAGAAAACTCTATTGTGGAAGGAAAACTGTTAAGGAATTTCATTATAGGAAGGGTCAAGCTGGATCTTCAGCGAGGCTCTTCATCTGGTCGAGTATGGTCCTTAATCTCGTCCCCCATGGAACCATCCCCTCCATGGCACGCTCCATGTCATCAACCAAATCTATCAGCTCCGGTACAACTTGTCAGACATATAACATAATTATTAAAATCACTACATGTTTAATATTCTAATAAATGATAACATGTAAAAGACGCAACTCTCTAACGTCACGCTCATCCTCAATGTGTATATACTGCTCATGATCTAGAAATGAATGTGAGACCCTCCCAAACCAGTCAAAGTAGTCTGGCACAGTGTTTGAGTGACGCGGTCTACAAGGAGGCCCCCGCTCCACCAAATACTGGTCGAAGTGTTCTCACAATCCTCTAATGTAACGAAGGCTCGAGTAGGAGGTTTTGGGTCCTCTGGGATCCCATGTACCTGATCATGCGATCTGGCAAGTAGGGCACCATGCACCCAGCATGAGGTATAAATCCTTTGAACCTAGCCCTCATCTTGAAAGGTCTATGAGCTCTATGAGCTGCGTAGGGGTCCCAGGTGATCTCGTCTGGATCAAGCCGATCAAGAGCAAGTCTGACTACCTTCCTGCTCGGGTCCTTGTCACACTCCCACCACTTTACCAGTGGCTGTCTCAACATAGGAAGGATCCACATGTTTGCTTCCAAAGTTTGCACCCTGGAAGTGCTCATAAATCAATACCTGTAGTGAACATATCATAGGCTGATTAGTAACACTACAATAACCAAGTAAACTGATAAAAAATAAAATATAATTTATACCTGAAGTAAAGTAAGATGGCCAGCAATCTGCCTGTTTTTACGTTTGGTGGCGTCCCGGAGCTGGTCATATAGATGGCCAGGGGCCATCCCCCCATGTGTAATCTCTGGTGGCCTCCAAGTGACGCAACATACCAAGATACCCCAGCTTCACCTTGTTCCCTGACTTGTCAGAGAACAAGGTGACACCCAACAGGTAAAGCTGATAGGCCCTAGCGGCATCCTCCCATCACTCATCAGCTATGGCGTTAGTGTACACCACGTCCCTCAACCAGGGTAGGGAAACAGACAACCCTCTGCCCTTTGTCTGCTGGTGCGTTTGATATACACACAAATGTACAAGTATTCACAATCGTATCAAGTAATAAAGTGAAAGTAGAGTATCGTTCCCACGAGGATTGGATTAATTTACAAGTTTAGAATTAATAGTTTACTAGTGAAAGGTAACCACTATCCTACTCACAAATAGGTGATGTTGATAAACAAACAAAATGTAAATAAACAATAAAAAGATGTAAGGAATCAGTGGAGAATGATAGTTGAGATATCTTCACCAAGTAAATCACTTCTAAGTGTTTTAGTGGAGTATGCAGTGTTGGTACACTGGATGCAGCTGCATCAGTATGTGCTTTTCAGTCACTTTCTTTAGAGTTTCATTACAAGCTCTTATGATCTTTGCTTTTTTACAGTAAATAAAAGATTTGTCAATTCCTCTATTGCCTCCTAACAATGATCCAAGTTGCTAAATAAGTTCACTCTTGTAATTGCATCATCCTAAGGACTATGCTATCCTATGTCTAGGTTTTAGCATGTAATTAACAAAGTTTCCTTTATTAAATCCTTATCCATATTAGTTCTTGAGTTCTAATCATAAACCATGTCTGTATTTATGATTTGCATTCACTTTGAGTTGGCCAATTCTAAAGATGAATATGAAAGAGTTATCATACAAGAACTAAAATGCAAACATCACATATGAACACAATAACTTACTTAAAAGATCATTATAAGGTTAGAACATCTCAACCAAAAGAGTTTAGTTCATGCTAGACATCACAAGGCTTATATAAATAGAACAAGTCATATAATTGAAATAACAAAAGGAAACAATAAGATAGAAGTTACACGGTTGGAGTTTCCGTTGCATGAAATTGCCAAGTGATGCGGGTGCACTAACTCCACTTGGTTGTTGTTGAAGTAAAGAAATAAGTCGTCAAGTTCTTCCTTGCCTTCTTACAACCTCCTTACAAGAGAAAATAAAACTAACTAACCTAAACTACTCTATGTAATTGAAATACAAGAAGTGAGAAGTGAATTGGATTTGAGGGATGATTTTCCAAGTGAAGAGTGAATGTCTTTATATAGGTTTGGAGCTTTCCTTTCAAGAGAGGGTTTGCTTGGAGACAAAGCTTGACCAAAATCTGCTAACCATGGTTACTTTTCAAACCTCCCATCAAGCAAGTTGATTGTCACATGAAATCACATGGTGTGGTCCAATAATGAAGTGCCACATGTCCCCTAAAAAAGTGGTCTTCTATTGTGGGCTATGGTAGGGCCTCCTTTTGCAAATGGGCATGTTCTCCATGACTAAGCATGATGTCATAGACGTGATAAAGCTTTGGTGAAATTTGAGGTGCTTCCAATGTCACTGAATTTGTCTTGGTGCAGGCGTAGCAGGTGTAGGCAGTGTAGGCACACCAAGTGCATGTAGTGTAGGTACACCAACTGCAGCTGCACTGAACAACTACATCAAACATACCAAAATATATGCAACATGCTTAGTTCTTTGATTAACCCTTCTTGATACTTTGAATGTTGTTTTTTATTTATAAAACTATAGTTAACACTTTAATTTACTTGAATTTAAGCAATTATCTAAGTTTAAATGCATGAATAACTCTATATAAAATAGAGTTATCATCTGTTGAGCGGCATCTTGGGGGTGGGCCCCCAAATACTGAATTAGCATCTGCTCCATCTTGGTGTACTCAGGCACATTATAAAACCTCCCATCTCGTCTTACTAACATGTAGGTGGAATGATGATGTATCTGGCTGCCAACGCTCGTTGAATGAATTCAGTAGCCCAACATATAACTTCTGAAAACCTAGGCCAATCAGAGGAGTCAACCCGAAGTAGTCAGAAAATCAACAATCCTTGCGTGAGGCACCATGGTGCAAGGTCCGTGTGAAACCGGCTTTATCTCGTCACGATCCTGCATTGACAAATGGTATCCTAAGCCAAAGTTTTCAACAAAATAACAAACAATTTTACAACTATCAATTATACAATCATAACTTACCCGGCCAATCCAGAAGTCTTTAACAAAATGTGACCCGTATGTGGGCAAGACATCTCCAACATCTGATCCACCAGGGAAAGGGAATGTGGATGGAAGAGCAGCCTCCTCATGTGCATCCACGCAGCTGAACTAGAAGGAACATCCTGCTGATCCCCAACAGCAACATCAGCAGCAAAATGAACATCCAGACTAGCAAGACTAGCTGCCAGACGCTAAGCATCACGCTAAATGTCGACCCCGATATCCTCCTATACTGCTCGGGTCAGGTCATCATGCATACCCCTACTCCTGGCAGGTCTAGCAACAACATGTGCATCCTCCCTCCTTTTACGGTTTGAAACTGTAGGAGGTGGCCTACCTGCCCGAGGCACAGGCGCAGGCTCAGACTGAGAATGACCACCTCACGTCTTGGCCATAACTGAAACAACAAATTAAAACAAATTAATTAAAACATCAAAGTAAACGACTAAATTAAAACAACAAACTAAAACACCAAACAAAACTAGACAGTTACTGTCAACGATGGTTCAGAGGCTCCTAACCGAACAGGTTCGGAAGCCCCCAACCGAATAGGGTGTTTTTCATTTTTGAAAAAACAACGTCCGAATCTGATGTGAATTGTTGGTACTAATTCACTCAAATCAACGGATCGTTCCATAATCAAAGAAATAACAAGACAATAAACAAGAAAAGACTAAGAAAAGTGAAGGAAATCGAAAGATTGAAAAGACAACAGATGGACTATGTGGTGAAGAGAAGCCACATCTTTCATGGAAAGATGATAATTCTCAAGATTGGATCGCCACAAAAACCCTAAGTTCTTGATAAGATCCCAAAGACGGTTCAAAGAAGAACCCTAGAGAGATCACTTGTGCTAATTCCTCTCAAATTAAAAATATGGTCAAAGATCCTTACAACTTGCAAAACCACACCTATTTATAGATAATAGGTTGTGGGCTCACTAAAAATAAAACATGACAACTAGAAGCCCAAATTCAAGCCCAAACTAGGCCTCACACAATTTGACTTCTAAGAAAGGGAAATAACATGCCTAAAAATGTTTGGCTTATTACAAATATAAATTTCTATGAAATTTCAACTACAAGAGCATTTAAAAGACAAGGAACAACTTTGGGACTTTTGCTATCATTAAGCAAATTAAACATTTGAGCTTCCAATTGTTCTTTAATCTTCTTTGCTCTTCCTCTTGTTATTGGTCCAAGTGCTAAGTCTTGAATCTCCATGCTCTTTGTGTCCATAACATTCCTCCTCTTGAAAAGAATTCGACCCGATTTGAATCTTCAATATCTTCACGGTCCTCATGTGTACCTACATCAAAGGGAGAAAGGTCACTAACATTAAAAGTGACACTCACATTATACTCACCTGGCAAATTTATCTTGTATGCATTATCATTGTAGCGCTCCAAGACTTGAAAGGGTCCATCACCCCTAGGTTGGAGCTTGGATTTCCTTTGGGAAGGAAACCTTTCCTTCCTAAAGTGAACCCAAACCCAATCACCGGGTTCAAAAACCATTTTTCTCCTTCCTTTGTTGGCACTCCTAGCATAGTGCTCAACCTTTTTCTCAATATTTTCCTTGACCTTGGCATGTAGATCTTGCACAAATTTGGCCGTATCTACAACATCCTTGTGTAGCACCTCATCACTCATAGACAAAGGAATCAAATCAAGAGGGGTTAGTGGATTAAAACCATATGCGACCTCAAATGGAGAGTAAGATGTAGTGCTATGAGACACTCTATTATAAGCAAACTCAATAAAAGGTAGGCATTCCTCCCATGCCCTCAAATTAGATTGTAAAAAGGTCCTAAGCATGGTACCTAAGGTCCTATTGACTACTTCGGTTTGGCCATCTGTTTGGGGGTGGCAAGTAGTAGAGAATAGAAGCTTAGTACCAAGCTTAGCCCATAAGGTTTTCCAAAAATGGCTTAAAAATTTTGAGTCCCTATCCGATACAATGGATTTGGGAACCCCATGTAACTTGACCACTTCCTTGAAAAACAAATTAGCAATGTTACAAGCATCATCAACTTTATGGCAAGCAATAAAGTGGGCCATTTTGAAAAAACGGTCAACCACTACAAATATAGAATCATGCCCATGCTTGTTCTTAGGCAAACCCAATACAAAATCCATAGACAAATCAACCCAAGGAGAGGATGGTATAGGGAGGGGAGTGTACAAACCATGAGGCATACTTTTGGATTTAGCCTTTTACAAACAATGCATCTAGAACATATCAAATGCACATCATGCCTCATTTTAGGCCAAAAGAAATGCTCATGCAACATCTCTAAAGTCTTATGCTCCCCAAAATGTCCCATTAATCCCCCTTCATGCACTTCCCTAGTAAGTAACTCACGCAAAGAACACTTAGGGATGCACAATTGATTTTCTTTAAACAAATACCCATCATGTCTATAATAAGAATCATGAGACATAAGTTCACAAGCATCAAAAAGAGAGGCAAAATCATCATCCAAGGAATACAATTCTTTCTAATGGTCAAAACCTAATAACCTTGTTTGAAGGGTGGTTATTAATGCATATCTCCTAGAAAGAGCATCCGCCACTACATTTGCTTTCCCCTTTTTATGTTTAATGACATAAGGAAATTGTTCAAGGAATTCTACCCATTTGGCATGTCACTTGTTAAGCTTTCCTTGGCTCTTTAGATACTTCAAGGATTCATGGTCACTATGGATCACAAATTCTTTGGGAAGTAAATAATGTTGCCAAGTGTGTAATGCCCTCACTAACGCATATAATTCTTTGTCATAGGTGGAGTAGTTTAAACTAGCTCCATTCAACTTTTCACTAAAGTAGGCAATAGGATGACCTTCTTGAAGTAGCACGGATCCTATGCCTATATTGGAGGCATCACATTCAAGTTCAAAAGTCTTTGCAAAATTGGGTAAAGCTAAAATTGGGGCATTCATCAATTTATCTTTGAGAGCATTGAAGGCCTCTTCTTGCTCTCTTCCCCATCTAAAGGACACATTTTTTTTAACAATTTCATTCAAAGAAGCGGCTAATGTGCTAAGTTAGGCACAAAGCGCCTATAAAAACTAGCTAAACCATGGAAGCTCATCACTTCACTTAAACACTTTGGTGTAGGCCAATCCTTGATGGCCTTGATTTTAGCTTCATCAACCTTAACACCTTGTGCACTCACAACAAATCCCAAAAAGGTAAGTTCATCTTTGCAAAAACTACACTTTTCAAGATTAGCATACAACTTCTCACTTCTCAAAACATTAAAGACACTTCTCAAATGGTGTAGCGACCGAAAAATCCGAGAATAGGATTCTTCGAAGGTTCAAAAGGAAGTCGCCACCAAATTTTAGTTTAAGGGCAAATTCGGAAAATCCCTTTTAGGTTTAAGATAAAAAATTTGAGTTTAGGGTTCGGGAGTCGGTGTATGCGCGGGGAAGGTATTAGCACCCCATGACATCCTTTGTCTAATTAATTACGATTCATTAATATTTACCCTTTTATTTATAGAGAAAAGACTTTATTAAATTTTTAGTTTTTAGTTGCTTGACAAGAGTGGACTCTTGCTCCTACGTACCTCCGGATGCAATGGAGGAATCAAAGCTACGTAGTTCTTCCTAAAAAGGTTTGTTGGTTGGTGTTTTTTTAGTGTAGGGTCCTAGGATTTCTTGAACTGCATGACCATCGATCTGGGACGTGACTAACCCTTGGTTGTACAACCGACATAGTCCCTACTTTTTTGAAAATGATTTTCTTGAGTTTTGAGAGAAATTGGTTTGATGTGAGGTGGGTTGTTTTTAGAATAGGTATTCTAGGATTCTTGAACCAGATCATGTTCACTCGTCCTAGAACGCTTGACTAACCTGGTTGTACAACCGACTTAGTCCCCTATTTTAGGAAAAATAATTTATTTACATTTTTATAAGTTTTTTAGGATTACTGAACTGTACAGCTCATTGGTCCTAGAATGATGACTAACCCGGTTGTACAACCGACTTAGTCTTTTATTTGATTTTTGATAGAAAAAATATTTAATTATTGTTTTTGATTTATTAGAATATAATTGGTTTGAAGAGAAAAAAAAAGAAACGAGAAAGGGGTGCAATAATAAAAATGTGGTGTTAATAATTGTGGGGAGTCATGTAAGTAAAACTGTGGTGTAAAAAAAAAAAGAGGCCCAGTTTGTATTAGAGAGATTAATTGGCGCCGGTGGGCTTAAGTGGAAGGTGTGGGGTGTGCGCATGAATGGTTATGATGTTATTATTAATCTGATAATAAAAGTGAAAAGAAATAAAACAAAATAAAAAATGGATAAACCAGCAAGTGGTATACAAAAAGGAAAGGAGTAAGCTCAACCCTAATTTTAAGCTTCCTCTCAGCGCCGCACCTCACCAAAGAGAGAGAAAATAGTGAAATTCTCTCCACTTCCATGAGAGAGAAGCTATGATCTAAGAGAAAAAAAGGCGAAAATTTTGGTCGTGAGAGAGAGTATTGCGAACCAGAGAGGGAGCAGAAACGATGTAAGAGGGTTCGCCGGAGAGGGTCTGACCGGAGGTATGAGCTCGCCGGAGCAACGGCTTCGGGAAGGAGGAGATGGTTCGCGATGCTGGGCTAGTTTCTGGGTTCGTTGTAGCTGATTTTGGTTCGCTTTTGAAGAACTTCGCCGGAGCTCTCGCCGGAGAAGATGACCGGAGCTCCGGCGAGATATTCACAGGTTAGTTTCTTTACCTATTTCGTTCTTCTTTTAGTTCTATTTCTTCTCTTCCTATTCGATTTTTTTGTTCTGGATTCTAAACCTTACCTTGATTCAAAACTACACTTTTAATTATTCTAATTCTAAATATTCTAGTTCTAATTCTAAATATGAACATATGTTTGAAACAAAATGATTCTAAAAAAATCTATTCTAGTTCTAAATATGAACATATGTTTGAAACAAAATGATAATAGTAAACTGAGGACCAACCTTCACTCCAGCATCTGAACTTCTCTTTTGTTCTCTCTGTTTGTTGCTGCTAAGATTGCTATTTTTGCCTGACTGCTTCTGCCTCTGTTTGATCTACTGTTACTGAAATACTGATGATTGAATCCCAGTCCTTTTTCAGAAATTTGAAAATGGTGTTTTGGTGATTAGGGTTCTGATATTGAACCCTAATCTTTTTCAGGTGTTTTTGCCGTCAGTCTCTGTTGTGTCTTTTTGACAGTGTTTGACTGTTTATTTATACTACAATATTAGGTTAAAACATTAATTGTATTTTGACTGGGCTTTGAATTATTTTTCAGGTTTTGGAGTTGATCGACCCAGGCCCAGCAGATTGGAGAGCAGCTGCTGGAAACCCTAGATCTGTTGCTACCTTTTACTATTTTCTTTTTGCATTTTCAGATTTGGCTATTTTTTGTATTCCTAATATTACTTTTTTTGCATTTCTGGACTTTTGGACATTTTGAACACTTCTAAATTGTAAATAAAATTAAATAGATTTTTTTGGCATTTTTGGACTATATATATTACTCAAAATAAATTAAATGGAAAAAATAAAAATAATAAAGAGAAAAAGTTGGACCAAATACAAAAGTGAATCGGGATCAACTAAATGAACATCCTAGAACGAGACCTGAATAGAAGAAATAGACCCGTTAAGCAATAAACGCTAAAAATTAACTTGGAACCACGTCTGTGGGCCCAAGCCAAAATGGTAAGCCCAATTGTGAGAAAAATGACTTTAGATAAGCCCAATTAGGTTCTACTAAGCCTAAATACGAAGATTAAAGTGAAGAATGCACGAAAAGATCGATCATTCGCGTGCATGCCAAGTTTAAACGACGGTATTTCGATTTAATTGAACTGGATAATTGAAATTGGCTTAGATTAGAAAATGAGACGTCATTCTAACAATTCTCTTAATCGCGTGACCTTAAAATACGAATTAAATAAGATGATTAAAACAAGAAAAAGAAGACGGACAAAATTGGGGTATAACAAATGGTCAATGTGATCATGCATATTAAGACTATATATGAGAATGTCGTCAAAGTACACAACAACAAATTTTCCAATGAAATTTCTTAAGACATGGTTCAACAAAAACCCTAAGTTCTTGATAAGATCTCAAAGACGGTTCAAAGAAGAACCCTAGAGAGAGCACTTGTGCTAATTCCTCTCAAATTAAAAATATGGTCAAAGATCCTCACAACTTGCAAAACCACACCTATTTATAGATAATAGGTTGTGGGCTCACTAAAAATAAAAACATGACAACTAGAAGCCCAAATTCAAGCCCAAACTAGGCCTCACACAATTGAGCTTCTAAGAAAGGGAAATAACATGCCTAAAAATGTTTGGTTTATTACAAATATAAATTTCTATGAAATTTCAACTACAAGAGCATTGAAAAGACAAGGAACAACTTTGGGACTTTTGCTATCATTAAGCAAATTAAACATTTGAGCTTCCAATTGTTCTTTAATCTTCTTTGCTCTTCCTCTTGTTATTGATCTAAGTGCTAAGTCTTGAATCTCCATGCTCTTTGTGTCCATAACAGAATCCTTCTAACAGAACGTGTTCGGATAAGCCTAACTGAACGCCTTCGTCCCAAAACCTGTTCGGATGCCTGTAACCGAACACGTAAAATAAGAAAAAAAAACATTATGTAGGAGGAGAAACAGTGAGAGGAGGCGAAAAACCCTTGGTGTGTGAGCGCTTGGAGGAGATGAGTGAGAGATGGCAGGAGATGAGTAAGAAGGAGAGATAGGGAGAGTTCGGTTGTGGGTGTGAGGGGGAGGTTAGGGTTCATATGGTGAGTGTAAGGGGGAGTGAGGGGGTGTGAAGAGGGGTTAGGGAGGGAGAGTGACTGTTTGGTTATTTTTAATTTAGGGGTAGTTTGGGAATTTAGGGGGTTATGGGGTTTGTGGTGAGTAGGAGGGGGTGTGCGAAAAACAGTATCCTACAAATTTTGGTAGCCTCACAAACCTTCAGTGTTGTGAACCGAATTGGTGGTCTAACCTCTACTAAACCACAATCTATCACTTAAAAATGAGATCGAATCGCTAACCAAATCAACTTGAACCATGCAATTTTTTTTTGTCTACTATCTCTCCCAAAATTCCATATTGTTTCCTACAAAGTACCATATTTTTTACGTATTTATTTGTCATCCAAATCAATCATGGTTAAATCGAATGAAGCATAACCAAATGATCTTGCTGTTTGATCTCCAACTCTATTCTAAAACGATTGCATGTTAACATTAGGGGAAATTGGGTGGAATCTCGTTTTCCTGTTTGCTTAGCAAGTAGAATAGTCAGGGGCCAAAATAGTTTCCTAGAAATAGAAGAGCCTTATGAGTGGGAAATGGGTTAATTTTAACAACACACCCCATACATACATACATAAATTATCATGAATAATTTTATATGCTCTTTTGTACATCTACATTGTTTACAAGGAGGTGAAATGTTACATATCACGTACACTACGGAGTCGGTAAACTCCGACTACATCTTCAGTCAATAACATGACAAATTTTGAGGGAGGGGCATCAAGCATATGAAGACCATCGTAGTGTCGTGATTTAAACGACCAGCATTCTCCTTATCTTTGATAACACTGCAAATGAAAGGAAAATAAAAAGTCACAGGTGGTTATACGTGATGAAGATAGTCTTTCCTACAATGAAATATGCACTGCACGACATACTACATCCTACACATCACTATGTATGATCCCTCCCCCCCAACATAATCCGATAACAAATTTTAAATACACCGTTTTCAACATAGCTATTTTTTTCTGCTTTTATTATTGGGTGAAATTCATATTGGTTGCACTCATGGTTATAAAATTGGAGTATGTATCTTGTATTGAAAGACCTATTTTTCGAATCGTCTATCATATCGTAAGATACATGATCAAAAAACATAACATTTTTAAGTAAACTAAGTAACATCAGTTAAAAAAAATAAACTTCAAAACACTTTAAAATCGAAGACCTGCTGCCATATAGTTTTAGTCACATAGCATTGTAAGAACAAGTGAGAAACCGTTTCATCTTCCATGAAGCAAAAGACGCAGCACTTGTCATGATGCGATTGTGTTACTCCTCTTCTCAACATCCACTTTGCAGCAAAACCAGTCGTGACACTCGACCCGTACAGAAATGCACACAAAACCGTGATTCCTGCAATTCTGGTGCAATTCAGACAAGCAATTCAGGCGCAAGAACGACTGTAATCACGATTTGCATCGTTTTGCTGCAACTTTTTTGAAGCGCTGCTTTCCTGATGGATGGATTATTCTGACAAGTTTTGTCATTTGTTTGCAATATCTTTTCTGACAATTCCGCCCTGTCATTGTTGCTGGCTTGCCAAAATTAGCCGGTTTGTCAGCATCATCAGATGTCTGTGGTATGCCAGAGAGTCCATCGATCGCGGGAGGAAGAGTATGAGATGAATGTGCCACCTGAAAGAAAGGAATGAGATTCCTACAAACTTGTCAAAAAAGTGGAAATTGTAAGGAAAAATAAAGAAATACAGAATTGCCGCTGATAATCGCTCTCTCAAGTAGTTCAAATGAGAAACATCAAGTAAGCCACCTACCAGTCTATGTTGATTCAAACTCAAGCCATTTGCTGAAGTAACAGAAATCTCAGTGCAAAGCAGTAACAATGGAAGTACAGTTCCTTATGCTCATATGACCGACCGCAGTCATCATGAATAATCCCATCATATACAACTAAAGATGACAACTTAAAGTTTGTAGAACCACTATCCAATCCAACAAAATTTCATCACAACTTTTAGTTTCGACAATAACCCTTTTTACACTTTTCATTAGGTAGTGGAGACATGCCCGCCCGCTACCAAAACCGCGTGGAGAAGACCAGGGTCATGGGAATTCAAACAATAATCTTCAATATCATCGCCATGAATAAGCCCATTTTTAAACAATAAGCTGCTTTTGGAGATAAAAGTACCGATCGAGAACAAAACTGTGCTTCTAGACCCATTGTCAGTGAATTTTGCCAGCATTCAAAAGCCGCTATTACAGCAAACTGGTCACCACAACTCCCACCATACAAAGAAGCAAGCTCAGATTTGGCAGCTGCAGCTCTCTTCTTCTCATAAATAAATAGATCTTCCACCTCAGATGCACATGCTAGAGTTAAAGCTGGATGGATCAAGGCAATTCATCAATGATAAGAGCATGCACATATCAT
The DNA here is from genome assembly GCA_020916435.1 of Oxytropis ochrocephala. NCBI lineage: Eukaryota > Viridiplantae > Streptophyta > Magnoliopsida > Fabales > Fabaceae > Oxytropis > Oxytropis ochrocephala. The sequence goes on along the minus strand of CM037093.1, from coordinate 58,113,221 downwards.
TCACTCTACCTTTTCCAACAAAAGATTGAGTCCAGTTAATGAATGCTGGTAATTATTAAAGACCTTTGGACTTCCTTTCAAACGAACATGCTCTAATACTGGGCACCACTCATCATTAAACCAAGCTAAATTGATGGCTACATCTAGAGAAAGCTTCTGTTCTTGACTTAGCTCTTAGTTATTATCACTATTACTATCATCACCAGATTTTACAATAGAAAGTATATCCTCCAAATAGTATGTATGTACGTTTTGACCTGAAGACAGAACAAGTGGACATTTTACCTTGACGAACAATGAACATACCAGACGTAGTAGGTGAGGACTGGAAGGAGCATCTCTCTGAATAATAAAAATAAAGTCAGATTATCAGTCCAAAAACTAGAGAGAGATCCTTGGTGAGTGATCTTAAATGCATTTTATCAAGGACACGTGAAAGCATAAGTTTTTCAGTAGAAACCCAATAATTACTCTATATCTGTAAGATGTGCCCTAAGGCAATAATATATAGCTTTGTGATCAAGGCATGAAAATGCAAGGACCCATTTTACTGTGAGCTAAAATTTAATTTTGTGTTGAAGAATAAGAGCTAGAAATCAAAATGCCGACTATTGTTCCCAAAAGCTTTGACCATCAACGATTTTATATAACTAACATGATTTACCTAGGAGAGAGGGGAATTACATAAAGAAAAAAGGTACTATTTACACATTTTTCACAAAACAAAGTCACATACAAACAATGATCAGTTTATGTTTGCCTTGGATTGGATCTTACAAAAACCTTACGCATGCATGTAGGAAGAAACCCCACAGTCGTTTATGAATCCAACATCCTCCTTTGCTTACGTGGTTGTTTGTTTTAAGGTAGTCAAAATCGAGATTTTGCGTAAAATCGAAAGGGGGTAGTAAGATACTAAGATCGTAACTTGTAAAATCACAAGTAGAATCGTATCATTCTACCTAAGAAATAGTAGGATCGAGAGGTGGGTAGCAAGATTGAAACTCGTAAAATTGCAAGTGAAATCCTAAATAATACTAAAAGAAGGGGTATTTTTCAGAAAAAAAGGGAATGTGGTTAGAAAAAAGAGGTTTGTTTTTTTTAGAAAAATAACTGAGTGTCATTGACACTAGTTTTGGGCCAAGCCCACTACACTAGCTTCTTAAGTATGGTCAAGCTGTCACCACACCCTTCCCATGGCTTAAAAGCAGTGTTTTTCAAAATAAGAGTTGTTGATCCTGGTTGAACCATGGCCCCAATACCTTATACGATTCGATTATTTCAATGGTTTTAAGCGGTTGAACCATGACTCGAGAGGTCTCACCCTGGTTCAACGTCCGGTTCGATTTTCAAAACATTGTTTAAAAGTGAAATATTGGCACCTTCTTTATTCAAAACAAGGATACCATTTTTACATGTGTTTGCCTTAGAGAAACAAGTTAGCCCAAAATTTCAAACCTTGTTGCAATTTGTAACACCTTTTTTTTTTTCCACTTTCTTGTGTTTCTTCCTTGACAATGGTTCTCGGGATCTTTTCTTGCTCGACTTCCTTTTCGTTTTAGCATGATCCCCCTCATCATCTTCATTGCTAAATCAACATTCTGTTTGGACCAGATTGGAATTTGCTTCGTGTTGTCTTCACCCTCTTTTTTTTTTTCTGATGGTCATTATTGATTTCTCTACCTTCATCTTCTTTATTGTTTCTGGCTCCAAAGAATCTTGCTCTTTTTGAAGAACAGATTCCTTCTCCAATTTTTGCTTATTTGATGTTCTTCATTATGGTTTTTTAGCTATTTCCGCTTGTGCCACGGTTCTTCCTTAGAATCTTGCAAATACTTCCCAAATTCGGTTTGAATTTGATGAGCAGATCCTTCTCAAACTTGATGAACTCAACATTTTGGTTGAATTTTCTCCAGAAAAGAAGCAATCTTGAGCTTCACCACCAAGTCCCAAATAAACGAATGACAACCAACTTATCTCACGAAACCCCGTGGTTTCACCACCAAGTCCCAAATAAACGAATGACAACCAACTTTTCTCACGAAACCCCGTGGTTTCGCGGTACTCACTAATTTGGAGCAACCATCAATATGCATCGCCACCGCCATCAAATCTTGACATGTCCATATTTTTTCCTATTTACCATGAGGTTCTCTCGGATTGGAATTCGCTCTGATACAGTTGATAGGAACCAACTGGTGCATATAAAATAGGGAAAATACAATGAATTCCTAGAGTATTCGAGAAACTCTAGACTCTCCTACTGCCAAAAGGCCCCAATTTTTTATAAATGATCACATGTCTCCCATCTCTAATCACTCTTCTCTATTTATAGGCAACATGCCTTATTGGGCCTTACTAATTCTAACACATTCTTTAACTAACCCTTCAACTAACTAACTAACTAATCCTTAACCAACAGTAACAAACTGTGTAACGGTAATAGTGACAACAATAACAATCATCTCACACACATTATATAGTCATCAATCAATTACCTAGAACCAGGAGACAAATTTTTAGACAATGCCAAGACATATGTAGAAAAGTGAAATAAAATTCAATCTAGTCAACAATTAATCCTTACTCACTATAACCGACAACTGAATTTTAGGACCAGGTTTGCGATGAAGAAGAAAAATAGCAACAACACTCTCTCCAACACTCGCTTTATAATTGGTTAAAATTTAGGTTGTCCTACTAAATAAATGGGTCTCATTTTCAAAGTGGTGGGACCCACATTAATTTTGACTAATCATAGAGTGAATGTTAGAGAGAGTGTATAAAAGTGAGTGTTGGTAGCACTTATCGCAATAGGAAATGCATTTTTGTACAAAACTACACCACAAATGGAAAGCTATTGAGTTCCTTCAAAGTGGTATACCTGAAAATTGCCAACAAGAGGTCTGAGTATTGGTCTCTTTCATGAATTTCATCCTGGACAAGAAATGCAGGTCATCTCATTTTGCAAATCAATTGCTAAAGGAAGGAATCATAGCATATGCACCCATAGTTCAATAATAGAGAATATGATGAGTTTTCACATTAATTTTCAGTTGTAACATAGGATATGAAAGGCCAGCACTAACTCAAGATATGAAAGACCACTTTAATTTTATGGAATAAGAAAGGCCAGCCTTAATTCTGTAGAATTTGGATGGCCAGCTCTTATTGTATAAATAGAGCATCATGCTCCATTCCAAATCAATCAAAAACTGATTCACATTATTAAAATTCCTGAATCTATTATGGTATTTAGAGCATTTTTCGCCACCATCGTGGCTTCCTAGATCCGGCATCTTCGTCTTCCGCTTCGAGATGGCGAGTCCGTCATCACCGGTGCTCTCGTCTACGGCATCAAATATTCCTTTTGCTACTTTCAACTACAAATTTATCAAAAAACTAGATGATAAGAACTATCTAGTATGGCTTCAAAAGTAGAACCGATATTACTGAGGCGCACCATCTTCACCATTATTGCGTTGCTCCTCAAATTCTGACGATGACTTGTCTAAAGAAGATCGTCTTCTTTCGCTAACATGAATCCTACATTCACTGCGTGGGAGGTGCAAGATCAATTGCTCCTCTCGTTGCTTTAATCGTCGCTTTCCGCATCACTTCTCCCTAGCGTCATCGGCTGCCGACACACGTGGAAGCTTTGAGATCGAATTCACCATAATTTTCACTCCAAAGTCAAGGCGCAAGCACGACAACTGAGAACTGAGTTGTGAACACTCAAGAAAGGTACGAACACTGTTACTGAATTTCTCAAAAAAATCAAGGCAATCTCCGATTCTCTAATGTCAATCGGTGAATTGGTTACTACATCTGAGCAATTGGATGTTATTATCGAAGGATTACCTTCAGAATACAAATCTCTAGTTACGCTCATTAACAGTAAGGTTGATTGGTTCGATCTTGATGAGATCAAAGCATTATTGCTTGCACATGAACAACGAGTCAACAAACATAAAATTGTTGAAGAAGTTTCTTCGCTAAATGTAACTCAAGCAAAGATCTTTAAGCCAGCAAGCGTAATGTCACTCCTCAAGCAAACTACACTGCTAACACTCAATCAAATGACAACTCTAAGTCTGAGAATGTTGGTTCTGGTCGTAGTTTTTTCGGTGGACATGGTGGTCGTGGCGGTGGTCGTTTTGGCTATGGTCGTGGCTGTGGCTTTGGCTGTGGAAATGTTCAGTGCCAAGTCTGCTCAGGTATGGCCATGATGCATCCATTTGTTACCATCGATTCAATACTCAATACGCTCCACAAGGTCGTGATCCTCCGTTGCTCCCCGCTCATGGTAGCTCTGGTAATCACTATGGCAATCCCTATCAGTATGTGAGACCTACTGCTGCTGCAAATTACATTGCTAATGCTACATCTCAACAACAACAACCTGTTGCTTGGACCATGCCTGTGCCTTTAGGTCCTCTTGCCTTGGTTCCTCAAGCTATGTTTACCAATGCTACTAACCCATCTAGGCCTGTTCCTTTCTTTGATACAGGTGCCACAAACAATGTGAGTTCCCAGCCAGCCATTAACAATACTGGAGTGCCGCCCCCTCCTCACCTAGAAAATGTCTTTCTAGGAAATGGCCAAGGTTTGCGTGTTCATTCCATTAGCTCTAAGTCATTTCCATCTCCTATTAATCCTAAAATTCAATTGCATCTCAAAGATATTCTACATGTTCCTTCAATCACTAAAGACCTAATTAGTGTTCACAAATTTGTTTATGATAATAACTGTTATTTCCAAATTCACTCATTCCACTATGTTGTGAAATCACAGGCTGACAATGCTCCTCTTCTTCATAGCTACCAGTGGCCTATATCCTCTAGACAGATGCAGTTTTCAAGTCCTGCTTCATCCTTGAATGATGTTTCCCCCCCAGTGAATTACACTCAGTATCACCTCACACACTCACTCTACAATCTCTTTGGCATAATCGACTAGGACATCCTAGTTCTGTTACTCTAAATTTTGTTCCGAAGTTGTGTAATCTAACTGCTATTCCACGAAATAATATTGACTTTTGTGTTGCTTGTTGCATGGGAAAGTCTCATAGGCTACCTTCTCAACCTTCTAAAACTGTTTATACTGAGTCTCTTTAACTTGTATATTGTGATTTGTGGGGTCCAGCACCAATGGTGTCTTCTATGGGGTATAAGTACTATGTGTCCTTTATTGATGCCTTCAGTCGTCATACATGGATATATTTTCTAAAAACAAAGGATGAAACATTGTCTAAATTTAAGGAGTTTAAGAGTCTGGTTGAGCATCAATTAAACACTAAGCTAAAGCCCATACAAACAGATTGGGGGATGAGTTTAGACCTTTCAAACAGTTTCTAGTTGATCTAGGCATTGTCCACAGACTTATTTGCCCTCACACTCACCATCAGAGCGGGGTTGTTGAAAGGAAACTTAGAGATATTGTTGAAAAGGGTCTGTCCTTGTTGTCTCAAGCTTCCCTTCCCTATCATGTTTGGGATCATGCATTCCATACTGCAGTTTATCTAATTAATAGGTTGCCTACCTCACACACTAATCTAATTCCTATCCAAGTTTTGTTTAAAACACCACCAAACTATGCTTTTCTCAAAGTGTTTAGTTGTGCCTGTTTTCCATTACTTAGACTCTCCAACAGTCATAAATTGCACTTCAGGTCCTCATAGTGTACTTTTCTTGGCTATTCACCCTCGCATAAAGCCTACAAATGCCTTGATTCATTTGGCAGGCTATTCATCTCTAAGGATGTGTTGTTCAATGAGTCTGTATTTCCCTTTAACTATCTCAAACTACCTTCACACATCCAACCTGTGCACTCCTCCTCCATACCCTCCACCTCTCCTCTCGAAGTTGTGTCTTTTGCTCCTATGTCATCTACACCATCCACTAGTCCAATCCCAAGCCCAATCCCAGCTACCACACCTCAACTATACTCACCTGTTCCATCTCACCAAAGCCCTACTCACCTCACTGTTAGTCACAGCTCCACCTCTCTACCATCTACAGCCTCCAACACAATTGACCCCAACTCCCCCACCCCAAGCCGCTCACCTCCTGCTCCTATTAATCATCATCCTATGTTGACCTGCCCAAAACCGGAAATCCTAGATCTCGTCGGGCTTCCTACCTTTTAACTAACTACCACAGAACCTACCACCACACAAACAAACCCTTACCTCACCTCGGTGGACTCAAGCAATGGAAGCCGAGTATAATGCTCTTATGGCAAACAACACTTGGACTATAACTTCTACTACCCACTCGGAAAGATCATTGTAAGGTGTAAATGGGTTTGATCGGCTCACCAAAACATTGTTTAGTGCTTATCTCTATGGTACTAGATTTGGGGTATTTAGTGACCATAATGTAACACCCATATCTACCCGATGAAGTATAAGTTCAAAATCAAAATTTTCAAAGTTTAACGAGTAAACAGATGCTACATTTGCGACTTGAAAACCATAAGCAGCTCAGATACATAGCGAATAAAACAGGAGGATCAATAACGAAACCATTAACTTGTAATTACCACGCTTGCGAAAATCCAAAAGGTTCAATTCAAATAAGTCGTGACATCTAATTCCAGATTCACAATAGTAATGAATTCAAATCCAGCAAATAAAACGACATCAAATAGTAGGAAAATAAGCGATTATCCCCCCGAGTGCTACGTATCAGAGCGACGACACCGACCCGGACAATTGAAGGTAAACAGCCTTCACTCGTGGTTACCTGCACGTTACCGACATCGGGTTAACATTCAAACAGAAGGGGTGAGATATCGAACCACATAATGAGCCGTACAAACAACAATATATATTTCGGGTCAAGGCATCAAACCAAAATTTCACAACAGTCAATATCATCACTTCACGTCAATTAATCATTTCAACCAATCAGATATACAATATGGATGCGGAATGCGACTCAACTATGCATATGCGTGTGGTACCATCCAGCCCGTAAATAGAGGCTTGACGACTAAACATTGCCCATAAATAGGGGCATCAACGACTTTTGGAGACACACTCCAAGGGCCACCGACCCTACCGTGCAAATGCTATGCATGCGACACTATGATGCAAGCACAGACAATCAATAATAATAATCATATTTCAACACAATAACGACTAGAATCTCAACTTTGGCTACCGACCTACGACATAAAATCCATGCGCGTAAATAGAGGCAATCCGACAAACGACAAAAGGACCCACATTGGTCACCAACAACATAGTAACAACATCATGAGTGCAGGGTTTCCTACGACAGTGCACCTACTTCGGCGAATTATTTAAAATAGCAAACGACATCGAAAAGTTACAAAAGACCACTCATTGGAAAGCTGCGGATGGGTAGTTTCTGAATATATCTTTAGAGTTTCAAAACAATGAGCCAATTAGTACAGTTTTTAGAAACAAATCGAATGGTTCCCAATTTCGGACAGATTTTGTCCTTCCACTTCAAATCACTCTAAACTGACTTAAACTTGACCAAATGGAACAAAACTTTAGCCCTAACAAAAGCAATTTGAGTATAGTTTCTAATGGGACAAGAATCGTTCAAAACGGAGTTCAATTGAGGACACACGACCAAAAACACTTTGAACCTATACCCGTTTAATTCCGTGAATTTGACTGGTTTGGGACACTCATAACTCGAGCTACACTACTCCAAATTTAACAAACCAGTGCCAAAGTGACCAAAATTAAGTCTATTTTCTAACGAAATAAGTTCCATAATTTTTGGACAAACAGAAAGTTCCCGCTTTAAAAATACGTAACCTAGGTCCGAATGCTTCCAGGATATTACCCTAACTTGTGGAGCCTATATCTAGAGCTACACAACTCCAAATGCAATCAAACCGGTGCCAGATAAACAAGCATTCAATCAACTCTAACTCCTTAACCACATCGCCGACATATGCAAGGTTTTTCGACTTAAAGCATCAGCCACGACATTAGCCTTGCCTGGGTGATAATTCAAGCCGAAATCATAATCCTTCAACAACTCCAACCACCGTCGCTGCCTCATATTCAACTCCTTTTGATCAAACAAATACTTCAAACTCTTATGGTCACTAAATACCCCAAATCTAGTACCATAGAGATAGTGCCTCCAAATCTTCAGCACAAAAACAACTGCCGCTAGTTCCAAGGGCATGGTATGATCGGCTCACCAAAACATTGTTTAGTTTTGGTTTTCAGCAGTGCAAGTGTGATTCTTCTTTGCTCATATTCAACAAAAATGGTTGTTGCATCTACATGCTTATCTATGTAGATGATATTATACTCACTGGTTCTTCAATTACTATGATTCAGCAACTTATTTTCAAACTGGACAGTATTTTCTCTCTCAAACAGCTGGGTGATCTAGACTATTTTCTCAGAATTGAGGTTAAGCGCACTTTCAATGGTAATTTACTGTTGTCTCAAGGAAAATAGGTGAGAGATCTCCTGTAGAGAGCAGAGATGGATGGCTGCAAAGGTATTACTACACCCCTGTCTGCTGCAGCTAAGCTCTCTAAAGTTGGTGCTGATTTCTTTGAAGATCCAGCACTTTACAGGAGCATTGTAGGTGCTCTACAATATGTTACAATCACCAGACCTGAGCTAGGTTACTTTGTGAATAAGGTGTGTCAATTAATGTCTCAACCTCTGGTTTCTCATTGGTCCGCTATCTGGGATTTAAAACACTGGAGACAAACTCAGAGTGTCAAACACCATTGAGCTTGTGGGGGGAGTAATAGAGAATATGATGAGTTCTACTCGTATTTCAATTTAATTTTCAGTTGTAAATTAAGGCCAGCATTAACTCAAGATATGAAAGTTCAGCTTTAATTTTATAGAATAAGAAAGGCCAGCCTTAATTCTGTAGAATTTGGATGGCCAGCTCTTCTTGTATAAATAGAGCATCATGCTCCATTCCAAATCAATCAAAAATTGATTCACATTATTCAAATTCCTGAATCTATTATTCAAGGAGACACGATGTACAATAGCAATCAAATTCACCTCAAACAGAAACAACATTAAGAGAATAACATCAAAATTTACATTTTACATATTTTTATTTCTTGTTTCCAGCAATCAACATAGCTGTATCTGTGTATAGTGGGCTTCCAGTCCATTGCTCAAGAGGCCATCTGTAGAAAATAATAAAATGTATGTCTTCTACTGCTGTTATGGATCTAGACTAGTTCAATTCTAATTTGTTTAAGAATCATTAACAGAGGCAAAGCCAATAATATCTAATATCTAATATACTTTTCTATTATTAGCAACCGGTAATATGAAACTTAGAAGCTTTGAGTGAATTAAATCTAGTCATATCTTCCCTCTAAACGCATTCTCAAATTCAATAATAATAATAAAAGGGAAAATATTAAGTCTACTTTCAATGTATAATGGTAATCATGGAGACAGTGACAATAATAGGCTCTGCTGTAGTCACTTTACAAAAAAAGCAACTTGTTTCACATTTAATTGCTATAAAACGTGAGACATGCCTTTCAATATATTCAAGAACAATTTTCAAAAATAGTGCCAAAGCCTCTAGGAGGTTTACCAAGTAAGATTTAGAGTTTCAATAAACTAATGCATCTGAGGATTTATTCATGATAACCAGTTGTTTATGGAAAACAAGTAACAGCTAACAATGAACGAACAAGGAACAGAAGCAGCAAGAACATGAAGTATTTACCAATAATAAAGTACCATAAATTTTTGCTTAGTTGAGGATAGAAAGTAAATTTAATGTGTACCTACCATAATAATGTGAGTAATGCTAGAAATGTTATCCTTCATGGACTGTGTCTTTAACAGCCAATAACCTTTTGAAAACAACTCCTTCAATAGAACTCCTGTGGTGCATAACACAATTGATGATTGCCTTCCACCTCTGCTTTCTAACTGTGTCTGAATTGCATGTAAGTGCCAGCCTTAAGGAATGAAAGAAAATATGTAGAAAGTAAAGCAGGTATAGCATAATATACGTAATAGTGTTGTAATATGTATTTAATTCCTTTGGTCGTGGCCTATGAAAGGCTTGAGTCAGATTGTTCACATGAAGTGATTTAGTAAAATAGTATCATAGCATATCACATTAGCCTAGTTGTGATAGTGCCTAAAAATATAACTTGTAACAGAATAACTAATAATAGTAATCGCAAAATATTAGATTTTGTTCTACAAAAGAAAAAATCATTAGCAATTTAGCATACCAAAAGGAAAAGGATAAGATGTAAGAGAATTAACATTTTGAATTACATGCCATATTTAGTACAGATTAGTAGAATTAGTTTTTTCAGGTAAAAATCCTCCTTAGTCATTGGTTTTAGTGACAACAGACTTTCTGATAACAAAAGAAGCTTCCAAATGTATGCTACTGATTTATTTGATCGAGCACGTGTTTAAAAAATAATAGGTTTAATTATGTGATAGGTAACTAGGAACAGAATAAGATAATAAAGGGAATTCTTGGATTATTTACTTCAATTCAGAGGATCTCTCTTAATTGCTATGGAGAATTACAAGATAAAATGGAAAAAAACAATGTAGCAATGAAATGGCAATCCTATTGCCAAGTTCCTTTCTCAAACAATTCCCTAATGAAACAGTTACTCATTCCTCCTCGTATACCTCACATTCTCTTTCCAACTCATTCTGAATATTCTTTCCATTCCCCCACTCACTGCCACGTAGGCAAAGTTTGTTATATCAGATTGTGGCGTGTGCTTGTGTGCGAATGGTCCCCAAGTAATTGGTCTTTTATAAACTTTAGTTATTCCCAATATGCCCTTCATTAACCTTGTTCGCATCAACACCTTCTCCTTCAAAATTCACCTAGTCCTCAAAGTGAAGATACCAAAAACAAACAATTACGAGTTTTCCACCCGGATCCCATAGCTTGAAGCAAGATGTCCCAATAATGCAAAAATCCACGTAAGGTTCACTCGGATCCCATTGCTTGGGACATGTTTCCCTCATTGGTCTTCTTGAAGACTCCAACCCTTGAATCGAGTGCTCAACCCAAACCTCCCACCAAGTTTGCAGCCATGCTTGAGTTATATTCTCAAGGTCATCACCTTTATGAGCTCCTCATTCACAGTTTAGAATCACAAATGATGCTAACATAATAACTTGGTGAGAAATGAAATTGTGGAACAATAAAATCCCATTCCAGTTGTTTATGACCTCCTCATCTTCATGAGCAACTTGTCTTATCATCTCTACCTTCATATCTTGGACAGGACAGTGGTATTCTAACAACAAGAGAATTCCTCCAGAATCCCAAAGCTTAAAACTTAGTGACTCAATTAAGCACATTAATAGGGAGTAATAATCTCCTCCTGGTTCCCATTGAAGGTGTTCCATCTTCACAACCATAAACCACAAAGATGTCCAATGGAGAGGTTGGAAATATTGGGTGAGAACATTGCTCATAATTGCAAAAGCAAAATCTCTACTAGGGACCAATATAGCGCTTCGAGGCACATGACCTTTGCTTCCTATTCCAATTTCTTGTTTCACAATAAACTCAACAACAGTTCTCATTTGGTTATAAAAGACGGGACTATTGGATACCTTTGAGCTCATTTAATCGATCACCACTAGAATCATCAAAGAGACATGCATTTTGTTGGAATTTTAAAAATACCTGGTGGTGGTGTTGATGTGTTTGATTTCTATGGCATTCTATAGCACTAGTGGTGGCACTATCGTTTCTTTTAAGGCCACCTGGATCCCACTAGTGAGCAAATAAAGGTTCCATCGTTGAAATGTTTGTAATTGTACGTGACCACTACAACAGCTCCTACCTAACCCCACTAGCAAATTGTTTATATTACCAATTACCAACTCCTTTACAAAGTAGCCGAAAACCTTTGCAAAAAGTCCTACCAACTCCCATTATTAATTTGATTTGTTTGACAACTTCACCACTGTCAAGAATAATATGGCCCCTGAGTTCTACATTTCTAGGATCGTGTGTTCAAAGAGCTGCTCACTTTGATTGTGTAAGCAAGAAGATCGCAGAAGTAAAAGAAAAGAGTTGAAGAAGTAATCTAGAGTTGGCATGGGTATTGTTAGTTCTCCATAAGTTGGGTCTAGAGAGCCCATTGTTGTGACCAAGGCTTGCTTTGCGAATGAGTGATGCATATGAAGAAAACATAAAAGCCTACATGTGCAAATAAAAGCCTACTTGTGCAATTGTACCCTTTGGACATGTGGTGCGTACCTGTTACAAGAGCACTGGGATTCACAACACTGAGCCCACTTTATTAATTGGGCTGACTTGGTCAAAACGGCTAAAACATCCACGTCACTTTTGGCCTCACCGACTGAGCCAATTTCACAAGCACCAACTTCAGCAATTAAAGACCAACCCATAATTGTTATTTCATTTTCTTCTAGTAACACCCCCTTTTGATTAATTAATTGGGCCTAGCCCATTAAGCTCGAACTGGAACCCACCTCCTTGGGAGCCCAATCGGCCCTAGCTTCCTTCTCTTTTCCAAACCTCTTGCACCGTCAACAACGAGAAAGAGAGCGGCGGGCTCTTTCCAAATCGCAAATTGGATGCACCTCCGCCACCGCCGCTCCCCCAATCTAGTTAGTGCCCGCGCGTTCTCTTCCAAAGAGCCATCCCTTCATCAGCGCCCCGTTTCATGACCACTCTACCTCGACCATCGCTATCATCATTATTTTCTGATTCCTCCTCTTCTTTGCATCTCCCTATTTTCGCTTCAGCACATATGAGATCTCCCATGGCACTTTTGCTTCCGCTACCATTGTTTCTCTTCTCTGATTTGTCTCCTTCACCACCTTTTATTGGTTCTACAACAGCTAGTGTTTCACGTCCCGTTTCTCCATTTTCCTTCTCTACTTCTGATTTCGCAATCAGATCGAAAATCGGTGATCTCAAATCTACCAAGATTGCTTCAATTTTCTTCAGAATTTCACCACCTTTGAGTTGGAGCATGATGACGTGGATGATGTTTCATGTTTACTGGCTTCCTTCTTTTCCAGAGTTTTTCAATTTCTTCGAGCCTTAAATTCCATTCTTGTTCACCTGGCGCTGAGTATTCTGGTCTGGACTTCTTAGTCTTGTGCCATGTATCCTTTTGAACACCCAAGATCAAGTGCTTTGATACCACTTGATAGATAACTAGGAACAAAATAAGATAATAAAGGGAATTATTGTATTATTTACTGCAATTCAGAGGATCTCTCTGAATTGCTATGGAGAATTACAAGATAAAATGGAAAGAAACAATGTAACACTGAAATTACAATCCTATTGCGAAGTCCCTTTCCCAAACAATTCTCAATACCAGCCTTAATGAAACAGTTACACATTCCCCCTTTTATACCTCACGTTCTCTTTCCAACTCATTCTGAATATTCTTTCCATTCCCCCCACTCACTGCGAAATTGAACACCCATACAGAAAAAATTTCAAAATAGAATAAAACAGGAAAATTGAGAAAAGGTAGCAAAAGATGCAAACCAGTAGTTGCAGAGATGCATTGAGGCTGAGTGCTTGATGTTTTATCTAGGCTTCTTGCAAAGGCTAATACAGATGGTTTGGTTCATGGTCTTAGATTGGCTCCAAATGCTCCTATTCTTACTCATCTATTTTTGCTGATGATGCTCTTATTTTTGGTAAAGCTAACTTAGGGGAAATTTTTCAAATAGTTTCTATTTTGAATGATTTTACTAAAGTGTCTGGTCAGAAAATTAGCTTACACAAATCTGGGGTTATTTGTGGAGTTTCTACTCCTTTGCATATCAAGAAAGCTCTTTCTGATTCCTTGAGGATACCTTTGTGGGAATCCCCTGGGAAGTACTTGGGGGTGCCTGCAGAATGGGGTGCTTCTAGAAATCAGGCTTTGGCTTGGATAAAGGAGAGAGTCTTCTCAAAGGTAGTTGGTTGGAAGGAGCAATTTCTCTCTCAGGCTGGGAAGGAGGTTCTTATAAAATCTGTAATTCAAGCTATCCCTTCCTATGTTATGTCTATAGTTAGGTTACCAAAGAATTTTTGTCAATCTTTGTGTTCTGCAGTGGCAAATTTCTGGTGGAGTTCTAAGGTGAACTCTAGGGGAATTCATTGGAAATCTTGGGACTTTTTGTGTACTAGTAAGAATAAAGGTGGTATGGGATTCAAAGATTTTTCAAGTCAGAATTCATATCTTCTCTCAAAGCAAACCTGAAGGTGCTTTCATCGTCCAAATGATTTCTGGGCATCTATGTTGAGAGGAATTTATTGTTCTAGAGATGATTTCTCTCACCACAAACCAAAAGGTGTATTTCATGGGTTTGGAGGAGTATTCTTCATGGTAGGGACTTATTATATAAGCAACGGAGGTGGAGTATTGGGAATGGTTCAAATATTAGTATCACAAATGAGAAGTGGCTGGCATCTGGTCAGTTGGCAGATTTGAAGCAGGGTAGTAATGTGAAGGAGGTGAGTGATTTAATTGATGTATCTACTAATGGGTGGAATGTGAATGCTCTCGCATTTAACCTTTCTTCTAAGAGTGCTATAGAGGCTCTACAAACTCCAATAAGTTTATGTCTTGCTAGTAATAAGCTTATTTGGCCTTTCTCTAAGGATGGAATCTATAGTGTTAAATTTGGGTATAAGGTTATTAGGAATAACTTGAAGGTTATTGGGTAGAATCCTTCTAGTTCTTTTTTGAATTCTGAGTTTTCTTGGGGTCAAATTTGGGGAGCTAGAGCCCCTGTTAGAGTTAAGCATTTCCTATGGAGGCTAAAACACAATGCAATTAGTACTACTTACAATTTGGCTAAAAGGAGAATCTCTGCTACAACTAAGTGTGCTATATGTAGAAAAGAAGATGAAACTATTGAACATCTTCTTTTTCTCTGTCCTTGGACTACTCCTGTGTGGTTTTGGCTCCATCTTTGCCCAGTTCCTAATGTTAGTAATATTACTCGCTTTGGTGATTGATTTGAGGCTATTCTTGAAGCTAATTGGTGTTCTGGTCTTGATAAAATCTTGTTAAACAGTTTTATTATGATAGCTATATGAAATATTTGGAAAGCTCGTAATGATTTGTGTTTTGATGGAAAGTGTCCTGTTCCTAATGATATTCTATTTACTATCAAGAGTAACTGCTCTAATATGATTACTCCTATGTCTTCCTCTCCTAAGTTTCAAGACTTTCCTAGTTGTAGAAACAGAGTTGAGGGTAAATGGATTCCTCCTACCAATAACTCTATCAAATTCAACACAGATGCAAGTTTCTTTGAGACTACTGGTAAGGGTTTTATAGGCATCATCGCTAGAAATAGTAAAGGTGAAGTTTTATCGGGTAGTACCTCAAGAATTTTTGCAATGTCTCCTCTTGTTGCTGAAGCTCTTGCTCTCCGGGAAGCTGTCCTACTTGCTTCGAATCTCAATATTCTTGATGTTGTCTTTGAATCGGATTCTATTTGTTGACTGACTCATGCAAAAGGAAAATCAAAAGGGATGAGATTGATATGATTATAAGAGATATTTTGGATATATATAATCGATTTACCGCCTGTGTTTTTCTTTGGGTAAATAGAAAGGGCAATGTTGCTGCTGATTGTGTGGCTCACCTTGCTTCTTCATCCTCGCTGCCGAGTAATTGGATCTTCAATCCTCCGATTAAACTCCGATCTATTCTGCAGAAGGAATTGGTGGGTTGATTGCTATATCAGTGTTAGTTTGTTTTGGGATTTGCATGTTGGTTTGGGAGAGAATTGGTTGTGTTAATCGCTAGGGTTTTGTTCTCTCGTTCTTGTTGCTTTTCTCTTTCACACTCTGCGAAGTGTGTGTTTATTTCTTTTCTAATTATGTCTTATTTTTCATTATAATGGTGGATCGGGTTGTTCCCATCCGGTTTTGTTTTGTTTTTTTCGTGGTGTTGGGCCGATGTGTTTTCCGGTTTCCGACTTTTTGTTTTTGGCTTTGTTTTTTTATACCCCCACCCCATCCCCTCCCATTCCCACCCATTATTGTAATTCCTATTTTACCCCTGCCATAAATAACATTTTGACTTTCATTAATTTCACTCTGACTGGGACCCACATTAATACGCATCGTATATACCTCGATGGCTCGATGGAAGGTATATACGATTACATTTAATATTTGACGATGACCTGAAAAAATACTCGTCGTATATATGTCCTTCAAGACATATATACGATTGCATTATTTAATGCTTCGTTGACTACCCATCGTATATATGTCCTTCAAGACATATATACGATTGCATTATTTAATGCTTCGTTGACTACCCATCGTATATAGGTTATATACGAGTGGGCTTTGAAGATCTAATCGTATATACATCTGGGCCATGTATATACGATGTGAAAAAAATACCCATCGTATATACATGGTTGAGGAGGTATATACGACTGGGTTATTTTTTCGCTTTTTATCGAGTTGCTATCTGCTTTGTTGGAACAGATATTGACCCGCCTCTGAAAGAAGAGATGCCGACTCTCAGTTGGCTCCTGTTGATATTGATACTACATTGACTTTCACGACGGATACGGTATATTTTTGTTCCTCAAGTTTGGTAAATGGAATTAATTTACTTAAGTACTTAGTAAGTTATATATTTTGTAGATATTTTCTACACGGCAGGCTGTGGAGGAGTGGGCCAAAGTTGTTGGTAGAAGTATCGGTGTAGTTGTTGTTATTGTGAGATCGTAAAAGCACCGGTGGAAGAGGGGAGGCGAGATAAGATTGTTTTTGGTCGTGAGAAGCAAGGAGGGTTTACTAATGATTCAAGGGTTTTCGCCTCTAAAAGGAGAGGATGTCCTTTTAGATTGAAAGCTACTTGCACTCGTTAGTGTGGGGGGTTGGTGTGTCACGGTTAAATGTGGTAGACACACGCACGAGTTGCTCAAAACTTCCATTGGTACTTGTTTATTTGGGCGCCCGCCTAAGCGCGCAAAAGGATCCGGTTAACGAGCATGCGGATCTTGATGTCGGACCAAAAGCTACTATTATCGCTTTGAAGAAGCTAGATCCGAGAATGTGACTAGTCTTCGCCAAGTTTATAGCGCGTCACAAACACCTGGTCTACAAAGAGGGTCCTAGAACGGACATTCGTGAGGTGTTGAGATTGATTGAATCCCATAATTATCTATGTTGGTCTAGAAAGATTCCGCAACTGATGTCGCCGTCGATATCATGTGGGCTCATCCCACTTCTATAAAGTTGCTCGTGTTGTTTCCCAAAGTTCTCATTCTTGACTCAACCTACAAGACCAACAGATATAATTTGCCTCTTCTACAGTTTGTGGGAGTCACAAACATTGAGATAAGCTTCCACGTTGCATTTGCTTATATTGGGCAGGAGCTTGCTATTCATTTTTCTTGGGTATTGGAGCAAACATGCGAGGTATATGTGAGTTGCATTCTATTCATCCTCGTGTTTTCTTGTGATGCAGAGATCTCGGTTGTATGTCCGCTATTCTTGATGTCTTTCCTCTTGCTACAAATTTATTGTGTCATTGGCATGTTACAAAAAAATGTCAAAGCGAAGATTAAGGAGTTGGTTCACAAGGATAGACGGGAGGAGGTCGAATCTCTCTGGCTATGTATTATTGATTCAGTTGATGAGTCAGAGTACTTATCTAATCTGAAGTTTTTTGAGGCTGCTTGCTCTGATAAACCTGCTCTCATTAAATATGTGCACGACACATGGTTGACACCGCACAAGGAGCGATTTATCTCAGCATGGACTAACCAGATCCCACACTTGGGGAATTCCACGACCAACAGGTATTTCTATCCGTTACTCGATTTTTTTTGACACGTGGACATATTTTTTATTGTCTATTAAATTTCTTTGACACTTGTTTATTATTTCTATCCGTTACTCGATTTTTTTTGACACGTGGACATATTTTTTATTGTCGATTAAATTTCTTTGAAACTTGTTTATTATTTCTATCCGTTACTTGATTTTTTTTGACACGTGGACATATTTTTTATTGTCGATTAAATTTCTTTGACACTTGTTTATTATTTCTATCCGTTACTCGATTTTTTTTTGACACGTGGACATATTTTTTTTCGTCGATTAAATTTCTTTGACACTTGTTTATTATTTCTATCCGTTACTCGATTTTTTTTGACACGTGGACATATTTTTTATCGTCGATTAAATTTCTTTAACACTTGTTTATTATTTCTATCCGTTACTCGATTTTTTTTGACACTTGTTTATTATTTCAGAGCGGAATCCTTGCATTGTTCTTTGAAAAGACAGTTGAAGACTTCGAAGGGTGATCTATCAAAATGTTTGATATCTATTGATGACATGCTGGCAATACATTTTGATCAAATTATCGGGTATTTTCAAAGAAGCATCAGCAGAATTGAAGTCAAGTCTAAAATTCCACTTTGCTTAAAAATCTTCAAGGACTTGTTTCTTTATCTGCATTGGGTCACATGGTTAAGGAGTTTGAAAGATCGAAATCGGGGTTGGATATGACAAAGGGCGGTGTCGGTGCATTCAAAGGAAGACACATCTTCTTCCTTGTGCTTGTGAGATAGGTATTTTTCATGCTTCCCGGTAATTCTATTCCGCTCAATGTTGTTGATGATCACCGGAAACATTTGAGCTTGGATGCGATAGATGATAAATCCACTCGGGATAAATCATCCGGCCGTGTGATATTTCTTACCGATTCGATGCTATCCGCGGTTTGATAAAGTGAGTGAGGAGGAGAAATTTCTTATCAAGAGGCGACTTTTAATGAGATAGCATTCCCTTCTACTTCTTCAATGGTTCCACCTAAATCAAAAGTCAGAACAAAAGGTGCACCAAAGAAGAAAAAACAGAAATTATTTGATGCTAAGCGTGATCCTTCTGGGTGGGAGCACGTGGATGAGAGGGTAAAACAGACTGAAGAATCCGGGGCTTCCAAAATTCCTACACAATGTCAACCAAATTATCTCGGGTGCTTCTAGAGTATTATCACAGATACCGAGACTAAAATCCACTTACCGTTTCTTCCAGCACACGTGCGCAACTATGTTCAAAAAATTGTTGATGTTGAAGGTGACGGTAATTGCGGTTTTAGAGGACTCATGGCCTCTGATTAGGCAAGCTTTGATTCAGGAATCAAAGGACAGGGAAACCTTGTATTCTGACATGTTTGGGAAGAACCGACTGTTAGAGCTTCGCAAAGCTTTAACTATTGAGTCATACGGACGTCACCGAGTCAAAGTGGTTTGATTTGCTCGAGATGGGGTATATGGTTGCAACCAGGTATAATGTTGCATTGGTTCAGTTTTCTTTGTCTATGAATTTCACTTATCTGCCTTTGAGAGGCACTTACAGTTCATCTAAGTTGAAAATCATATCTGTTCTGAACGAGCAAAATGTACACTGGTTGAATCTTTCAATCTCTCCCACTTGTCCATTGCCTCCTATTGCCCCACAACCCAAAGACTACTTACCGAGTCCGCTTCATGGTTGCATCCGTATGCCGACGCTTTACCCTATGGCGATCTATGTGTCCTCTCCCGCAGCGACCTCCCACTCACAGTGATGAGTCTAGATGTATAGATTTAGCCGATGATTCTATTGACGGCTTGTAGATAGATTCACACATTTTTTGTATTACACGTGTATATATGACTATAGCGCGTTTTTGTAATTATACGCGTTTATTTTATCCAATATATCTACGCGTTTATTCAAATCACGAGACTTTAAATTATAACTGTTAATAAAATGTTAACTGTTAACCAAAAAAAAGCCCATCGTATATATCTCTTTTGGGGCATATATACGATGTGCATTTTTAACGCATCGTATATAGGTTCCTCAGGCGTATATACGATTGACTTAAAACGCATCAATCGTATATACGCACAATGAACATATCTACGATGCCAAAATTTTACCCATCGTATATAGGCCCCAAAAACGATATATACGATTCGTGTAATTTTGTGAAAAAAACAGATTTTTTGAAGGGCATTTTGGGAATTACAGTGTGGGTGGGGGTTTAAGGGGAGAGGGTGGGGGTTCAAAAAAAAAACCCTTTGTTTTTTTATCTGTGTAGTTGTGGTTGGGCTTGGCCCATTTCATCTAATGATAGCCTGATGTTTGTTGAACAAAAAAAAGGCTATTGCTTTTCCCACACCCCCTCCTACTCTAAACACACCCCATAAGGGTGTGAAAAGACCAAAAGACCTATTTTTTTCGAAATTTTCACTGCTCAACACGGGCCTTGAATGTGTTCCGAACGAGGCCGTTCGAGTGTGTTAAATATGGACAGACACCCCTTGGGCGTTTTTTCACCTGTTCGAATAGGGTCATGCGAACAGGTCCGAATTTGGTCATGCGAACACCTTCGAATGATGTTGTTCGAACAAGTGCTGCTGCAGAATTGCTGCAGAATAGCAGGTATTGGACGCCTCAGATTCCACCGACAGTTTTAATCAACGGTTTACAATCAGTCAAATGTGTCGGATAAAGGAGTGGATGTCAATCCCTTTGGAAATTGTGCCTGAACGGATAGAATTTAAACGACTTAGATTTGTGATCTAAAAATGAAATCAACGGCTGACATTTCACCACGCCTATTATAAAAGGGGGTTCACATCCTCAGACCTTCTTCACCAAACCCTAATCTGCTTCTTCACCAAAACCTTCTCTCCTTCTTCCCAACCCAGCTGCTTCTTCACCAAAACCTTCTCTCCTTCTTCCCAACCAAGTTGAAATGGAATGGCAATTGTGCTCAACCCAGTACTCAAACGACAAATTCCTAACAGCCCTTCACCACAATGGGACTGTCACCACCGACGAACATGGTGTTGTGTTTCGTTGTCCTAACCATGTCTTCTGCAGGATGAGTAAGGACATCACCTTCGCCCAACTGAAGGAAAAGGCTGAGAGGAAGATTCGTCCAGAGGGAGCGTGGCGTAAAGACGTGGAGCGTATACGTTTCAAAAAGTTCAATTGTAGAGATGATGGGACTGTCCAGTATTCAGTCATGGAGATCCAAAGCGACGACGACGTCCGCGCAATGATGGAACATCTAGCTAACGTTCCGATGGGGCGACAAATCTTAGAGCTGTACGTGGACACACGACGCACTACAGAAGAAATCATGCATCTTCTTCGAAGACCACCCGCATCATCTTAGAAATTCCCTTTATGTTTTCCATGTCGTTTCGTTTTAAATTTCCTATCATTGTATTTTTGCAATTTGTGTTTCTCATTTCTTAGTTAGTTGTTTGCTTATGTTGGTGTTATGTATTTCGTATTTGATGTATTTCGTATTTGGTTTTCATGTATTTCGTATTTTGTAATGACAATAAATTTGCGCAAACGTAAAGGGAATTCTAATTAAAAAACCAAATGAAACAAAGTAGTTAAATTATACAAAAAATCCAAACATATATCCCCCTATGACATATCCTACTGGGTGTTGCGCCCCCTCCTCCTCTCATACACATTACCAAACCTCCTCCTAAACCCACGGAAGGGGTTGAGCAGCCTCTTGATGCGCTGAAATATGCTCCTCACTGGCTCTGGGACATTATCATCAATGTTCCCATCCATGTCATCAATGGGTGGTAGACCCTATCCCTGAGCCATACAAGCCCAACAGACAGCCCACGGCCCGAAGTCTGGGCAGCTGCATCCTCCGGTGTGGCACCCAAATAGTCAACCAGCAGCTACTCTCCCTGCCATGAGTTCCAGCCTGGCATGTCATAGAACCGGCCAGTAATGGGGATGTGCAGCAGCTGGGATACATCATCAAGGGTGATGCTCATCTCACCCACGGGAAGGTGGAATGATGATGTATCCGTGCCAAAGCTCTATGAATGCGTTCAGACCCTTCTGTGGAGAATGGGAAACTAAGCCCAACCAAGGGAACCAACCCCGGGCGCCGAGTGTCCCTAATCGCACATGAAACACCGCATGTAACAGTCCATGTGGGATTGTTTGTAAATCCGGCCGAACCTGCATTCAGAAATGACACAATAGGCCAAAACATTCAACAACATATTAAACAAATTTACAACAGTCAACTATAAAATAATAAGTTACCTGGCCAGAATAAAAATCAGTGAGAATATGTGCCCCGTATGTGGGCAACACAGAACCATCTTCTGGTCCCCTAGGAAATGGGAATGTCGCCCTAACAACAGCAGCCTCCTGAGGCTCAGCAATCTCCTCCTCACGAGGCTCAGCAGCCTCCTCCTCATGATGCCTAGAAGATGAAGGCCTCGAAGATGAAGGCCTAACAGATGAAGGCCTAGCAGATGAAGGCCTAGCAGATGAAGGGCCTAGCAGATGAAGGCCTAGCAGATGAAGGGCCGGCCAACTCATATGCCGGAAATTGAGCATCACGCTCAATATCCTGCCCAATATCCTCAGGAAGTGGGGGAGGAGGAACATCAACCCTGCCCCTACCCCTGGCACGACCCCCTAGCTCGGGAGGGTTCACCGGCTTCTTCCCTCCTTTTGCGGTTTGAAACCGTAGGAGGTGGCCGACCGGCTCGCTCGGATGGTTCAGCTGCATGACCACCTCTGCTCCTCACCATATCTGAAACAACAATTAACATAACCAATTAAATCAAATTAACAGAACCAAACGAGAAAAGGTGAAAAGTTTATCACAAACGATCGCTCGAACGGCTACATGCGAACTCGCTCGCGACAACCCCGCTCGAACAAGTCGGGCCGATTGCCAAATTACAACGGTTCGAATGAGGTCGTTCGAACGGTGTTCGCACAACCTCATTCGAACACCTTCGTTTTCACGTGTTCGATGGACCTCATTCGAACAATTCAGTGTTTTAGAAAAAAAAAAACCAGAATGGAGCGTAGGGGGAGAGGCATACCTTGAAGAAAATGGAACGATTAGAGAGTGTGAGGGGAGGAGAAAATAACCCAGCAACTCTTGAGAGTGTTGGTGGAGAAGATTGAGTGAGAGATTGGGTGAGTTTGAGTGAGTTGGGAGAAGGTGAGTGAGAGGGAAAGTGAGGTTAGGGTTCGGTTGAGGGAGAGTGAGAGAAGAAGACGAGGGGGTGAGTGAGAGGGAGGGGAGGGATGTGTGGGTGTTTTTTAATTTTTAAAAGGGGGGTATTTTGGGAATTTAGAAATTGATGGGGTGTTTTAAAGTAGGAGGGTGTGGGGAAAGCACCACCAAAAAAAAAGGAGCCTTCAGTTGACAAAAAAAAAGAGACAAAAATCAAAGTTTTTTTAAAATGACAAAAATGAAAGTTAAGAATTAAGATAAAGATAAAAAAAAAAAAATGGGTTTTTTTTTTTGTACCCACCCTCTCCCCTTAAACCCCCACCCACACCGAAAACCCCAAAATGCCCTTCCAAAACGTATTTTTTTAAAATTTTTGGCCAATCGTATATACACACAGGGGGTATATATACGACCCTTTTTTTGCCCATCGTATATACACCCCAAGGCGTATATACGATTGGCACACTTCTCACTTTAATCGTATATACCTTGGGGGTGTATATACGACCCTTTTTGCCCATCGTATATACACCCCCCAAGGCGTATATACGATTGGAAAACCCCCACCTTAATCGTATATACGCCTTGGGAGGTGTATATACGATGGGCAAAAAATAGGGTCGTATATATACCCCCCTCAGGTGTATATACGACCCCCATTGTATTTTTTTAAATTTTTTTAAGTCAAATAAAAATTATATGAGTCCTGAAAATAGGTTTTGTGTGTAGTTCGTTAAAACGTGATTTATGTTATACGTCGAACGAATAATTTAGGCTAAAAAATCGGTTTTCGCAACATACTCCGATCGTAATGAACCCACAGCCATTAGAAGCGAAAAAAATCAAGAATCAAGACTCCCTTAGAAGGGACTTCTTACGGGACTACGGCCTCAAAATCCCAAATTCCATCGTTTACTATTTTTTACGATTTTTTTTAATTTTTCATAGTCTTCAAAAAATCTAAAAAAATTTGCATAGCCTTATTTTGGTTTTGTTAGATTTTTAGTGGTGTTTTTATAATTTTTTGGAGTAGTTTTGACTAGTTAACGAATTTTTAGTAGCCTTTTAGTAATAAAAATTAAAACAAATTATTAAAAAAATAAAAAAACCCATCGTATATATACCCTTTGAGTACGTATATACGATTGGACATAAAATAGCCATCGTATATACATACTCAAGGGGTATATACGATTTTCTTATTTTTTAAAAAAAAATTAAGTTTCAAAGGGCATTTTGGGGTTTTTGTTATTGGGTGGGGGTGGGAGGGGATGGGGTGGGGGTTCAAAAAAAAAGACCCAAAAAAAATTTGAAACCCTAAAATACCTCTCATTAAACATAGCAGCTGAAGGAACTCGCAGGAGAGCAGAGCCCTTGGTGTTGCCGCCGAAAAAGTTAACGGAGGAAGGAGCTCACCGAAAAACACAGACAGGTCTCTTCCTTTATCCTCTAATTCTCTTTCCTCTCCGCCGGTACAGCCCCTGTAGTGTGCGAACGCCGCAATTGTCTTGGGCCGCACCATAAAACAACGACGCTTAGCACTAAAAAGTAGCGGCGAGTTGCCGCCCCACCTAGCACTGCACTGATAGAACCACCGCTGTGAAACTCTAATAAATACTGCTTATGCTTGATTAATTGTACATTCGTGTAGTTTATCTCATGGATTCATTATGTTGTGTGTTTATTATAAATAACGTATTATATAAAAAGCCTTTTTACACCCAAAAGAATTCTCTGTACACTCAATTAGACTCAATTTTGCAAATGCAAAAGTTCATAAACAGAATCCTTGATTAGTATTTTGATTTGGGGAAAATTGCTGACTCATTTTGACATTCTTGCTCAATCAATGTGTATAGCTGAATAGAATTTTCTATGTTTTTACTTGATAAGGAAAATGGCATTCAGAGGGAGAGAGATGATGAAGAATGTTCTGAAGAAAGTGGGAGAGAAGAGTTTGCGTCCAGGAGTGAAGGAATCATTGGAGAAATGTATTCCCAAAAGCAAAGTTGTGATGGGCTTCTTACGGGACTACGGCCTCAAAATCCCAAATTCCATCGTTTACTATTTTTTACGATTTTTTTTTTAATTTTTCATAGTCTTCAAAAAATCTAAAAAAATTTGCATAGCCTTATTTTGGTTTTGTTAGATTTTTAGTGGTGTTTTTATAATTTTTTGGAGTAGTTTTGACTAGTTAACGAATTTTTAGTAGCCTTTTAGTAATAAAAATTAAAACAAATTATTAAAAAAATAAAAAACCATCGTATATACCCCTTTTGAGTACGTATATACGATTGGACATAAAATAGCCATCGTATATACATACTCAAGGGGTATATACGATTTTCTTATTTTTTAAAAAAATTAAGTTTCAAAGGGCATTTTGGGGTTTTTGTTATTGGGATGGGGTGGGAGGGGATGGGGTGGGGTTCAAAAAAAAAAAGACCCAAAAAAATTTGAAACCCTAAAATACCTCTCATTAAACATAGCAAACAAGGAACTCGCAGAGAGCAGAGCCCTTGGTGTTGCCGCTGAAAAAAGTTAACGGAGGAAGGAGCTCACCAAAAACACAGCATGTGTCTCTTCCTTTATCCTCTAATTCTCTTTCCTCTCTCCGCCGAGATACAGCCCTCAGAGTGTGTGAAACGCCGCAATTGCTTTGTTGCACCATAAAACAACGACGCTTAGCACTAAAAAGTAGCGGCGAGTTGCCGCCTCATAAGACCGCAATCGATAGAACCATCGCCAGAAACTCTAATAAATACTCGTTTATGCTTGATTAATTGTACATTCGTGTAGTTTATTTCATGGATTCATTATGTTGTGTGTTTATTATAAATAACGTATTATATAAAAAGCCTTTTTACACCCAAAAGAATTCTCTGTACACTCAATTAGACTCAATTTTGCAAATGCAAAAGTTCATAAACAGAATCCTTGATTAGTATTTTGATTTGGGGAAAACTGCTGACTCATTTTGACATTCTTGCTCAATCAATGTGTATAGCTGAATAGAATTTTCTATGTTTTTACTTGATAAGGAAAATGGCATTCAGAGGGAGAGAGATGATGAAGAATGTTCTGAAGAAAGTGGGAGAGAAGAGTTTGCGTCCAGGAGTGAAGGAATCATTGGAGAAATGTATTCCCAAAAGCAAAGTTGTGATGGGCTTCTTACGGGACTACGGCCTCAAAATCCCAAATTCCATCGTTTACTATTTTTTACGATTTTTTTTAATTTTTCATAGTCTTCAAAAATCTAAAAAATTTGCATAGCCTTATTTTGGTTTTGTTAGATTTTTAGTGGTGTTTTTATAATTTTTGGAGTAGTTTTGACTAGTTAACGAATTTTTAGTAGCCTTTTATAATAATAAAAATTAAAACAAATTATTAAAAAAATAAAAAACCCATCGTATATACCCCTTGGAGTACGTATATACGATTGGACATAAAATAGCCATCGTATATACATACTCAAGGGGTATATACGATTTTCTTATTTTTTAAAAAAAAATTAAGTTTCAAAGGGCATTTTGGGGTTTTTGTTATTGGGTGGGGGTGGGAGGGGATGGGGTGGGGTTCAAAAAAAAAGACCCAAAAAAAATTTGAAACCCTAAAATACCTCTCATTAAACATAGCAGCTGAAGGAACTCGCAGGAGAGCAGAGCCCTTGGTGTTGCCGCCGAAAAAGTTAACGGAGGAAGGAGCTCACCAAAAACACACAGACATGTCTCTTCCTTTATCCTCTAATTCTCTTTCCTCTCCGCCAGAGTGCATACCAGAGTGTGCGAACGCCGCAATTGCTTTGGCCGCACCATAAAACAACGACGCTTAGCACTAAAAAGTAGCGGCGAGTTGCCGCCCGCATCTGCATCGATAGAACCCACCTTTGTAAACTCTAATAAATACTCGTTTATGCTTGATTAATTGTACATTCGTGTAGTTTATCTCATGGATTCATTATGTTGTGTGTTTATTATAAATAACGTATTATATAAAAAGCCTTTTTACACCCAAAAGAATTCTCAGACACTCAATTAGACTCAATTTTGCAAATGCAAAAGTTCATAAACAGAATCCTTGATTAGTATTTTGATTTGGGGAAAATCTGGCGACTCATTTTGACATTCTTGCTCAATCAATGTGTATAGTCAATAGAATTTTCTATGTTTTTACTTGATAAGGAAAATGGCATTCGTAGGAGAGAGATGATGAAGAATGTTACAAGAAAGTGGGAGAGAAGAGTTTGCGTCCGAGGAGTGAAGGAATCATTGGAGAAATGTATTCCCAAAAGCAAAGTTGTGATGGGCTTCTTACGGGACTACGGCCTCAAAATCCCAAATTCCATCGTTTACTATTTTTACGATTTTTTTAATTTTTCATAGTCTTCAAAAATCTAAAAAAATTTGCATAGCCTTATTTTGGTTTTGTTAGATTTTTAGTGGTGTTTTTATAATTTTTTGGAGTAGTTTTGACTAGTTAACGAATTTTTAGTAGCCTTTTAGTAATAAAAATTAAAACAAATTATTAAAAAAAATAAAAAACCCATCGTATATACCCCTTTGAGTACGTATATACGATTGGACATAAAATAGCCATCGTATATACATACTCAAGGGGTATATACGATTTTCTTATTTTTTTTTAAAAAAATTAAGTTTCAAAGGGCATTTTGGGGTTTTTGTTATTGGGTGGGGTGGGAGGGGATGGGGTGGGGTTCAAAAAAAAAGACCCAAAAAAAATTTGAAACCCTAAAATACCTCTCATTAAACATAGCAGCTGAAGGAACTCGCAGGAGAGCAGAGCCCTTGGTGTTGCCGCCGAAAAAGTTAACGGAGGAAGGAGCTCACCGAAAAACACAGAGCATGTGTCTCTTCCTTTATCCTCTAATTCTCTTTCCTCTCCGCCGGTACAGCCCTGTAGTGTGCGAAACGCCGCAATTGCTGGCTGCACCATAAAACAACGACGCTAGCACTAAAAAGTAGCGGCGAGTTGCCGCCCATATCTGCATCGATAGAACCACCACTTGTAAACTCTAATAAATACTCGCTTATGCTTGATTAATTGTACATTTGTGTAGTTTATCTCATGGATTCATTATGTTGTGTGTTTATTATAAATAACGTATTATATAAAAAGCCTTTTTACACCCAAAAGAATTCTCTGTACACTCAATTAGACTTAATTTTGCAAATGCAAAAGTTCATAAACAGAATCCTTGATTAGTATTTTGATTTGGGGAAAACTGCTGACTCATTTTGACATTCTTGCTCAATCAATGTGTATAGTTGAATAAAATTTTCTATGTTTTTACTTGATAAGGAAAATGGCATTCAGAGGGAGAGAGATGATGAAGAATGTTCTGAAGAAAGTGGGAGAGAAGAGTTTGCGTCCAGGAGTGAAGGAATCATTGGAGAAATGTATTCCCAAAAGCAAAGTTGTGATGGGCTTCTTACGGGACTACGGCCGCAAAATCCCAAATTCCATCGTTTACTATTTTTTACGATTTTTTTTTAATTTTTCATAGTCTTCAAAAAATCTAAAAAAATTTGCATAGCCTTATTTTGGTTTTGTTAGATTTTTAGTTGTGTTTTTATAATTTTTTGGAGTAGTTTTGACTAGTTAACGAATTTTTAGTAGCCTTTTAGTAATAAAAATTAAAACAAATTATTAAAAAATAAAAACCCATCGTATATACCCCTTTGAGTGCGTATATACGATTGGACATAAAATAGCCATCGTATATACATACTCAAGGGTATATACGATTTTCTTATTTTTTAAAAAAAATTAAGTTTCAAAGGGCATTTTGGGGTTTTTGTTATTGGGTGGGGTGGGAGGGGATGGGGTGGGGTTCAAAAAAAAGACCCAAAAAAAATTTGAAACCCTAAAATACCTCTCATTAAACATAGCACCTGAAGGAACTCGCAGGAGAGCAGAGCCTTTGGTGTTGCCGCCGAAAAAGTTAACGGAGGAAGGAGCTCACCGAAAAACACAGACAGGTCTCTTCCTTTATCCTCTAATTCTCTTTCCTCTCTGCCGGTACAGCCCTGTAGTGTGAGAAACGCCGCAATTGCTGGCTGCACCATAAAACAACGACGCTAGCACTAAAAAGTAGCGGCGAGTTGCCTTCCGCTTTGCATGCAAATAGAACCACTGCTGTAAACTCTAATAAATACTCGTTTATGCTTGATTAATTGTACATTCGTGTAGTTTATCTCATGGATTCATTATGTTGTGTCTTTATTATAAATAACGTATTATATAAAAAGCCTTTTTACACCCAAAAGAATTCTCTGTACACTCAATTAGACTCAATTTTGCAAATGCAAAAGTTCATAAACAGAATCCTTGATTAGTATTTTGATTTGGGGAAAACTGCTGACTCATTTTGACATTCTTGCTCAATCAATGTGTATAGTCGAATAGAATTTTCTATGTTTTTACTTGATAAGGAAAATGGCATTCGAGAGGAGAGAGATGATGAAGAATGTTACTCAAGAAAGTGGGAGAGAAGAGTTTGCGTCAGAGTGAAGGAATCATTGGAGAAATGTATTCCCAAAAGCAAAGTTGTGATGGGCTTCTTACGGGACTACGGCCTCAAAATCCCAAATTCACAAGTCGTTTACTATTTTTACGATTTTTTTAATTTTTCATAGTCTTCAAAAATCTAAAAAAATTTGCATAGCCTTATTTTGGTTTTGTTAGATTTTTAGTGGTGTTTTTATAATTTTTGGAGTAGTTTTGACTAGTTAACGAATTTTTAGTAGCCTTTTAGTAATAAAAATTAAAACAAATTATTAAAAAAAATAAAAAACCCATCGTATATACCCCTTTGAGTACGTATATACGATTGGACATAAAATAGCCATCGTATATACATACTCAAGGGGTATATACGATTTTCTTATTTTTTAAAAAAAAAATTAAGTTTCAAAGGGCATTTTGGGGTTTTTGTTATTGGGATGGGGTGGGAGGGGATGGGATGGGGGTTCAAAAAAAAGACCCAAAAAAAATTTGAAACCCTAAAATACCTCTCATTAAACATAGCAGCTGAAGGAACTCGCAGGAGAGCAGAGCCCTTGGTGTTGCCGCCGAAAAAGTTAACGGAGGAAGGAGCTCACCGAAAAACACAGACAGGTCTCTTCCTTTATCCTCTAATTCTCTTTCCTCTCCGCCGGTACAGCCCTGTAGTGTGTGAAACACCGCAATTGCTGGCTGCACCATAAAACAACGACGCTAGCACTAAAAAGTAGCGGCGAGTTGCCGCTCCGCTCTGTACCGATAGAACCACTGCTGTAAACTCTAATAAATACTCGTTTATGCTTGATTAATTGTACATTCGTGTAGTTTATCTCATGGATTCATTATGTTGTGTGTTTATTATAAATAACGTATTATATAAAAAGCCTTTTACACCCAAAAGAATTCTGTAGACACTCAATTAGACTCAATTTTGCAAATGCAAAAGTTCATAAAGAATCCTTGATTAGTATTTTGATTTGGGGAAAAGCTGGCACTCATTTTGACATTCTTGCTCAATCAATGTGTATAGTCGAATAGAATTTTCTATGTTTTTACTTGATAAGGAAAATGGCATTCAGAGGAGAGAGAGATGATGAAGAATGTTACGAAAGAAAGTGGGAGAGAAGAGTTTGCGTCCGAGTGAAGGAATCATTGGAGAAATGTATTCCCAAAAGCAAAGTTGTGATGGGCTTCTTACATGACTACGGCCTCAAAATCCCAAATTCCATCGTTTACTATTTTTACGATTTTTTTAATTTTTCATAGTCTTCAAAAAATCTAAAAAAATTTGCATAGCCTTATTTTGGTTTTGTTAGATTTTTAGTGGTGTTTTTATAATTGTTTGGAGTAGTTTTGACTAGTTAACGAATTTTTAGTAGCCTTTTAGTAATAAAAATTAAAACAAATTATTAAAAAAAAATAAAAAACCCATCGTATATACCCCTTTGAGTACGTATATACGATTGGACATAAAATAGGGTTAAGCTAGGGTTAAGATCTTAGAAACTTGGAGAGAAAGAAAAGAAAAGATGAAAAGAAAGGAAGAGAGCGTGGGAGAGAAAAAAAAGAGGGCGCGGCTGAGAGAGAGAAAATAGAAGAGGAGATCGCGAGGAGAAGAGAAAGAGAGAGTTCGCGAAATCTCGAGGCGGAAAAGGAAGTTGTTGCTGAGGTTTTGTTCGTGGTTCCTTCATCGTGTTCCGGAGCTTACGTATTCGAGGTAAGGGTGGGTTTTAACATTCATAATGGGTTTATGATGGTGGTTTATGGG
This sequence comes from Oxytropis ochrocephala, assembly GCA_020916435.1. Lineage (NCBI taxonomy): Eukaryota > Viridiplantae > Streptophyta > Magnoliopsida > Fabales > Fabaceae > Oxytropis > Oxytropis ochrocephala. The sequence goes on along the minus strand of CM037093.1, from coordinate 58,081,897 downwards.
TAGTTAGGATTTGTGAATTGAATTGATGATGACGTGATTGTTGTTGTTCTTGTCGCCGTTATTGTTACTATTGTTGATGCTGTTATAATGCAAGTAGGTGATGAAGTGGTTATCCTAGAGAATATATCGACATAAGTTGTTGTATAATTGGTTGTTGTTGTTATTATTGCGTTGTTGTTGTTATTTACGTGATGATGAGGTTGTTGAACGTGTGGAATTTGATGCGCGCGAGTGTTGTGTTGTGGTGAGGTGAGTGCTTGGTGGTGTGTGTTGGGTGTCACGGCCATGGGCGCGAAAATGGCAAGCCCAAGTGCCGAGGTGATGTGGTGTGGGTGTGGGTTTTGGTGCGTGTTGCTTGATGGGGCGCCAATTGTGGCAGCCCCATGTGCGTGTGTGCCCGGGTGTAGGGCGCCCAAGGTGACCTAGGTGAGTGAGGTGAGGTGAGGTGCCGAGGTGGATGGTGTGAGGTGCCGAGGTGAATGAGGGGAGGTGACCTAGGTGAGTGAGGTGAGGTGAGGTGCCGAGGTGGATGGTGTGAGGTGCCGAGGTGAATGAGGTGAGGTGACCTAGGTGAGTGAGGTGAGGTGAGGCGCCGAGGTGAATGAAGTGAGTTTGTGCCGAGGTGAGTGTAATACCCTAATTTTGTCCGTCCCTTAACTCAAGCCAATTTCAAGAATTGGAACTCAACTAAACCAAAGTACCACTGTTTAAGTTAAGCAGGCACGCTGTTTAAATCGCGCGTTCTTCGTTTTAGTCGTACATAAGTAATGTTTTTAGGTAATGAGCTCATTTCTTCTATTTTGAGTCTCGTTTTAGCGTATTCGTCTAGTCTGGCCCGTTCTCGTCTTTGTGTTTGACCAGACTCTTTTTATTATTATTATTCTTTTCTTTTTGTCAGCTTAATTTATTTTGAGCATATATATATAGTCCAAAAGGTCAAAAAATTCTATCTAGTTTATTTATAATTTAAAAGTGTTTAAGAGTCCAAAATGTCAAAAATACTATTTAATTTTTATTACAACTTAGAAGAGTCCCAAATGTCCAAATGTCCAAAAATACAAAAAATAATAATACAAATATACAAAAACAAATAAATTCGAAAATACAAAAATAAAAATAACAGCGTGAAGCAGTAATCAGCAGATGCGTGCCAAGAATGCTCTCCAAGTCTTTGGCTTGGATCCGCACTGAAAATAGTCAAAACCCAGTCAAATGTAATTAAATGCCTAACCTAATTTTTAACTATAAATAGGCAGTCAATTAGCAGTCAAAGGGTACACGAATTTCGAGGTAAAATCACACAAAGAAATTAGGGTTACTGAAACCCTAATACTAGAAACGGCATTTTGTACGAAGGTTTTTTCTGAAAGTTTTCAAAACCAGTCTTCAACAGATTTAGAGCAAGAAAAAGCGATCGATGAGCAAAGATCATAAACTCAGTATCTCGTTTCTATCTCTCAGAATAAATCAAAATAAGGTTGGTAACTTTTCCTTTCCTTAGATCTGTAAATAGCATCATATCTGTTGTTTAAAAACGGGTTAGCATTATGCATTCTTGTTGTCCAGAAATTGTGTGGTAATCCTTAATAGAGTTAATAGTGCTGGAACCAATCTGTTTAGTGTAGAAAACGAAAAAAACGAACAAGAAGAGAGGCTATCAGTGAGGAGCCAAAATCGTATAAAGAAGAGGAGAGTGAAACCGAACGAAATAGACCAGAAATCAGGAAATAAAAATGCAAAAAAAACGAACCTGTTGTAAAAAAAAAAACACCCTCAGCCGCCGGTGACACTCCGGTCACCCTCTCCGGCCAGCCCACCACCAATAACGAACTCACCACCGCCGTAAAAAACCCCTGGCCGTCACCACCACCAGGAGTCCGTAACTCTCTCCCTCTCTCCATCGATCTGCGCCGTTCCCCCTCTCCCTCCTTCTCGCCGTAGAAGACGGCGCGATTTCCGCCGTTCCCCCTTCGTCGACGACGGCACATACACCGTCGCCCTCTCCCTCTCCTTCGCGTCGTCTTCCTTCTTTCCTCTTCAGTTGCGTTCCATCTCTCTTTCTCCCTTTCTCTCTCCACTCCGTGAATCTCTCAGCAAAACCCTCTCTTCACGCCGCGAATCTCTCTCTCATAAATGAGGAGCTGCTGCGGCGCAGCTGTGTATGAGGAGGGAAGGAAATGAAAATTAGGGTTAATTTTAGGTCTAAGGCTTATATACTGTCTCCTTTTAATCACTTTATTTTTAATTTATTTTTACTATTCAGAATACTATTAGCACCCCTCTGATTCATGCGCGAACCCCTCCTCACTTAAGCCTGGCCGCTTATACTGGCTCCCATATGCGAACCGGGCTTCTTTGCTTACACCCCTGCTCGCTTATACAACCCCTCTATGACTAATAACACCCCCATTTTGCAATTTTCACCTTTCTTCGTTTTAATTCTCTTTCAACTCAAATAATTTCTTAATAAATCACAAAACTTTGTTAATGGTTTTGCGAAGCCTATGCTTGCATAATCATTAACAACGAGGAACTAGTGGTGATCACTTGGAGCCTTTGCTCAATTGATCATCATGAACGCCTAATTTTTCTAAAAACTTTCAATAAATCACAAAACTTTGTTAATGGTTTTGCGAAGCCTATGCTTGCATAATCATTAACAACGAGGAACTAGTGGTGATCACTTGGAGCCTTTGCTCAATTGATCATCATGAACGCCTAATTTTTCTAAAAACTTTCAATAAATCACAAAACTTTGTTAATGGTTTTGCGAAGCCTTTGCTTGCATAATCATTAACAATGAGGAACTAATGGTGATCACTTGGAGCCTTTGCTCAATTGATCATCATGAACGCCTAATTTTTCTAAAAACTTTTCAGTAAATCAAAAACTTTGTTATTGGTCTTGCGAAGCCTTAGCTTGCATGAGTATTAACAATGGAGTGCTAGTGGTGGTCACTCGGAGCCTTCGCTCGATTGATCATCATGAAAGCTCAGTTTTCACAATTAAACAAAATAAAAATAAAAAACCTAGAACTACGTAGCTTTGAATTCTCCATCGCACCAGGAGATACGTAGGAGCGGATCCCCTCCGTCAAGCACAATAAACTAAAAACATTTTTCCTCTCAAAAAACCAAAGCGGCTAACTCTCGTCGAGCGTCGAAAATAAATATATTCATTAAGTCTATTCAAAAGAGGCAAATTTAAATATTTTTCAAATCAACACTTAAAATCACATGATTAATTAAAGGTTCCCTTTCAGTAGAAAGGAGGTGTGGGGCGCTAATACCTTCCCCATGCCTAACCGACCCCCGAACCCAAATCTTCCGGTTTTCCAAAAGACCATCTGCCTTCCAATAAGGTTTTTCTCCAATATTTTCCTTATAAAAAATATTGGTGGCGACTTCATTGTTTTAAAACGTTGTAAACGAAGAAAAACCCTCTCGGGGACTTTTTCTAGCGCAATACCGCGACTCCACTTTGGGACTAAAAGAAAAAATTTTCAAAAAAAGAGGGTCGAGCCTAATTAATTAAATATGTGATTTGTGTGTTTGATTTGAATATCTTGTTTTGCCTCTATTTTTCTTATTTCTCATACAAGCATTGTTGCATTCATATGCATTCGCTTCTTCCTCTTCTATGATTGTTTCCCTCTTATCTTCTTTGCTTGTATGCTTAGTTCCTTCACGCATTTCCCCCCACTCTAATCATGCTCCCTCTTCTTTGCTCCCTTTCTTGAGGTAAGCAATGCAATTAGTTGTTGCTAAAACCATAGGCTGGCTTATTTGATATTAAACCCTAGGGTAGACAACATACTATTATTTGCCTCTGTCTGGACTGTCTGGGTTTGCATTTGCAGGTGGGGGAAAGGTAGTTATTTCTAAGTATTGTGCCCTCAGCACACACACACATCCTATACTTGTGAGCGTTGAGTGGGGCCTAAAACCCAAGGTCTGAACAAAATCCTAGGAGAGTGGGAACGACTAGTGACTGCCATTCGTAGACCTTTGTCTGTATGGCTCTCATGAAAGTTCCGCCCAAGAGTGCGCTTTGTCATGATGCCTCACACTCGGTAGCTTTCTACGATTGTGGGTGTCATCATGAGAGAGACTTTAGCTCTTGGTTGCCATTGTGAGGAAGTGATTAGAACCTACATGGGAGGATTACCCCTTCCGTCGACTTTAGACCCTAGGATTCCCACCCTTCGTAGGACACAGGGGCACGCCTTTGTTTGTTGCATTCAGCTTAAGCATCCCTTTTTCTCAAACTTTATTTCAAAAGTTGTAAATTCTCTTTCATAAACACCTACATGAGGTGGCATGCAGCGTGTATCTTCGAAAATGTTCAAAGTGCCACCAATTAAACCTCATTTTATTACCATTTTTCCATGTCATCATGTCGCATTTGCATCATTCTGCACCATTGCATTTGCATCTAACAAAATCGTGAAAATTCATCATTTGCATTCTTCATGCATTAACGTTTGTTTGCCGGAGATCGCAACATAACACTGAACCGTTGTCATAGGTGTGTAAGAAGCAAACATGGAATCAAAAGGCAAAACTACATTCAATTCAAGGTTTCCCAATGTAAAGAAGATTGATGTAACTAGTTTGAAGAAGTATGCTTCTCTGTTAGGTCCTATTGAGCTCCTGTCCTTCGACAAGACTTATGGGAACATCCGCAGGTTATTACAACTAGAAGTGCAAGAGAGTGCCATCGCTGCTTTAAGTTGGTTCTATGATTCAGAGATTAGATGTTTTCTTTTCAAGAATTTCCAAATGGCACCTACCTTAGAGGAGTATGAGAAGATTCTGGTTTTGATCGCTCGTAGATTAAACCTTACGATATCAAAGGCAAGATATTCGGATGAAAACTCGCTTCCTTGTTGCAAATCAGTGTAGAAGAAGTGCGGTCCCATAAAGTTGAGCGTGACAAGATATCTGGGTTTCCTCAAGGTTACTTCGAGAGTTTGATGGCTAGTCATTCAGTATCAAAGAATTGGGCTTCTTTCAAGCAAATATTAGCTTTGACCATCTTTGGCATCGTCCTTTTCCCTCAGATTGAGAAGCATATAGATGAGATCGCTGTTTGGGGTGTTCCCGGCTTTCAAGAGTGCAAAAGCCCCATCAATCCGGTTCTGCTATTCTCGCCGAGACTCTATCGTGCCTTCACTCGCCATCATGAGTTCCGAAAGGATAAGATGTGTTGTTCCCTCCCTGTGCTATACGCTTGGTTGATCAATCATGTATGTGTTAACAAAAGTGAGGTTGAGGATCTGCTGTCTTATGCCTTGGGTTGCGATCCTAAGACTATGAGCCCTCGGGAATGGAAGGATACTCTTAAGAACCTTGATGCTCGTCAGATTCGTTGGTTCTCACACAAGTGTTGGGAGGACAAACCCTCAGTAATATTCCAATGTGGTAGTTTCCAGAATGTTCCTCTCATGGGAACACAGGGGTGCATCAACTATAACCCATCTTTGACCTTAAGGCAACTCGGGTACCCTATGCGAGATTCACCCTCCGAAGCTATGTTGTTCCGTTTTTACCTCCATGCGGGGATCCCTAAAGACGAGGACTTACTTCGCGAGTCTCGCAAGCTTGGGAAACCGTGAGTGCGGAGAGACAAAGGTGAGCTATCTAAAAGGACCACTACTATATCCTTCACCCAATGGCTCGAAAAGAGGATTAAAGAAAATCGATCATCCAATCAAGAGGGGCCATCACTTGAAGAGAAAAAGCCAGAGCCTCACATTCCCCTCATTGAAGAGCTAGAAGAAGTTAAGTTGGCATTGTCTAAAGCGGAAGAAGAGAAAAGGACCTTGCAAAACAAGTTGGGAAAAGTGATGCAAGACAAGCGAAAGCTAGAGAACGAAAATGCTCGTCAAGCCGCAACTATTGAAGCAGCCAACAGGAAACTTGTGATAGAAGAAGAAAGCAAGAGGGAGGTTCAGAAACATTTGAAAGGTGCTAAAGAGGAAATAAAGAGGTGTACCTCAAAGATGAATGAAGCTACGGCAGAAGCGTATGAATGGAAGGAACTATATGACAGGTCATGGAAGAAGGAGAAAATGGTCAAAGATGCACTAGCTAAGTCAAGAAAAGAATTCCAAGTAATGAAGTTCGAATTGGGGGACCAAATAGAAAGCATCAAAGCGAGATAGAGAATCTATCACGGGGATCTTGAAGGAGTACCAACAAGCTTTAAGGTTTGAACAAGGAAGGTCGATTTAATTGAAGAGAAATCTTAGATGCCTAGAGGAATCTTATGAGCAAGTGCAAGTAGAAAGCCGGATTGGGAGCAACGTTTCATGGCCTTAATTGGCGTATCAGAGGACCAAGAGATCATCAAGGAGCTAAAGGATGAGATTCGGCTTTGGAGGAGTAAATTTTCAAAGCTAGCCGGGCTAGCTAACCAAGCTGTGAGGGATGTTCCCAAGAAACTAAGAAGAGCTGAAATAGAAATGAATCCTTCCAACACTCCGGCCCAGGTGTACGAGTTTGTCGAGTACTGCAGGATCCTAACAGAAGAACTCATGGAGAAAGCCAAAAGGGCAAAAAAAGCAAGAAGAGAAAGAGGGAGGAGAAGCTGAAAGCTATTTGCCTTTGAATTCCACTTTAGAGTATCGTAATAGTCCTTAGGAAATTGTAAACTTTCTCTAAAAAGTTGTAATTTTCTTTGGAATATAGTACTTTTCTGTCAAAAGCATTTGTTCTCAGAATATTGTATTTTTCCTTCAAGTTTGAAGTTGTAGTATTCTATCCTTTCGAATGAAATGCGTTTGTTTTGCCTATTGCTTCCCACCTCGTCGCATCCAAATTAAAAATATGAACACAAAAATAAAATAAAAAGAGAGTGTTAGAGCTTTAAATTCACACGCCTATGACAACGCGAGGTGTATTACGATTCCCGACGCCAAAGCAAACATAAAATCATACATATCGCATTGCATTACATTCATTTATTCATTCTCGTGTTCATAAGTGTGTTTCGTCAACAGAAAAAGGCAAGCTGGTTCGCCAACATCGATACCTGACTCGTCTACAAGCAAGGCTCATGGCAGCTAACCGGAATGACTCGGACCGTCCTATTATCGAAGACCTAGGAACTGGTGAATCGAACCATGATACCCCAATCGACTTTCCGATCCGAGCAATTGGTTCAGGAGAATCGAGGTTGAGAACGAAAATGGGGGCAATGGAAGCACAGATGAACTGAAATGATGGCGATACTACAAGCCTTGAGGAACGGAACTGCCGTTGAAAGTCCCGCCGTCGCTACCGGAAAATCCGCTCATACTTCGTGGACCAACAACCGAGCCAACCGGGTCATGCATGGGATGCCTTGGGGACTCCCACCGGATACACACCTCCGGAGCTGAGGCTAATGCAGGAAGTAACCCCCCTAGGGTTGCAGAGCAAGTCCAACTCATCTCGGCCGCAAACAATGGAGGAACGGGAACGCCTCAGGCCCAAATTCAGATTCCTATTGACTTTCATTCACCAGCAATGGTCCATCCCCAAGTTCAGGGACCCATCCTGGGGAATACAATTCACTCACGTGACCCACACGTGAACCCAGCCGTAGTGACGATGAATAATCCTCATTACGGTGTGAATGTTTTCCCTCAAAATTACCCTACTGAAACCGAAGTCGATGCACTGCATTTGGAGGAGAGAGATTAAGAGTCAGTAGAAGGAGCCTGTTCACGGGCGAAAATGCCCATGAGTGTGTTTGGTCCCTAATCTAGTCTTGCCTCCCAAATTCAAAGCACCAATCTTTGATAAATACAGAGGACGACTTGCCCACTCGATCATGTGACAATGTACTGCAGAAAATGATCGCTATGCTCGGGATGATAACTTTGATGATGCATCGCTTTCAAGAAAGTTTAGCCGAGCTCCTCGACCGGTGGTACATGCAATTGGAGCCAACCAATATCCATTCTTTGGAAGGACATGGCGGATGCCTTTATGCGTCAATACCAAGACAACAATGATTTGGCTCCGATAGGACTCACCTTTACAATGCATGTCCAAGAGAGATAATGAGTCGCTCAAGGAGTACGCTCGGAGGTGGAGGAACCTTGTTTGCTCAAGTCAAACCCCATCGACAAAGAAATGGTCCACATGTTTATGGATACCCTTCCCGCGATATATTATGATAGGTTGGTTGGCGCGCGTTGCCTCAAATTTCTCTCGAGATGGTGGTCACGGGGAAAGAGTAGAGAATGGTATGCGTAGCGGAAGAATATCTCATGGCCCAAAGACCTCCTCCCGGTCGAGAAAAAGCCTTTTCTCGACCCTACAAGAAGAAAGAGGTGAAACCAACGCAGCTTATCGGAGCCGATGTTCCATCACACAAAGAATCCTCCGCATGAAGCTATTCCACTTCCTTCTCAGCACCACCACCGCACAAAATGCATTTCAATCAAACTATCAAGATTTTAACTATAATGAGAGGAAGCCCGTTGTCTTTGATCCTATTCCCATGTCCTACACGGACTTGTTTAATTATCTCATCACCAACAAAATAATCAACACTCGCCGATGAAGCCGCACCAACCTCCCTATCCCGGGGATACAACGCAAATGCTACTCGCGCTTTCATTCTCAGGGGCGAGGGTCATGTGGTGGAGGACCAGTAAAGCATTCAAGTATGTGGTGCAAGAATTACTTGATGCAAAGACTATATCATTTCAACAACCTAATGTGGCCACCAATCCGCTGCCGGGGCATGGAGGACTCATTGTTAATGCCGCTGACCATCGTGGGGCCGATTATCCAGTTAGAAAAGTTGATTGCATTCGATGCCTTTGAATTTTATCCATGTTGAGTTATGCCGTCTTGGTGTCATCGAAGAAGGGTGTGCTAGGAAAGACGCCTGTGATAATCCTTGCTGCACCGGGGCATGTGAAGGCTTTAAGCCAATTCTCCAGATCTCTTGACAGGACACCGGTCCAAGTGGGAATCCAAGAAAAAGAAGAAAATGTATCTACTTTGCAATCAGTGCAATGGAGGCTTCAGGGACCGATTGAAATTCCTCAGACTCCGAATGCCACCACCGTGTGATGAGACCCTCGACCATTGTTATTCCAAGACTGCCGCTACCCCTAGTAGAGAGACTAGGATGACTCCATGGAGCTGCAATGTGCAAATGCAGGCAGAGGTCCCTAAAGGCACTTTGGATATAACAAATATTGCTGGAGGTAGTGGTATCACAAGGAGTGGAAGGGTGTATGCTCCTGAAAATCTTAGGGGAGAGCAGTCAAAAACAGATGAAGAAGGGGCCCGTAAGGGAAAGAATAAAGAAACGGTAGAAGTCGGACAAGTATCGCATGTTAAAGAAGCTCGGGAGTTCCTAAAAGTAATGAAACAGAGTGAATATCGGGTGGTAGACCGCTTAAATCAAACTCCATCCAAGATCTCGATGCTCTCTTTGTTGCTTAGTTCAGAGGCGCATCGTCTTTGCGATCTTGAAAATCTTGAATGAAGCACACGCCTCCCATGACATCACGGTAAACCACCTGACGGTATTGTTGGCAACATTGTAGCATCCAACTACTTGACCTTCTCGACACATCGAGCTTCCTCGTGAAAAGAACCATAATCAAGCCCTTCACATCTCGGTCCAAGTGTGGGGACTATATGCTCGCCAGAGTGCTCATTGATAATGGCTCATCCTTGAATGTGATGCCTAAGTCCACCATGAATAAGTTTGAATGTAGATCGCTCATATCCGAGCCGAGTTCTACCTTGGTCGAGCATTTGATGGGTCGATGAAGGAAGTTTTCTAGAGAGTAGAAGTGCCGCAGCAGTAGGCCCCGTGTTCTATGTTGTCTTCCAAGTGATGGACATCGCCTCCTCCTATAGCCGCCGCTAGACGCCCTTGATACACATCGCGGCAAGCGGCGGTGCCATCCTCGCTTCATCGAAACTCAAGTTTGTGGTCGGGGAAAGCCGATAGTGATCCACGGAGAAGAAGAAACATCGATAAACGGATCGCCACCAATGTTACGTGGAGGCGGCAGAAGAGTCCTCGAGACCGCCTTCCAAGGGTTGGAGATCTCAAATGCCGCTTCGTTGAAAGTGAGCCTCGCAGGCTTAAGTGGTCCAAGGTGACATGATGATCGCAAAGGTAATGCTAGGGCATGGGTATCGTGTCGGCAAAGGCCTAGGAAAAGTCGCTCGAGGGATTGTAACACCGGTCGAGAGGAGAAACATTGAAAAGTTCGGTGTAGGGTACATCCCAAGTCTTCACGACGGAAAGGCTAGCATCCGACAAGGGGGAGAAATGGCTTGCCAAACTCAGAGGAGGAACACCCAATCAGGGGAGGATGATCATCGCTAACCTCAAGAACAACTTCCGGAGTGCTGGCATGCTGAACCCTGACCAGGTTAATATGGTTGAAGAAGGATCCAGCTCGAGTGGTTGTGTTGTCGGTTTAGTGCGTCGCTGTGCTGTTGGAGAGAAGCTGCAGAACTGGGAGACCATGGATTTCCCCGTGTTTTTCAATTTAAAGTAATTTTCATTGTAATGTAGATTCCTCGGCTCTGCCCAAGGCCTTGGAACATTTCATTTGGGCACACATGTTTTTGTCAAGACTCATCAATCAATAAAATGTTATTTTGAATTTTCAATAAAAATTTGTCTTCATCTCTCGTTTGTGTGTCTTTTCTTTGTCTTTATTCGCCGCTCCATTTTAATGCAGATCGAAAATAGTCTCTGAAAATAATAATGCCCATAACTCATACTCGTGACTTTGATTACCCTGCTAATCAAGCCGAGGAAGATGTTGAGGACGATTGGGATACTCCTCCGGAAATCATGAGAATGGTAGAGCAAGAAGAAAAAGTCATTGAGCCCCATGGGGAATCCACAGAAATGATCAATCTGGGTACTGGGAAAGACAGGAAGGAGGTCAAGGTTGGTACTGCAATGGAGGATAAAGAGCGCAAAAAGTTGATTCAGCTTCTGCTTGATTACGCTGACGTATTCGCATGGACTTATCAGGACATGCCAGGATTGAGCACAGATATTGTTGAACACAAATTGCCGCAGAAGATCGAATGTCCCCAGAAAAGCGTGTCGAGGCGAATGAAGCCCAAATGTCTTTGAAAATCGTGGATGAGGTCAAGAAACGCTTTGACGCAGATTCTTAGTGTGGCAAAATACCCTCGAGTGGGTAGCAAACATCGCTCTCGTCCCCCAAGAAAGATGGAAAGGTTCGAATGTGTGTCGACTACCGTGATTTGAACAGAGCAAGCCCTAAAGATGATTTCCCCCTACCCCACATTGATGTCTTGGTAGATAGTACTGCTCAACATTCGATGTTCTCCTTCATGGACTCGTACTCGTGCTATAACCAGATCAAAATGGCTCCAGAGGATATGGAGAAAACCACCTTCATAACCCTTTGGGGACTTTCATTACAAGGTCATGCCTTTCGGGTTGAAGAATGCCGGGCAACCTATCAAAGAGCTATGGTAACCCTATTCCATGACATGATGCATAAGGAGATTGAAGTCTATGTGGATGACATGATCGCCAAGTCAAAGATCGATGAAGAACATGTGGTTAATCTGCGTAAAGGTCGCTTGAGCGTCTCGTAAAATACAAACTCGAGTTGAACCCCGCCAAGTGCACCTTTGGGGTTAGGTCGGAGAAAGTTGTTGGGTTTTATCGTTAGCTTGAAGGGAATCGAGGTGGACCTGCACAAAGCACGAGCAATTCGAGATGCCAAATACTAAAACAGAGAAAGAAGTTCGTGGTTTCCTCGGAAGATCGAATTACATCTCTCGATTCATCTTTCAGCTTGATCGCAACTTGCGAACCTATTTTCAAATTGCTGTGCAAAAACCAAGAGGTGAAGTGGAATGATAAATGTCAAGAAGCATTTGAGAAAATCAAGGTGTACCTCCAAAATCCACCACTCCTAATGCCACCTGTGTCTGCCAGGCCTCTTATCCTATACCTCACTGTGCTAGACAATTCTATGGGTCACGCGTCTTTGAGGCGACATGATGATTCAGAAAGAAAGAACATGTGATCTACTACCCGAGCAAGAAGTTCACAGATCGTGAGACAAGGTATTCACCATTAGAAGACTTGTTGTGCTCTAGCCTGGCCACGCGATCGATCGAGACAAGATATATCGAGTCACACTACTCGGTTGGTATCCAAAATGGATCCAATCAAGTACATATTTGAGAAACTCGCGCCAGCAGTCGAATTGCTCGTTGGCAAATGCTTCGCCGTGAGTATGACCTCGCACGTGTAACCCGAAAGCAATTAAAGGTAGCACACTGGCAGATTACATGGCGCATCAACCGGTTGAGGATTACCAATCAATGCAATGTGAATTCCCAGATGAGGACATTATGGCATTATTTGACGAAGGGAAATCTCAAGATGATGAAAGGTGGAGAATGTTGTTTGACGGTGCCTCTAACATGTGGGGGCACGGGGTCGGAGCAGTGCTGATCTCTCCGGACAACCGCTTCATACCATTCACTGCCAGACTAAGCTTCTATGTCACAAACAATATTGCGAGTATGAAGCGTGTATCCTGGGTATCCAAGCAACTCGATTGGAAAGTCAAGAGGCTCGGCGTGTGCGGGGATTCAAATTTCTAATTGTCCACCAGGTAAAAGGGGATTGGGAAACAAGAAATCCTGACTTGATTCCTTACCGCGATTATATTCAAGAATTGATCAAGCCCTTCGAGGAAATCACTTTCCAGCACATACCCCGCAGTGAGAATCAGTTGGCAGATGCTCTGGCAACTTTGTCTTCTATGTTCAACGTCAGCTGTGACAAAAGTTTGACGACTGTCAGAATCCAGCACAAAGGTCTACCCGCTTATCACTACTGTATGGCAGTCGAAGGGGAATCAGATAGTAAGCCTTGGTACCATGACATCAAGCAGTACATCACAAACAGAGAGTATCCTCCCGGAGCTACAGAGAATGACAAGAGAACACTTCGAGACTATCGCCAGAGTTTCTTCTTGAGTGGAGACGCCCTTTACAAGAGAAACTATGACTTGGTACTCCTCGTGTGTGTAAATCAAGAGGAGTCGATAAAAGATTATGAGAGATGTTCATGAGGGTTCATTTGGGGTTCATTCCAAAGGCACACTATGGCTAGAAAAATCCTGAGAGCTGGTTACTACTGGCTGCAGATGGAGTCAGATTGTTACAGTTTTGTGAGAAGATGCCATAAATGTCAAATCTATGCAGATCACACTCATGTACCTCCGACTTCTCTGAATGTTTTGAGCGCACCATGGCCATTCTCAATGTGGGGCATGGACATCATTGGTCCCATTGAACCCAAAGCTTCAAATGGTCACCGTTTCATTTTGGTTGCTATTGACTACTTCACTAAGTGGGTGGAGGTCGCTTCTTATCCCAAGGTAACAAGCTCGGTGATTGCTAAGTTCATCAAAAAGATTTGGTTTGCCGCTACGGTCTTCCAAACAAGATTATCACGCATAATGGCGTAATTTGAACAAAGAGAATGATGAAGGACTTGTGTGAAGACTTCAAAATACAACATCACAATTCTTCTCCTTATCGCCCAAAGATGAATGGGCGATTGAGGCAAACTAACAAGAACATCAAGAAGATTGTGCAAAAGATGGTGGTAACATACAAGGATTGGCATGAAATGCTCCTTTTTGCCTCGCATGGTTACTGTAACCCTCGGTGCGCACCTCAACCGGGCAACTCCCTACTCATCGGTTTATGGGTCGAGAGGCGCCCTCCTCCCATCGAGGTTGAAATACCATCCTGCGGGTGTTGATGGAGACAAAACTTGATGAAGCGAGAATGGGTTCGGTCCCGTTCTTGACCAGTTGAACCTCATTGACGAGAAACGGGTGGCCGCTATGTGTCATGGACAGTTGTACCAACAGAGGATGATAAGGGCTTTTGACAAAAGAGTCCGTCCTCGTGAATTTCAAGAAGGAGACCTTGTACTCAAGCGTATCTTGCCAATACAGATTTTACCTCGAGGGCAAATGGACTCCCAAATATGAAGGACCTTATGTGGTGAAGAAGGCATTCTCGGGAGGAGCTCTAATCTCGCGAACATGGACGGAGATGAGATTCCAAATCCAAAGAACTCGGATGTGGTCAAGAAGTATTATGCCTAGAAAAATATAGACGAAAAAGAGAAAGATAAGCCAAGGAAGAATCACTCGCTAGGTTGAAAACCCGCAAAGGGCGGCCTAGGCAAAATCGAGCGACCCTGGTGGATTGAAAACCCGCAGCGGCGATCCAGCAAAAATTAGGGTCGAAAAACTTGGGCTTGAGAAAGAAAAAGGCAATCAAGACTCCCAAAGGTTTGGATAAAAGGGTGATCGAGTTATGAGTATGGACGGCGCACCGCTTACTTGAGAGATGAAATCACAAGATCTGCTCCTTTCTCTTGTATTTTCTCGCTTAAAAGAAAGATTGTAATGCACTTTCAATTGGCGTGACTTTCTCGCACGCCCAATTTCTATATCAATAAAAGTCCAACTTTTCTTTCATATGCGTGCTTTTCGTGTCACTGCTTTCATCTATCCAGTCTCTTTCAAAATGATAATTTTTATGATTGATGAAATTGATTTGCAAAACATGTGCATATTCAAGAGCATTACAGATCATTACGAAACCTTTGGAAAATACAGAAAGAAATGGTTTCCCAAAAAAAAAAAAAAAAAAAAAAAAAAAAAAAAAAAAAAAGAAAGAAAGAAAAGAAAAAGAGACAAATCACCATAAAGAATCGCATGCGCAATCCTCGCATGATTATCGTCCTGGAGCAGCCTCCATCCGGTAGAGGGATTTAACCAGCAAAAAGTGCCAAGGAAAAAACAAATAAGCAGAAAAAGGAAAGCTGCTTAAAGAAAAATAAAATAAAAAAAAAAAACAAAAACGAAAGAGAAGAGAAATCACGTATATGAACACAAAAGAACACAACATCTTCATATCATTCATCATTCTCATGTCATCCATACCATTCATCACTCCATGTCATCAAACAAAAGAGTGCATTACACTTTCAAATTCGCATCTCAGAAGAGCGAAAGAATAATCAAACAAGGGAAACATCCCACCAAAATCAATCATTGCATCCATGTGCACCCAAATACCCAAGTGCATGCATTTCATGCACCATCCAAGAGAAAAGTTACTTCGGACCCGAGAGTCCCAAAAATCCCATTTTTAGAAAATCACCATCAGCACAGAGTTCGTAAACTCCATCAGCACAGAGTTCGTAAACTCCATCAAAGACGAGTTCGTAAACTCCATCAAAGACGAGTTCGTAACTCCATCAAAGACAGAGTTCGTAAACTCCATCGACACGAGTTCGTAAACTCCATCAACCCAGAGTTAGTGAACTCCTTCGAGTTAGTGAACTCCTTCCACGCATCACAACATCGTACGAAAGCACGCCGATGGATCCATCGATTTCGTTAAGTCCTTCGGATTAGTTGTGCCACCTAAGGCACAACAGAAATCCATTGATCAAATCGATTCGACTGATGTTGATCGGCGCTCGAAAAGCCACCCCCGAGTTCGTGAACTCCATCAATCCGAGTTCGTAAACTCCATCAACCCAGAGTTAGTGAACTCCTTCGAGTTAGTGAACTCCTTCCACGAGATCACAACATCGTTATGCGAGCACGCGATGGATCCATCGACTTTCGTTAAGTCCTTCGGATTAGTTGTGTCACCTAAGGCACAGCGTAGAATCCATTGATCAAATCGATTCGGACTTGATATTGATCGGCGCTCGAAAAGGCCACCCCGAGCTCGTGACTCGACAAGAGTCCGTTAAAAGGTGTTTAGGCAACCTCCGAATTCCCAATTTACCGCTTTTTCCAATTTATTGCTTTCTCGTTAATGCGACAAGTGTTAACCTCCTCTCTCAAAAGAAAAATAACAAAAAGATTTGAGTTTTTCTGAAACGGACAAAATTAGTATTATTTCTATATCTTTATTTCCATTTCACCAACAAATTTGAAAAGGCCAATTCATATTTTTTGGCGAAATGTGAAATAAAGAGGGCAAATTGTAATACCCTAATTTTGTCCGTCCCTTAACTCAAGCCAATTTCAAGAATTGGAACTCAACTAAACCAAAGTACCACTGTTTAAGTTAAGCAGGCACGCTGTTTAAATCGCGCGTTCTTCGTTTTAGTCGTACATAAGTAATGTTTTTAGGTAATGAGCTCATTTCTTCTATTTTGAGTCTCGCTTTAGCGTATTCGCCTAGTCCGCCCGCTTCGTCTTTGTGTTTGACCGGACTCTTTTTATTATTATTATTCTTTTCTTTTTGTACGCTTAATTTATTTTGAGCATATATATATAGTCCAAAAGGTCAAAAAATTCTATCTAGTTTATTTATAATTTAAAAGTGTTTAAGAGTCCAAAATGTCAAAAATACTATTTAATTTTTATTACAACTTAGAAGAGTCCCAAATGTCCAAATGTCCAAAAAATACAAAAAAATAATAATACAAATATACAAAAACAAATAAATTCGAAAATACAAAAATAAAAATAACAGTGAAGCAGCAGAAGCAGAGATGCAGGGTGCCAAGAATGCTTCTCCAAGTCTGGGCTTGATCCGACACTGAAAATAGTCAAAACCCAGTCAAATGTAATTAAATGCCTAACCTAATTTTTAACTATAAATAGGCAGTCAATTAGCAGTCAAAGGGTACACGAATTTCGAGGTAAAATCACACAAAGAAATTAGGGTTACTGAAACCCTAATACTAGAAACGGCATTTTGTAACGAAGGTTTTTTCTCAAAAGTTTTCAAAACCAGTCTTCAAATGATTTAGAGCAAGAAAAAACGATCGATGCAAAGATCATAAACTCGATTATCTCGCTTCTATCTCTCGAATAAATCAAAATAAGGTTGGTAACTTTTCCTTTCCTTAGATCTCAGAAATAGCATCATATCTCATTGTTTAAAAACGGGTTAGCATTATGCATTCTTGTTGTCCGTAAATTGTGTGGTAATCCTTAATAGAGTTAATAGTGCTGGAACCAATCAGTTTAGTGTAGAAAACGAAAAAAACGAACAAGAAGAGAGGCTATCAGTGAGGAGCCAAAATCGTATAAAGAAGAGGAGAGTGAAACCGAACGAAATAGACCAGAAATCAGGAAATAAAAATGCAAAAAAAACGAACCTGTTGTAAAAAAAAAAACACCCTCAGCCGCCGGTGACACTCCGGTCACCCTCTCCGGCCAGCCCACCACCAATAACGAACTCACCACCGCCGTAAAAAACCCCTGGCCGTCACCACCACCAGGAGTCCGTAACTCTCTCCCTCTCTCCATCGATCTGCGCCGTTCCCCCTCTCCCTCCTTCTCGCCGTAGAAGACGGCGCGATTTCCGCCGTTCCCCCTTCGTCGACGACGGCACATACACCGTCGCCCTCTCCCTCTCCTTCGCGTCGTCTTCCTTCTTTCCTCTTCAGTTGCGTTCCATCTCTCTTTCTCCCTTTCTCTCTCCACTCCGTGAATCTCTCAGCAAAACCCTCTCTTCACGCCGCGAATCTCTCTCTCATAAATGAGGAGCTGCTGCGACGCAGCTGTGTATGAGGAGGGAAGGAAATGAAAATTAGGGTTAATTTTAGGTCTAAGGCTTATATACTGTCTCCTTTTAATCACTTTATTTTTAATTTATTTTTACTATTCAGAATACTATTAGCACCCTCTCTCGATTCATGCGCGAACCCCTCCTCACTTAAGCCCGGTTTAGATACTGGCTCCCATATGCGAACCGGGCTTCTTTGCTTACACCCCCTGCTCGGTTATACAACCCTCTATGACTAATAACACCCCATTTTGCAATTTTCACCTTTCTTCGCTTTAATTCTCTTTCAACTCAAATAATTTCTTAATAAATCACAAAACTTTGTTAATGGTTTTCGAAAGCCTATGCTTGCATAATCATTAACAACGAGGAACTAGTGGTGATCACTTGGAGCCTTTGCTCAATTGATCATCATGAACGCCTAATTTTTCTAAAAACTTTCAATAAATCACAAAACTTTGTTAATGGTTTCATAAGCCTATGCTTGCATAATCATTAACAACGAGGAACTAGTGGTGATCACTTGGAGCCTTTGCTCAATTGATCATCATGAACGCCTAATTTTTCTAAAAACTTTCAATAAATCACAAAACTTTGTTAATGGTTTTGCGAAGCCTTTGCTTGCATAATCATTAACAATGAGGAACTAATGGTGATCACTTGGAGCCTTTGCTCAATTGATCATCATGAACGCCTAATTTTTCTAAAAACTTTTCAAGAAATCAAAAACTTTGTTATTGGTCTTGCGAAGCCTTAGCTTGCATGAGTATTAACAATGGAGTGCTAGTGGTGGTCACTCGGAGCCTTCGCCGATTGATCATCATGAAAGCTCGCCACAATTAAACAAAATAAAAATAAAAACCTAGAACTACGTAGCTTTGAATTCTCCATCGCACTGGGAGATACGTGGGAGCGGATCCTCCGTCAAGCACAATAAACTAAAAACATTTTTCCTCTCAAAAACCAAAGCGGCTAACTCGCCGAGGCCGAAAAAAAAATATATTCATTAAGTCTATTCAAAAGAGGCAAATTTAAATATTTTTCAAATCAACACTTAAAATCACATGATTAATTAAAGGTTCCCTTTCAAGGTAGAAAGGAGGTGTGGGCGCTAATACCTTCCCCATGCCTAACCGAATTCCCAACCCAAATCTTCCTGCCCAAAAAGACCATCCGCCTTCCAATAAGTTTTTCTCCAATATTTTCCTTATAAAAATATTGGTGGCGACTTCATTGTTTTAAAACGTTGTAAACGAAGAAAAACCCCTCGGGGACTTTTTCGGGCGCAACAGTGAGGTGAAGTGAGTTTGTGCCGAGGTGAGGTGAAGTGAGTGTGTGCCGAAGTGAGGTGAAGTGAGTTTGTGCCGAGGTGAGGTGAAGTGAGTTTGTGCCGAGGTGAGGTGAATGAGGTGATGTGCCGAGGTGAAGGAGGTTGGTGACCGAGGTGTTTGAGTGGGTGCCGAGTTGTTTGAGTGTGTGCCGAGGTGTGTGAGTGGGAGCCGAGGTATGTGAGTGTGCGTGCCGAGGTGTTTGAGTGGGTGCCGAGTTGTTTGAGTGGGAGCCGAGGTATGTGAGTGTGCGTGCCGAGGTGTTTGAGTGGGTGCCGAGTGTTGCGTCAAAGACACACTTAGAGCAAGTGTACTCTTTCGCAGAAGTAGTATAAAAGATTATCGTGTCCACAGGGATTAATTAACAAGTACTAAACTAGTCAAGATTATATATTGTTTAGACGAAACAAATAGTTTGAGTGATGTAGAAACTAAAATAAAAAGAAATAAATAACGATAATTAAAATGCTAGATTTACTAAATGGTGAGAGACCTAGAGTCACGGTTTCACTTGCAAGCTTCGATTCCCCTATGTCTAATTCTACCTGAATTCCCTTATTTTATTTAATTACCAATCCCTTTACTAAAACTATTAATCCGTTTGGTCATTCGCGATTAATATTCTTTTTCCTAAATTAACCCCCGTTTGGTCATGCAAGAATTTAAATTCAGGAAAAGCATAAAGAGCAAAAAGGTTGAATGATTGGAAGACTAAATTATGGTTTGGTCATGCCCTAATTATAGCCCCAATTATCCTATAGGTCCACCAACTAATTGCAGTACGGTCGCTGATCAACTAATTGATTATAAACATGCAAAGGGTAGCTAATCCTAATCATGTGATAAAACGATAGGACAATATCAATTAAAATAAAAACAGAATTCAAACTAGAAATTAGAACATAAAAAGGTCTCTCAACATGCAAGATCTACCTAAGACCCTAGAAGAGGACTTAGGTATCCATAATAATTAAGAACAATAAAATAGAAATAGGTTCATGAAATTACAAAGATAAGAATAACCCTAAAAATAGTGAAAGTCTCAATCTTTGTCTTCAATCTCCTTCTCCCGCTTGAGCTCTCTCACAAAGTTGTCAAAAACTGCACCCAAGCCTTCCAATTTCTCTCCTATGTTCCGTCAGTGTTGTTGTGCTGCCATCAGATGTATACTATATGCGGCTCTCTTGGTATTGTTGTGCCATGCTCTTATTTATCCTCCAAGCGCATAGGGTTCCGTGTCATCCTTTCTTTTCCTTTCTTTCTTGTTGATCACGTGATTCACGTCTTTCCATTCCTCCATATAATACACATATAAAAATAAAAATAAATATATATATATATATATATATTAAGTTCTAATTGGCTATAACTTATGCTTTTATTCTATTTTTGTATTTTCTTCTTCTCTACAAAATATAGAGCAAATTAAGTTAGTAATTTATATAATGAGATGCAGAATTGCTCTAAAAGTATCCAAAAAGTATCTCTAAAAATGCATTAAATTGGAGTTTATCAACTCCCCACACTTAACTTTTGCTTGTCCTCAAGCAAATTTCCTGCTCAATAATTTTTTCGTATAAATAATAGAGATAGCCAAATAAGGAATCCAAAATTAGAAGCACAATGACAAATGCAATATATAGTATAGAACATATGAGGTGTCAAAAGGTTGCCCAATTAGAGGCTCAAGTCCTCAAGATTACATTTCGTGAACAATGGCACTCGCCACAATCTCTCTAAGTGTTTAGGGACTAGTGAAAATATACACTCAAGTTTCCACAAAATGCACATTACCATATGCTTGTAATTTGACCAAATCTCCACTAAATAGTTCACATGCATGCAAAAGATGGGGTTTTCATGGGTTGTAATGGGGCCAGGGTGAATTCATGCAAGGTAGGAAATAAGAAGAGGAGATAATCAAAGGGCTAAAAGAAAAACAAGAAGCAAACAAGAACCATTGAAACCAAATATGGAGCTCCTATCTATTTTACAGTTTTTGTCCAAACTCCAAATTAATTTCACTTTCATTCTTCACTCTTCTTCTATTGGGTTTGCTCTATTTGATTTGTCTTTTCTCTTGAGTAGACATTTTCTATTTTTGATTTGGATTTGCCCTTTGTCTCTTTCATTCTTTTGATGTGCCTTTTCCTCCTTTCTTGTTTTCTTTTTTTCTTTTTTTTTCTTTTTTTTTTAAAATTCTCTTTCTATTTTTTTTTCTTAGGAGGAAAAGGTAAGTACATGACAACTTCTATTTTGTTTCCTTTGTAAAAAAGTATTCTTGTAAGCACATGATTCACTCCTTTTGTTTTATTCATCCTAACAAGATAGACAACTAAAGCATAGGATCTAAATTCCAAATCCGACAATATAAACAACTAAAATGTAGGACTAAATTGTAATTTTCAATAGTTGCTCCACATTTAATTCCAAATGGTTACCAAAAGAAGAAAAAAGAAAAATATATCCGGGTACCAAAGAACAAAAATTATAACAATTAGGCTCAAAGGGGGCAACTAAGGGATACATTCAACAAACAACTCTGTGGCTAGAAAAATACCTAAATTCCCAAATCTTTTTACATGATGCAAATCATTTTTCGCTTTGAAATGGTCAAAAGACAAATTCTAGAATGTAGCAAATTGGGAAACACACTCATAGAAAGAAAAGGGGTAAAATTTATGATTTAGTAGCAATCCCCTTATAAAGGCTCGAGATCTCACATTTAGAAGCTAGTTCACAAAAAGTACTCAAGAGAGACAAATGCTAATTATCGCCTTCCTTAGGGCATCCTCACGCTTACAATTAAGCACAAGTCTGTCAAGTAAATTAATTATGGGATCCCCTAAAGGCATAATCTCTATTTTTTTCAATTTAAGCATAGTTCATGCAAAACAAGCTAGAAAAATGCTATCAACATATGTAGTGGGTATATGCATTAATAGAGATCAAGTAACAACATATAATATCCTCCCCACACTAGCATGAAGCATGGTCCTCAATGCAAAATATTAGATTGACACAAAAATAAATAAATGAGAGAGAGAGAGTAGTAGAGTGACTTCCCCGAGAGAGCTTGTAGTTGGAGCTTGTTCCTAAAAACAAAAGAAAACAAAAAGAAAACAAAAATAACTGAAAATAAAACACAGGTTGCCTCCCGCGAAGCGCTTGTTTAACGTCATGAGCCTGACGATAGTTGGTGCTCAATCAGGTGGCTCTCCAAGAGCAAAATTTACATCTAACGCAAAGGCATCTTCTTAGTTTTCTAACCATGTGATTGACATTGTTTTTTCTTTTTCCATGTGGTGGTTGAAATTCAAAGGATTGTGAAATTCTTGTTTTATCTTCATCCACCACTATGCTAGGATCCTGCAAAATAAGAATTTTTTCCGAAAGGTCCTGCATCTTTAAATCACTAACAATGTTAGTTTCAACCACATCATCAAAATAAGGAGAGGTTAAAGAAGATAAATATTTGTTGGAATTTAAAGTTTTAATAACATCATTTTCTTTACCAATTCGTAAAGTTACCTTTCCCTTATTAACCTCAATTACAAAGATCACCAATGGTTAAAACAACTTGCCCAAAAATTGGGGCTTTCTCCTCTTCCTCCAACTCATGAACCAACGGGGCTTTCTCCTCTTCCTTGAACTCATGAACCAATGGATCTTTTCATTCTCCTCACACATTCTCATCAAGATCATCTTTTATTTCAATATAACTCCCTTTAGTAGGAGCTATTATTTTTATTTGACTCCCTTCAAGAGAGTCTCTTCATCTTTCTCGAGAGATTCTTCCTCTATATTATCTTCCACTGAGAACTCTTCATCACTCCTAAGAATATTATCTTTGTATTGCTCGGTTTGTGAATGAGTTTCTTGGGCCTCTTGAGATAATAAAGCAATGATATTTGAGATATGACTGCTTATGACTCCAATTTGGCCCTCCATGCGGTCAAACTTTGCATGTATCCGCTCCAATACATCATTGGTGTATGGTATCTCCTCCTCTTGCCTTTGCACTTGTAAGTGGCTCATAATTATCCCATGGGGGAGGAATAAGGAGGTGGCTCATAGTCATCACAATAATCCAAATAAGTGGTCATAAGGAGGAGGATAAATTGGGATTTGGCACTCGAGCCACATACCAATATGAGTTCTCTAAATTTCTTTGAGCCTCTCGCTCTCTAATATAATCTCCAAGGGTCTTAACCATGATTTAGACTTTTATCTCGCAAAACAATTGAACTCGCAACAATCTCTTTGGAAAGTATTAGCAATTTTTTTTAACTTTTAATAAGATAAATAAAAAAACTAAATTAAAAACTAAAGCACACAAAAAAAAAAAATGTCTAAAGCAATAAAAATCTTTTCGCTTAATATTGCTAAATTAATCCCAGAATAACGGCGCTAAAAACTTGTTGCGTCAAAGACACACTTAGAGCAAGTGTACTCTTTCGCAGTAAGTAGTATAAAAGATTATCGTGTCCACAGGATTAATTAACAAGTACTAAACTAGTCAAGATTATATATTGTTTAGACGAAACAAATAGTTTGAGTGATGTAGAAACTAAAATAAAAAGAAATAAATAACGATAATTAAAATGCTAGATTTACTAAATGGTGAGAGACTGTAGTCACGGTTTTCACTTGCAAGCTTCGATTCCCTATGTCTAATTCTACCCGAATTCTTATTTTATTTAATTACCAATCCCTTTACTAAAACTATTAATCCGTTTGGTCATTCGCGATTAATATTCTTTTTCCTAAATTAACCCCGTTTGGTCATGCAAGAATTTAAATTCGTGAAAAGCATAAAGAGCAAAAAGGTTGAATGATTGGAAGACTAAATTATGGTTTTGTCATGCCCTAATTATAGCCCTAATTATCCTATAGGTCCACCAACTAATTGCGATGACGGCCACGATCAACTAATTGATTATAAACATGCAAAGGGTAGCTAATCCTAATCATGTGATAAAAACGATAGGACAATATCAATTAAAATAAAAAGAGAATTCAAACTAGAAATTAGAAACATAAAAAGGTCTCTCAACATGTAAGATCTACCTAAGACCCTGAAGAGGACTTAGGTATCCATAATAATTAAGAACAATAAAATAGAAATAGGTTCATGAAATTACAAAGATAAGAATAACCCTAAATAGTGAAAGTCTTAATCTTTGTCTTCAATCTCCTTCTCCCCGCTTGAGCCTCTCTCACAAAGGTCAAAAATCTGCACTCCAAACCTTCCAATTTCTCTCCTATGTTCCGTCAGTGTGTTGTTGTGCGGCTACTGTATACTATATGCGGCTCTCTTGGTATTGTTGTGCCATGCTCCTATTTATCCTCCAAGCGCATAGGGTTCCGTGCCATCCTTTCTTTTCCTTTCTTTCTTGTTGATCACGTGATTCACGTCTTTCCATTCCTCCATATAATACACATATAAATATATATATATATATATATATATATATATATATATATATATATATATATATATCCAGCGCTATAATTTCAGTATCGACTTTTTACTCCGTTTTAAGCGGCAAAAAACACATTAATGTTTGTGGCAATCCCGTAATTAAACCAGATATCAGATGCATTTGTAAAATACCAAAAATCTTCTTCTTTGTCTATCCATCACGCTCTTCCTCTCACTCTCCCAACCTCACGCACTTCTTCATTGTTTGCTCAACTTCATCTTTACATCAAACCACTGGTTTTTATCCAGAGAAGCAAATAGTGCTCTAAAACTCAACAGGAAAATGTAGAAATGAAGAGATAAATCAAAGTAAAAACTAAGTCTAGAAAGTAGAAACAGAGAACGAAAGCAAAAAATAGAGGAGACCACCTTCCCTTCACCCAAGCCTCTTCATTTTCTCCCACTCCCTCTCACTATGTGCATCTGATTATAGCAAAGAGAGGAAACAAAAATTGGTAGAGGTAGAAACTTATACTCTTGACAAATTGACGATCATATAGAAGCAATGTTGGGATTAAGCTACCAAAAACCAAACCACAACAAGAGATATTATAGACCAAAAAATCACTGATTAAACTGCGAAAATAAAAGTAAAAAATTGCGAAAACAGAACAAACTGAACAAAAGCAATGGTGGAAGATCACAAACAACTTCAGGTGGAGGAGGTGGTGAAATCTGGTGAGGAAGAAGAGAAAAAGTGACGGGATTGTGGATGGCGTGCATGGACAAATCTATTGCTGAGGGTACCAAATCTGCAACTTTGAGGCAGAAATGAGATTAAAGTCGTTAAGGGAGAGGGACATCGCGGACGAGAAAGCGAGATCGCCGGTGAGCGAGCGGGATCGCCGACGAGTGGGAAAGATCGCCGACGAGTGGGAAAGAGGTAGAGCAATAGTAACTCGACTTGCACAGAGTATAGACGCATGCTGGGCAAAGAAGCATGGTGAAAGCGATGAACCAAGAGGAAGAAGGCGCGGTGAGGTTGCACAGAAAATGGAGAAATAGATGCAAGTAGTGGTAAGAAGATGCATGAGCAGCATTGGAAATAGACAACAAACAAAGGTTTTGGAATTGTAAAATGGGAAATTAATGGGTGAAGAAAAGTTTGTTTTATTTGACTCGAAGGTGAAGAAGACTAGAAGAGTCTAGATGTGGTGAAATGTGTCTGTTGGAAGATAAAGTATCATTAGGGATGTTGATTTTTTTGACATTTGAGATAATGTTGGTAAAAAAACTTTCCCTGAGACATCAAAAGGCATAACCAAGAAGAGCTATAAAAAACGCTGATTTATAAAAGTTTGTAATTACCTCTAAAAACGGTAATTCCGGTTCATAAAAAATTAAAAATTTCAGAATTACCTCTAAAAAAGGTAATTCCGAATTTTTATTTTGTTAAAAGTTTGTATTTTGGTCTTAAGATTTAAACGCGTTTTATTGAAAATATGATACGAACGATTTACGATTTAATAACAATACGTCAAAATATATAAAATGACCAACATAAAATAGAAAGACAAATACAACTATGGGTCCAAAATCTCTAAAAATGATGAAAATAAGCACGTGAAGTAGGTGAATGGGTGACATCTAGGGCATCCCGGGCCAATCCAGAACGCGCAGTGCGTATATTTACGATTTGTTTTAATTTTTATTACTAAAAGGCTACTAAAAATAGTCAAAACTACTCTAAAAAAATATAAAAACACCACTAAAAATCTAACAAAACCAAAATAAGGCTATACAAAATTTTTTAGATTTTTTGGAGACTATGAAAAATTAAAAAAAATCGTAAAAAATAGTAAACGATGAAATTTGGGATTTTGAGGCCGTAGTCCCGTAAGAAGTCCCTTTTAAGGGAGTCTTGATTCTTGATTTTTTTCGCTTCTAATGGCTGTGGTTTCATTACGATCAGAGTGTGTTGTCCGAAAACCGATTTTTTAGCCTAAATTATTCGTTCGAAATAAAAAAATTGTAATTTTGAATTACCTCGAAAATAGGTAATTCCGGTTCACAAATGTGAACCTAATTACCTCATTTCGAGTAATTCAAAAATCTTTTCTAATTACCTTTTTAGAGGTAATTCCGAAATTTTTAATTTTTTTTGAACCTGAATTACCTTTTTTAGAGGTAATTCCTAAATTTCTAATTTTTTTTTTAAAAAAGCAGGGGTAAAAACGGAAAGAAAGGGATTTATGGGGGTGAGATAGAGAAGGAGGGGGGTGCGAAAAATAAAAGCACTTGATGATATTACAAATTTACGATTGATGATATGATTAGTTAGACAAATCACTTCCTTCTTTAATGTCTTGTGTACTCCATTTTTTTATAAGCACTTGATATCCCTATATATAAATATCAAATCGACTTTAATAGCCACTTTTGGTGGGAAATTTTTTTCCACTATTTACTAATATACCCCTCATTTTGTATCCCACTATTTACCAATATATCCTCACTCTATATTTTTGAAACGACATACCCCTGACAATTTTTTTTTTGTCCAACACTTTTTTTATTATCAAAATGTACCCCTCATTTTGTACCCCACTGTTTACCAATATACCCCCACTCTATATTTTTGGACCGACATACCCCTGACAATTTTTTTTTGTCCAAGACTCTTTTAATCAATTTACCAATATACCCCACTCTATATTTTTGGACGGACATACCCTTGACAAAAATTGAACCAATCTGATTTATGTTTGTAATAGGTAAATACAATTTATATTTTTTCAGGTCGTATTTACCTATATACGATTTCACTGACGAAAACCAAATAAATTTAAAAAAATAATCCTATTTATCTCAGAATATGGTAAATACGATGCGATTTTTTATGGTTTTTTTTGTCCAACACTCTTTTTTTAATGTTTACCAATATACCCCACTCTATATTTTTGGACGGACATACCCTTGACAAAAATTGAACCAATCTGATTTATGATTGTAATAGGTAAATACAATTTATATTTTTTCAAATCGTATTTACCTAAATACGTTTTCACTGACGAAAACCAAATAAATTAAAAAAAAAGAATCCTATTTATCTCAGAATATGGTAAGTACGATGCGCATTTTATGGAAAATCGAATTTATGTTTTATGAAGATAAATACGACTTATTATTTTTTGAAGTTTATGGGAGGAAATCGTATCTAGATAAATACGATGCGAAATGTGCTGAAAATCGTATCTATCTCCTGGAAGGTAAATACGATGAGGTTTAAAATATTTCTGGTCAAATCATATGTAAGTGAAAATGGTTAATATTTTGTAAAGGGTTTAGGGTTTAGGATCAATGACTAAATTAAAATACTTTTGAAAAAGTCAATGACTAAATTGATATATTGTAAACGCTTTTAACACCAATAATACACAGTTATTTTTTAGTGAATTATCTTTATCATATTATTTTTAGGCCATAGCTTGTATCAAATAACATTCTAGGCCTACACATTTTGGAAAACTTAGATAAGAGGGCAAAATATACTACGTAGATCAGAGTAATAAATTACTAATCTGTATGACTAACAAATTATTCTTGTCGCCCCGTGTATATATCTTGAGAGAAAATAATTGTTTACAGTTTCATGGCCACCCGTGCGTAGGCACGGGTTTGTGTCCTAGTATATTAAGTTCTAATTGGCTATAACTTATGCTTTTATTCTATTTTT
This sequence comes from Oxytropis ochrocephala, assembly GCA_020916435.1. NCBI lineage: Eukaryota > Viridiplantae > Streptophyta > Magnoliopsida > Fabales > Fabaceae > Oxytropis > Oxytropis ochrocephala. Next base: position 58,053,805 of record CM037093.1, on the reverse strand, counting down.
GTATTTTCTTCTTCTCTACAAAATATAGAGCAAATTAAGTTAGTAATTTATATAATAGACAGTAATTGCTCTAAAAGTATCCAAAAAGTATCTCTAAAAATGCACTAAATTGGAGTGAGTGTGTGCCGAAGTGAGGTGAAGTGAGTTTGTGCCGAGGTGAGGTGAAGTGAGTTTGTGCCGAGGTGAGGTGAATGAGGTGATGTGCCGAGGTGAAGGAGGTTGGTGACCGAGGTGTTTGAGTGGGTGCCGAGTTGTTTGAGTGTGTGCCGAGGTGTGTGAGTGGGAGCCGAGGTATGTGAGTGTGCGTGCCGAGGTGTTTGAGTGGGTGCCGAGTTGTTTGAGTGGGAGCCGAGGTATGTGAGTGTGCGTGCCGAGGTGTTTGAGTGGGTGCCGAGTTGTTTGAGTGGGTGCCGAGGTGTGTGAGGGTGGCGCCTAGGTCCAGGTGTGAGTCCCACAATAGTCCCCAAAACGTTGAATTAATTATGGTGAGTTAAAATAGTCCCTAGGTGCTAAGTTAATTAATATGGTGTCAACATGGTCCCTGGGGGTAGGATAGGTCCTTATGCGGTGTTTGGTCCCTAGGTGTGGGTTTAGTCTCGGGCTTTGACTTTAGTCCCTAGATGACTTTAGTCTTTTGGTGTTCTTTAATCCTTATAGGCATACTGATTAAGGTGTTATAAAATAAATGGCGCATATATTTGGTGATGAGGTGTCTATGACCCTCCTTGGTGAATTGGTGAATATACATATAATTATTGGTGAGCATGTTATTGCTATATTTTGGTGTTTTTGGTGCATAGTCATGGCGTCGCATAATCATATGCATTTTGGTGAATAGGCTTCGGCCTCTAAAATATTTTGGTGTTTGGTGAATGCCCACAAGGCAATTTTTGGTGATGGATCCACATGCATATGCCCAGTGGAGTTTTGGGTTGCATTTCATACATTGCATACATGTTCTGGTGTAACTGTTTCTGGTGTGATATTCATTAATTAAATACTTTGAGCTTATGTGGTGTTACGATGAGTTGGCTTTCTGTGTTACGAGCCTGTACTTTGTGTGGTGTTATGATGTATTGACTTTCTGTGTTATTGTGATCTACCTGCTGCTTATATACTGCTATCATTTACCTATTATTTCTGTTAAGCTCACCCCTTCTGCTTGGAATGTTGCTCTTATGTGGCAACGCTGCAGGTGATCGTTAGTACTCGTGGAGGATTGGTAGGTGTAGTCTCCTTCTCGTTGGGTCTGTGTCAGCTCTGATGCGTAGCACCGGGGAGGGATTTAGTTTTCATTTTTCAAACTATTACTGTTACTTTGGAGTTTTGGCTAAATGCCTTTTTGTTTTTGGAGTGTGACTTAATGTCTTATTTATGTTGGAGATGTTAAATCATTTTGTGATTCCGCTGCCTAGAGATTGATTATTAAAAATTTGAGGATTTAATTTAAATCGATTTGGAGTTTTATGTTGTGAAAAATGTGACACCCTCGTGGTGACTCTGATAATTGCGCGTTTATTTATAGTTAATAAAAAGGGGGTGTTACAGGATGGGGTGGGGGTTCAAAAAAAAAGACCCAAAAAAATTTGAAACCCTAAAATACCTCTCATTAAACATAGCAGCTGAAGGAACTCGCAGGAGAGCAGAGCCCTTGGTGTTGCCGCCGAAAAAAGGTTAACGGAGGAAGGAGCTCACCAAAAACACAGCATGTGCCTTTCCTTTATCCTCTAATTCTCTTTCCTCTCCGCCGGTACAACCCTGTAGTGTGCGAAACGCCGCAATTGCTGGCTGCACCATAAAACAACGACGCTAGCACTAAAAAGTAGCGGCGAGTTGCCGCTCCGCACTGTACCGATAGAACCACTGCTGTAAACTCTAATAAATACTCGTTTATGCTTGATTAATTGTACATTCGTGTAGTTTATCTCATGGATTCATTATGTTGTGTGTTTATTATAAATAACGTATTATATAAAAAGCCTTTTACACCCAAAAGAATTCTCTCAGACACTCAATTAGACTCAATTTTGCAAATGCAAAAGTTCATAAACAGAATCCTTGATTAGTATTTTGATTTGGGGAAAACTGCTGACTCATTTTGACATTCTTGCTCAATCAATGTGTATAGCTGAATAGAATTTTCTATGTTTTTACTTGATAAGGAAAATGGCATTCGGAGGAGAGAGATGATGAAGAATGTTCAAGAAAGTGGGAGAGAAGAGTTTGCGTCCGAGAGTGAAGGAATCATTGGAGAAATGTATTCCCAAAAGCAAAGTTGTGATGGGCTTCTTACGGGACTACGGCCTCAAAATCCCAAATTCCATCGTTTACTATTTTTTACGATTTTTTTAATTTTTCATAGTCTTCAAAAATCTAAAAAAATTTGCATAGCCTTATTTTGGTTTTGTTAGATTTTTAGTGGTGTTTTTATAATTTTTGGAGTAGTTTTGACTAGTTAACGAATTTTTAGTAGCCTTTTAGTAATAAAAATTAAAACAAATTATTAAAAAAATAAAAAACTCATTGTATATACCCTTTTGAGTGCGTATATACGATTGGACATAAAATAGCCATCGTATATACATACTCAAGGGGTATATACGATTTTCTTATTTTTTTAAAAAAATTAAATTTCAAAGGGCATTTTGGGGTTTTTGTTATTGGGTGGGGGTGGGAGGGGATGGGGTGGGGTTCAAAAAAAGACCCAAAAAAATTTGAAACCCTAAAATACCTCTCATTAAACATAGCAAAGTGAAGGAACTCGCAGGAGAGCAGAGCCCTGGTGTTGCTGTAGAAAAAGTTAACTGGAGGAAGGAGCTCACCAAAAACACAGATGTGTCTCTTCCTTTATCCTCTAATTCTCTTTCCTCTCCGCCGCTAGATATACCAGTGTGTGTGCGAAACGCCGCAATTGTTGGTCGCACCATAAAACAACGACGCTTAGCACTAAAAAGTAGCGGCGAGTTGCCGCCCCACTGCATGCAGATAGAACCACCGTTATAAACTCTAATAAATACTCGTTTATGCTTGATTAATTGTACATTCGTGTAGTTTATCTCATGGATTCATTATGTTGTGTGTTTATTATAAATAACGTATTATATAAAAAGCCTTTTACACCCAAAAGAATTCTCTGTACACTCAATTAGACTCAATTTTGCAAATGCAAAAGTTCATAAATGTAATCCTTGATTAGTATTTTGATTTGGGGAAAATCACGACTCATTTTGACATTCTTGCTCAATCAATGTGTATAGTCAATAGAATTTTCTATGTTTTCACTTGATAAGGAAAATGGCATTCGAGAGGAGAGATGATGAAGAATGTTCTCAAGAAAGTGGGAGAAGAGAGTTTGCGTCCGAGTGTGAAGGAATCATTGGAGAAATGTATTCCCAAAAGCAAAGTTGTGATGGGCTTCTTACGGGACTACTACCTCAAAATCCCAAATTCCATCAAGCACTATTTTTTACGATTTTTTTGAATTTTTCATAGTCTTCAAAAAATCTAAAAAATTTTGCATAGCCTTATTTTGGTTTTGTTAGATTTTTAGTGGTGTTTTTATAATTTTTTGGAGTAGTTTTGACTAGTTAACGAATTTTTAGTAGCCTTTTAGTAATAAAAATTAAAACAAATTATTAAAAAAAATAAAAAACCCATCGTATATACCCCTTTGAGTACGTATATACGATTGGACATAAAATAGCCATCGTATATACATACTCAAGGGGTATATACGATTTTCTTATTTTTTTAAAAAAAATTAAGTTTCAAAGGGCATTTTGGGGTTTTTGTTATTGGGTGGGGGTGGGAGGGGATGGGGTGGGGGTTCAAAAAAAAAGACCCAAAAAAAATTTGAAACCCTAAAATACCTCTCATTAAACATAGCAGCTGAAGGAACTCGTAGGAGAGCAGAGCTCTTGGTGTTGCCGCCGAAAAAGTTAACGGAGGAAGGAGCTCACCGAAAAACACAGACAGGTCTCTTCCTTTATCCTCTAATTCTCTTTCCTCTCCGCCAGACAATACAGTAGTGTGCGAAACGCCGCAATTGCTGGCTGCACCATAAAACAACGACGCTAGCACTAAAAAGTAGCGGCGAGTTGCCTCCGCACTGTATCGATAGAACCACTGCTTTGTAAACTCTAATAAATACTCGTTTATGCTTGATTAATTGTACATTCATGTAGTTTATCTCATGGATTCATTATGTTGTGTGTTTATTATAAATAACGTATTATATAAAAAGCCTTTTTACACCCAAAAGAATTCTCTGTACACTCAATTAGACTCAATTTTGCAAATGCAAAAGTTCATAAACAGAATCCTTGATTAGTATTTTGATTTGGGGAAAACTGCTGACTCATTTTGACATTCTTGCTCAATCAATGTGTATAGCTGAATAGAATTTTCTATGTTTTTACTTAATAAGGAAAATGGCATTCAGAGAGAGAGAGATGATGAAGAATGTTCTGAAGAAAGTGGGAGAGAAGAGTTTGCGTCCAGGAGTGAAGGAATCATTGGAGAAATGTATTCCCAAAAGCAAAGTTGTGATGGGTCGTGCCAAGCGTGGTCTCTTTGCTGGGCGACACATTCAGTTTGGCAATAGTGTCAGTGAAGATGGTGGTAACAAGTTTGTATTCACTTCTTGATCCATTTTATTTTGGTATTTGCTGCATCTGATTGCCAATGCCAAAAGTGTTAGAAACTTTCATGCTTTAGTTCCTAGCTAGTTTACATCTGGATTTGTGCATTCTTGATAAAAGAATAGCATAATTTTTAGGGAAGAAGAGATTCGTTGAATAAGGGGATAATGTATCCATCCGAGTTCTATAGAATAGAGAACAACCTACACTTAAGGTTTTATGCAAATATATAGCTCTCCAAGCAGAACCATGAAAACCTGAATGTCCTTGGGTAAAGATTTTCCCAAAAGAATCAAGAATTTCTCTCCGAATAGAGCACCACAGAACCGCTTGTAAACCTCTGAACTTGTCAATGTCAGTCAAGTAAGAAATGCTCTAAGCTTTGTGGGCCAAAGTTTCCCCAGAAACGCCAAGAAGTGTCTCCCAATCATAAGTAGCTACTGGCCAATGTAAAAACCATTGTGCATTTATGTAACATTTCATGAGTCCTTTTGGACTGTGGTCAGGTAGTTAGCTTACCGTGAAAACCTCTTTTCCTTTTCAATTGTAAGATGCGATAATTATTGTGGAACTTAGTTCATCTCAATTCCCGACAGTATACGAGTAGGGATTAATGTTCCATATTGAAAATTACAATAGTCAAGGAACTAATCATCTATGGATCCACTAGGAAAAAAATATCATTGTCCATGCATATTGATAAGATTGTTAAAGAGAAATGATTGATTGGCCATTTGCCTCTTCACTGACTGAGTGGTTGGACTGTGATGCGTGTTGAATCATGAAATTACACTTTTGATTTAGGCAGTTTTCAACCACTAGCTTAAACTGCCAATTTCTTGGAGTGTCCAAGAAGGGACGACACTGGCTAAGTTTCCTTCAAAGGACTCATCATTGTCAGTGGTTATAATCCTCATTGAGTTCTAAACTTTACTATCAAGTATTATTGACCTCTTTTTTTGTGGTTTATATAATTATATTTACTACCATTGTTAGAGGATTGGTCTTCTCAATTCATTCGTCTCGGCTCTTTGATCATGCGAATAATAGTTTTCTGATGGCTGAATACTAATGTTTGGAAGTACATGTCCTATTGATCGCTGCCTATATTCATCTGGACATGGATCCTCCTATCAGTGCTGCTTGAAATATTGCATGATCTTGCCTGCCACAGTAATTGCATGTTAATACAAGAATGAATCTTTTTACTGGTTTCGTGAATCCAGCTCAATTCCGAACTTCCTGTTATCTTTGAGTTGCTCAATTTTTGTGTTAGGAATTTCATTTACCTTTTAAAATATCTTGGTGGGAATGAAAGAAAGAGAGAGAAGACTACAATATTGATGCAAGTTTGTTTATTTTTTCTAATGGCAGGACAAAGAGAAATTGGAAACCTAATGTCCAAGAAAAGCGGCTCTTTAGTTATATCCTAGATCGTCACATTCGTGTTAAAATCACCACTCACGCCCTTCGTTGCATAGACAAAGCAGGTGGGATTGATGAATACTTGCTGAAAACTCCTTATCGCAAGATGGACACAGAAATAGGTCTCTTGTGGAAGGCAAAGATTGAGAAGTTGTATGAAGAGCTTGGAAATAAAGAGGTTGTATTCTTTTTGCCAGAGGGTGAAGCGAAGTTTGAACAGGGGTTTAAAGATTTGAGACTATCTGAAATGGAAGCACAAAAAGAAGTGAGAAGAAAAATGTATGCTGGGGTGAGCAAGCACAAACTTATTGAGGTAGAAAGTAAAGATGATCAATCTGTTGAAGAGGGAGGCACTAAAATTGATGAAGAAATCTCACATGATTCATCGAAACAATTGGTTCCCGTCTCATATGTCTTGGCTGCTGACAAACTCAAAATTGGAAGTTACATTTCTAATTGATGTTATCTCATTGAGTATAAAAATCTTGGTTCTATGATTTTGGACCATCATGTAGTTTTTATTTTATGCTTTAAACTTTCTGCAGTGAAAAGCATGATTTATTGTGCCAAAATAATATTAGCAGTTTATTTGTTGTACCATGACTGAACTTCCTGGTTTTATGTTTTTTTTTTTGTATTATAATTTAAATCCATCTCAACAAGTCAAAGTTCAGGGGACCATGATTTTCCATTAAATCAGTATACCGAGTTTTTTTTTTAATTTAGTGATTTGATATATACAAAAGAATTTTATTTTCATTAAAAAAATACATAACCTATTATAATTTTTTTCTAAACAAATTCCTAATGAGTTAAGTAGAAAAAAGTGTTGAGAGAATGTATTGAGACAAGGATATCACGTGAAATCATAAGGGGATGATTCACAATTTAACCAGGATGAGTTATTTTTTTACGAGATCAACAGTAATGTGATGAATTGTTTTCTATTTACTCTGTCATGTGGTAAATTACCGTATCAATTTTGGATGCTAAACAAATAAAAATGAATAATTCGCAAATTGCAAAGGCAAATATAGGCGATAACAAAACCCGAACCCGCGGCATCCATCCCGACTTCACCCGAGCTTGATTTTAATACCCGCTGAGGGGACGGGTTCGAGGATGTCGATACCCACCCCGACCCCGCCCGAAACCCGTTCAACAACACATTAACTATTTATTTCATTTTATTTTATACAAATATATTCATTGATTTTGTTTCATAATTTTGTTTATTTTAAGTTTTGATCTATTTTGAAAAGAAAAGTCTATTTTAATATTTTTAACTTTATTTTATCATTGTATAATAGCTATTATTTTATTAAATTAATTATCGTAAATATAACTTTTTTATTTATTTGCATAAGTTAGTGATTTAACAGATGCAGACTTTCAGCTTGGGGCGGGGATATAAAACCCGCCCCGCTAGAGGTCGGGGCGGGGACGGGGGATGCAAAACCCGGCAAATATGGATACTCGAATGATTCAAAAGCCAACTTAGTATTACAATTTGTTATTGAGAGCAAACAGCAAAGAGAAAGAACAAAATATTGAGATAAGATGAAAACGCCGTCTGTGGGAATCGAACCCACGACCACATGGTTAAAAGCCATGCGCTCTACCACCGAGCTAAGACGGCCAAATTGATTAACAACTTTTAATTATGCTATTAATTGTTATAATACGGTTTTTTCTGGTCCTTCATATCTTATCCATGTTTGAACATTGCAATCAAAATTCTCGGACACGCTTTTTTCTTTTCCTTCATATCTTATCCACGAAATGCTTTGCGTTGGCGCCTCAACGTTTCTTCTCAATCTCACAAACCGCTCCTCCTAACCTCTTCTTCTTCCATCCAAACCTAACTTTCTCTCACTCTCACCTTCAATTGAAGAATTCAAAGAGTCACGTTATCAAATCAAGCAAGACGAGTTACGAAGTTGGTGGTGGATATCCACTTGAGGAACCGAACCAAAATGGTAGGGCAAACAATCAAAATTCGGAGGATACCGATACATCGCTCAACGTGAAGCACTTCTCAAAGGTGGAGATCAAGTTATCTCTGTTCTTCAAGAAATGATTACCCTTGTAAGTTCTTCCTATTATTGTCAAATCATCATTAGCGTAAATTATGTGGACTAACCAGTGTTGTTAAAAAACGGTTATGGCGCCGCCATAGCGCTATGGCGTGGCGGATTTTGGAAGGGCCGCCATAGAAAAACAGTTTTATGGCAGTGTGCCACCGTGGGCGCCATGGCGGGCGCCATGAGCATGGCGGTTGTGGCGCCATCATGCGGTTATGGCGGACATCGTCAAGTTTTTAAAAAGGTTTGTGTTTTCCCACACCCCTACTTATTCACACCCCATCAAAATTTTAATTCCAAAATTACCCCCCTTCAAAAAAACAAAAACCCACACCCCCCCCCTTTCTCACTCTCCTCGTCTCTCATTCTCCCCTCCCTCCTACGAACCCTAAACCTCTCTTTCCTCTCACTCACATTCTCCCAACTCACTCAATCTCACTCAATCTCTCACTCAATATTCTCCTCCAACACTCTCAAGAGCACCTGGGTTATTTTCGCTTCCTCTCACTCTCTCTATTCGTTCCATTTTCTTCAAGGTATGCCTCTCCCCCTACGCTCCATTCTCGGTTTTTTTTTTCTCTCATTACGCGAAATGTTCGAATGAGCACCCTCGAACACGTGAAAACGAAGGTGTTCGAATGAGGTTGTCGCGAACACCGTTCAACAACCTCATTCGAACCGCTTGTATTTTGCATTCGAAACTCACTTGTTCGAGCGTGGTTGTGCGAAACGAGTTCGCATGTATCCGTTCGAGCGATCGTTTGACGCAAGAACCTTTCTCACACTGATTCTGTTTGGTTCTGTTAATTTGATTTAATTGGTTCTGTTGATTGTTGTTTCGTATATGGTGAGGAGCGAGAGGTGGTGCAAAGAAATTTGAACCATCGGAGCGAGCCGGTCGGCCACCTCCTACGGTTTCAAACCGCAAAAGGAGGAAGAAGCCGGTGAACCCTCCCGAGCTAGGGTCGTGCCGGGGGGGGGGTAGGGGTAGGGTTGATGTTCCTCCTCCCCACTTCCGGAGGATATTGGGCGGGATATTGAGCATGATGCTCAATTTCCGCCTATGAGTCGCCGACCCTTCATCCGTTAGGGCCTTCGTGCGCTAGGCCTTCATCTGGCCGCTAGGCCTTCATCTGCTGCTAGGCCTTCATCTTCCGGGCATCATGAGGAGGAGTATCTTTGAGCCTCGTGAGGAGGAGTATCTTTGAGCCTCGTGAGGCCGCTGCCGTTGATTAGGCGACATTCCCATTTCTGGTGGACCGGAAGATGGTTCTGTCTTGCCACATACGGGCACATATCCTCACCGATTTTTATTCGCGGCGTAAGTTATTATTTTATAGTTGATTATTGTAAATTTGTTTATTAAGTTGTTGAATGTTTTGGCTTATTGTGTCATTTCGAATGCAAAGTGCGGGATTGACCCAATCCCACATGGACTCGTTACGATAGTGTTTCATGTGCGATTAGGGACACTGACGGCCTTCGGGGTTGGTTCCCTTGGTTGGGCTTGGCTTCCCATTCTCCACAAGGGGCATTGAACGCATTCATAGGCGTTGGCGGCCGATACATCATCATTCCACCTTCCTGTGGGTGAGATGAGCATCACCCTTGATGATGTATCCCACCGCGCACATCCCCATTATCGGCGGTTCTATGACATCTTCAGTAATACCCTAATTTTGTCCGTCCCTTAACTCAAGCCAATTTCGAGAATTGGAACTCAACTAAATCAAAGTACCACCGCTTTAAGTTAAGCGAGCACGCTGCTTAAATCGTGCGCTCTTCGCTTTAGTCGTACATAAGTAATGTTTTCGTAATGAGCTCATTTCTTCTATTTTGAGTCTCGTTTTAGCGTATTCGCTAGTCCGCTCGCTCGTCTTTTTGTGTTTGACTGCACTCTTTTTATTATTATTATTCTTTTCTTCTTGTACGCTTAATTTATTTTGAGCATATATATATAGTCCAAAAGGTCAAAAAAATTCTATCTAGTTTATTTATAATTTAAAAGTGTTTAAGAGTCCAAAATGTCAAAAATACTATTTAATTTTTATTACAACTTAGAAGAGTCCCAAATGTCCAAATGTCCAAAAATACAAAAAGTAATAATACAAATATACAAAAACAAATAAATTCGAAAATACAAAAATAAAAATAATAACGAAGAAGCAAAGAAGAGATCAGGGGGGTGCCAAGAATGCTTCTCCAAGTCTTTGGGCTTGGATCCGAACTGAAAATAGTCAAAACCAGTCAAATGTAATTAAATGCCTAACCTAATTTTTAACTATAAATAGGCGATCAATTAACAAATAAAAGACACACGAATTTCAAGGTAAAAATCACTAAAAAGCAGTTAGGGTTTTACACTAAAACCCTAATCACACAAACACTGCTTTTTCGAGATCCGAGCAATGGAAAAAGAAGAACTCAAACACAATGAGAAGAGCAGCTGAGATCACTAATACCATCGATATAGAGCTCGTTTTCTTTCTCTCGTGAGTAATCGAAAAAGCAGTTGGTACTATTCCTTTTTTTTTTTTTTTTCAGATGAAAATATATGTTATAGGTAGTTATGGGATGAATGTGAATTGTTTTTGAAAATGATCGATTCATGCAATAATCATCAAACCGCATCGTCGTTTTTGGTTGTAAAACGAATCGAAACATATCAAAAAACCCATACGATCGAGAACTAGAAATACACTAAAGATTAAAGATGAGAATCGGGCCAGAGGAGAGGAGAAGAAACCGAAATAAAAACAAACCGAAACGCAAAACGTGAAGAACCGAACTCGAGAAGTTCGCGGAGAGTTTCCGTCGCCGGCGTCGTCCGGCATGGCGCCGCCGCCGCAAGCTCCGATCGATTCCCCTCCCCTTCGCGCTTCATCCTCCTTCTTCGCGTCGCGATCCTCTCCCTCTCCGTTTGCGTTCTCTCTTCCACCATCATCGGACCCCTCTCTCATCTCGCTAACTCTCCTCTCTCCCATTCCCCGAAACCGCGAACTCCCACCCTCTCTCACGCCAGTGGAAACCGCGCCATTTTCGCGGAGATTTCTTTTCTCCTCTGCCGCCATTGCGCATAAATAGGAAGGAGGAAGGGGGTTGAAATTAGGGGTTCTCGGTTGTTAAGTTTAGGGTTATGTATTGGGCTTTCTGTTTTTTTTTCATTTTTTTTAATTCAGAACACTATTTGCACCCTGCTTATTCACGCGTACGCCTCCCCCAACTTAAGCCCGGTTCGCATCTTACTGGCTCCCATATGCGAACTGGGCTTGCTGTTTACACCCCCTGTTCGGTTACACAACCTCCCAGTAACTAGTAACACCCCCATTTTGCAATTTTCACCTTTTTCTCGTTTTAATTCTTTTTCAACTCAAATAATCTCTGAATAAATCAAAAAACTTTGTTAATGGTCTTGCGAAGCCTTTGCTTGCATGAATCCTTAACAATGAGGAACTAGTGGTGATCACTTGGAGCCTTTGCTCAATTGATCATCATGAATGCCTAATTCTTCTAAAAAACTTTCAATAAATCAAAAAACTTTGTTAATGGTTTCGCGAAGCCTCTGCTTGCATAATCATTAACAATGAGGAACTAGTGGTGATCACTTGGAGCCTTTGCTCAATTGATCATCATGAATGCCTAATTTTTCTAAAAAAACTTTCAATAAATCAAAAAAACTTTGTTAATGGTTTTGCGAAGCCTCTGCTTGCATAATCATTAACAATGAGGAACTAGTGGTGATCACTTGGAGCCTTTGCTCAATTGATCATCATGAACGCCTAATTTTTCTAAAGACTTTAAATAAATCGAAAAACTTTGTTAGTGGTCTTGCGAAGCCTTTGCTTGCATGATCATTAACAATGGAGTACTAATGGTGGTCACTTGGAGCCTTCGCTCAATTGATCATCATGAAAGCTCAATTTCACAATTAATCAATTAAACAAAATAAAAATAAAAACCTAGAACTACGTAGCTTTGATTTCTCCATCGCACCTGGAGATACGTAGGAGCGGATCCCCTCCGTCAAGCACAATAAACTAAAAACATTTTTCCTTTCAAAAAACCCAAAGCGGCTAATTCTCGTCAAGCGCCGCAAATAAAAATTAATTAAGTCTATTCGAAAGAGGCAAATTTTTAAATATTTTTCAAATCAACACTTAAAATCACACCTTTAATTAAAGGTTCCCTTTCAGTAGAAAGGAGATGTGGGTGCTAATACCTTCCCCATGCCTAACCGACTTCTCGAACCCAAACCTCCCGCTTTTCCAAAAGACCATCCGCCTTCCCAAAAGGTTTTTCTTCAATATTTTCCTTATAAAAATATTGGTGGCGACTTCATTGTTTTAAAACGTTGTAAACGAAGAAAACCCCTCGGGGACTTTTTCTAAGCAAGCACCGGCGACTTCACTTTGGGGACCCTAAGAAAATCTTTTTCAAAAGAGGGTCGAGCCTAATTAATTAAATATGTGATTTGTGTGTTTGATTTGAATATCTTGTTTTGCCTCTATTCTTCTTCTTTTTCATACAAGCGTTGTTGCATTCATATGCATTCACTTCTTCCTCTTCTATGATTGTCTCCTTCCTATCTTCTTTGCTTGTATGCTTAGTTCCTTCATGCATATTCCCCCAATCTTATCATGCTCCCTCTTCTTTGCTCCCTTTCTTTGAGGTAAGCAATACGGGCAATTACTGTTGGCTCCTTAGGATGATTTGTATATTGAAATGAGGTATGCATGTTGAACCTTAGGGTAGACGACTCTTTTCTCAGATGCTCGGGTTTTCATTTGCGGTGTGGGGAAGGGTAGATATTTCTAGGTGTTGTGCCCTCAACACACTTCACACCCTATACTTGTGAGCGTTGAGCGGGGCCTAAAACCCAAGTCCGAACAAAAACCTAGGAGAGTGGGAACGACTAGTGGATCATTATTCGTGAGACCTTTGTCCAGTATGGCTCTCATGAAAGTTCCGCCCAAGAGTACGCTTTGTCATGATGCCTCACACTCGGTGAGCTTTCTACGATTGTGGGTGTCATCATGAGAAAGACTTTAGCTCTTGGTTGCCATTGTGAGGAAGTGATTAGAACCTACATGTGAGGACTACCCCTTTCGTCGACTTTAGACCCTAGGATTCCCACCATTCGTAGGACACGGGGCACGCCCTTGTTTGTTGCATTTAGCATAAGCATTTCATTTATAATCAAAAAGAGGAAAGCTCCTCGCCAAGTTCATCCAAAACATGGCATTCATGCATAAGCATTATTTCAAAAAGGGACACAGTAGAACTACGTGCGCTTTGATTCCTCAAGGAGGATACGTAGGAGCGGGTCCACCCCACAAAGCATAACAAATAAAAATTTCATTTTGAAAAAGTGTCTTTTCACATCATTCAAAAATGCAAAACCTCTTAGAATAATTGCACTTTTCAAGTGATCATGTTTCCACGCATTTGAATATATAATGTTTTCACATACAATAAAAGTTTTGATGAGAGACGAGACGGCTTTGCGAAATAGTCACTCTTTCAAAAATAAATAAAAAAATAGAAAATAAAATTTTTGCATCTCCTCCATTCCTCGATAAATGACCAAGAAGTTCGTCAAAATTCCTATCCTGTCCCTAACGGTGTTAACTCTTTGTGAAACATGCCTTTAGTAAACATACTTCGTCATTTCCTTCATCCATGTGCTCATGTCATGTGTCCTGTCTTAAGGAAGAGGGTCAACCGGTTTGTCAACAAAGAACTTCGATCCTCAAGATTCATGGCAACCAATCAAGGAAACTTAGTGGTTGAGAGTCTCGCAATTCAGTCCGATAATCCGATTGTGGAAGTCCTCAGCGGCTAGTCCAAGGGAATCGTGCACTAGTCCAAGAGAATCGATCGTTAAATAATAAAGTCGGGGTGATAGAAATGCGGATGGATGCGATAAGAATACGGATGATGGATCAAATGATTGACATCTTGCAAGCTTTGAAAAATGGGGCCACTACCGAGCTATCATTGTCGTAAACCCGTGAGGCTCGCAACCATCCTTCCTACCTCGGGACCCGCTGTTCGTGGATCGCTATTCCTCATTCGGGATTTGGGGTCAATCATCCCGCCGATCCACATGAGGTTTCTCTTTTCAATGTGAATGGTGATCCTCAAGGTCACCTATTCGAGAATTCTCAACCTGCAGATCGGTTGCATGAGTTGGAAAAGCGCTTGAAAACCATAGAGGATTCAAAACCAAAGCTAAAGACGCCCGTGATCTATGCCTTGTTCGGACTTGGTTATTCCCCAAAGATGAAGGTGCTTGGGTCTTTGACCAATATTGTGGTACCAAATGCCCAAATAGACACGTAACCATGTACGCCCGAAGGATGACCGCATACAATCACGACGACAAATCGCTCATCCACTACTTCCAAAGATAGCCTAACCGGGCATCTCTCGGGTGGTACATGCGATTCTGCAAATTTCCGACATCCACGCTTGGAAGGACCTTTCGAGGCTTTCTTAAAGGAGTATGAATACAACAAAGACATGGCTCGGATCGGATTCATTTGCGCAGATATGAGCAAGAAAGATCATGAGTCCTTTAAGGAATATGCTCAAAGATGGAGAAATACGGCCGCCTGTGTGAAGCCACCATTGATCGAGAAGGAAATAGTGTCTATGTTCATGGAGACTCTCCCAATTGTTTTTATGAACGCCCGTTTGGAAGTGGGTCCTCAAGCTTCTCGGATGTGATCAAAGTAGGGGCAAGGCTTGAAGTCGGGATGAAAAGAGGAAGAATTCCTGCAACCCCACTGGGCGCCAACAATGCTAGTGATTTGCCCGCAAAGAAAAAAACGGAGGAATCAATGCTATAGTGGGACAAGGAAAGTCACGTCGAGATTTACCCCATTCCTGTGTCATACACCGATTTGTGCAAATATCTAATCAACCATGGGTTGGTCTCTCCTCGTGGGATGAAGCCACCCAACCTCCATTCCCAAGAAGATACAATGCAAAGGTCACTGTGAATTCCATTCTCGTGCAATTGGTCACTCTATCGAGAATTGTCATCCTTTGAAGCGGTTGGTTCAAAATCTTATTGACACAAAAACAGTTGACCTTTGATGAGAGAAGTGAAGGACTAAACCCTTTGAGATCGTAATTTTGTCGCGGGGATGGCGATAGTTGAAGAGGATCGAGGTGTTTATCGTCAAGCATTTGTGCTTTCGCCATGCATTTTTATGTAATGCAATCCTCTGCTCTCTCAAGGCCTTAGGATATTTCAATAAGGGCAGCACACAGTTTCCTTTTCAAAGACTTTCATCAATAAAAGTTATCCTTTTCAAATACTTTGGTTCAAGATCGTCATTGCCCTTGTTTTATCATATTCGACTTTTGGCTCATTTTAACGCTTTAAGTCCTCCATGCAAATTGGGCAAGTTTGAGGTCACTAATTTCCCTTGTTAATATCATATTCTTTCAAGTGCAAATCCTTTAG
Organism: Oxytropis ochrocephala; assembly: GCA_020916435.1. NCBI lineage: Eukaryota > Viridiplantae > Streptophyta > Magnoliopsida > Fabales > Fabaceae > Oxytropis > Oxytropis ochrocephala. Next base: position 58,038,182 of record CM037093.1, on the reverse strand, counting down.
AAAATAATAAATAGCAAGAAAATAAGCTCGCTAGGTTGAAAACCCGCAGCGGCGCCTAGGCAAAAAGAGCGCCTATGGATTGAAAACTCGTAAAAAGAGCGGTCCAGCAAAAGTTAGGGCATATATAAAAAAAAAAAAAAAAAAAAAAAAAAAAAAAAAAAAAAAAAACAAATGCAAAGAAAGGAGCAAACACATATAGATAGATGAACTGTTGTCATGTTTACTGAAAAATAAGCAATCGAATTTGAAATGAAGTATGGCCATCTCCCATACCGCCACCACCCAAAATCCCGAAAAATCCTTTTCCCACCTACCTTAAGCCAAGAAATAAAACTAAACTCAAAAATATACCTCAAATCACCTTAGACAAGGATCATCTCAAATATCAAAAGAAAAACAATTGCATCACTTTTTATCGCCTCACCCAAAAAAAAAAAAAAAAAAAAAAAAAAAAAAAAAAAAAAAAAAAATCGAAAAAAGAAAAAGAGGGGATTCAAAAATGAAAATCCCAAAACAAAGGAAAACACAAAGAAATGTAAGTGGTGAGTGCGTGTTACCACAAAGCATACAAGATCCTTGTCTCAATAAACCTTCAAACACTTCATCATTTCCATACACCCTCCTCCCATAAACCGCAAACACTTCCTTTGTGACCGCGAATTCCGCTCTCCACAAACCCTTAGCCAGGAATAAAACTTCCGAGCACCTCATCAAGCCAAATAACCATCATAAATCGTCAGCCAACGCCGAATAAAAATCATCCTACCATTAGCCCTAAGCACTTCATTCAGCCCAATCATCCTTCTTCCACCAAAACACCACAACCCCGAAAAGTCCATTCCGATCAATGATTGATTGCTGTTGTTTTCTCAAATTTTAAATCTCAGGACAACTAAGTTTATCTGTTTACAATGTATTCGCTCAAAAGAAAAAACAAACGATCAGAAAAAAGAAAGCTGATCAAGAAAAAACAAACCCTCAGGAAAAAGAAATGAGGGAGCAAAAACAAACAGTCAGAAAAAAGAAAGCTGACAGAAAAAGAAAGACTTGCACTTCAAACGCATTCAAGCTGCATTGAAACAAGGTTTAGTGATCACCAAGTGAGGCTTCTTTCACACCAAAGGTCAAGACATTAGTAGAGAACCAAAGAATTGCACTGAGAATGCTGCTCAGATCTAAAAGTTGGGGCATTCTCTTTACCACCCGCCCACCCTAGTCCGGGGAAAGTCTGTTCAGTGTCCATCCATGGCCATTCATCCTTTCACTAGGTGTCGGCCGTGGGCAATCGGTTCTCTTGTATTTGCTCTTTCACTCCGCTTCCTTTCACACTCCGGTTGCCAATACTACCAGACAGGGGCAAGTCAATCATTCACAGTCGCCAAAGGCCTGAATTGGGGAAGCTTGGCATTCATCCTAAACACTCACCTGGCGTCTGCATATTCATGTGTGTTCACTGGGCAATGTTTCATAGAGAAAGCACAAGATTGTTACTGAAAGTTCAATTATCATGGAATGGAGGAAAACATAAATGAGTTTGTTTGTAAATAAGAACCTTGAGAACACCAGGGTTTAAATCAAAATTAGCTTTTTTTTCAAAAAGAATGATCCAAATTCACCTCCACTTTTTGCATCCAAGTCTCGTGTCTCATCATTACAAAAATGTTCATCAAAACTGTTTAAATACCCAAAAATTCATGTCATATCATGCATCAAAGCATTGCATTTGCATCCTCACATAACAAAATATGGGAATTCTTTAACCAGTTATCTTGGCGTGTGAGGGTCGCCTAAAGTTGACCGTTTGTAGGGCTATAGTGCTCGCCTTCATCCTTAGGGATTAGGTTGTTATCATGTAGGGCTTTAGTGCTCGTCTGGATCCTTCGGGATTAGGTTGTTATCATGTAGGGCTTTAGTGCTCGCCTTCATCCTTAGGGATTAGGTTGTTATCTTTTAGGGCTTTAGTGCTCGCCTTCATCCTTAGGGATTAGGTTGTTATCTTTTAGGGCTTTAGTGCTCGCCTGGATCCTTAGGGATTAGGTTGTTATCATGTAGGGCTTTAATGCTCGCCTGGATCCTTAGGGATTAGGTTGTTACCTTGTAGGGCTTTAGTGCTCGCCTTAATCCTAGGGATTAGGTTGTTACCTTGTAGGCGCTTAAAGTGTTGACCCTCAGCAAAACATAATAGGAGCATTCCATTCATCAAAGCATCAATCACCGCATACACTTGCATTCAAACATCAAAGCATTATGTTGATATTTGCATTTCATGAAATACAAAGAAGAAGCAAACACCAAAGAACACAACATCTTCATATCATTCATCATTCTCATATCATCCATACCATTCATCACCTCATGGCATCAAACAGTACATTACGCTTTCAAATTCGCATCTCAAAAGAGCGAAGGAATAATCAAACAGAAAGAGCATCCCACCAAGATCAATCCTTGCATTCATATGCATGCATTTCATGTACCATTCAAGAGAAAAGTTACTTTGGACCGGGGGTCCCAAAATCTAAATTTCGAAAAATCACCATGACACGGAGTTCGTAAACTCCTCAACCCGCAGTTCGTAAACTCCATCAAACCGAGTTCGTAAACTCCATCAAACCGAGTTCGTAAAACTCCATCAACCCGCAGTTCGTAAACTCCATCAAACCGAGTTCGTGAAACTCCATCAACCCGAGTTAGTGAACTCCTACGAGTTAGTGAACTCCTTCCACGCATCACAACATCGCGTTACGAGCGACGCCGATGGATCCATCGAACTTCGTTAAGTCCTTCTGATTAGTTGTGTCAACCTAAGGCACAACGTAAATCCATTGATCAAATCGATTCCGACCAGATGTTGATCGGCCGCTCGAAAAGGCCACCCCGAGTTCGTAAACTCCATCAATCCGAGTTCGTAAACTCCATCAACCCGAGTTAGTGAACTCCTTCGAGTTAGTAAACTCCTTCCACGCATCACAACATCGCTGTGCGAGCACGCGATGGATCCATCGACCGTTAAGTCCTTCTGATTAGTTGTGGTCGGCCTAAGGCACAACAGCGTAAATCCATTGATCAAATCGATTCGGACCGATGTTGATCGGCCGCTCGAAAAGGCCACCCGGAGCTCCTGGACTCGACAAGAGTCCGTTAAAAGGTGTTTAGGCAACCTCCGAATTCCCAATTTACCGCTTTTCCCAATTTACCGCTTTTTCCAATTTATTGCTTTCTCGTTAATCGACAAGTGTTAACCTCCTCTCTCAAAAGAAAAATAACAAAAAGATTTGAGTTTTTTCAAACGGACAAAATTAGTATTATTTCTATATCTTTATTTCCATTTCACCAACAAATTTGAAAAGGCCAATTCATATTTTTGGCGAAATGTGAAATAAAGAGGCAAATTGTAATACCCTAATTTTGTCACCCCTTAACTCAAGCCAATTTCGAAATTGGAACTCAACTAAATCAAAGTACCACTTTGCTTAAGTTAAGCGAGCACGCTGTTTAAATCGTATGTTCTTCGCTTTAGTCGTACATAAGTAATGTTTTCGTGTAATGAGCTCATTTCTTCTATTTTGAGTCTCGCTTTAGCGTATTCGTCTAGTCCGCCTCGCTCGCTCTTTGTGTTTTTGACCGGACTCTTTTTATTATTATTATTCTTTTCTTCTTGTACAGCTTAATTTATTTTGAGCATATATATATAGTCCAAAAGGTCAAAAAATTCTATCTAGTTTATTTATAATTTAAAAGTGTTTAAGAGTCCAAAATGTCAAAAATACTATTTAATTTTTATTACAACTTAGAAGAGTCCCAAATGTCCAAATGTCCAAAAAATACAAAAAAATAATAATACAAATATACAAAAACAAATAAATTCGAAAATACAAAAATAAAAAAATAACAGGCAGCAGCAGCAGCAGATCTGGGTGCCAAGAATGCTTCTCCAAGTCTGGCTTGGATCCGACACTGAAAATAGTCAAAACCCAGTCAAATGTAATTAAATGCCTAACCTAATTTTTAACTATAAATAGGCAGTCAATTAACAGTAAAAGACACACGAATTTCAAGGTAAAAAAATCACTAAAAAACAGATTAGGGTTTTACACTAAAACCCTAATCACACAAACACTGTTTTTTTGAGATCTGAGCAGTGGAAAAAAGAAGAACTCAAACACAAAGAAGAGAAGCGTGAAGAGATCACTAATACCATCGATGATAGAGCTCGTTTTCTTTCTCTCGAGTAATCAAAAAAGTGTTGGTACTATTCCTTTTTTTTTTTTTCAGATGCGAAAATATATGTTATAGGTAGTTATGGGATGAATGTGAATTGTTTTTGAAAATGATCAGATTCATGCAATAATCATCAAACCGGATCGTTTTTGGTTGTAAAAACGTAATCGAACATATCAAAAACCCATACGATCGAGAACTAGAAATACACTAAAGATTAAAGATGAGAATCAGTTTGAGAGGAGAGGAGAAGAAACCGAAATAAAAAACAAACCAGAAACGAAAAACGTGAAGAACCGAACCTGGGAGAAGTTCGCCGGAGAGTTTCCGTCGCCGCGTCGTCTCGGCATGGCGCCTCGCGCCGCAAGCTCCGATCGATTCCCCACTCCCGCCGCGCTTCATCCTCCTTCTTCGCGTCGCGATCCCTCTCCCTCTCCGTTTGCGTTCTCTCTTCCACCATCATCGGACCCCTCTCTCATCTCGCTAACTCTCCCTCTCTCCCATTCCCCAGAAACCGGCGAACTCCCAGCCCTCTCTCACGCCGTGGAAACCGGCGCCATTTTCGCCGGAGATTTCTTTCTCCTCTGCCGCTTGCATGCAATAATAGGAAGGAGGAAGGGGTTGAAATTAGGGTTCTCGGTTGTTAAGTTTAGGGTTATGTATTGGGCTTTCTGTTTTTTTTTCATTTTTTTTAATTCAGAACACTATTTGCACCCTGCTTATTCACGCGTACGCCTCCCCCCCAACTTAAGCCCAGTTTCGCATACTGGGCTCCCATATGCGAACTGGGCTTGCTGTTTACACCCCCTGTTCGGTTACACAACCTCCCAGTAACTAGTAACACCCCCATTTTGCAATTTTCACCTTTTTCTCGTTTTAATTCTTTTTCAACTCAAATAATCTCTGAATAAATCAAAAAACTTTGTTAATGGTCTTGCGAAGCCTTTGCTTGCATGAATCCTTAACAATGAGGAACTAGTGGTGATCACTTGGAGCCTTTGCTCAATTGATCATCATGAATGCCTAATTCTTCTAAAAAACTTTCAATAAATCAAAAAACTTTGTTAATGGTTTCGCAAGCCTCTGCTTGCATAATCATTAACAATGAGGAACTAGTGGTGATCACTTGGAGCCTTTGCTCAATTGATCATCATGAATGCCTAATTTTTCTAAATACTTTCAATAAATCAAAAAACTTTGTTAATGGTTTTGCGAAGCCTCTGCTTGCATAATCATTAACAATGAGGAACTAGTGGTGATCACTTGGAGCCTTTGCTCAATTGATCATCATGAACGCCTAATTTTTCTAAAGACTTTAAATAAATCGAAAAACTTTGTTAGTGGTCTTGCGAAGCCTTTGCTTGCATGATCATTAACAATGGAGTACTAATGGTGGTCACTTGGAGCCTTCGCTCAATTGATCATCATGAAAGCTCAATTTCACAATTAATCAATTAAACAAAATAAAAATAAAAACCTAGAACTACGTAGCTTTGATTTCTCCATCGCACTGAGATACGTAGGAGCGGATCCTCCGTCAAGCACAATAAACTAAAAACATTTTTCCTTTCAAAAAACCAAAGCGGCTAATTCTCAAAAGCGCATAAATAAAAATTAATTAAGTCTATTCGAAAGAGGCAAATTTTTAAATATTTTTCAAATCAACACTTAAAATCACACCTTTAATTAAAGGTTCCTTTCAAATAGAAAGGAGATGTGGGGTGCTAATACCTTCCCATGCCTAACCGACCCCAAACCCAAACCTCCTGGTTTTCCAAAAGACCATCTGCCTTCCCAAAAAGGTTTTTCTTCAATATTTTCCTTATAAAAAATATTGGTGGCGACTTCATTGTTTTAAAACGTTGTAAACGAAGAAAAACCCCTCGGGGACTTTTTCGGGCGCAACACATGCCAGACTGGAACTCATGGCAGGGAGAGCATTTCTGGTTGACTATTTGGGTGCCACACCGGAGGATGCAAACGCCTGCACTTCGCCGTGGGTCCATCTGTTGGGCTTGTATGGCTGAGGATAGGGTGTACCACCCAGCCATAGCTGAGGGGCGGTGGGACCATGCTGCTAGGGCCTACATGCTGTATCTTTTGGGTTGCACCTTGTTTGCCGACAAGTCAGGCAACAAGGTTAAGTTTGGCTACCTTGGTATGCTGATGGATTTGGAGGGAGTTGGAGACTATTCTTTGCCGGGCCATGGCCCTGGCCCATCTCTATGATCAGCTGAAGGATGCTACAAGGAAGAAGACCAAGAAGATTGTTGGTCATCTTCCTTTACTTCAGGTATGAAACATATTCTTTACTTTTAAGTTTGCTTTAGGGTTACTTTCAGATTAATAATCAACCAATGATATGTTCATTAACAGGCTTGGATCTTTGAGCACTTCCGTAGTGCGAACTTTTCCTCTCGGGTGGAGCACCCGTAGTATGATGAGAGTAGCCCACGGCGAAGAAATGGTTGTGCGATGATGTCCCTCGGGGCATCAAGTCACAAACCATCGAGATTATGCCTTGACAGTACACCGTGAGAGAGTGACACAGGACCCCTACACGGCCCCATGTGGCGGTCGGACCACTTTGAGAGCCGCCAGTTCGAGGGTTCATTCGGAGTGGTGGTCGCATGATGCGCCACTTGCGGATCGAGTGCTCGAGATAGTTTGGGCGTGTCCAAAGACATTCCGGAGGATCCCGCACTGCTACTAGGCCGTCTCTGCACCTCACCGAGTGTGATGATGAGGTGACACCTGGGTTTGAGACCACTTGTGGGCGCGGGCCCTCCTGTGTGCCGTACTCCTCAAACACGGTCTTGGGCTACTTTCCATGGTACTCTGGGGTCTCACATCCCTTTCTCTTCCCGAGCAAATGATCAACGGCTTGCGGATGAGCACGATGTCGATGTGGTACGTGTCTTTTATGTTAATTGCATTGATAATGTTTCTTAATATTCTATTTATTTAAATAATAATGTTATGTTATTTGGTTGACAGATGCTACCAGAGTGATTGATTTGGTTGATGACATTGATGGGGCCATCGATGATCATGTCCCGAGCGGTCAGAGCATGTTTCAACAAGATCAAGAGGTCGCTCAACCCCTTCCGTGGGTTTAGGAGGAGGTTTGGGAATGTGTATGAGAGGAGGAGGGGGCGCAACACCCAGTAGGATATGTCATAGGGGGATATTTGTTTAGTTTTTTTGTATAATTTAACTACTTTGTTTCATTTGGTTTTTAATTTAAAATTCCTTTTACGTTGGCGCAAATTTATTGTCATTACGGTAAATAATTACGGTAAAATTAAAAAGTTGAATGTAATTTAATATTGGATAAGAACAGAAATTAGAAACACAAATTGCAAAAATACAAGGATAGGAAATTTAAAACGAAACGACAGGAAAACAAAATACAATCTAGTTCTAATTCCTTCTCCCCATAATCCTACGGCGGATGTATTCGGCAGATTCTTCTATTTCGACGAACAATTCGAGATAAGGTTCAATGAAACCTTGGAATTCTTCATGTTTCTCAAACATTTCACGAACGCCTTTGTCTTTCTTGATAGGCTCAAAGGCACATCCGAATACGATTACGTGGGTTCCAGCTGCTGATGTAGGGGGATTGACATCCGATTTTTTTAATTTCTTGCTCCACACCATCAAACTTCACATTTTCTATTAGTTTTTCTTTCAATTCTGCGAAGGTGATGTTGTTCTTAAGCCTGAAATGTTTAGTTTGACTACCATGAGAAAACGCACCAGCATGGCCCCAGCAGCTGTTTTTCATCTCATATTCAACTTTACAGGGGTGCGTAAGTATGAGTTGTTGTGGTGAGGGTGGTCTTTGAAGAAGATGCATGATTTCTTCTGGAGTGCGTCGTGTGTCCACGTACAACTCTAAGATTTGTCGCCCCATTGGAACGTTAGCTAGATGTTCCATCATTGCGCGGACGTCGTTGTCGCTCGGATCTCCATGATCGAATCATCGGACAGTCCCATCATCTCTACAATTGAACTTTCAAACGTATACGCTCCACGCCTTTACGCCACGCCCTCCTGCGGGCGAATCTTCCTCTCGACCTTCTCTCGAGTTGGGCGAATGTGATGTCCTTATTCATCCCGCATAACACATGGTTGGGACAACGAAACACGCCGCGCCATGTTCGTTTGGTGAGACAGCTCCACTCGTGATAAAGGGTCATTAGGAATTTGTCGTTTGAGTACTGGGTTGAGCACAATTGCCATTCCATTTCAAATTGGGTTGGGAAGAAGGAGAGAAGGTTTTGGTGAAGAAACACACAGGTTGGGAAAGAAGGAGAGAAGGTTTTGGTGAAGAAGCGATTAGGGTTTGGTGAAGAATGTCCGAGGATGTGAACCACCTTTTATAATAGGCGTGGTAAAATGTCACCGTTGATTTCATTTTTAGGTCACAACCGAGCCGCTTAAATTCTATCCGCTCGTGCACATTTTCCAAAGTGATTTACATCCACTCCTTTATCCGACACATTTGATCTGATTGTAAACCGCTGATTAAAACGCTTGTGGAATCGAGGCGCCCAATACGATATCTCATAGAATTTGCAGCAAAGACTTTTCGCATCGACATCATTCGACCATGTTCGCATTTAATTTCATCGAACCGCTTCAGATGACACTATTCGAACAGTGAAAAAACGCCTGTGGGTGTCTGTCCATATTTAACACACTCGAACGGCCTCGTTCGAACCTGTTCGAAGGCCCGTGTTCGAACAGGTGAAAATTTCTGAAAAAAATAGGTCTTTTGGTCTTTTCACACCCTTATGGAGTGTGTTTAGAGTAGGAGGGGGTGTGGGAAAAGCAAGCGCCTTTAAAAAAACAGGGCCCAAAACGTTTAAAAAACACAACCCGACCCGGTTTGGCCCAAATCCTTAAAAAACACAGAAACCCTAATTCTAATATTCCTTCTCTTCTCTCGCTCTCACGCTCTTCTCTCTTCTCTCGCTCTCCCGCTCTCCCGCTCTGTTTTCTTCTTCTCCAGCAACCGCCAACAACAGCGGCGCCGGCGACTGACAACCACCACCACCACCACCAGCAGCTTCGCAACCCTCTCATCTCTCTTAACACTTCGCAACTCTCTCTTCTCTCTTCCCAAATCGCAGGTTTCTTCCTTCTCTATTCATTTTTGTTGACTCTGTTTTTATGTTTTTTTGTTCTGTTCTGTTTCCTCTGCTTTCGTTGCTTCATAGTTCATGCTTGTTTATTTTTTTGTTTTTTTCTGTTCAGCTTTTAATATATATGCTTATTCTATTTTTTTTTTCTGATTTTGATTTATTTGTTTGTATAATATATTCTGTTTTAGGTATATATATGATGGTATATATGTATATATAATTATATATAGGTTTTTGATATATCTGATGGTATATATGTATATATATAGGTTTTTGATTTTTGTTTTTATGTTTTTTATACTATATATAATATAATATATATTCTGTTTTTGATATATCAGTTTGTGGCTTTGTTTCGTTTCATTTTGTTGAGTTTGTCTCTCTATTTAGTTCGTAGAATATGTGTCAACCAAATTCGTCACAAAGCTTCGGTGCTTATGACAATTTGATGAGACTAATTTGAAGTGGTTCTTAGTTGCTTATGACAATTTGACATATATTGATAGGCTTTTGGATTTTTTTTTTTTTTAATTTTTAGTGTTTTTTGTATGTGTATTAGACTATTAGTATGTATATCTTTAAATTTTTATAAAAATTGGTCCGCCATGGCATCCGCCATGGCGTCCCGCCATATGCCGTTACGCCATCCGCCATATGTTTATGGCGGTTTTTTGGGTCTCCGCCAGTAAACCGCCATCCGCCATTGACAACACTGGGGAAAAAGCTTAAGCACTCAATTAGTATTTTCTTCACGAGAATTTTTCAATTAACCTGACCTAGAAAGGAAGATCTATTGTAGAGGCTTTATGGAAATACATATCATAGGTGCAGTTTGCCAAATCAACCTCTTGCATCCAAGATTGCAAGTTTGAGCCTTTAGTATCTTTATATGTTTCTGTATGTATACCTGAGTAATGTTGATGTGTCTCTAGTCTTAAGGACAAATTATTTTTCTTTATGTCCTCTTCCTTTATTCTTTAAGTTGGATCCCATATATATATATATATATATATATATATATATATATATATATATATATATAAATACCTGCTGCTAATTTTTTCTAACAGTTAATTCTTTCACTTCTTTTGGATATAGTTAATTCACTCAATTTTGAAATGACACGGCCTTTCGTGTGAAAGGGAAAAGCGAAAGGCCAAGGGCGATCGTGTAGAAGATGAAGAGCAACAAATGCAACCAAAGAAACCCATGCTTCAAAACAAAGAAATAACTCCAACTCTAACACCAGCGACAAAGGTGGAAGCAACAGAGGTGGAAGAAGAATTACCCGGTATCCCGATTGCGCCGAGTGACCAAAAGAGCGACAAACCTAATGTCGTATTCATTCTTGAAAGGGCTTCTTTGGAAGTTGCCAAAGTTGGCAAGGTACTTTACTCCTTTCTATACTCTTCAATTTGGTGCTCTTTTTATTACGCAAAAAAGGTTGAGAACTTTGGTATTGTGAGTTGTGGTTTTGTTTGTTTATTTATTGCATTTAAACTGCCTTTTTTTTTGTGTAGACTTATCAGCTTTTGAACTCGGACGACCATGCTAATTTCCTCCGTAAAAGTAACAAGAATCCTGGTGATTACAGACCTGACATTACTCATCAGGTTCATCTTAATTGCTCAAATGGCCATAATTTGCTTCTTATTAGTCTTAATTTCAGCTTTTTTCTTAGAAAAAAATGAGCTTGTTTTTATCAATGGTATTGTTCCCACTACTTTCTGTTACTGAGCTTGACGATTCTGCTGATTGATTGGAGTCATAACTGTGCCCAGAATGATTAAACTTTGTTGTCTCCTAAATCTTAATACATTCTCATGTTCCACAACCAACAATGACCAATGATCAGCAACAATTTTGTTAGTTTAGTGATAGTATACTTAAAAGTGTTGACCTGAATTGTATATCACTTTATTCAGGGTTTCATGAAGTTTTTTAGGTTATAAGACGTCGAATATTTTGCAATTTGGGTATTAGGTTTGTAGTTTTTTTTCCCAACTTGGAACTAAGTTTGTTGTTGAACCGTTGGAAATTGTTGGTCTGTCTCAGGCCCTGTAGGATAAACTGATGGCATATCACCGGCTTAATTGGTGGACTAATTGTTGGAGAATGTAGATCCTCTGCAGCAGGCAGCGGCTATATGATGCAGCCAATTGTAGAGTGGTTAGATTTAGAGATAGGGTGTATCAATATATGACTCTAATAAACAGTTGATAGCACTAAACTTGAGGGACGGATATATATTATACTGTTGATACTCACAATTATTTTTATTTCCGGAAGGCGACTTCCCATTATTGCTTACCCATTTCCGACACTGACAATGACCTAATTGCAATTGTGGCTGCAACAACTACGTTGTTGGAGTCTCAAGTCTTGGGTTGCGACTGTACTAATTCTTAACAATACCAAGGATTGTGACGTAACGTCAACCGCAGTTTAAAAACTTACAATGATGAATGATGATATTGAATTTTTTATTTTTTATATAATAATAATTTAAAATCTCATTCTATAACAACTGGTGCTTTCAGGCCCTTCTATCTATTTTAGATAGCCCTCTAAATAAAGCTGGGAGGTTGCGAGCAGTCTACATAAAGACTGAAAAAGGTGTTCTTATAGAAGTTAAGCCCTATGTTCGTATTCCAAGAACATTCAGAAGATTCTGTGGTGTCATGTGTAAGTCTTACTTAGCTATTGTATCTATAAACAACAAATACTAATTATGCATGATTTTCTCCTAGGTAAAGGAATAATATCTCATTTGTTGCCTCTAAACACTAATTCCTTACAGTGGAGCTGCTTCAAAAATTGAGTATAACTGCTGCTGGCAAGCGTGAGAAACTTCTCCGAACAATTAAAACCCTGTAACTCAGCATTTGCCTGTCAACTCACGGAAAATAGGTTAGTTGTTTATTCTAATGGTTTTGAAAATGATTCCATGCAAGCTACATGATTGTTTTAAAGGGGCTCATTGTTAGACATGCAGAGGAAATGGAGCTGATGTTTATTTAATTTGTTTCCGCCTTTTTGTGCAATAGAAGGATTCCCGAATCTTGATGTCTACTCATGTGTTTCTTTTCTCCTTTAATGAATTCTAGTTGAAATATTAATCGCTTCCTTTGAATGTTAGGTCTATCTTATAGTTCAGAGAAGCTCGTTAAAGTTAGTGACTATGTGTCAACTGTTCCCAGCAATATGGACCTTGTCTTTGTGGTATTCAAAAGCTCAATTTTTAAATTTCTATGCCTATTATCTTAGTGGATGTTTAACTTTTGTATGTTCTAAATTAAGGTAGGAGCACTGGCCCATGGGAAAGTTGAGACGGATTACACAGAGGACTTCATAGCTAGTATGTTATCCTTGTATTCATTTTTCCTGAATTTTGTTGTGCAGGAATGATGTATTTGCACACAATGGAAAAAAAAAACTAATTTGAGTTTCTTACTTAATTTCTGTTTCCTGATTGCAGTTTCAGGGTATCCTCTAAGTGCTGCTTATTGTATTACGAGGATTTGTGGTGCCCTTGAGGAAAAGTGGAACATATTGTGATTTAGCTTTCTATTGATGCCCAAGATACAATTTTGTCGTTTGAACAGCACATTCAGTTTATGTAATATCAGGGGACATGTAGGCCTAGCAGTCATGTAGTCAATCAAGGTAAGTTTTCTAAGGGAATGATGTATCAAACTAAGGTGATGCTTTTTTAGTTTATTATTGATTGACAGTGTTGTATTATTTGTTCTAAATCCCACTACCCCACTAACCCCAAGGGTTGGTCATGTAGAGCATGACAGGAGTTGTATCCGTGACGTCTCGGGTTCAACTCCCCATTATTCTTCTTGGGGTGAGGTAAATATAATTAGCTTTTTAAGTGTTTAAAGAGCCTTGGACTGGGGTGCCATCCTCTCATTCTAAATTTTTTACTACTAAAAAAACCCCACTACCTCACTAGGTTAGAATGCCGCTTTGACTTAACACTTTGCGCCTTAACTCTCTACTTTAAACTCATTAAGTTTTTGTTTGAGAATTTTAGTTCTCTACGTAACCCGCCTTGTTTCAAGTCTCGCAGTGCTTTTGACCCCTTGTTTGATGAATTCCTAAATTTACCCCTGTATAGTGTAATATAATCACTCAAATGATAAGAACATATTTAATAATTGTTTCATTAAGTTGGAGCTACCACTTGTACTCTTAATAATTTTCTTTTCATTTATATGAAAATAAATATAAAAGGACTCCACGTCATAATGTCAAACTAATAATCTCAATGGTCAAGCAGTAATGAGGAACACTTCTATATGTAGAAACAAAAAGGAAACCTAATTTTGTATTGTATAATAAATAATAAATACTAATTTTAAAATTCAAATTAATACATATACATATGAAGCAGATTAAATAATAAATATTGAAGAATTCAGCAAGTTCTCGATGATGAACTCATATTAATTACAAGGTTCACCTAGAGAACTTAATTCATTATTCACAAGGAAACGAAATGTTTAAGAATAGTAGGCCTTTTCAATTATAATCACAGTTTTTGTAATTTTTTGTAATGTCTATATGTATTCAAAGGCGTGTATGTATGCTGCACCAACTGCAAAGCTGTTAGATTTTAAATCGAACGACTTTGCAGTTGGCTGCACCGTATAGACGATATAGAGGATCTACACTCATTTAAAGACAACTCTTTGGAATAACCACTCCACTGCTACTTCCTCCAGCATTTGTACAAGATGATCTTTCAGATCCTTTAGGATAAGTGAGCTTTATATCTTGCAATTTGAGACCCCAACATGGGTTGCTTTGGCTGCAATCAAACTTTATAGGTACAGGTCCTGCTGAAGTTCCCCTTATGTGTTCATATGATACCTTGCTTATCTTCACGCCAGAACTCTGTTTAGAAATATACTAGTTAGAGATATTCATGATTCACAAGCATACTACAACACATTTGGGATAAAGAAAATGGGAAAACAATTTTGAGTATGTAAATGGATTTTTGGCACTTGATATTATGCAACGACAATGTAATTTTTTTTATACGATCAACCAATCAGAAATTCAAACAACCTAAAAATATGTGATTTTCAACGTAGTCTTTTTGCAAGTATTACAACATATCATGATTTTTTATTGATTGATTAAAAGTGTAAAAGAAATATTTAAATTGTCGGTCGGTGGGTATGCGCATATCAATTAAATCCTATTTATAATTTCTTATATATTGAAATTGAATTGAAGAATGTAATCTGTTACCTGGCGAGGACATTCCCTGTTATTGCAGTATCTTTGATCAATAATGATGGGATTGTAAGAATTTTGCATGATGAGGTTCCTGAAATGAATGTCTGTTGCGTATCCATTGCTTGGTTTTGCCCACGTTTTTATCCTAACTCCATTTGCTGTTTTGGTGAACACTGAATCAGTGACTGTCACGTTCTTAACTCCAGCCTCTTCTGAATAGGTGCCCAAACTTCCTATGCTATAAGGGTTAACAATATCAAAACCTCAAACTCAGCCAATGGATTAAATTATCAAATATTATTACTCACAATTTATGTTGCCACCTCCCTTTTTAGTTTTCCCACCTCCCCTACTCTATATAACAAAAGCTACAATACCTATACCCCCTTATTAAAAGTTAAAACTGATTCCCTTGGGATTTGGATACTCTGTAGTCGTCTTATGATGCAATCGTACATTCAAGAAATCTGACCATTTAATCTTGATCGGAGGGTTTAGATTTTTAACTTTAAAAACAGACATAAAACCTAAAGGTAAATCTTAGATCGTCTGATCAAGATTGAACAGTCTAGATCTGCTGAATGCACAACTGCGACAAATTCGATTGCATAGTATCCCGATCCTTCCCCTTCTCAACCCTCATCTCCTAACCTATGACCACCCTCTTCCCAACCTTCCCTCATTGAGAGAGTCCCCAGCCCCATCCCAACCTTCCTCATGGAAGAAAAATTAAAAGCAAAAAAAAAGTATGATCTAATTATGAAATTGATGGTAAAAGGAAATGAATTACCTAATGCCATGTCCAGGGCCACAAGCAATGCGTTCAATCCAAATATTAGTGGTACCTTGATTTACAGATATGCAATCATCACCAGTCATTATGGTAGAATGACTAATAGTAACTCCACTTGAAAATTGAACATTGATTCCATCTGTATTAGGGCTTCTACTAGGAGCTCTTATTTTCACATCTTTTATCACAACATTTTTGCAATGGTCTACTGCTATGTGTATTGCCTTGCTGTTCAATGATGTTAATCCACTTACCAACACATTGTTTGACCAACTGAATGATACAGACTGCACTTGTTCACAAAATCAATTTTATGTGTTAGATTAATAATAAATTGAGAAGCTCCTACCTAGCTACTCACTTTTGCTAAAAGGTTTGGTTATTTTCTATTTTTACATCTAAATTTCCTTTTTTTTTTGGGGTTTTTATAAGTTCGCTCGATTAGAGGTAATCTGGTTTGAGATATATCTAAACGTGAACACCTCACGTCTCTCAATGGAGATTCAAACATTGATTCGTCACATTGTGAGAGACTAGTAGTACCTTTTCTTAGACCCAATTTTCTTTGGTTATTTGTTTCCTATTTAAGAGACTTGTTTTCACCATTTTTATACGAATATTTGAAAGCAGAAGTAAAATTAAAAACAATATGATATAGTTTACATTAAACGAAAACAAAAGCATTTTTCTGAATAAACCCCCAAATTAATAAAAAGGCAATTTTATTTATTACCCTACGTAGCTGCCCACTATCACTAACAGATTCGGTTAAATAATAGATTAAATTAAGTTGACCAAAAGAAAATAGATTAATTTTATATTTCAAGTTGACCAGGAGGAATGGATATACATACCCTTGCTCCATCAGGACAACTCCTTCCAGCTTTTCTGCAACGCCAGAATGCAGAACCCTTTCCATCAATAGTCCCACCATAGATTGCAACATTATTAACCTTCATGAACAATATCCAATATCCAGAATTACCTAGTGAACCATAATCTGAAGGGGCTACTATAGTACCATCAATTCGAAAATCAATTTTGTTTCTACAAGGACCCCAAAATGTCACTTGTTTTAACAAGAAACTCCCTTGAGGTACGTATATTGTGGATCGTTCATTTGATTTGCATGCCGATGACCATGCATTTTGAAACGATTTTGTTGAGTCTTGTTTGCCATCAGGTTTTGCCCCATAGCTAACAACATTAATATAGGCTGCATTTGAAGGTTGTTGAAAGAAGATGTAAATGGTGGCTAGAAAGAGAAAGATGAAGTGATTTGTGTGATGAACCATAGCAATAGCAATAATAATAATGATGATAATGTAAAGTTTGATGAGATAGATCAGTATGAATCATTTATGGAAGATTTATATACTTAATTGTGTATGTGTTATGGGACAAGACTTGAGGAAGATATTTATTATCACATGGTTTGATGTAGAAACTAAGTTAATTATATGTTAAGTTACTTAATATTCTCATATTTTTAGAACTTAATTCGTTGTAAAACATATGCTTTGCAAGGTTTGATGGGGAGGAGCAATTAATGATTTGAGCATAATTAACACAAATTTAGCACTAGTGGCATGCATGGACACAGCTTAGCGAAAAGCCCGTTAACAAAAACCCACAAATAAGGAAAGGATTCACACTATCCACTCTTTATAATTTAGAATCATGAATTGTGAATGTGAATATTCTCCCTCAACAGCTTAAGAATTTATCAAAGAATAATCTACAGCTGGCATTTGCAAGACTATGACATGATCATGAATACCGTACAGGCGTACATGTACAACTCACCCAAATAGGCAACTTACATGCTCCAACTCCCAGCTCCATTTTGTACGTTGAGAGTTCCACACACGATATGTTCTGAAAAAGAGTTTATAAATTGGAGACATTTTTCACTCTACAAACTGATTTTGTAGGATTGAGTTAGGCTAAACCCAAACTCTAAGATGCTATCAGAGCCAATTCAAGATCAATTGGGTTATCTGCTATTGGGCCACTCGGTCATGCTTCGGTTGTCCAGTTCTAAGCTTGAGGGGGTTTGTTGAGAGTCTCTCGTCAAATGTGTGATATGTCCTGAAAAAGAGTTTATAAATGAAAAACATCTCTCTACAAGTCAATTTTGTAGGATTGAGTAAAACCCAACCCAAATTCTAAAACTATATCAAATTATACCATCAACTTACTTGGGTTTGAGCGGCGCGGAGGCTTCTGTTACAATGTACCCCATAAAATTTAAATATATTTGAGTAACTAGGTATACTATATATTTAGCTACTTCAATTATATGTAATTTAGCAACCTTAGTTAAGTTTATTAGTTCATTTGTCAAAGAAAATAAAAATTATTAATAAGGAGATAAAAGAACAATAATAAATCAGTTAGTAAGTCTATTTTTTTTTTGAAACAAATAAACTTATGCCATTTCAATTAAAATAGAGTTAGAAATACAAATAGGAATAATATGATGAATATGGTGACTAGCAAAAGATTGTGCCGTCCGAGCTAGAGAGTGAGAAACACAATTGGCTTGTCGCCGAATGAAACTAACAGTACAGTTAGATAAAAGACTAAATATATGCTGACAAGATGAGACGATAGTGCCAAACTCCGTGGAGTGGCGGTGTCCCCCATTGAAAGCATCCACCACCTGCTTGCAATCAAGCTCAATGTCCACACCGTTGTAAGGTAGTTGCTGCACCCACCGCAATGTCTCAAGTATTCCAATTGCCTCAATTTCTTTAGGTGGAATATTACCCGAAAACCAAACCGTCTTCGCTTGTATAAACACACCAAGGTGGTCACGAATACACATGCCAATTCCACAAGCTGTAGTGGCCGAGAACAAGGCTGCATCGACGTTAATTTTCATCAGATCCATTGGCCGTTTACACCATGACAGAGGCCGCTTCCGCTCTGTTCTTTGGTGTGCGATTCACGCCCCCGAGCCACTCAAAAACCACCGTCCGGGCATCAACGAGAGCAAGATTAACCGATAAGTCATTAGAGTTCCAAACCATCTTGTTACGTCTCCGCCACAGGCACTAGAATATCGCTGCCAGATCTGTTTTGGCGTTAATATCCAAAGTTTCAAAGAAAAACAAACAACACTCTGAGCTCCCTTCTACACAAAAAGCAGGTTCAATTGCATCCCACATACCTGCTGTCCTCCACACTAATTGAGCCTTATTGCACCCAAAAAACGCATGCCATTCATTTTCAAGAGCATTGTTGCACATAGGACACATAGCGGTGCACGAAACTCTTTTTTGTTGAAGACGCACACGCACCGGTAATACTCCACGAGCAAATCTCCAAAGAAACAGCTTGAGCTTATTTGGAATTTTTAGACTCCAAATTAAGTTCCAGTTGCCCGCAACTTTGAGGTGTGAAGTGTCAACAATTTGGTCCATCGCTAAGTGGTAAGCCGATCGTACCGTATAGCGCCCATCCTTACTAAAATTCCAGAGCAGCTCGTCGGGTTCTCATTGTCAGAACCGAGGCATGTTGCGGATGGCGAAACTTCAAGATGAGAAAATGGAATTCAACAACCCAACATTCCAACTAGTGGCATTATTATGTAGCAGCTGGGAAAAAACAAAAGGTTGTTGTGTTGTTGTTTTGGAGTAGTAATGTAAGCATTGGCAGAATCTCTAAGCCAAGGATCTTCCCAAATACGAACACTAGAGTCGTCCCCGATCCTCCATCTCATACCTGCTTTGACTAGTACCCGTGAAGCGTAGATGCTACGCCAAACAAAACTTGGGCTATGGCCGATAGAGGCCCCCAAAAAGTCCCCCCGTGGGAAATATTTAGATTTGAAAATCCGTGAAACTATAGCATCTGGGTCGGTAAGTATCTTCCAACCTTGCTTCCCTAGCATTGCCAAATTAAATATGTGAAAGTGGCGAAAACCCATACCTCCATGTTCCTTGCGAATTGACAATTTGTCCCGCTTTAGCCAATTGATACCTCTTCCTTGACTCTCTACTAAGAGAACCCCACCAAAAGAATTGATCATACGCTCCATTTCTTCCCCAAGGGAGAGGTGGGGATAAGAAAGCGTGCTCATACAATAAGTAGGATCGCCAGTGCCACGAGTTTAAGACGCGTAGTGGGTCGGGCGTATATAGAAGTCAATGTGTAGATGTGTCGAGGCGTATGTGTTGAGGTGTAGATGTATCGGAGTATAAGTGTCGCCGTGTAGACGTGACGGGCGTAAGTGTATGGGAGTCGACGTGTAATTGCCGGGCGTAGAGTATGTATACCGGGCGTAGTTGCCGGCGAGGTGTATGTATGTCGGCTTAGTGTTGTCAAGGTGTATGAGTACCGGTGTAGTGTTTGTAGTGGTGACGGCGTAGGTGTCGACGCGCGTGGGTGTCGAAGGTCGTCGATTGTGAAGAAGTGTGGTGTGACGAAGGGTAGTTGTTGCACCCCGAAAAATCCGGTTTGGGTTTTTCAATGTACAACGTGGAAAAATTTTGAAGCCGCCACCAATATTTTAATTTTAAGACCAAAACATTGAAAAAAGGTCTTTTGAACAAGGCGGATGGTCTTTTGAAAACTAGAGATATAGGTTCGGGGTCGACATGTGTGAGGAAGGTACTAGCATCAAGACACGCCCTTTCTACCGAAAGGGAACCTCTAACTAAATGTGTGGTTTTAACATTTGATTTGAAAAATACCTAGATTTGCCTATTTATTTCTTGTTTGAAGATGAATGGGAAAACTTAATGAAATTTTTTATTTTTGGCGCTTGACGAGAGTTGGCCTCTCGCTCCTACGTATCTCCTGGTGCGATGGAGAATTCAAAGCTACGTAGTTCTTGGTTGTAATGAAAAGGTTTTTGTTTTTTATCTTTTAGTGAGTTTTCGAAATAGATTTGTATTCAAATAATGATTAAACTAACAAAGGTTATGGGTAATCACCGCTAAGTACTCTTGAAAAATGGGAGTCACCACCACTAGTCAGACGAACAAAGGTTCTGATTGACCGTTAGTAGCGACTCGTTTTTTATTTGATCTTTTGAAAATGATTTTCGAAAGAGATTAACTGGCACGAATGATCAAACTAACCAAAGTTATGGGTGACCATCGCTTATTGTTCTCATGACAACCAAATTAACAAAGGTTAAAGGTGATTGTCGCTAGTCACCATTTTCATGCTAAACTATTTAGAAAAGAAAACAATGAATGCAAGAAGATTTGGAGATTCAAGCACGGCACAATCATTGAAATCGAATCCTTAGGCAAGCAACAACATGGACATAACTTGCAACTAATCTCATTTGAATTCTTGAGCAAATATTAGCCTAGACTAAACATATTAGACCACAACACATAAATAGGAAAAGAAGGAACTTGAATTGGGCATTAAGCAAAAATGCAAGAGTAGGCAAGATTGAACCTAAATGCACATCTAATGGAAGATGCTAGGCGAGGACCATACTCAAACATTTCTACAAAACGCAAGGGAATCTAAATGCACATCTAGTGGAAGATGCAATGTAAAGAATGGACCTATCTAAGTATTGATGATACCACATGAGAGTAGACAAGGAAGTTGTAGGCACAAATGAATTCAAAAGAGTAGCCTCAAGTATGATCATTGGCAAACCATAAACAAGCAAGTCATCTTAGCAATCAAAGCATCAAAGTATGTTGAATCACTTTGGTCAATCCTCAACACTTAAATTAGAGTGCACAAGTGCACAAGTGTGAATCCTCTTGCCAATCATCAACAAAGACAAGTTTATCAAAGCGAGCATTTAGGAACAAACCCAAACCCTAAACATACAATCTCATTTGTTATTCACTAAGAAATTAAAAGGGGAAAGTTGAATCATCTAAAATCGTCTTCACCACTTTAAAACATGATGCACTAGGCATAAATGGGAATCATATGATTTATCATCAACAATGGACAATAATAAAACTAGAATACAAGAGCAAGTAAGTAAACACTAAAACCAAGTTGAATCACATAGAGAAATCCTCTCACTTTGGGAAAAGTGCACTAGGCACTAGTGAGAATCAACTTGCCTATCATCAACAACTAACGATAAGCAAGCTAAATCAAGATTTAAATAAACACAAAAACTAGGTTGAATCACATAGAGCAATCCTCTCACTTTGAGAAAAGTGCACTAGGCACTAGTGAGAATCAACTTGCCTATCATCAACAACTAACAATAAGCAAGCTAAAACAAGATTTAAATAAACACAAAAAACTAGGTTGAATCACATAGAGCAATCCTCTCACACTTTGAGAAAAGTGCACTAGGCACTAGTGAGAATCAACTTGCCTATCATCAACAACTAAAATAGCATTTAACACTAAAATGAAATACTAACAACAAGATTAAACATCATCAAACAAAGAACAACAAAATCTCATTAAAGCCAATTCTAACATAATATGCGAACTAAATAACACACGAAACAACATCTTTATTTCTCAACAAGATATAAAATCAACACAAAACAACATGAATCAATTTATTCAATGGTGAGAGGCGCCTTAAACACCCAAGCCTCCCTAAGTGCTTGTCCATAGTGTTTAAGGCTCCTCTCACCAACAACAACTAGCAAATCACATTTTTATGAGAGTATGCGAAATGAAGGAAAGAAAAAGTGTGTTTTTTGATGCAAAAATGTTGGAGACAATGCTATGGTTTTTAGAGTATACCTTAGAACAAGCTAGATTATGAAGAAAAGGAGAGCAAGAACACAAATGAAGAAGATACCCAAGTGATGATGATTCTTTAGTTTTAGTGAAGAATGGAGGTAGTATGTGAAAGAGGAATGGATTTTAGGTGAAATGATAGTGTTTGGGTGAAGGAAAACAAAAAGATGGATGGAGGAGGAGGAGAGGGGTTGTTCGGCCAAGGAGAGGGAGGAGAGAGAGAGAGTGTGTGCTAGGTTTAGTGTAGAGAGAATGAGCAAAAAAGGTGTGGTGTATGAAAATGAGAGGATATTTATAGAATTGGTGAAGGGCTAGGGTTAAAATGGTAATCAAGCAATAAAAGGGAATTAATATTCAGCTAAAAATAAAATGAAATAAATAATTGAACTTGGGCACCAAGCAAAAGGGTTATTTTGGTCATTGTTCTTGGGAGGTGCTCTAGGATTGCACCTTGATTTTGAATGAAGGGTTGAGATCACTTATCACATGGATTGAGGGTGGAGAGAAAACACAAAATGGAGAGGGAATGGGGAGAGGGGCTGATGAAATTCAAATGGAAAAGGGGGAGATTTGCCAACTTTTGCAAGTTGGCAATTGTACTATTTGTCCCCCATGTGCACAACATTATCTCTTCCTTTTTTTATTATTTTTTTCTTGATTATTCCATAAAAACTTTTGGGCTTCATCTTAGGAATCAATCATTGGGCCCAAAATTCCATGATATCACCATTCCCAAAATTGATTTTATACCTCACCTTGAAGGAAATTCCCATTTTACCCTTTCCTTGAAATTTGAATTTTTATGCAAATAATTAACATTCATGCGCATAAAAAATTATAATTAAGCACATTTTTCCTCAAATAATCCCCTGACAATTGTCCAGTGATTTGTGATGGAAAACTGTTTTTGCTGTGAAATGACCAAAATACCCTTTTTGACCCTAAAACCCTAATTTGCCCAAAAAGTGCATTCCAACCCTAAAAATGATTTCAAGAACCTTGGAATGACTTCTAGGACCCAAAATGCAGTGCATAAGGCTCTTCACTCTTTGATTTATTTATTTTTTGTGGAAACTTAGGGTTTTGACCTAAGCCGGACAAAATTGGGGTATGACAGCTGCCCCTCTTTATCTGGATTTTAACGAGGAATATGAATTGGCTGAAACATATTCCGAGGCAAAATAAAGATAAAGAACTCAAAAATTATACCAATTTTGTCCACTTGGGGAAATCCGAATTTTCTTTTTTCTTTTTTTTTTGTTTTTCTAATTTTTTTTCCGGAAAGATAGACACTTTCGTGTCGATGCGAAAACAGTAAATGAACACTGACGTGCAGACAGAAAAAGTAAAATGGGCACTTGCGTGCGAAGCGCGTAAATTGCCCAGTGCCGCCTAAAACTCAGTAATCCTTAAACGAACTCTTGACGAATCCGAGTTTGCACGTGGCTTTGAGGAGCACGCATCCTGAGAATCTCTAATCTTTCGAGCGGCATCGGGGATCGCACGCCGACCCGAATCGATATATTGATCAATGCACGCGGCCCATCAGATCTTAGGTGATACAACTATTCCGCTGAACCTCACATGGGCCGCGAGCCCATCGCGTTGCTCGTGACACGATGTGAGACCATGAACGAAGGAGCGTTGAACTCGATAAGAGCGATTTGAACTCCAAACTGCAATGCACGCTTGAGCGCCGAACTGAAAAGCATTTGAACTCCGAACTAAGGGAGCATTTTCTGGGAACTGAGTGCGAGGATTAACACAGAAGTATTTATCTGTCCTTTTACCTGCAAATGAGACGAACAAATGCATGCGATGCAAATGCCATGATTGCTTTTTGATGGGATGAATGTGATGTGATGCATGAGTTTCTTTTTGCTTGCATGAATTTTATTTTGTCTATGTGTGATGAATGCAATGCATGAGTTTCTTTTTCTGTTTTGCTCTTTTTCTCTTTCTTCTAGCTTCTCTTCTTTCTCTTCTTTTGCTAGTTGTTGCTCTTTTGCTCTTTTGGCTTTTCTCTTCTTCTTTTCTTTTGCTCTTTTTATGAAGTGCAGGTATGCGAATGCAAAATTTTGGTGTTTGATGATATGTAATGCTCTTGAAGTGCTGATTCTTGGAGCTAGGCATGAGGATTAACATCTTGTGTTCGTCCGCATTTTGCTTAGCAATGCAATGAATGACACATGTAATGCAAACATATGCCATGATTGATGTCTTGAACATTATGGAATGCTTTTGTTCTTTTGTATTTGCTTCTTCTTTGTGGTTTATGAAATGCAAATATCAACATAATGCTTTGATGAATGGAATGCTCATGTTCCGACTTCTGTTTTTCTTTTTTGCTTCTTCTATGAAATGCAAACATTAATATGATGCAATGCTCTGATGTTTGGTGCAATGATTTTTGTTCTTTTTCTTTTAATATGATGCCAATGCAATGAAAAGATTTCTGCTTTTTCTTCTTTACTATTTTCCTCTATGAAATGCAAGTATTAATATGGTGCAACTGACGTGGACCGTTTTTTTCTTTTTGCTATGTGATGAATGCACAAAATGTGAAGATGCAAGTGTAATGCTTTGATGCATATGCCATAATGAATAGATTGAAATGCCTAGATGCATGAGGTAAACATTTTTGTGACGATGAGATGCGAGACTTTGGATGCAAGGAATTGAGATGATTATTGACCATTCTGTTGAAAAAAATTGAATTTGATTCAAACTCCGGTGTTCTCAAGGTTTTTATTTACAAACAAGCTCACTTGTTTTCTCTTCCTTCCAATGACGACTGAATCTTAGATATCGCATGACTAACTTGTGTTCTCTCTCTTTGAAGCATTGTCTAGTAGGCATGCATATGAGTGCAAATGTGAATGAGTGAGTCAGTTAACTTGGGATTGGTTTAGAACATGTATGATAAGTGAAGGGATGTACTGCATACATGATTATTGCCGACGCTCATGAGGACCAAGGATGCAAGACCGCCTCGGTTCGGGCTTTTGATGAGTGAATAAGCTTGCCTCTGTCTGGTGGTGATAATGACTAGGGGTGTAGAAGATGATGAATTGGGAATGCTTCGGCTTTTGAAATGAAGGGTGGAGCAAAAGAGATTTTGTCTCAACCCATAAAGTTTGATGTTGCCCCGGTCATAACAAGGACAAAGCTACCCCAATTAGAATGACAAGACCTTGTTTAGGATAGTGAGTTGAGAGATTGCTCCGGTGAGGTTTTATAGAAATGAATGAGGTGAAGGAATGAGAACGCACTTGCCCCACTTTGGAATGACATTTCAAACGGTTTCTTTGAGTGAGGTTGTGAAAGGTGACAGAGTTATGGTGATGGTTATAAACTGAGGGTGATATATGAATGGGGGTGGGCAATGAACAAACCTCCCCAAAGTTGAGTGGAGTGAGAGGTGAAGGGAATGCCCCCTAGTACACACTTTTGGTCCTCTTTAAGAACAACTCAAATGCAATGAAAGTTTTGACTTTTTAGTATGAGGAGAGGCTCCACTTGGTGACCACTAGACCTTGTTTTAATGCAACACGAATGCATCTTGGAGTGCAAGTCCTTCTCCCTTTTTTACCAACTTTCTTTTTTTGATTGTTTGTTTTTTTTCTTTTTGAGCAGTTTTCTTTTTTCTGCTTGTTTGTTTTTTCCTTTTTGAGCAAACACGTCGTAAATAGATAAACTTATTTGTCCTAAGATTAAAACTTGAGAAAACGAAAGCAATTAGTCATTGATCGGAATGGACTTTTTAGGGTTGTAATGTGGAGAAGGGGATGATTGAGCTTAATGAAGTGTTTGGGGTTGATGGGGAGGATGGGTCTTATTCGGTGTTGGCCGATGATCAATGGTTTATGAAGGAAATGGTTATTAGGTTTGATGAGGTGTTTGAAGGTTAAACCCAATGAATTGAGGGCTTTTTTTTTGAAAGGGGAAATGATTGAACCCATTGAATTTGAGGGCCTGCCTTTCTGAAGGGGAGCTCTTATGCTTCATGGAAAAATGTATTGACTCTTAATTTATACTGCCTTTGTCTTCCTTTCTCCGTTTTGGGATTCTCCTTTTTGAAACTTTGTTATTCCCCTCCTTTTGTGAATTTTCTTTCCTTTTGACTTGGGTGAAAATGATATACCATCTTTGACGTGGAATTAACCCTCGCCTAGGGTGATGGGGATATCTTGGGCTTTTCTCGGCTTAAGATGGGTAACAAAGGGTATTTTTCCCTTCTCTTTGGGATTTTCTTGGCTTAAGGTGGGCAGGAAAGGGAATTTTTTGGATTTTGGATTTTCTTGAGGTTATGGAGAGATGACCAAATCTCATTTCAAATCCCGATTGCTTATTTCTGTAAGACTTAACTTTAGGACAATAATTTATCTATCTTCATGTGTTTGCTCTTTTCTTTTCCACCTTTTTTTATTTTTTTATTATTTATTTATTTATTTTTTGCCCTAATTTTTGCCTGGACCGCTCTTTGCGAGTTTTCAATCCACCGGGCGCTTTTTTTTCCCTAGGCCGCCCTTTGCGGGTTTTCAACCTAGCGAGCTTATTTTATCTTATTTATTTATTATATATATTTTTTTTAGAAAGACTTGCACTAAAGGAGTATGATATTGACAAGGAAAATTAGTGATCACAGAATTGCCCCAGCATGGAGGACTTAAAGTGTTAGAGAGAATGAACCAAAAAGTCAAGTATGCACTGATGGGAGAGAATATGCGCTTTATGGGTAGACGGGGCGGGATTAGACTTGGATGGGGAATGATGATAAATGAAGGAAATTGACTGACTCAAACAAGAGAAACTGCACGTGTCGGGCGCGTTCACTATAGGAATGCTTCACAGTGAGTCAACATTAGTTGGAACAATGAATTTTTTTTTTTTTTTTGCTTTCACTTTTGTCATGGAATGGATGAGATGCGAGTGCTTTTGAAAGAAATGCAAATGAGCTATTGATTTGAAAAAGCCGAGTGCCCTCGATTCACACCTTGAGTTTGCAACCAAGTAAGGATAAACTTTTTCAAAAAGAATGATTGTTTTGCAAGAACGTCTCGCTTCTCATCACAACTTTTATTTTATGCAATGAATGAATGAACAAATTATGATATGCAAGTATGATGCAAATGCGTGGAGAATGACCACTCGAAAAGTGTGGCTTATTCTAAATAATTTTGTTGTTTTTAATGCAAGACAAAATATGGAATGCCAATGCGAATGATGCAAGAATGATGCCCCTTTTTTTCAAAATGGTTTTTTGATTTTTTAGTTTTTTAGAGGCGAGACAAGATACGAAATGTCAATGCCCCTTTTTTGAATGATGAGAGATGCAAGAATGGTGATATGAGGCAACTGATTGTCGTTACTCTGAGTAACCTGCATGAAACATTGAGTGGATCCTGACTCAATACTTCACACAATATACTGAAACATTTCGACAATTAGTTGACTCAACTTAATTTCCTACTTGAAACTAAAACACGTGTGACTGGGTCAAAGTGCCCTCGATATCGTGAGTAACATCTCAAATTTGTAGTCGACAAACAAATTTGAGATATTACCCTTCGTCGTTCAAAGGTGCACTTCTACCCATTAAGCCATCACATGAGGAAATTTTTCTTTGTTTCGAAAGGATGCATGCAGGGAGAAATGATGTATTCGAACAAAGTGATGAGATTAATGAAATGGTGCATGAGTGCCACATTGACGCGATGTCTGCATTATTTGATGATGATTTTTTGTACATGCACCCGGATGAATGTGATGCTTATGCAATGCGGATGATAATTGCTTCTTGCTTTATTTTGTTTTTATGCAATGAAATGAAATGCATGATACTCACAATTATTTTTAACGCGTGGAAATGCATGCAAAATGAAACGTTCAAGTGCTTATTATTTTTTTTTATGCCATGAAAAAGGGAAAAGGGGTACATGCGATGCATTTTCTAAAATCTAGTAGAAAACATACATTTTTGGATTTTTGTTTATTTGTTATGATACGAAAGAGAAAAATAATAATGCATGCAGAAAATGGCGCGTTTGAGCTAAGGCTATATGAATAGCGGAATGATATATGCATGCAATATTGATGTGATGCCCACATTTATTTGATGACAGTTTTTGCATAATTAAGGATGACCAAAAATGCGATATAGATGATAACTGCTTCTGGTTTTCATTTTTCTTATGCAATGAAATGAAATGTGTGATGCTTACAATTACTTTCCTAATGCATGAGAGATATTGAATGGAGATGCATGTGAAATTAGACGTTAATGTTTATTTTTGATTTGCGACACAGAAAAGTATTAATGCGATGATGTGATATGAATGGACGACGGAGTGGGTGAATGAATGAACGAATGTGCATTTTGAATGAGGATGCCGTAAATTGCATCACTTGATGATTTTTCATGATTATGAACGAATGAAATACCATAGTGATGATAATTGTTTTTTTCAAAATTTTGTTTTATGTAGTGCATGATGCCATGATGCAAAGTGCGGATGATGATTGCTTTTTGTTTTATTTTTAAACAATAAAATGGAATGCATGATACTAACAATTATTTTTAGTGCGTGGAAAGATATGATTCTTATGAAAATACATGCAAAATGAGATGTTTGCATATATGATATGAAAAAGGAGAATAATACAAAGATGTGATATGTTTCTAAAATTTTTATGCGAGAAAGTGCATGATGCTCGCAAATGATTTTTAATGCAAGGGAAAACATGATTTATTTTGAATTGAAATGTATGCAAAATGAGATGGTCACATGTTCATTCTTCATGATATGCAAAAAGCAATAATGCATGAGACAGGTTCCTAATAAAATATGTTTTTTGGACTTTTTGACAAAATTAGGAAAAAGTTTAGTGAATGGAAACGCACCCGCGCGGGGAATGCACTCCCGAAAACCTAAATGAGATAGAGAAAAATGCGCGTATGAATTTTTATTTAGTTTTCCCATGTTATGCAATGCAAAGATGCTTTTTGTATGAGAATGAGGTTGATGATGCTACTTTACATGCATGTGAAAAGCAAAGTAAAAAGATTTTTTTTGGTTTGGTGATTGAATTTTTGAGAAAATACAAGATATATGTCACCTCATATAGATGTTTATGAAAATGAAAAAAGTACGTTTTTTGATTTTCGAAAATTCTTGAGGAAAAATGACTAAACTAGATGCAACAATGCAACACACAATTGGGAACGCCCTCAGACCTAAAAAGGGGGGAAAAAAACCTACGATCTAGGGCAATTTAAAGGTAATCCTCCCATGTAGCTCTGTTCACTCCCTCACAAGGCCACCAGAGCCACAGTCCCTTTCACAAAACTCCCCACAAATGCAGCAAACTGCTAGGTGTGAGACATCATGAAAGTGCACAACTCTGGTTGAAACTTTCGCAAGTAGCCAAACGGACAAAGGTCCTGATGGGCTCTCACTACTCGAATCCACTCTCCTAAATTTTTGCAGACCTGGGTTATGGTCCCACTTAAAACATGTAATCACAAGGTATAAGTGTAGTGTGTGTCAAGGGCATTTTCCCTAGCACTACCCCACCTGAAATGAAAACCGGAGCAGTCCAGACAATAGCAAGCAATAACATGTTGTCTACCCTAGGGTTCCATTCCTAGGATATCTACAAACAAGGATATTGCTTACCTTAAGAAGAGGAGCCAAGAAGAGGGGACATGATAGAATAGGGGGAAAGGTGCATTAACTTACCGAAGAAAGGGAGCGAAGAAGAGGGGATCATGGGGATTGGAAGAATGCATGGGCATAAGCAATAAAAGAAAAGGAGTAGAAGAGGAGATAGAGAACAAACATAGAAGAAGACAAATGCATATGCCTATAATCAATGATAAGAAAGAAAGGAAAAAAAGAATGAAGGCAAACAATGTATTAGTCAAATCAACAATACATTAAACCACACATTTTAATTAGTTAGGCTTGACCTCGCTCTTTTTTTTAAAAGGTCCCCAAAGGAAGTCGCCAATCATTGCACCCTAAAAATCCGGTTTGGGTTTTTCAATGGACAACGTGGAAATTTTTTGAAGTCGCCACCAATATTTTAATTTTAAGACCAAAACATTGAAAAAAGGTCTTTTGAACAAGGCGGATGGTCTTTTGAAAACTAGAGATATAGGTTCGGGGGTCGATTACGTGTGAGGAAGGTACTAGCACCGCACACATCCTTTCTATCGAAAGGGAACTTTTGCTTGGTGATTTTACTTTCGATTGAGGAACCCTCTAACTAAATGTGTGGTTTTAACGTTTGATTTGAAAAATACCTAGATTTGCCTATTTATTTCTTGTTTGAAGATGAATGAGAAAACTTAATGAAAATTTTTATTTTTGGCGCTTGACGAGTTGGCCTCTCGCTCCTACGTATCTCCCGTGCGATGGAGAATTCAAAGCTACGTAGTTCTTGGTTGTAATGAAAAGGTTTTTGTTTTTATCTTTTAGTGAGTTTTCAAATAGGACGAGTATTCAAATAATGATTAAACTAACAAAGGTTATGGGTAATCACCGCTAAGTACTCTTGAAAAATGGAGTCACCACCACTAGTCGACGAACAAAGGTTCTCGATTGACCGTTAGTAGCGACTGCTTTTTATTTGATCTTTTGAAAATGATTTTCGAAAGAGATTAATCGCACGAATGATCAAACTAACCAAAGTTATGGGTGACCATCACTTATTGTTCTTTGGAAAAAGACATTGCCACCAATGGCTAGAAGAACAAAGGTTCTGATTAGCCACTAGCAACAATGGGTTTAAAAATAATTCTTTTTTGTTATGAAAAATGCTAATGTTTATGGTTGCGAAAAAGATTTTTATTTGTTGCGCTTGACGAGAACGTGGCTCGCTCCTACGTATCCCAAATGGGAATCAAAGCGACGTAGTTCTGATGAGCCTTGAAAGTGAAAGTCTTTTTGCTTTGGTTTTGAAAAGTGAAGGCGTTCATAATGATCAAACTAACAAAGGTTATGGGTGATCATTACTAAAAACTCACTTAAATGCATGTAAAAATCTCTTTTGAAAAATGAAAGCCTTCATGATGACCAAACTAACAAAGGTTATGGGTGGTCATAACTAACAACTTGCCATAACTTTTGATGCTTAGGAAAATATGAAAACATTTTTTTTTGAAATTTAGGCTCTCATGACAACCAAACTAACAAAGTTTATGGGTGATTGTCGCTAGTCACCATTTTCATGCTAAACTATTTAGAAAAGAAAACAATGAATGCAAGAAGATTTGGAGATTCAAGCACGGCACAATCATTGAAATCGAATCCTTAGGCAAGCAACAACATGGACATAACTTGCAACTAATCTCATTTGAATTCTTGAGCAAATATTAGCCTAGACTACACATATTAGACCACAACACATAAATAGGCAAAGAAGGAACTTGAATTGGGCATTAAGCAAAAATGCAAGAGAGTAGGCAAGATTGAACCTAAATGCACATCTAATGGAAGATGCTAGGTGAGGACCATACTCAAACATTTCTACAAAACGCAAGGGCATCTAAATGCATATCTAGTGGAAGATGCAATGTAAAGAATGGACCTATCTAAGTATTGATGATACCACATGAGAGTAGACAAGGAAGTTGTAGGCACAAATGAATTCAAAAGAGTAGCCTCAAGTATGATCATTGGCAAACCATAAACAAGCAAGTCATCTTAGCAATCAAAGCATCAAAGTATGTTGAATCACTTTGGTCAATCCTCAACACTTAAATTAGAGTGCACAAGTGCACAAGTGCACAAGTGTGAATCCTCTTGCCAATCATCAACAAAGACAAGTTTATCAAAGCGAGCATTTAGGAACAAACCCAAACCCTAAACATACAATCTCATTTGTTATTCACTAAGAAATTAAAAGGGGAAAGTTGAATCATCTAAAATCGTCTTCACCACTTTAAAACATGATGCACTAGGCATAAATGGGAATCATATGATTTATCATCAACAATGGACAATAATAAAACTAGAATACAAGAGCAAGTAAGTAAACACTAAAACCAAGTTGAATCACATAGAGAAATCCTCTCACTTTGGGAAAAGTGCACTAGGCATTAGTGAGAATCAACTTGCCTATCATCAACAACTAACGATAAGCAAGCTAAATCAAGATTTAAATAAACACAAAAACTAGGTTGAATCACATAGAGCAATCCTCTCACTTTGAGAAAAATGCACTAGGCACTAGTGAGAATCAACTTGCCTATCATCAACAACTAACAATAAGCAAGCTAAAACAAGATTTAAATAAACACAAAAAACTAGGTTGAATCACAAAGAGCAATCCTCTCACTTTGAGAAAGGTGCACTAGGCACTAGTTAGAATCAACTTGCCTATCATCAACAACTAAAATAACATTTAACACTAAAATGAAATACTAACAACAAGATTAAACATCATCAAACAAAGAACAACAAAATCTCATTAAAGCCAATTCTAACATAATATGCAAACTAAATAACACACGAAACAACAATTTTATTTCTCAACAAGATATAAAATCAACACAAAACAACATGAATCAATTTATTCAAGGGTGAGAGGCGCCTTAAACACCCAAGCCTCCCAAAGTGCTTGTCCATAGTGTTTAAGGTTCCTCTCACCAACAACAACTAGCAAATCACATTTTTATGAGAGTATGCGAAATGAAGGAAAAAAAAGTGTGTTTTTTGATGCAAAAATGTTGGAGACAATGCTATGATTTTTAGAGTATACCTTAGACCAAGCTAGATTATGAAGAAAAGGAGAGCAAGAACACAAATGAAGAAGATACCCAAGTGATGATGATTCTTTAGTTTTAGTGAAGAATGGAGGTAGTATGTGAAAGAGGAATGGATTTTAGGTGAAATGATAGTGTTTGGGTGAAGGAAAACAAAAAGATGGATGGAGGAGGAGGAGGAGAGGGGGTGTTCGGCCAAGGAGAGGGAAGGAGAGGAGAGAGTTGTGTGCTAAGTTTAGTGTAGGAGAGAATGAGCAAAAGGTGTGGTGTATGAAAATGAGAGGGTATTTATAGAATTGGTGAAGGGCTAGGGTTAAAATGGTAATCAAGCAATAAAAGGGAATTAATATTCAGCTAAAAATAAAATGAAATAAATAATTGAACTTGGGCACCAAGCAAAAGGGTTATTTTGGTCATTGTTCATGGGAGGTGCTCTAGGATTGCACCTTGATTTTGAATGAAGGGTTGAGATCACTTATCACATGGATTGAGGGTGGAGAGAAAACACAAAATGGAGAGGGAATGGGGAGAGGGGCTGATGAAATTCAAATGGAAAAGGGGGAGAATTTGCCAACTTTTGCAAGTTGGCAATTGTACTATTTGTCCCCCATGTGCACAACATTATCTCTTCCTTTTTTTATTATTTTTTTCTTGATTATTCCATAAGAACTTTTGGGCTTCATCTTAGGAATCAATCATTGGGCCCAAAATTCCATGATATCACAATTTCCAAAATTGATTTTATACCTCACCTTGAAGGAAATTCCCATTTTACCCTTTCCTTGAAATTTGAATTTTTATGCAAATAATTAACATTCATGCGCATAAAAAATTATAATTAAGCACATTTTTCCTCAAATAATCCCCTGACAATTGTCCAGTGATTTGTGATGGAAAACCGTTTTTGCTGTGAAATGACCAAAATACCCTTTTTGGCCCTAAAACCCTAATTTGCCCAAAAAGTGCATTCCAACCCTAAAAATGATTTCAAGAACCTTGGAATGACTTCTAGGACCCAAAATGCAGTGTATAAGGCTCTTCACTCTTCAATTTATTTATTTTTGTGGAAAATTAGGGTTTTGACCTAAGCCGAACAAAATTGGGGTATGACAGTAGTGTAGGTGTGCCGAGGTGCAGTGTGGTGCACCAAGGTGCAGTGTGATGCGCCAAAGTGCAGTGTGGTGTAACGAAGGGTAGTGTAGGTGTGCCGAGGTGCAGTGTGGTGCGCCAAAGTGCGGTGTGGTGTGACGAAGGGTAGTGTAGGTGTCGAGGTGCGTGTGGTGCGCCAAATTGCAATGTGGTGTGACGGCGGGTAGTGCATGTGTGCCGAGGTGCGCGTGAGAGTGTGCGAGAGTGCTTGCTTTTGATGCCGTGGTAGCGCAGTTGTTGCTAGGCCAATTTTGGGTGTTGTTTGGGTGCCGAGTACGCCTAAGTTGTTGAATCGTGGAAGCCAGCTTGGTCCTTAGGTGACGCTTGATCCTTAGGTGACATTTAGTCCTTAGGTGATGTTTGGTCCTTAGGTGACGCTTTTGGTCCCTATGTGACGGTGAGGTTGACGTTAGCCATAGAGCTATTTATTTTGGTGTCGATGTGTCCGATGTGTTTGATGTTAGCCATAGCGCTAGTGACCGATGTGTTTGATGTTAGCCATAGTGCTAGTGATCGATGTGTTTGATGTTAGCCATAACGCTAGTGATCGATGAGTTTGATGTTAGCCATAGAGCTAGTGACCGATGAGTTTGATGTTAGCCATAGAGCTATTGACCGGTGAGTTTGATGTTAGCCATAGCGCTATTGATGATGTTTTGGTGAATTAAATGACGATGTAATGACAGTGTAAATGACGGATATGGGCTTCGGCCATTATATCAAAATGACGGAGGTAAATCCAGTGACGGTGTTAATTCATACATGATGTGATTGTTTGTGGTTGATGCATTGTTCATGGAGTCACATGCCTCATATGCATCAAAGCGACAGATATAGGCTTCGGCCTCGATATTGTAGACTTCGGTCTTCATATCAGTGACGAATATAGGCTTCGGCCTGGATGGTACCACATGCATTATACCCTTGGTGTTGGGTTGCATTCATGCATATACTCATACAATTGGTGATGTTCTTGATGATTATGAGTCGGTGTGTCATAACTTGATGATGTGTGTTTGTCTAGTGAGTAGGGTGTTTCTAGTTGCCTTTCTCTAACATAATGTTTATCATACATTTTATTATATGTGTTGAGACTCACCCTTCCGATTTCTATGTTGCTTCTCATGCCCAAGAACGCAAGTGTGATCCCGAGTGAAGGTACTTCCTTCCTCACCGTTTGTGGCGCGCTTGCTCGATACGTACGTAGCACCTGGGGACGAGTAGTTATTAGTTGTTTCAATTTAAGTTGTTGAACTATAATTTAGTGATGTATGACTTGCTTAAGGAACCGATGTTTTGAGGGTTCGCCCCATTTAAGTCGTGCTATGTATCACGCAATTATATTTATTAGTGAAAAGTATTGTTGACTAGATTAAAGTGAAGTTTGGTGTGAACGTAACATTCCTCTTGAGGATGTATTTCTAAAAGAAAACGATTTTCAACTCGATTTTAAATTAAATTACCGTTGAGAAAAGGGGGTGTTACACTATCAACCACGACGTCCCCAAGATAAAACAGCCCAGTTACACTGTTACGAATTTTCACTGCACTGTGAGAAATTCGGTCTAGAAATACACCCTCAATATGCTTTGTAAAAACCACTCTATATGGTTTATGAAAAACCACTCTTAGCTTGAAAATACTCCAAGCTTTCGTAAAGAACCGTAAAATCGCTTAGGGAAGAGAAAAAAGCTTGAAGAGAAAATTCTCGATCTTATGGAGCAACGGCTCCATCATAAAAAAACCGTTGGAAAATTATTAAAAACGTTACGGTATTAATTGAATTTTCCGTTACACTTTTGACTTGACTTGGTCAAAAATAAAATAATTTTCCGGCGCGTGTGTGGTCACTTTGTGTGTGTCCTCACCCATCCACAAAATTGGGTACCCTCAGGGCCCACCCAATGAATGAGGTTCCCACTTATAAACACTCACATAGTGTTCATTCCAAGCAATGTGGGACTTTTTCAATTCACACAATTCATTGAAATTTCCAACAATTTGTTTTCAATTTAATCCAAAAGTTGTTTTTTTACCGTTACACAAACATCATTTTAATATTTGTTATTAGGCTTAAATATATGTTACCCCCTGCAAATATACCAATTATCCATTTACCTCCTGTAAAAATAAAACTTTTAAAAAAGACCTTACAAATATAAATTATTTCTAGTTACCTCCTCATAGATTTTGTTAACAACGTTAAGTGTAAATATATGTTACCCCCAAATAAATATGTTCATTATCCATTTACCCCTAGCGTAAATATATGTTACCCCCTGCAAAAATTCTCATTATCCATTTACCCCCTGCAAATATGCTTATTATCCATTTACAACCTTGCAAATAATAAGTGCTTCAACATACACTTAACGTTGTTAACAAAATCTAACAGCAGGGGAGTAACTAGAATAATTTATATTTGCAAGGTCTTTTTTAAAAGTTTTATTTTTACAGGGGGTAAATGGATAATGAGTATATTTGCGGGGAGTAACATAAGCATTGTTATTATAAAACAAACTAGGACACAATCCCGTGCCTACGCACGGGCGACCATGAAACTGTAAACAATTATCTTCTCCCAAGATATATACACGGGGCGACAAGAATAATTTTTAGCCATACAGATTAGTAATTTATTACTCTGATCTACGTAGTATATTTTGCCCTCTTATCTAAGCTTTCCAAAATGTGTAGGCCTAGAATGTTATTTGATACAAGCTATGGCCTAAAAATAATATGATAAAGATAATTCACTAAAAATAATCATGTATTATTGGTGTTAAAAGCGCTTACAATATATTAATTTAGTCATTGACTTTTTCAAAAGTATTTTAATTTAGTCATTGATCCTAAACCCTAAACCCTTTACAAAATATTGACCATTTCTCACTTACATATGATTTGACCGTAAATATTTTAAAGTTCATCGTATTTACCTTCCAGAGATAGATACGATTTTCAAAGACATTTCGCATCGTATTTATCTAGATACGATTTCCTCCCATAAACTTAAAAATAGTAAGTCGTATTTATCTTCATAAAACATAAATTCGATTTTCCATAAAAATCGTGATCGTATTTACCATATTCTCGAGATAAATAGGATTTTTTTAATTTATTTGGTTTTCGCTGATGAAAACGTATATAGGTAAATACGACTTTAAAAATATAAATTGTATTTACCTATTACAAACATAAATCGATTGGTTCAATTTTGTCAAGGGTATGTCCGTCCCAAAAATATAGAGTGGGGTATATTGGTAAACAAGCTAAAAAAAGAGTGTTGGAAAAAAAACATAAAAATCGTATCGTATCTACCATATTCTCGAGATAAATTGGATTATTTTTTTAAAATTTATTTGGTTTTCACATCGAAATCGTATATATAGGTAATTACGACTGAATAAATATAAATTGTATTTACCTATTACAAACATAAATCAGATTGGTTCAATTTTTGTCAAGGGTATGTCTGTCCAAAAATATAGAGTGGGGGTATATTGGTAAACAGTTAAAAAAAAGAGTGTTGGAAAAAAAAATTGTCAGGGGTATGTCGGTCCA
Organism: Oxytropis ochrocephala; assembly: GCA_020916435.1. Lineage (NCBI taxonomy): Eukaryota > Viridiplantae > Streptophyta > Magnoliopsida > Fabales > Fabaceae > Oxytropis > Oxytropis ochrocephala. The sequence goes on along the minus strand of CM037093.1, from coordinate 58,000,576 downwards.
AAAATATAGAGTGGGGGTATATTGGTAAACAGTGGGGTACAAAATGAGGGGTACATTTTGATAATAAAAAGTGTTGGACAAAAAAATTGTCGTGGGTATGTCGGTCAATAAATATAGAGTGGGGATATATTGGTAAACAGTGGGGGTACAAAATGAGGGGTATATAGGTAAATGGTGGAAAAAAAATTTCCCACCAAAAGTGCCTCTAAAAGTCGATATACTCTTTATATATAGGGATCTAGGACACACGCCCGTGCTATGCACTGAGAGAGGTGATTAATGCGCTACTGTATGTAGTTTCAAAAACATCAACATTATATAAGGGGGGCATAAAAATACGCAACACACATATATAAGACGAAGAGGCAACAATAACCCTTGGTGGAATGAGGCAACAATGTCGGTCTAAAAATATAGAGTGGGGGTATATTGGTAAACAGTGGGGTACAAAATGAGGGGTATATTGGTAAATGGTGGGAATAAAATTTTCCCACCAAAAGTGGGGAAGTCAACGATTGTGTATTAATAGTTCTCGGATAGAGTGGGGGTATATTGGTAAACAGTTGAGTACAAAATGAGGGGTACATTTTGATAATAATAAAAAAAATTGTCAGGGTATGTCGGTCCAAAAATATATAGTGGGGGTATATTGATAAACAGTGGGGTACAAAATGAAGGGTATATTGGTAAATGGTAGGGCACAAAATATAGAGTGAGAGTATGTTGATCCAAAAATATAGAGTAGGGATATATTGATAAATAATGGGGTACTAAATGAGGATATATTGATAAATGGGGGGAAATAAATTTTTGCCGCTCAATACGTGATTTTTCACGTTCCTGCCTTAATAAAGAGGGGATGAACAAAATTCGTTGTGGCATTTTTAGTTGGTGGCCATTTTTTATCATTTGATATTTTGTCAAAAATCAAAAGATAAGCATGCTACATGATATGGCAGTGGCATTGTTTTTTGTACGACAGAAGAAGTTGAATTGGGAGGAGGAAAGTCATTTGATAGAAATTATGTTTTAGCTAAATTCGATTATAGATTTTAGTAGTTAGAAAATAAGATTTTAGTAGTTACCAAATAGTAAGGGTAATAAATAAATAAAAATTTGTAATTGATTTCGCCTTCTTTTTTGTCCCAAATAATAGAGTGAAAATTTTGTTCTGTTTCATCGTAAAACACTCGAACAATAAAATGAGAATTTTATTTCATTCCGCTCCGCTTCATTTTATTCCATTCTGCTCAGCAAATTTTAAACTATCCAAACATGATCATTTAAAAAGAGGGGTGTGTGAGTGGAAAAAAAAATATCTAAAACCCAATCCATTCCTTTTAATAAAAAATGGAAAATGGAAAATCGGAAATTTATTTTTCAAAACGGTAATTTCCATTTCCAGCATCTTCGCATATCCCAGGCTCCCAGCAGGCCGACATCGCATTACCATTTCGAGCATCAAACCTTTGCACTGCAACCCATCCATCATATAGGTATTTGGAGCATTTCTGCAATTTGGGATTCAACACACGCTCAAAGGTACTCCATATCACGATTTGCTTCAGTCTCTCTCTCTCTCTCTCTCTCTCTCTCTCTCTCTTTTTTCTGTGATAATTTCAGTTTTTGCATAACTTCCTCTGTTCTTGATTTTGATAGATTTAGGTTTTGTTTAATTCAAATCTTGATAGTGAAAGAGGATTTTCAGAAGCATAAATACTTCTCCAATTGTTTACATATGTAAATATCCTATTTCTATTCTGTTGGATTTGTTGATACTCTTGAAGTTGATTAGGTTTAATTTTCAATACATCTTTGTTGGAATACTTTTAATATGACAATCTATTAGTGAATGCTCCTTCATTTCACATTAAATCACTTGTTTAAGGTTTTATATAAGTAAAACTAGTAAATGACTGTGATTATTATGAAAAACTAACTGTATTTGTGGGTGTTTATTTGTTTTAACAAATTTTCTACTATTAGTGGTCTTTACTATTTTGATCGGTCAAGATGAGTGGTTCTAATGACTTCTCAGCCTCCGAGACAGCAGAACATGTTGTCTCTACCCTCCACCTACCATCTCTACTGCTCGCAACATGTTGCCGCTGTGCTATGAAGCGCGTAGGAATCAGTACAATGCTTGGGGTTCATGACATTATGTACTGACCTATGATATTATGGTTTTTTAGACTTTAATTATAACATCTAGTAACTTTCTTCATATCCACTCAGTTAAAGAATAGGAAAATTGGTGGCTGTTATTTTGGCATAAAATGTAAAATACGGATTGACAGTGAAAAGCAGTTTTCAAGAAGCAGGAAACTGTTCTTGGCACTGAACAAACCTATTTTTAGAAGCGGCAAACCTTATTTCGTTACTGAAAACCTGTTTTCAGAAATGGAAAACCGTTTTCAAAATGGTAAACTGGTTTTCGGAACTGAATTGGTTATGTTCGGTTTAGAACCGTTTTATGGATGCGAAACGGTTTTTTGAAAATTAGTTAACTCAAACTGGATTTGAAAGATGTATGGTGTGGTGTGGTATGGTTTTTGCACCATGCAAACCCCTAAGTGGAGCACAACTCGGCAGCATTTTTCTCCCTCACCTTACACTCAAAGTCAAAAATCCCACAGAAAATAGGAGAATACCTGTATCTCCTGCTGATGCTACATGTGGTGCTGCCTAGTTCTTCTTGGAGGAGGAGATCGACAGCTAGAGAGAGCCGGTGGTACTATAGTGCGGGGTGGAAGTGAAAGACAACTATTAGGAAAAACCCAAGTCCCACATTGATTAGAGATATGGTCCCAAAAGAGTATATAATGAAAGGGCAGCCCTCATCTTACAAGCCAGTTTTGTAGGGTTGAGTTAGGCCTAAACCACATTCTAAGAACAACAAAAACAATTTGAGGGTGCACGAGTTTGAGAGCATGAGATGTTAGGGACTTGGGGTTGTTCTGAATCTGATTGGAAAATGTGAGTTTTTTTTGAGATTTTATCCATCTACTGAAAAGAAGAATGTGTTGTTTTGATCTTTTAGGGATAACACATTTTTGTCGCGGCCGTTGCGGTTGTAACAACGTTTCGCCAGTGGCCGCTATGGCCATAACGGCGCTTCGCTGTGTTTTTTCCCGTGATTTTCATTCACTCTGCTGTAGCGGTGAAAAACAGAAACGGAGGCTACCGAAACCGTTTTGTCATGGATGTTTTGCGGTATCATTCCGTTTTTTCAAACCTTGCTAAGAGCCCCAAACATAGAAAACTTGTTTTTTATTCATGACATTTTGCTTCTATATCCCCCTTTAGCATTGTAGTAGCTGTTTGAGTGGTTGTGCTTCTTTTACCTTTTGCTTTCCCTGCTATCAGTAAGTACTAAGTGTTTAAGCCTAAAGACATGCCTGAGATGCTTGTCCCAATCTGAAATCTGAAACCTTGATTTATTTACAGGATTAGTTATTACAATATAAGCTCTTTGATCCCCTTTTTGTTTCGAAGATAACTGCAAAGTACTTTTCATTTCTTCCCTTTTATTCTGCCCCATTCATTGGTTCTTATTCACTTATTTGATAATTGTTTCCTATTTTCCTATTTTAATATAAAATGTTATTGTTGATCCCCCCTACCCCATAATTTACTATTGATTCTGTGTTTGATCTGGACAACTCTTGCAACAATGTATTGTTTCAATGTCAGATACATTAAAAAGTCTGGCATGTCCTTTTAAATTTTTTTCATTTGACTTTTTACTGGCTAATCCTAGATTTATTTGGTCAAATTCCTCTTCAAATTTTTGCAGGTTGTGCTGAGGTTTAACTGGTCCTTGAAACAAATTACATAGTTTTGCAGAGAGAGAATGGGTTATATTGGGTCTCATGGTGTTGCTGCTCTGCATAGATACAAATATAGTGGTGTTGATCATTCTTACATGGCAAAATATGTACTACAGCCCTTTTGGAGTCGCTTCGTTAATCTTTTCCCCCTATGGATGCCGTGAGTACTTTTTTCATTTCAACTAAAGATATTTATTTGTTATAACTTGATTATTTATATTAAAATATATCTCTTCACTCTGAGGATGATAAATCATATGAACTTTGTTTGGGAAAATTGAGTTTTATTATTCTATGGAAACTTTTCTCCTATTTATGTAAAACAATATGTTATCATTGTAATACTATCATTTCCAATTTGAATGAGAACACACAAAGTAAGGCGTAGTCTTAGGCTTTGTTTCGGAGTTAGGAGGGAAAGAAGGGGGAGGGCGCTTTGGGGCGAGAGGAGGGGAGAGAAAGGAAAGGGAATCCATCATCTTGTTTGGGAGTGCTTTTGAAGGGGAGGGGAAGAGAGTGCTGATGACTAATATATTTTTTGTTTTCAGAGTATTTGTTAGGCCCTTGTTTAATTCAAATTAGTTTATTTGTTAAAGTTTGTTTTGGTTGTTAAGTGGTTGTTAAGGGGTGGTTAGGGATTAGTTACTTAGTTTGTTTGGGTTGTTAGGGAAGTTATGATAGTTGTTATATTTGTTGAGGTAGTTATTAATTGATTAGCATATTTCTCTCTACCCCCATGTATTGGAAGCCTATATATATTAAGGCTTCCACCCCCTTTGAGATATCTTAGAATTCCTAAAGTTTAGTCGTGACCTGTTAGGGTTAGAGTCCTGGTGAGGCCGGAGGGTGGGGACCCTTATCTCTCCAATTCTATCCATTCAACACATACCAATAATATTCTACTTTCTTCCCATTTTCCTTTCTTTAATCTAATTTCCAAGGCTTTCAATTGCATATTTTCGGTCAACGTTAGGCTAGGTGCCCGCGATGTTTGAAGAGAAACCTCAAATCTTCGATGGCACGGGAGATGCCCGCGAGTGGCTAACCCAATGCGACGATCGGCATTTTGCACCAACAAAGTCAAGGAAGATAGGAAAGTGATACTGAGCGACAACATGGTTTTTGAATTTAGAGACTTATAAATGGTGGCTCTCTATAAGGGATGGCTACCCGAATGCTACATGGGAAACTTTCAAAAGGGCTTTCATTAATAAGTTCATATACAAGAATATGATTGAGAGATTGGATCGGTTAGTTGAATCTATAGGATCATCGCAAGAAAGAGCCTTGAATAAACCAGATGGAACAATTTTTGGTTTGAGACAAACCAAGAATCGCTTCTTGATCTCAAGAAGAAAAACGATGATGATAAGAAAGTGAGTGGTAGGCGCGAAGATCGGAAAGTGCAGCCCACAAATTTGGTCCAAGGACAATATTAATCGAGCAATGAAGATGTTGGGAATTACAACCGTGAAAAAGCGAAGAAGAAAAAAAATGGGGCGTAATTTCAAGCATACAAATTAGGTGGCGGTTTCGCAAGAAACCGATTATGATATTCGGGCTCAAGAAGATGTTCAAGAACGAGTGGGTCGTGTGTGATGGAGACCTCTAATCGAGCAACGAGGACGCCACCGGCGGGTCTAATCGCAACACGAGCCACGAACGAAAAGCTAGGCGCCGATCACGCATGCGAGACAAGAAGTGGGCCGCCCACCGCCCAAACCACCAGACGCCCCCAACGAACACGAAGGCACCTAATGCTTGAAGAAACCTCGAGGACAAGGCCAAGCTTTAGAAGGATCTCTAATCAACCTCGAGGACAAGGTTGGTTTTCAACCCGAGAGTATTGTTAGGCCCTTGTTTAATTCAAATTAGTTTATTTGTTAAAGTTTGTTTTGGTTGTTAAGTGGTTGTTAAGGGGTGGTTAGGGATTAGTTACTTAGTTTGTTTGGGTTGTTAGGGAAGTTATGATAGTTGTTATATTTGTTGAGGTAGTTATTAATTGATTAGCATATTTCTCTCTACCCCCATGTATTGGAAGCCTATATATATTAAGGCTTCCACCCCCTTTGAGATATCTTAGAATTCCTAAAGTTTAGTCGTGAGCGGGTTAGGCCGGAGTCCGGGTGAGGCCGGAGTCCGGGTGAGGCCGGAGGGTGGGGACCCTTATCTCTCCAATTCTATCCATTCAACACATACCAATAATATTCTACTTTCTTCCCATTTTCCTTTCTTTAATCTAATTTCCAAGGCTTTCAATTGCATATTTTCGGTTAACGTTAGGCTAGGTGCCTAACAGTATTATACTAACATGGGAAGGGTTTGGAGTGTTTTTTTAAAACCCTCCAGAGTTCTCCAATACAATTTTTGAGGCATGTTTAGAGGGAATGGAAAGGAGGATAAAGTTTCTCATTTTTGAATCATGAGATATAAGAATATCACATTAAAGAATATTTGTTTGAAATAAAATTTTTATCCTCCCGTTGCTTTATCTCCAAATCCAACACACCCTTAGATATTTCATAACCTTTTCCTATATCCACAATTTATGTTCTTGGTTTATATGCAAAACGACTGCTTCATTTGCTTTGCTTGTGTTCACTTTATAACTTAGAACTGTTTTAAATAGCTATAGCTGTCATCAGAAGTTGAAGTATCCCTTATCAGAACATTAAAGATTTTATTAACATAGATGCACTGTCATTTGCCTTTTTTTTCTTTCTGTAATATCAGGATAAATAACTTCCTATTGCATAAGGTTTGTGTAATAAATAAATAAATAACGTCTGTTAGATTGAAATCATCAGCTAATATGTCATTGTTCTTAGTTCACCTCCTGATTGTTAGTAGTTATTTGTTTTGCATTTTCTAGCTTTTTTTTTACCACATACACTCTGTTTTTAATTTCTGAATTCACTAACTCATACTTTTTTCTGTTATTTATCCTCATCACTTGGCATTTTGGCATTCTGCGATATTTTGCAGTCCAAACATGGTACGCCTTGCTTCCTTTTTTACTGTAGTATCACCTGTAATTGTTTCTGTTGTAAATCATGAGCTATATCCTTGGCACTGATATTTCTTGTTTGCAGATAACTTTGATGGGATTTATGTTCTTACTATTATCTGCATTGCTTGGATATGTGAGTGCAACCCTAGTTCATTAATCTTGCATTTTCGTGAAGTTGAAGTTATAATAATAGTGATAATTTTCAAATGCTTCACATTAATTTTTATTTTCTCAAATGATTAATTAAACTTAAAATTCTTAATAACATGTATATGAAGTGTTTCAAGATTGCTAATGCTGGTTAATTGATGCTTTATTGATATTTTCTTTTGTGGAAGATTCCTGAATTCACTATGCTTAAATTTCATTATTTATCCAGATATACTCACCTCAGTTGGACTCCGCTCCTCCTAGATGGGTTCATTTCGCACATGGGCTACTTCTGTTTTTATACCAGGTTGGTTGTGCTCACTTACACTAAAGCTTTCTGCTGGGTAGCTCTGTTTTGCTGTCTTGATGGTAACTGATCATAATAAAGTTTTATACTCAAATGTATATTTGATCATTGAAAAGGACGTCTTTTGGAATTAGTTCCTATTTTATTTTTAGTCCACATTTGACAAAACAGTGTGCTTTTAGTCCTTTTTTTTTTGGTATAAGACTCAATATCTAGCAATCACATCCGACTCTCACTAATCCCAGTCAAGGTGAGTGGGCCCATAAAGGGTTAGAACTCTTTTTCAGCACCTCTTCTAATCTTCACTAGAGACTGAAAGCACATGCTTTTATTAGGGACTAAAACACCAATTTCCTTAAATCTACGATGACAATTGAAGGCTTTGTGCCCATACTTGTAACATAACTGGTACGTAGGGCGAGGACCACCATTACCACCACCACCATGACCTAGCGTTGACCTCCGCAGTCCGAAACTTGCATTGCTTACAACCAAAGACACAAGAGCATGGATTTTGAAATTGGCGCTAAGAGCTACCAAAATAACATCTGATCCTGAACCAACCAGTGTTGATAAGCATTGATGACTAGATTAAGCTCTTGATCACTTTCAGAAGCATACTTCACTGGAATGAGAGTATTAACGAGAAATTGTTGAAGCTTGTCTATATAGTAATAACTGCTTCAACTTGGTGCTGCCACTGCAGGAAGTTTTTCTCACCAAGCTTCATCAAAAGAACATGAGCGAAGTTTGTCGATGCTAGAGAGACAGTAGTTCCAGTTGGCGCCGCATGGTAATTGAAAAAAGGATTCCAAGGGTTTGATCTCATACAACCGGCCATGAGCATACAACCGGCCATGAGCATACAACCGCCCATATGAGATTAAATCAAAAAGCTTATGAGCTGAGATTGGATTACAAATCCCACACAGAAATAACAGTCATTATCCACAAAGATGGAGTAAAGACTGTTCAGAGTCAGACACTACTTACCTGTCATTATTTCACTTTTGAATTCAGCATATGATGGGTTTATGTTAAGAGTCTCACATCGGATGTGATATGTCTTGAATATGAGTTTATAAGTCGGAGGCATCCCTCACTCTACAAGCCGGTTTGGTAGGGTTGTGTAAAGTCCAACCCAAATTCCAAGAGTTTATATACAAGAGCTTGTTAGATTTAATAGAATAACTACTTAACTGCTCATAACAGAAAATGCTGACTTAGTACTTTCTGTAATATGTACAACTGCCTACATAACTTATACTATACTCTAATACATGCTAGACTTTCGATGCCGTTGATGGGAAGCAAGCTAGACGAACAAATTCTTCAAGCCCATTGGGGGAGCTGTTCGATCATGGTTATTTTCCTGCACCTTGTTTTTCATTATATTATTTTCTAATTACGTCTACCTGTATGTCACTAATGAGGATACTTTCAATTACATTGCAGGGTGTGATGCACTTGCATGTACGGTATGTCTTTTTTTAGCTTTGGCTATTGTTTTCAAACCATTAAAAGAAAATAATAAAGACAATCATCTTCGAGAACTTCTTTTCAGTTTGAAGCACTTGCTTTTGGGAGCACAACCATGTGTGGAAGAAGTACATTCTGGTGGTGGCTAATGTCTGCAGTTACATTTTATGGTGCAACCTGGGAGCAGTAAGTTATTATGTTCAATTAATGTAGGGTAGATGACATGTTGTATTACATTGTTTTCTTAACAATGTATTTAAGCTTCAATTAAATATCTGTCTGTGGAGCACTGCACTAAAATTTGTTTTAACTATCCTTCAATTAAATAAAGGATGGTTCTGACCGAGTTGAAATACTCGGTCAAAATTATTTTTTAAATGACTCTGGAAAATGATTATACGTTCTTCTCCTATTTGTACTTTTGTATTTGAATGGATATATCATATTCTTAAGCCTGCTTCTATTATTTTGGCAATTCAGCATGATTACACACTTTAATACCATATTCCATATATACTTTTAGGCTTGGAATATTGATCTTCTTTTAAATGATGGTTTGGGTGCAGCTTTTTCACCAATACACTTATACTGCCTGTTGTAAATGGACCTACAGAGGGCCTTATGCTAATATACCTCAGTCATTTTTTCACTGCTATTGTGGGTATGTTCTATCTCTCAGTTTTTTATTTATTATATATGCTTAATATCCAAATCCCATAATTGCTGGTGTTGGTGTTGCAGGTGCTGAGTGGTGGGTTCAGCAATTTGGGAAGTCTTTACCATTTTTGAGTTGGTTGCCTTTCATTGGGGGTAAGCGTAAGACTGTCCATCATTATATGGTGTTCTCTCTAGATTTGGGACAAGTGCTTAGATGTCCCTGGTCATGAAAACAAGATTGTATTTTTGTAATTAAAAGTGAAAATAAAAATTAAAAGCTGAAATTTTCACAAATCAACTAGGCCGCTCTTGTAGATTGTTTAGTTATCTGATGTATTTGAAAGCAGTGTTATCAAATCGGGATACGTATCGTGTATCGTTAAGCCCATTTTCTGATTCGTGTATCGTATCGTGTATCGTATCGTAAGATACATGAACAAAAAAATATATAACATTTTTGACTAAATCCAAGTAGAGTTAGCAAAAAAAACATGAACTTCAAAATAATTCAAGTCATAAATAAACATAACAAGTGTTTCAATCAACCCCTCCAAAACACATCATCTACCTATAAGTAAATCCACATGAACTTCAAAATAATTCAAGTCATAAATAAATGTAACAAGTGTTTAATTCAACCCCTCCAAAAAACACCATGTAACTATGATCGACCCATGTAATATCTACCACTTTTTTCTTCTTTGCTTGACTCATAGTGAAAGTAATTGTGAAACAACAACAGTTATGTTCTAATACAGACTACAGAGTAAGCAAAGGAACGAAATAACGCATTATTTCACTAGTGAGACGTCTCTGCTTGATAGTAACTAGTGATAGAACATAACCTATTAATAGTTGTTGTGATAGAACAGAAGCATGCTGCAATATATCAAAGAACGAAACAAATTTGAACAGAAGCATGCTGTAATAGTTGTTTGTAATAAGACAGAGTAAGCAACGCAGCGTTTGAAGGAAAGGAACAAAACAGAAGCAACAAATCAGAAGCGTTTGAAGGAACGAATCAAAGCAAAAGGAACGAATCAAATTTTACCTGTTGAAGGAAGGAAAGAAGACGACTTTGAAGGAAAGGAACGACGAAGAAGATGACGCCTTAAGCGCCCATTTTCAGTTTCGCTTTTGAGAAACCGAGACACGCTTCAATTTTTGATTGGAAACGTGTAGAAGAAGCGGTGTAAAGGCAGCCAAAAATTTTGTAAAAAAAAAAAAAAGAAACAGCCCAAAACGCTGCATTCTATTAAAACTCTAAAACACTGCCTCAAAACCCAAAACGCAGCGTTTCATTTAATCCCAAAACGCACCGTTTCATATCGTCTCTCTCAAACTCGTCTTCTTCGCACAAAAACCCTAAAAACCAGATCTGTGCCTGAAAACGGATCGCGATTCCGACCCGGTTGCAATGTGTTGAAGAATCGTGCGATAGACCTTTGAATCGCGATTCCAACGATTCCGACGCGATTCCAACGATAAAGACCACGATTCAGACACAAAAACGAGTCGCCATACGATTTGCATCGTTTGCCATGGATTTCGACTCGTATCGCGATTTGAATCGCACAATACAAACGATACTAACTACACTGTTTGAAAGAATAAACTGAAGGCTGTTCAGTTGGATACATAAATAAGTGGGGTGTGTTTCAATATTTCTCCAGTATAAATAAGTGGGGAGTGTTTCAATAAGGTGATATAGCAGAGCTCAACTTTAAAATGATTATGTTCTTTTTATAGTTAGTCTCATTTTTGTGCAAGTCCTTTCTTGATAATTTATTGCTTAATTTTTAATTTTCTTTCGGAATTTCAGATATCTCAACATACAAAGCTATAATGTGTTTGATGATAGCTTTTGGTGTTATACCAACAGTCACATTCAAGTATGTATAGCTAAAATTATTGAATTTAAATATTTACTAGCCTGCACAGTACACCATTAGTCCTTGGCATAAAGTTTCTGCATTCTTTTCTAACTGAGATACTTATTTTTAAGTTTCCTTTTTATTATGTTACTACTAGTTATACTGTTAGCACTAATTAAAAGAAACTGTAGATTCAAGTTGTTAGAATCTGGATTTTGAGTCTAGTACTAGTATTACATCATACCAATTTAAGATCCTATTTTTTGAGTCTCTATTCATTTAGTTTCTCCTTCTATAACTTCATCTTAGTATCAGATTAATACAATTTTTATGATCCGTCCCATCCCTATTCCACTACCAAGGTCCCTAAAATTTGGTAATCTTTTATTTTAGACTAAAGGCCCCAATTGATCTCGGACAATTTCCTCGCAGGACAAATTCATCCTTGGTAATTTTTCGGGGCACATTAGTCTGTCTCATTTTCAAAACGGGACACATTAATACCTCTGTGACTTCGTCCATCAAATGTTAAACACCTTAGCTAATGCCTCCTACCTACGTGGCACATTGTGTGCGAACATGTCACATTAACTTAAATGCAATACGTTATTTCACCTCAAATTAGTCCTTTGCTTGACAAATTATGAAATTTTTAAAAAAGGGACAGATTAGTCCCTGCACGTTCTGGGACAAATTTGTCCCTGGTTACCCACAAAGTGGTTTCTGGTTTTCAAAACTAGAAAACCATTAGACACATAGAGAAGAGAGAAGAGCACAAAGAGAAGGAGAAAGAACCATGTTTTGGTATTCAGAACCACGTTTTGGTTACCCACAATGGATTACCTTATTCAGAACCACGTGCTGCTATGACTAGTTTCAATAATTCTATGATTGGTATGCTTGGGGGGATGGTGTTGATTAGAATTTTTGGGGTCTCGGACGCAAACTTTTATCCTCACCCTCATAATGGAAGTACGAGCTCTAGAGTGAGAAGGCAGGAGATGCAAATATATAAGACTCTAAACAGGGTTTCTATCTTTCTTCTATGTTGTTCCGTTGTGAATCATATCAACGATGATTTCTCCTATTTCACTAATAACTGTGTTTGGAAATCACGATTTCCACAACAGAAAGATGTGGCCAACCAAAAGCTTTGTTTTATAGCTTCAAATTCAACTAGTCGTGCGGTTGCGGAAGCTTGACCGCAGATCCAAACAGCCTATAAGTCATGCTGGTGAATGGTGATGATTTCTCCATGACTGGTGGACACCAATCTAAATTTTTAATCTCAAAGTTGTCTGTTTGCCAACAATTTTTTACTGTTTTGGAGCTTCCAAATGTAGCTTGGAGAAGTTGGGGCTTGCTGTGCTTGATTGCTTGCTAAGGAATTTCTATCTAGTTGATGATCATTCTAGCAATCTCATTATCTTTCCAGCAATGCTTATCTTGTTGACGTCTACAGCCTGCTTGAGTTGCCTTTCTTATCATGTTTTACAATGCCACTATACAGATTGCATGAGCGTTATTTTATGTTTTTAAAGGCGTACTTGTAGCAAGCTTAATGCTTAATAAGTTTTAGTTCTAGGCATGATAGATTTAGAGAGTTCTAACTAACTCTAATTCAGAGAATTTCATATTCTGTTTTTCATTGATTGGAAGTGAGTACAAGGTTCTATTTATACAAGAGATGTTGGCCTTTAATATTCTATTGATTTAACTATTGGCCTTTCATATCATATGAAATAAGTGCCAACCTTTCATATTTCATATTCCACTTATCTATTAATATTCTACATATTTCATATTCCACTTATCTATTAATATTCTACTTATCCATTACTCCCCACAAGCTCAAGTGGAGAAATCGAACAAAACTTGAAACATTGAGCTTGTCACGTAGATCGCAGAACGCACTTTTGCTAGGGGTTTTGTGAGAATATCTCGCAGTTCGAGCCTCTGCTGGGACATGGCAAACAATCGACTTTTTTGCCGAGAACTTTCTCCCTTACAAAGAACAAGTCCACTCCATATGTTTAGTTCTAGAGTGCAAGATAGGATTATGACTCATTGCAACGATGACTGCTATCACAGAAGATAACACGTGTAGAATGAGGCACTTTTCACTCATGTAGCAAGGATTGAACCCATAAAAGTTCCGAGGCGTGAAGTGCAAGACTCCTCGTGATTCTCGCCTCAAAGACTAGATTTAGCAACAAGTGTTTGTTTCTTAGACCACCATGATATTAGGTTAGCCCAAGATATATGCAAGCACCACTTGTGACCTTCTATCATCAATATCACTTGCCCAATCTGCATCACAATAGCTCTGCAGAGAGAGAGAGAACAGAGGCAAAGCGGCAGGCGTAGAACAAGACCAAGATCTAAGGACCCTTTTAGATACCTCGGAATTCTCTTGACAAAGAACCCAATGAGTGTCAGTGTTGAGTCAGGATGAAATCGGCAAGCTTTGTTGACAAAGATAGCCAATTTCAGGTCGAGTAATGGTAGCATATTGAAGTGCTCCAACTATAGAGCGATAGAGGGATGGATCAGCCATATAATCAGCACCATGTTTTGAGAGTTTAAGCTTGGCAGGAAGTGGTGTAGATATTCCTTTTGCATTGTCCATGCCAGCTCTAGATAGTATTTCTTTGAGGTACTTTGTTTGAGTAAGAAGAAGACAACCATTAGAAGTAGCTTTCACCTCAATACCAAGAAAATAATCAAGAGCCTCAAACCGTTTGAGAGCAAATACATGAGTGAGCCTCATCGATAGCAGATTGCACAAAGCAATGAGAGAAGAGCCGATGATGATGATATCATCAACATAGACAAGAGTATATATCAGTGACCATTGTGAGCATAAACCAATAGTGAGGAATCACATTTGCTAGCAACAAAGCCAAAACTAATTAGAGTTTTAGTGAGGCGTTCATACCAAGCCCTAGGTGCTTGTTTGAGACCATAAAGAGCCTTATGCAACTTGCATACCAAGGACTTGTCACCAATCTCAAATCCTTGTGGTTGAGACATGTACACCTCTTCCTCAAGAAAACCATTCAAGAATGCATTGTTAATGTCGATTTGTTTAAGAGACCACTTGTGAGTTAGAGCAAGAGTTAAGATGATTCTCGATGGAATTGGCTTTATTACAGAGCAAATGTTTCGAATAATCATGTGCTTCTCTTTGGTTGAATCCCTTAGCTACCAATCTAGCTTTGTACTTATTAATGGTACCATCTGAATTCTCTTTGATCCGAAAAATCCACTTGCTGCCCACAGCTTTTCTACCAGGAGGAAGTGGAACAAGGCTCCAAGTACCATTTTGTATTAGAGCATCATACTCACTCTGCATAGCTTGTTTCCATTTGGGGCAGGACAAAGCTTGATTCACCGAATTAGGCTCGCCAGTGGTTAAGAGAAGTGTAGGGTGAATACGGGGCCGAACAATGCCATTTTTGGACCTAGTGATCATAGGATGGGTGTTGGTAGGTAGAGGTGGGCGGAGGGCAGCAGTGACCGTGGTGCGCGAAGGTATGGAGGTGCAGGGAATCTGGATTTATAGTGGAAGAGGCCACTGAGGCGGAGAGATGTAGTATATGGCGAGTTGGGTGGGTTAGGAGAGGAGAGGTTCTTTGGAGGATTAGGGAATGTTGTTGGTCGAGCAATATTGAAGGGAACAACACCTGGGGTTGCAAAAGTACATCTTTGTGGCGGGTTGTTTTGTAAGTTTAGTAGGGAATAGATTAGGATAGGGAAAAGCATTCTCATTGAATATAACATCCTTGGAGACAAACAACCTTCTTGTGGCATCAAGGCACTTGTAACCCTTGTGGTTTCACGAATATCCCAAGAAAATACACTGCAGAGCTTTAATTGAAACTTTTGATTGTGATAGGGCCTAAGTAAAGGAAAACAAGAGCAACCAAAGACCTTAAGAAAGCTAAAATCGTGAGGTTTTTGATAAAGGGTAGTATAAGGAATGGAATGTTTTTGGTGAGGAGATGGAAGCCTATTTATAAGGTAAACAGAGGTATGGAAAGAGTGATCCCAAAAGGATAGAGGCAAGGAGGCTTGCGATAATGAGAGACCCATGTCAACAATGTGTCTATGTTTTCTCTCTATTACTCCATTTTGATGGTGAGTGTGAGGGCAAATTAGACGATGGACCACTCCTATGTAGCAAGATATTGACCGAAAGTGGCGAAATTCTCCCCCAATCGATTGGGATGACTTTTATCTTACAATTAAATTGGTTTTCAACAAGTTTTTGAAACTGTGTGAAGATAGAAAGAGCATCGATTTGACTTTAAGAAAATAAATCCGGTATAACTACTAAAAGGCATCTACAAAGGAGATATAATATTTGTAACCCATGGAGGACACCATAGGTGCAGCCCCATAGATCACGTAATATTAACTCGAGGGGATGAGAGTACACAGTAGTAGAGGGTCGAGAGGCAATTTGTGATGTTTACCCACGCAACAAGCAACACAAAAAGTCAATCTTATTTTTATTGATAATAGGTTTGTTACACATGTAGAGCACACTATTTAGTACATGAATGTTTGGATGACCTAAACGGTTATGCCAAAGAGTACTAGTGGAGGATATGTGTATAGGAGCAGTAAATGTAAACATTGGCTTGAGGTATGACTTGAGGAATGATTGACTGACAAGAGGAGTTGCTCTGCAGAGGAAGGTCCCGGGATATGGTAGAGTCCATCAGAGGCGCCTTTGCCACAAAGAAGAGTTGCTCCATCATCCTGGGATTTAGCAAAACAATGAGAGGGGTGAAATTGGAAAAGGCATTGTTATCGTGATTGAAACGTTTAATGCTAAGTAAATTTTTGGTTAGTTGAGGAACATATAAAATATTTTTAAAATGGAGAATGCGTTTGGGATCAAAAGGGAAGGGGACAGATTCGTGAGCTAATAGAGTGAATCTTCAAACCTTGTCCATTACCAAGAGAAGACATGATCCCGACTGCAGAGAGTGTAGTAGCGATGCAAGGGGGTTAGGAGGTATACCGCACATATGGTGAGAAGCGGTGTGATCACCAATCGATTGCCAAGAAGAAATGTCTGAGCGGCTTGAACAAAGAAATGCTTGAGGAACCATTGGTTGAAAGAGAGCCTGTTGAGGCACCATAGCTTCACGAGGCCACATAGTAGCTGAAGCGGTAGGTGGTCTTGCGGCGCAAAGAAAGAAAGATCTAGCGGACTGCATGTAGTATTAGGTATCGAGGAACATAGCCGTGGCACACATATTGATAGGGATTGCCAAAATTAGGGACCATTGCGGGAGCAAAGAACCGAGGTGTGTATCCGTGATAGCAAACAGAAGCACTGTGGCCAAACCTAGAGCAAACTTGACATTGGACATTGTTGCGGCGACCACGCCCACGACCACCACTACCAAATCTGCCACCTCTACCACCACGAAAATTACCTCTGAGATGCAAAGTGAATTGAGTCCGTGGTATAGTATCGCCAGTAATAAAGCAGTGTTATCAATAGATTTAGGTGAGATTCAATCTTAGAAATTGCCTGTGATGATTCAAGGAAGCAACAAAGAAGACAACATCGCTTGCTTGGCAATTCTACTCTCATGTGCAAGTAATAGTGCCTCAAGTTCCTCAAATTCAAACCACTCAGATTTTGTGGACAAAAGGGTAGTAATAGATTCATATTCTACAGTGAAGCCTTGAAGAACAACATCATACTGTTTCTTGCAAAGAAATAGTCTCGCCAATATAGAGTAATGCATCGATGTCGTTTTAAGACGCGAAGAATTGGTTAGGAACGTTCACCTTTCTTCGTGTTATGCACCGCGCACGGTCGCCGTGCTTGCTTGCGCTTTGTCTTTGCGTGCGAATCGCCGATGAATTTTTTCCCAAAGCCGAACATGTAGCGACATCCGATTACCTTGGCGAGAATTGAAGGTGATAATGAGGATCAAGCCACGCAGCGAAGAATCGATCCTGCAGCTCCCATTCAACATATGCGGGATTCTCAATGTCGCAAGACGATCGATCAAGATCAAATGTAACGCGTCGGAACTTCGGAGAAACGCAAAAACGATGAAGTTTATGCGCCGCAGAACCTGTTCCACCTTGGAGCCAGAGAGGAAGATTATCACCTGTTAACTTCTCTCAAACTTGATATTGAAAAGATTTGAACGCGGTTTGAGTGACTGGCAGATTCGTAGATGACGACGCCATTGATGAAAAAGTAGAAGAAAGGTTGAAGATGATTGCGAAATCGAAGAAGACGATCAGAACGCAGCGCCACGGTGGTGGCGAGATGGAAGTCGTTTACGCTTTCATCGATACCATGATAGATTTAGAGAGTTCTAACTAACTCTAATTCAGAGAATTTCATATTCTGTTTTTCATTGATTGGAAGTGAGTACAAGGTTCTATTTATACAAGAGATGTTGGCCTTTAATATTCTATTGATTTAACTATTGGCCTTTCATATCATATGAAATAAGTGCCAACCTTTCATATTTCATATTCCACTTATCTATTAATATTCTACATATTTCATATTCCACTTATCTATTAATATTCTACTTATCCATTAAGGCAGGTTGGTTTTTTAAATTTGCAAAAACTATATTATAGTACATGTACATGTACATTAATATCTTTATTACATCTTAGAATATTTTCAAGCATCATAGATGATCTCTTAGGAGTAGTTTCTCGATTTCATTATATGATCTGATTATATTATTTTTTTAATTATTAAAAGTTTGTACTCATATAAATAGGGCTTAGTGTTTTGAAATTTGAATCACATCTTACTACTATGTATCAATTTAATATCCTAACTAAAGAGTCTCTTCCCCCTTTATATCCTAAACCCTATAATTTGAACACATGTCTAGGATTTTGGCATACTTCATATTTTTTGATTTTTTAAATGTGTAGAATTCGGTTTCTTAAATCATCCAGGTTATAATATTCCGTGTAATGCATCATTGATAGCTCTAGCAACCAACAGTTTAAGTAGGAAATGACCCTTGTGTTTCAGCAATATCAGTATACTGTTTTTTTCTAAGTTAATTAATGGGGGTCTTTTTCAATTTCAACATCTTCTTTTGGTTCCATGCAGTGTTCTTAATGTTCACAAGGTTGTGAAGACAAGAAATGGAAGTATGCCACTTGCATCGGCAATGGTAACACCTTTTCCTATTGGAATCCCCACTCCCCAATAATCCGGTTGCTTTGTTGATGTGTTATTTTTTTTGGCAGCTTTACCCATTCTTTGTCCTTGTTGGAGGAGTGCTTGTGTGGTATTACTCAACTCAAGATGCATCGTTTTTGTTTCCAGTTTTGTTTAGAAGATATGCACATTCCATTATTCTTTTGTATATATAAGCTTGTGTGATTTTTGGTGTAGGGATTATTTGTCACCATCTGATATCATAGCCAATTATCCACATTTAGTTGTTATGGGAACAGGACTTAGTTTCGGATATCTTGTGGTAAGATACTCTCTTAAATTTGAAAAACTGTTGTTCAAGGCTTCATTTTTCTCTTCTCCTTTTTATTGCAAACTGCCTTTTAATTCATTATCTTTGTTTGGTGCTTGTTTTAGCTGTACTGTTCATTTGTGTCACTTTCTTGGCTCTATGGAAAACGAATAGATTTGAAGGCAATCAGGATGTTATAATTGTTTAATATGGTTTATGGTTTATGGGTTCATTGATTCATGTACAAAATCTGGTTTTGAGAAGCCACAGTTTTTGTCTTATCAATAACTATGTTGTATTTCAAAATCTTTAAATTATTCTTTTTATATTTTTGTGTATATCATAGAACCTCTTTTAAGTGGGAAGCACCAACCACACCAATGGTACTGTACCCAAGTTTTATCCATTTTGAAACAATTGAAACTATTATTCAAAACATGTTTGGTGCTTGTACTATCTATTTTCTTTATAAAAAGTATTGGACTATAAATTTTTCAAAACATGTTTTCATTGAAACGATTCTAACATTATGCATAAATTAATTCTTCGAATGCTTGTCACAATGAGATTTCTGCTACATTTTGTGTCAAATTGATGATGTGTCCTCAGATGGCAATATTTACTAGTTAGGATTTAGGAACACAAGGTCTCATGTAATGGAAAATCTTGCTTTCGCTGCTTGGTATAGGTAAAATTGACTTACTCATGAAGTTATCAAATCAAGCTTTTTTAAAAGTAACCTAAATAAGTGAAATAAATAATGTAAACTGTATTTAGCCTCAGTAATTTCGTTAGTAAATTCACTAACTTCCATAATTTGAAATGAATTTTCCTTGCTTGCTACTATGCTTATGGTAGGTTCTGTTCCTCTTAGTGGTTTATTGGTAAGCATACTTCTATATATGTGGATCTCACATTCAGCTTCCTTTTGTAGTGAATAATTCCTTATATAATGACTTCTACTGATGGAAGCATACTTTTGCAGGGAAGGATGATTTTGGCTCACTTATGTGATGAACCGAAGGGCTTAAAAACTGGAATGTGCATGGTATTGAGCTGTTTTTTCCGTTGTTGCTTTCTCAAATCTAATTTAAGATGCATTATTTCATATTTGGCTGTTGTCACTCGTAATAAAATTATATGAGCACTCAATGACATGGGCCAAATTTTGTTATGCATTTTCAGCAATTTTCTTCACCTCCATTTATATGTGTTATCTGATATAGCTTGGAGGCTTATATTCAGGAGTCTAAACTTTAAAATCATTAATATTCTGGATATCTTTTATGTTGAGAACATTATTGTGTAAATAGTGTCTAGATTTATTCTGCAGTGTAACCTTATCATGGAATTACAGTAATCTGGAAATGGCATCATTGGGTAAGAAGTATGTAATGTGTTATGAGCTTAACCCCAAAGGGGCCTAGGCTTATAAGCCTCACTTCGTAGTTGAGACTCTCCAACAATGCAATAATGTCTTATCATGATTTTGTGATTTTCAATACATGGTAGCAAATTATGGCATTGTTTGATCTATGTAACCGACCTCACGTAACAAGGCAAAACTTTGGTATTTTTTATCTTATATGAGCATCCACTACAGTAGTGCATCTTACTTGTAAAATAATAGAGTTACATCATTACTTAGAAATCCATCATTCCTAGCCAATCCAGAAATGATGGAATGGCAAAGAACATGTAAGCCCATTGAAGACACTTCGATTAGTCTAGCGAATTACGTTCAAGTAATTTATTGTTTAAAAGTTTATTACACAGATAACTGATGTAAGCATTATTTATGTTTTACAGTCTCTCCTGTATCTCCCATTTGCCATTGCTAATGCACTTGCATCAAAGCTAAATGATGGGTAAGTAGCATGATTTTGCATTCTTAACTCTGTTGATAGATTGTTGTTTTTATGTCAATATATGTGACTGTCTTCTGTATTTTCTCATGGAAATCCATTGATATATTTTTGGCAGGGTTCCTTTAGTAAATGAGAGACTAGTTCTTCTTGGTTACTGTGCATTTACAGGTAAAGCTACTTTTTTTTAACCGTTCTGCAAACAAAGACAATATTATTAGAAGAGAAAGAAATAAGTTCAATAAAAAAGGATAAATTTACGCCTAGAGGAAACCAAAAAGACAATATCCTGAACAAATAGATATGATTTATAACTAAGATTTGATATGATTTCGATTTGTATTTATTATGATTATGATATGATATCTCACTAGGAAGCTACTACTAACAACTTACTTTTGAATTAAGAAATTGATGCACACGCCATTGCTGTAATTTGGAGTTAAACTTGTTTTTGGCTTACCCTTGAGATGGAGTGAGTACATGTGTAATTTTCTATATTATCACTTTCTCTTGACGATTCCGTTTCTGCAAACACAGCATCGCTTTACTTGCATTTCGCAACGGCTGTCATCCATGAAATTACAAATGCCCTTGGAATTTACTGTTTCAGGTAAACTATTAGCATTAGATTAATGTACCTGTTGCAATATTTTGCATTTGTTGCTCCCTTTAATTAATTCTGTTAGTGCATATAGAAAATTTATTTTCTATGCTAGTATATGTGGATTATTTGGTTAAATTAGTACATGAAGCTATTTTTTTGTTGTTGAACTTGTACTTTTGGAAATATAGGTATGATAACTTGTCCTTTAGTATTGTTTATTTTTTGTTATTTTTTGTCTTTTTAGGAATAATGGCTTTTGATTCTTACTGCCTTAACTTTTCTCTGATCGCAGGATAACTAGGAAGGAAGCTTGAATCTACTCTAGATTTCCTTTAGGTATGCACTTTTCTAATTCATTTCTTGTTTTTGGACACGCTCTTTATTTTCTAATCTTTCAATTTCAATTTATAAACTAACGATTTGGTTGAACATATCGTGTGTTACCTCTCCCCTTCTCTTGCTGATGCACTATTTTTGTCATTTCAGCTTGCAAGTCAAGAGAAAGAGAACTATTTGCAAGCTATAAAGCATGACACAGACACGATATGGATACGGACACACAAACACCGGTTTAATTTGAAAAAGACAAGTAATTAAAGTGTCTGTGTCGGTGTCCAACACAATATGTGTCTGACACTGGACACGTCTTCAATCTGAAATGTCGGTGCTACAAAAGTGACTAGGCTTTGGTCAATACTAATTTGGCTACCTGGAAAATGGAACGTTTCACCACCATGAATATTCATGTTATATGTTGAATGTTAATTTAAAAAAGATCTGTATGCATTTTCATTATATGGGTTCCTATGTGGATCTAACTTGGTTATTTATGTACAAATAGTTAATTCAAAATAAACCGAAATGAAGCTACAAGTAGAGAATATTAGAGCCGTTGCGACTCAAATATACTAAGGGGCGTTTGTTTCCCGATTAGAAATTACATTCCAATGAATCATATGCTCGGGATTCCACTGACTGGGAATGTGATTACTGAGTATTTTCTTAAACATGTTTGGTTAGTTTCAAGTTTAGGAATCTAATTCTTGGGAACAATTTATAAACTTGTTTGGTTGGCACCATACATTCTTAGGAATAAACATTATAATTATCAAAATACCCTTGTTTATATCACATATTATTTTAACTTTTTAAGTTATTAAAAATGAAGTAAAAGTATGAAATTAAAGTGATTATCAACTTATAATTTTTTTCAATAACATTTTGTAAATTATATATATATATATATATAATGTGTCACAATTATTATAATGTAGTGGGTGAGTGGAATGAGTGAGGGTTAATAAAGTAATTTTGTCTTGAAAAATGAAACCACCAAATCAAAGATTACTACCAATTATAGGAGACATCTGATTCCAACATAAATGGGAAAATAGTTTCCAGACTAAAAAGAATTCCTTGGAATGCACTTTAATATTTTCTCTTACCAAACATGGGAATCTTCTATTCCCAACCTAGATTCCTTGGAACCCTCTTTGTGTCTCCCAAACAAATGCCCTCTAATGGTTTTGGTAACAAAAGAATTCCTTGGAATGCACTTTAATATTTTCTCTTACCAAACATGGGAATCTTCTATTCCCAACCTAGATTCCTTGGAACCCTCTTTGTGTCTCCCAAACAAATGCCCTCTAATGGTTTTTGGTAACTATTGTATTGAATACTTTAATTATTTAAAAAGTTATTATTAAATGATATCTTTTTTTTGATAAAAATTATTAAATGATTTCTATATTTAGTATAATAAATATTTTTGTCGTTAAATACTCTATTAGTTTCTCGATCAATATCATGAGGTTACACATAGAATGAATCACTAATTTCGTCTTTGAAATATTGGCATTGAAATAAATGAATTTGCAAATGATTTAAAGTTGAAATTTTGAATTATATTAGTTCCTCCTAGACAATTTAAAGAAATAAATTAACTAAGCTAATGATTTAATGCGATTGTGAATTTTATTTCAGTGATTATTTTTTTTTGACTCAATTCCAATGGTTATTTTGAAATTTTGCCATACACAATTACAAGGACTATTATGTGTTGTTTGTTTAAAATTTACTAGATTTTTTGACTCGTGCGGTGTGCAGAAAAAAGTGTTTGAGAAAAATTATGCTCTAAAAAGTTGTACCTATTTTTAGGAAATAAAACAATTATATCTTAATAGTAGTAAAATTGTAAATATTATCAATAAATAGATAAATAAACCGAATGGTATCGAGGTGCAACTGTATAGGTCCAGTGTAACACCTCATTTCTACCCGGCAATTTATAATTAAAATCAGAGTTTCAAAAATTTATTTCAATGGAATGCTACACATCACTTCGGTTCAATCAACAACAAAATCAACATAAAACCTTTACTTCATTATTATAACACGCAACACCCATCAATGGGATGGAATACTCAAAACTTTATCAATAAAATCCACGCATCAGAAAAATAAACATTACGCAGCGGAAATAACTATAGTCTCAAAGAGACGAACAACAGTCTCATAAATAACGTTAAAACAACACATATATAGTTCAACAGCAAAAGGAATAACACTATAATCCTAAACTCATCCCCTAGGTGCTACGTATCAGAGCAGACCGACTCGGGGAAAGTAGGAGATAGGCCTTCACTCATGGCTACCTGTGGTAAACAACAACAGAAAGGGGTGAGTCTCAAACCACATAATAAAGACTATAATAAGCAGTATATAAAATCACAGTATCACACGAGTACGCTTATACAAAGACAACTAATCATACCAATTATCAACCAACAACACTCATGCTTTTATGAGAATGAATGTAGTGCAATGCAGTCATGCATGTGGTACCATTTGCCCCCATGGCATTATCATCAATAAATTGAGTCCACATGACTCTGGCCCCCATGGCCTCATCATCACAATATAAACGTCGCGACCGCAGCCGAATGTATGCATGAGACTCCATGAACATGCCACACACAATTACACATTATCAACATCATTTCTCACCTTGTTGTCAATTTCAGTTTAGCCCCCATGGCTCTAGCCCCCATGGCTCATGCCCCCATGGCATCATCAATAACATCATTCACTACCTCATCACAATCATGTCCCAAGGACTACACCCCACTAGAGGACTAAAACCTCACTCAAGGACCTAAACACCACTTAGGACCAAATCAGCACTTACGGACCAAAACAACACCCTTAGGACCAAACTGTCACCTAGGGACCAAAACAGCACACCTAGGACCAAACTGTCACCTAGGGACCAAAACAGCACACACTTAGACACAAGCGGCACTCAGCGCCATTTTCCCCACAAATCGGCGCCCCGTGCACAAAGACACATGGGCGCCAAAACTCCAAAGAACTTGGCGCCCTATCGCACACGACCACACAGGCACCATTTTCACAAAGAATCAAGCGCCCCGCAAAGACAGCACCCGACACAAACTAAGACACAACCGAGACACACGCCTCGAACACGTGTGCATTCTCAGCGCCATGGGCGGCAAAGACATTTGGCGCCTTTGCCTGACACAGCGTGCAGAACACAGCGCAACAGGCGGCCATTTGGCGCCTGTGGCTGCGCCACATGCACACACACACACCCTTGTCACACATTCAGCGCCACCCTAGGCGCCATGGCAACAAAAATGGCGCCCGGACTTAGACATCCACACCTACACCCACCTGGCGCCACAACAGCGCGCCACAGGGTAACCATTTGGCGCCCGCACTAGGACTAAACACTACCAGCGCATGGGCGGCCACATTTGGCGCCCGCACCTAGACACAACACACACAACACTCACAAATAGTGACACGAGCGCCACTGAGCGCCATTCTCGCGCAAAGACTTGGCGCCTGGGCCATCGCACACACACACAGCACACCACACAAAGGCACGCAGCGCCATTTCAAAGAACATTTGGCACCACAGCGTTGGACAAACTCACACACACTCATCACTACGGTGACACAGCGCCATTTCTCTAGGAAATTGGCGCCTAGGTACCTAAAGTGCCCTAACTCAAATTCATCCAATTTTTCTCAACTCTAATTATCAAATATCACTCCAACACATCTCATAATCATGCCAACACGTCAATTAAGCATTTCAATCAACAAACATACATCAAATTCAAAATCAACATATTATAAACCCTAACTCTAACATATGAATCGATTTCATGCTCTTATTCAAATTCAATCCATCAAAACAAGCATACAACAATCAAATTCATCATCAACGAATACCAATAAAGACCCTATGATCTATATACGACCTATTATACTCTCTATTATAAGGTGAGACTCCCTTACCTCAAATAAACCGTAGAAAAGCACTTCTCACAGAGTCACCTACAAAACCTCAAAGAATGTAACTCCTTCTCCTTCCTTCTCCCTTGGTGCGATGCAAACCCTCTTCTTTTCTCCCTCTTAGCGCCGATTTTCTTCTCCTTTCTCTTCTCTTTTCGTTTCTTTCTTTCTTTTGGCAAGTGGTGCGAATGCACTAACCCCGTGAGCCTAAGTCATTGGGCTTGGGCTCTTGGGCCAATACTGCATGATCCGTGATTATCAATACCACTCCCTTCAATTAAAATAAAATACTACATTATAATTTAATATAATTAAAAATAGTGCAACAGTTTAAATAATTTAATCGAATAATCAATTAAATCATTTAGGGTGTTACAACTCTCCCCCACTTAAAGAAATTTCGTCCTCGAAATTCATACCTGAGTCAAATAGCTCTGGATAAGACTCCCGCATCCCGCTCTCTCCAGCCTCCCAAGTCATGCTCTCACCAAAGAGGCTCCCCCAACCACACTACCTTGACTAAGGCAATGTCCTTCCTCTCAAAGACCTTCACCTCTCTATCCTCAATCCTCACTGGCATAGTCTCCACAGTGAGGTTCTCACGTACCTCCACATCATCCATGTGAATCACATGAGACGGGTCTGGAATGTACTTCCGAAGCTGTAACACGTGGAACACGTCGTGCAAGTTCGAAAGATTAGGTGGCAGAGCCACCCTATAAGCAACCTTTCCAACCCTCTCAGTGATCTGGTACGGTCCAATAAATCTCGGAGTCAACTTCTTTGCTTTCAGTGCACGCCCAACACCAGTCATAGGTGTGACCCTCAAGAAGACATGCTCACCAGCCTGAAATTCCAAGTCTTTCCTCCTCCTATCATGATAGCTTTTCTGCCGGCTCTGAGACTCTTTCATTTTCTCCTTGATCATTTTTACCTTCTCTGTGGTCTCTCTAACAACTTCAGGTCCAAGAACAACACTCTCACCAGACTCATGCCAACACAAAGGAGTCCTACACACGCCCCATACACAAATTGCCTCAAAAGGAGCCATCCCTATACTCGAATGGTAGCTGTTGTTGTAAGTGAACTCAATCAATGGAAGATGTGTATCCCACGCACCTCCCTGCTCTAGCACACATGATCTCAATAAATCCTCCAAGGACTGAATGGTTCTCTCCGTCGTCTGCCCATCGGTCCGAGGATGATAAGTTTGAACTCAACCTCAATCTAGACCCCAATGCCTCCCGCAGCTCCTCCAAAAGTCGAAAGTAAACCTAGGGTCTCTATCGATACAATACTCTTCGGGACACCATGCAGCTTCACAATGACCTGAATGTATATCTCAGCCAACCTCGACACCGGATAAGTGATGTTGATAGGAATAGAATGGGCAGACTTAGTCAACCTATCCACAATCACCCAAATAGAGTCAAATCCCCTCACAAAGTTTGGCAACCCAAATCACAAAAATCCATGGAAATGCTATCCCATTTCCATTCCGGAACTTCTAATGGTTGCATCAACCCTGCAGGCTTCTGGTGCTCAATCTTTGACTTCTGGCAAGTTAAACAGACATATACAAACTGTGTTATATCCTTCTTCATACCAGGCCACCAGAACAACTTCTTCAAATCATGGTACATTTTTGTAGCACCTGGATGAATACTCAACTTGCTCCTATGGCTCTCCTCAAGTATCATCCTCTTCATCTCAGCATCATCAGGAACACAAATCCTGTCCCTGAACCTCAACACACCCTGGGAATCTAACCTGAAATCCCCATCCACAGCTTGATCACCTGCAACCAACAAGTCAACAAGCTTCACATCCAACTTCTGGGCGTCTCTGATACTAACCAAGAAGTCATTACCAATCCTCAGCATACCCAGTCTAACACTCTGTGGTGTTACTTCACAAACCAAGCTCAAATCACGGAATTGCTCAATCAACTCCAACTCCTTCACCATCATTGCTGACATATGTAAAGTTTTCCGACTTAAAGCATCAGCCACGACATTAGCTTTGCTGGGATGATAGTTCAAGCCAAAATCATAGTCTTTCAAAGAACTTCTAACCAACGCCTCTGTCTCATATTCACTCCTTCCTCGATCAAACAAGTATCTCAAACTCTTGTGGTCACCGAACACCTCAAATGCGGTACCATACGAGATAGTGCCTCCAAATCTTCAAAGACAAACACAATAGCGACCTAACTCCAAATCATGAGTGGGGTAGTTCTTCTCATGTGTCCTCAATGCGGGCGCGCATAAGCCACTACCTTCCCATCCTGCATCAACACACCTCCCAAACCCATCTTGGAAGCATCACAATATACAACAAAAGGTTGATCCAAGACAGCAACACTAACACTTGGAGATGTTGTCAACCTCCTCTTCAACTCATTGAAGCTCTCTTCACACTTTGCATCCCACACAAAAGCTTTTCCTTACACGTCAATCGAGTCAACGTAAGGGCTAGCTTAGAGAAACCCTCAATGAACCTCCTATAGTAACCAGCCAACCCCAGAAAGCTTCCGATCTCAATCACAGACTTTGGGCTCTCCCACTGCAATACTGCATCCACCTTGGTGGGTCCACAACTATACCATCACCGTAAATAATGTGACCCAAAAGCTTACCTCATTCAAATTGAATTCACACTTTGACAATTTAGCATACAACTTCTTCTCTTTCAACACCTCTAGCACCAACCTCAAGTGCTCTGCGTGCTCCTCCTCAGACTTAGAGTACACCAGAATGTCATCTATAAAAACCACCACAAACCGATCCAAGTAGCTATGGAAAATACGGTTCATGTACTCCATAAACACCCCGGTGCATCGTGGTGACACCAAACGACATTACAGAGTACTCATAATGCCCATACCTCGCTCAAATCTTTGTTTTACGGATATCTTCATCTTTCACTTTGATCTGATGATAACCTGACCTCAAATCAATCTTGCTAAAAACCTTAGCACCCACCAGCTGGTCCATCAGATCATCAATTCTCGGAAGAGGATACTTATTTTTGATAGTCACTCTATTCAGTTGCCTATAATCCACACAAAGACGCATACTCCCATCCTTCTTCTTCACTAACAAAATCGGAGCTCCCCATGGTGACACACTAGGCCTCACAAATTTCTTCTCAAGTAACTCTTCCAACAACTTCTTTAATTCGAATAACTCGGTCGACATCCCAGACGGCCATGAACACGTGCCTAGTACTGTGCACAAGATCAATCCCAAACTCTACTTCCCTCTCTGGTGGCACACTAGGAATCTCATCAGGGAACACTTCAGGGAACTCACACACCACCTGCAACCCTTCAACCACAGCTTGGTTCTCAGCAGACATAGATGCCATCAAAGCAAACAGATGACCACCCTCCTTCATTACCTTATGCAGCTGGCCGGCAGACAACAAAACAGACTCTTCCTCTTCTGGAGGGAGAAAACTCACATACTTGTTGAAATAGTTGATGTGCACATGGTTATCTACTAACCAGTCCATACCAAGAATGACGTCTAACCCACCCAAAGGCAAACAGATAAGATCAACCAGAAAATCTCTGCCGAAGACTGACAGAGGACACTTAGCACACAATAGAGAGGTAGTCACCGAACCCTTAGCTGCAGTGTCGATAACCATTCCCCTCTTCATAGTAGACAACACTAAATTCAACTTTTCAGCACAGATAGCAGCAATAAAAGAGTGCGTAGCACCCGTATCAACTATAGCAACTAAAGGGGTACCATAAATAAAGCAAGTACCTCTAATCTCATTGGGCCCCTCTGAACCTGCTAGAGCAAAAACTCTCCCACTGGACCTCTCCTGCTTCGGTTTGGTACACTTGGAGCTAAAGTGACCAGCTTCACCACAATTAAAGCACACTGCCTCCTTGCGATCACAATCGGATGCCATGTGACCTTCCTTCCCACAACGGAAACATATTCTTACCCCAACCTTGCAATCAAAACTCTTGTGACCCGGCTTGCCACACTTGAAACACACAATGTTAGCGGGAGCATCTCCCCCACTTGGCTTCTTGCCATCACACTCTCTTACCATCACCGACCTACTACCACCCGCATACCTGCTTTTACCTCTAGCGGACACCTCATATGGCTTACCCCGGTTCTGGAACTTACCCCTCTGATCTCTCATGACTCTAGAGCGGGCATTACTGTCTTCCTCATAGATCCTACAGCAATCAATCAGATCAGCAAACACCCTGATTTCCTGATACCCAATGGCTTGCTTGATGTCAGCCCTCAACCCATTCTCAAACTTGATACACTTTGAGAATTCAGAACCAGCCTCAGTATAGTAGGGGTAAAACTTGGCCAACTCAGTAAACTTGGCAGCATACTCGGAGACAGACATACTCCCTTGCTTCAGCTCAAGGAACTCCATCTCTTTCTTCCCCCTAACATCCTCCGGAAAGTACTTCCTCAAGAACTCCCTTCGGAACACAGCCCAAGTAACAGCTTCATTGGTAGTACCCAGTCTCTCTCTGGCCTCCAACCACCAGTCATCAGCCTCCTCTGCTAAAGTATGCGTACCATACCTGACTTTCTGCTCATCATTGCAGTCCATTACCCTGAAGATTCTCTCAATCTCCTTCAGCCACGCCAAAGCACCATCTGGGTTGTACCTCCCCTTGAAGGTAGGAGGGTTCTCCCTCTGAAATGTAGCCAGGCTACGAGTCCCAGCATTCTCACCAACATTCTGCTGGTTCCCCATAACCTGAGCTATGGCTTGCAAAGCCTCAGCAATAGCAGCATCAACTCTCCTTGCCATATCAACCTAGCACTGCAGCATGAACAACAATTCAGAACTAATTTAAGAAGACCTAGTTGTCATACACAATATGACAGATAGACAGACTTGGCCGGACAGACCGAACTTTTGCTCTGATACCACTTATGTAACACCCCATTTCTACCCGGCAATTTATAATTAAAATCAGAGTTTCAAAAATTTATTTCAATGGAATGCTACACATCACTTCGGTTCAATCAACAACAAAATCAACATAAAACCTTTACTTCATTATTATAACACGCAACACCCATCAATGGGATGGAATACTCAAAACTTTATCAATAAAATCCACGCACCAGAAAAATAAACATTACGCAGCGGAAATAACTATAGTCTCAAAGAGACGAACAACAGTCTCATAAATAACGTTAAAACAACACATATATAGTTCAACAGCAAAAGGAATAACACTATAATCCTAAACCCATCCCCTAGGTGCTACGTATCAGAGCAGACCGACTCGGGGAAAGTGAAGGAGATAGGCCTTCACTCATGGCTACCTGTGGTAAACAACAACAGAAAGGGGTGAGTCTCAAACCACATAATAAAGACTATAATAAGCAGTATATAAAATCACAGTATCACACAGGCACAGTTATACAGCACAACTAATCATACCAATTATCAACCAACAACACTCATGCTTTTATGAGAATGAATGTAGTGCAATGCAGTCATGCATGTGGTACCATTTGCCCCCATGGCCTCATCATCACAATATAAACGTCGCGACCGCAGCCGAATGTATGCATGAGACTCCATGAACATGCCACACACAATTACACATTATCAACATCATTTCTCACCTCGTTGTCAATTTCAGTTTAGCCCCCATGGCTCTAGCCCCCATGGCTCATGCCATCATGGCATCATCAATAACATCATTCACTACCTCATCACAATCATGTCCCAAGGACTACACCCCACTAGAGGACTAAAACCTCACTCAAGGACCTAAACACCACTTAGGACCAAAACAACACCCTTAGGACCAAACTGTCACCTAGGGACCAAAACAGCACACCTAGGACCAAACTGTCACCTAGGGACCAAAACAGCACACCTAGGACCAAATCTGTCACCTAGGGACCAAAATAGCACACACTTAGACACAAGCGGCACACTCAGCGCCATTTTCCCCTGGCCAGGCGCGCATGCAACACAAAGACACATGGGCGCCAAAACTCCAAAGAACTTGGCGCCCGTGGCACACACACCACCACAGCGCCATTTTTACAAAGCAATCTGGCGCCCCACAGGCGGCACAGCACTGCACACAAACTAAGACACAAAGCGAGACACGATGCTCGACACACGCGCATTCCCAGCGCCATGGGCAAGACATTTGGCGCCCGCTGAGACACAGTAAGAACACGAGCGCAACAGGCGGCCATTTGGCGCCTGTCTTTGCGCCACATGCACATGCACACACACACCCTTGTCACACATTCTCGCGCCACCCTAGCGCCATGGGCAGCAAAATGGCGCCCAACACTTAGACATCCACACCTACACCCACCTAGCGCCACAACAGCGCCACAGGCGCAACCATTTGGCGCCCGCACTAGACTAAACACTACCAGCGCATGGGCGGCCACATTTGGCGCCCGCACCAAGATACAACACACACAAAGACTCACAAACAAGGACACAGCGCCACCAGCGCCATTCTGGCAACACTTGCCCCGATGAATCGCACACACACACAGCACACCACACACAAAGGTGCAGGCGGCATTTCCAGCAACATTTGGTGCATTGGCAGTGACAAACCTGCACACACTCATCAAGCATATGACACACAGCGCCATTTCTCTAGGAAATTGGCGCCCTAGGGTACCTAAAGTGCCCTAACTCAAATTCATCCAATTTTTCTCAACTCTAATTATCAAATATCACTCCAACACATCTCATAATCATGCCAACACGTCAATTAAGCATTTCAATCAACAAACATACATCAAATTCGAAATCAACATATTATAAACCCTAACTCTAACATATGAATCGATTTCATGCTCTTATTCAAATTCAATCCATCAAAACAAGCATACAACAATCAAATTCATCATCAACGAATACCAATAAAGACCCTATGATCTATATACGACCTATTATACTCTCTATTATAAGGTGAGACTCCCCTTACCTCAAATAAACCGTAGAAAAGCACTTCTCACAGAGTCACCTACAAAACCTCAGCAACAGAACTCCTTCTCCTTCCTTCTCCCTTGGTGCGATTCAAACCCTCTTCTTTTCTCCCTCTTAGCGCCGATTTTCTTCTCCTTTCTCTTCTCTCTTTTCGTTTCTTTCTTTCCTTTGGCAAGTGGTGCGAAATGCACTAACCCCAGGTGTAACACCCCCTTCTACATAACTACTATTTAATTAATTTGAAAATCAGAGTGCGTAAAAACTTTCAGTGCGACCACTCGAGGGTGCCACATTTAAACACCAAAATCAAAACTCCAGAATATTAATTAAAATAAAACTCCAACATGTATGATACATAGCACCAATTAACTCCGGGAATAGGTATTACAGCAGTGGAAAATAATAACTTAACATCTTAGTTGAAAATATAAAGGAAATAACAAACTAAACATTCCCCCGGTGCTACGTATCAGAGCCGACTCGACCACACTAGAAGAAGGATCTCTAGTCACCTTTAGTCACCGTCACCTGCAGGTTGCCGACATACGAAGCAACACGACACAGTAGGGTGAGTCTCTATACATAGGAAATAATAGATAAAACAAGAAACACAGTAGAATAGGCACACCAGATATACAGTCAATTCAAATTCACCATCAATACAGATACACGTAAATACAGATTACACGAGCATCACGATTACACGAGATTACAAGTTGACACTTAAATACAAGCTTACACTGTGATTACAAAGTGACACCGTAAATGATTCGACAAATACACCATCGCTTTATGAACACCCAATCAATCACTGTAATATGTATGTAATGTATGAAATGCAACCCAATACTCCACTGCATATGCATGTGGATCCATCACCAAAATAGCCTTGAGGGCATTCACCAATAATTTAAGAGGCCGAGGCCTATTCACCAAAAATATGCATATGATAATGCAACACCATGACTATGCACCAGAAACACCAAATCACCAAAATAATGCAATAGCATGCTCACCAATAGCCTTGTGGGCTCACCAACACCAAAGAAAGGTCATAGACCCCAACTCACCAATATTTATTCACCAATAATACACCACACCATAAATAGAAATTCTTATAGGGACTAAAAGATCACCAAGACTAATTCTACACCAAAGGACTAAAGTCACTCCAAGGACTAAAGTCAACACCAGGGACTAAACCCACACCTAAGGACCAATTTGACACCAAAAGGATTAATTTGACACCTAGGGACTAATCTGACACCATAAGGATTAATTTAACACCTAAGGACTAGTTTGACACCTTGGGGACTAGAAAGTTCAGAGGGACCAAAACAGTATTTTTGACACTTTGGGTAACATTGGCAACACCCGCACAAAGTGCTGGATTCCTACAGCAGTACTCCTACTTCGGCGAATTATTTAAAATAGCAAACGATATCGAAAAATTACAAAAGACCACTCATTGGAAAGCCCTCTGAGTGTAGTTTCTACCTATGATTTTAGTTTTTCAAAATAAGTGTCCAGTTGGTACAGTTTTTCAAAACACTACACTGAGGTACCAAAATCGGACAGAACGCTTTACCCAACTTGCAACCAAATTTTCTTTCTCATTTCTTAATGAAATTCAATGAAATCAGTGCCTATTTCGTAGAGAATTAAGTCTATTTTTCAATGAAATAA
Source organism: Oxytropis ochrocephala (assembly GCA_020916435.1). NCBI lineage: Eukaryota > Viridiplantae > Streptophyta > Magnoliopsida > Fabales > Fabaceae > Oxytropis > Oxytropis ochrocephala. The sequence goes on along the minus strand of CM037093.1, from coordinate 57,966,323 downwards.
GAATCACTCAAAACGGAGTTCAATTGAGTACACAAAACCTGCAAAAAATGAACCTACTCCCAGTTTGACTCCAGAAATTTGACCTAACTTTAGAGACTCATAACTTGAGCTACACAACTACGAATTGAACGAAACCAGTGCCAAAACGACCGGCCTTAAGTCTATTTTCAAAAACAATTAGCCACACAATTTTTGGATCAACCAAACAGTACCAGTTGAGAAAAACCGAAACAGTGTCCAGAAAACACACAAAAACCATAAACAAGTGAAGCTCATCATCAACATACACACTCCTACTCAACTCTAATTCAAACAATCTATCAAACACCTAACAAGCACCAATATTTCTCCTATTCAATTATATCAATTTAACAACCAATCATCTCCATATTTATTAACACCTATTACACACCATATTGCATTAAATTCATGTAACTCACCTTAACACCAACAATCAAGGGTTTATCTATTCAATATTTGCATAACAATTCAATTCAATCACATATAAACTCAAACAATCACCCAATCACTCAAATACTTCATGAATCAATTTAAACAACTACTCCTAACACCTAATCCCTATGATTTCATGGTTTATAAATTATTAACTATGATAGAGAGCCCCCATACCTCAAAATTGACAACCCAAGAAACCCCTCCACCAACAACCCAAGAACCACCAATTAATAGCTTTTCTCCTACACTTGAGCTTCAAACCCATCCATGGAAAAGAGAAAAAGAAACATGATTAGTGTATGAATCTTACACTAAAGGATAGAGGAAGAAAAATGGAGTGGATTGGTACTCTATACTACTTACCACAAGCAAGAAGATGAATTTCCCTTCTCCCCCCTTTGTTGTGCAGCCGTGCGCCTCCTCCCCTTTCCCTCTCTTCTATTTTTTTTTTCTTTTCTTTGTTCTAATGAGGCTAAAACCCTATCCCTAGCTTAAGTCATGAATTTGGGCCTATTTAGTGGACCTGGGTCCCTTATTTACACCCCTTAGGTACTTACACACATCCTCCCAATTTAACTAAAATACTCCTCATTTATTTTTACTACACCCCACTCCTTAATTAAATTAATTACCCTATATTTATTTTAATATAGACAACTAAAATATTACTTAATTAAATTTGTTAAATAATCACTTAATTAATTTTGGGGCGTTACACCAGGAGCCTAAGTCATTGGGCTTGGGCTCTTGGGCTAATACTCGCAGTCCCGGTATTATCAATACCACTCCCTTCAATTAAAATAAAATACTACATTATAATTTAATATAATTAAAAATAGTGCAACACTTTAAATAATTTAATCGAATAATCAATTAAATCATTTAGGGTGTTACATCCAGCAGCTGCATATTCGTCATGGGTGTTGATCATGGCTCGTACATCATCATTGCTTTAAATTAGAGTCATATGTGAATACTGAACAAAGTCCATCAGCTCCACAATTAGGTTTGCGATAATGAAAAGTTCCTACCGCTATCCTCCAACATTTTCCTTGAATCTTTCCCTCAATCTTTTCCTTTAACATCGTTAAGATGATGTCCTTTTTGATCCTACAAATGACAGTATGGGGACAATGAAATCTAACACCATTAGCGTGTGGAGAAATATGTCCACCGTTATAGAGGACGGTCATCTTGGTGTCCATTGAGAACTGCGTTCGGAAGGCCATCTGAGCGGGTGGAGTGTGTGAAGAAGCAAGTGTTTAATAGGAAAAATATGTTGGCGGAATTTGGTATGGATGAAAGGGGCTAAGTTGTTGTTCAAAAAAAAAAAGGGGCTAAGTGTACCTATTTATAGCGGTCGGGTGAACTGTGGTTGGGTGTTTGTATTGGCCTTTAATCAAAATTGTGGATCAGAAAATTAGATCGTTGAAATTCTATTTCTTGGTGCATATTTGTCACACCAAATGTCATCCACACCTTTTCTTGACACAAATGATGGAAACATTAATGTCTCCATTAAAATAATTCTGACGGAATGTGAACTGTTGATCAAAAGTGTCGATGGAATCTTGGTCATTCGAAAAGAATCCATTGATGCAAACTTATCAAGGCAAATATCAACTATTGATCAACCATATCGATGGAATCTGACAGTTTAAAAATAATTTGTTGATGCAATTGCACTGGCCCGCGTATGTGGATGAAATAGATATATTGCGAAAAGCCTCTACACTGGTATGAGCTGAATCCACGCCATGTCGATGTCCATGTCCCGTGGACGGTCAACAAGCGGCGCAAGTGGTATTTTATGGATATATCGCAACTATCGAAGGCACCTCTCAAGCATGTAAAGTACAGTGACGTCGCACCAGCAAAGATATCTTTTGTACAACTCAAACGGTCGTACCTCCATGTGATCCTCGGAAGGCCTCTAGATAACGTCCATATGTAGCATGGCCTCCGGCTTGTTCTGGTAATATGGAACCCAACCCTGAGTCTTTCTTCTTTTCCAGCTCATTGCACAAGGAAAATGATCTCTCCCTCCGTCCTGTTGCTCGCATACAGTGGGGAAGTGCTCATAAATCCAAAACTAATACAAAAAAAATCAAACTCGTAAAAAAATATATAATTTCAATTTCTAAATCAATGAAAAATATATTTTACCTGCAAGAGCGTCGTATACCCTCCAAGTTGCTTCATCTTAGGAAAAGCACTGAAGATGGTCATACATATATACCAGAGCAACAATATCCCATGACCACTTGCTATAGTCGTCAAAATCTCGAAATAGGAAGATGTGTTTTGCATCCACCATTACAAAGCTCTTGTTTGAAAATATAGTGTACCCCTCCAACAACAATAGGTATGTCCTTATAGCATAGCTCCACTGGCCCTCTTGCATATATAAACCTTCGCTACCTAGTTATAATTGTAGTGTCCCCCCTACAGGCTCTTGTCTTAACAACAACAGAATCACGATCAATGGCCAAAACCCTACAACAATCAACTACCACGTCAATGTCAAAATACGACAGTGGGTTGTAGAAATGACCTATGTTGGGGACATGCAGCAGGTTGGACACACCATCTAATGTCATTATCATTTCACCAAATATATAGCAAGTGAAATAAAATGGTCTTCGTGTGCCACCTCTTAATGAAAAAAGAAAGAAGGTTCCTATCCACCATCGTCAAAAATGTCAGCTGAAGATGTTAAAGCCCGACCTGCTCTATCCAAGCCTCTATTGGTTTGGGATAGTGAGAAGGAACAATTTTCTTCAACTTGGTGCCATGCAAAGCAACTTTCAAGGCTTTTCGAACCTACAAATATGTATAAAAACATATTAATAAAAATGTAATATACAATTAAAAGACAATATCAAAAATAGTTACTTAATAAAGATTACTCGTCATGTACAAATGTATGTCGCTATGTGGTCATTAAAGGAGGTGAGCACTGATCGGTCTTAGCGTTCTACGAGTCCAGTTAGATCACCCATATCTAGAAAAATCATATATTTGTTTTCTCTGGTATATTCAATTTTTTAATTGTATAGCGAAAAACGAAATTTGATTTTTCGAGAATGTTTAAGATATTGAAAAAAATCAAATTTAATTTTTGCGGTGTATATTTTAAGGCTTTTGCTTTTCTCACACCCCCTCCTACTTTAAACACACCCCATAAGGGTGTGAAAAGACCAAAAGACCTATTTTTTTCGTAATTTTCACTGCTCAACACGGCCTTCGAATGTGTTCGAACGAGGCCGTTCGAGTGTGTTAAATATGGACAGACACCCCTTGGGCGTTTTTTCACACGTTCGAATAGTGTCATGCGAACAGGTTCGAATGTTCTCATGCGAACATGTTCGAATGATGTTGTTCGAACAAGTCTTTGCAGAATGCTGCGCAGATATTGGGCGCCTCGATTCCACCGGCGGCTTTAATCAACGGTTTACAATCACCAAATGTGTCGAGATAAAGGAGTGGATGTAAATCCTTTGATAATGTGCCCGAACGGATAGAATTTAAACGGCCGATTTGTGATCTAAAAATGAAATCAACTACCGACATTTCACCATGCCTATTATAAAAGGGGGTTCACATCCTCAGATCTTCTTGACCAAACCCTAATCTGCTTCTTCACCAATCTCTGAACCTGCTTCTTCACCAAAATCCTCATCCTCAGCTCTCCTAAAATGGAATGGCAATTGTGCTCAACCCAGTACTCAAACGACAAATTCCTAACGACCCTTCACCACCATGGGATCAGAACCACCGATGAACATGGTGCTTTGTGTTTCGTTGTCCTAACCATGTCTTCTGCGCAGATGAGTAAGGACATCACCTTCGCCCAACCGAAGGAAAAGGTCGAGAGGAAGATTCGCCCGCAGGAGCGTGGCGTAAAGACGTGGAGCGTATACGTTTCAAAAAGTTCAATTGTAGAGATGATGGGACTGTCCAGTATTCAGTCATGGAGATCCAAAATGACGAGGAAGTCCGCGCAATGATGGAACATCTAGCTAATGTTCCGATGGGGCGACAGATCTTAGAGTTGTACGTGGACACAATACGAACTCCAGAAGAGGTCATTTATCTTCTGGAACAGGGACTACCAAAACACTAGTTTCTTAGTTAGTTGTTTGCTTATGTTGGTGTTCTGTATTTCGTATTTGATGTATTTCGTATTTAATGTATTTCGTATTTCATGTATTTTGTATTTCATGTATTTCGTATTTTGTAATGACAATAAATTTGCACCAACAACGTAAAGGAAATTTCAAATTAAAAAACCGAATGAAATAAAGTAGTTAAATTATACAAAAAATCCAAACATATATCCCCCTATGACATATCCTACTGGGTGTTGCGCCCCCTCCTCCTCTCATACACATTGCCAAACCTCCTCCTAAACCCACGGAAGGGGTTGAGCAGCCTCTTGATGCGCTGAAACATGCTCCTCACTGGCTCTAGGACATTATCATCAATGGTCCCATCCATGTCATCAACCAAATCCAGCAGCTCTGGTAGCATCTGTCAACCAAATAACATAACATTATTATTTATCAATAGAAGATTAAGAAACATTATCAATGCAATAAACATAAAAGACACGTACCACACTGACATCAGGCTCATCCGCAAGCTGTACATAATGCTCAGGGAAGAGAAAGGGATGTGAGACCCTGTAGTACCATGGAAAGTAGCCCAAAGACCGTGTTTGAGGAGTACGGCACATGTGGAGGCCCTCGCGCCACCAAGTGGTCCTCGGTGTGTCCACATCTCGTCACACTCGGATAGGGTACATACGGCCCTAGTAGGAGGTCTGGGATCCTCCGGAATGTGCTGCACCTGCCCAAACTGTCTGAGCACTCGATCTGGCAAGTGGCGCATCATGCACCACCACTCGAATGAACCTCTCAACTCGGCCACTCTCAAAGGGTCTCACCGCCTATGGGCCGTGTGTAGGGTCCTGTGTCACCTCCTCACGGTGCAAATGGCGGTCAAGGCATAATCGATGGTCCAGGACTTGATGGCCCTGTGGCCATCATCGCACAACCATTTCTTCGCCCGTAGGCTACTCTCATCATACTCAGTGCTCCACCCAAGAGGAAAAGTTCGCACTGAAGTGCTCAAAGATCCAAGCTTGTAATGAACATATCATTGGTTGGTTATTAATCTGAAAGTAACCCTAAAACAAACTTAAAAGTAAAGAATATGTTTTATACTCAAGTAAAGGAAGATGACCAAAGAATCTTCTTGGTCTTCTTCCTTGTAGCATCCTTCACCGATCATAGAGATGGGCAGGGCCATGGCCCTCAAAGAATAGTCTCCAACAAATTCTCCAAATCAATCAAAGATGCCAAGGTAGCCAAGCTTAACCTTGTTGCACGACTTGTCGCCAAACAAGGTGCAACCCAAAAGATACAAAGATGTAGCCCTAGCAAAGATGGTCCCACCGCCCTCGGCCTATGGTCGGGTGGTAGACCCTATCCTCGACCATACGAGCCCAACAGACAACCCACGGCTGAAGTCCGGCAATGCATCTTCGGTGTTGCCCCCGAATAGTCAATCGCCACCGCTTCTCCCGCCATGAATTCGATCGGCATGTCATAGAACTCGCCAAGAATGGGGATGTGCGGCACCGGGATACATCATCAAGGTGATGCTCATCTCACCCACGTGAAGGTGGAATGATGATGTATCCGGCCGCCAACGCCTATGAATGCGTTAAGCGCCCACTTGTGGAGAATGGGGAAACCAAGCCCAACCAAAGGAACCAACCCTCGAAGGCCGCCAGTGTCCCTAATCGCACATGAAACACCGTATCCGAATGTGTCCATGTGGGATTGTTTGTAAATCCGCCGCACTGCATTCGAAATGACACAATAAGCAAAAAACATTCAACAACATAATAAACAAATTTACAACAGTCAACTATAAAATAATAACTTACCTGGCGAGAATAAAAATCGTGAAGGATATGTGCCGTATGTGGGCAACACAGTAACCATCTTCCGTCCACCAGAAATTGGAATGTTGCCCTAATGCCAGCAGACCTCCCGAGGCTCAAAGAACCTCCTCCTCACGAGGCTCGCAGCCTCCTCCTCATGATGATGCCTAGATGATGAAGGCCTGAAGATGAAGGCCTAGCGATGATGAGGCCTAGCAGATGAAGGGCCTGCCAACTCATAGGCCGGAAATTGAGCATCACGCCAATATCCCGCCCAATATCCTCGGGATGTGGGGAGGAGGAACATCAACCCCGCCCCTACCCCTAACACGACCCTAGCTCTGGGAGGGTTCACCGGCTTCTTCCTCCTTTTGCGGTTTGAAACCGTAGGAGGTGGCCGACCGGCTTCGCTTCGGATGGTTCACCGCATGACCACCTCTCGCTTCTTCACCATATCCAAACAACAATTAATGTAACCAATTAAACCAAATTTACGTAACCAAACACAAAAATGCCGAAAAACCAGATCGCCAAACGATCGCTCGAACGGCCACATGCGAACATGTTCGCACAACACCGCTCGAACAAGTCGGGCCGATTTCCAAATTACAACGGTTCGAATGAGGTCGCTCGAGCGGTGTTCGCACACCTCATTCGAACACCTTCGCTTTCACGTGTTCGAGGACATCGTTCAACAATTCAAATAAGCTTGAAAAAAAAAACCAAATGCAAATGCGGGGGAGAGGCATACCTTGAAGAAAATGGAACGATTAGAGAGTGTGATAGGAGGCGAAAATAACCCAAAGAACTCTTGATAGTGTTGGTGGAGAAGATTGAGTGAGAGATTGGGTGAGATTGAGTGAGTTGGGAGAAAGTGAGTGAGAGGGAGAGTGAGTGTTAGGGTTCGAAGGAGGGAGAGTGAAGGGAGGGGAGAGTGAACGAGAGAGAGTGAGAAGGGGGGGAGGGGTGTGAGGTTTTTTTGTTTTTTTGGAGTGGGGGTAAATTTGGAATTTAAAATTTTATGGGGTGTGAATAAATAGGAGGGGGTGTGGGAAAAGTAAGTCCCATATTTTAAAACCTTAATATACCGAAAACATAAACTATTTAGTTTTTTGGAATGTTTAAGAAACAAGGGATTTTTCCCGTATGAAAAAAATTCGGACTTTCGAGTGCTCACTTTTGTGTTTGAAAAAGTGAGAGCGTGGGTGAGTTTGGAGAGTTTTATCGTAAAAAAATATTCTTGAAAAGTGAAATAAGAAGTTTGAGAAAATGAGGGGTATTCACTATTCAGCATAGGTGGGTGGGGTGGGGGGTACAAAAGCAAACATCCCCTTTCATATGTGGTTCATGCTTCGTATAACCCCCTCTATTCACTAGACACCTCGTATCACCCTTTATTCCTCTGAATTTAAAACATTTTTTTAAACATTAAGTACGGTTCGGCCAAGCGTGTGCCGAACCTGCTAAGTGTGATTTGACCACGCGTGTGTCGAATCGGTTCGCACTTGGCAGGGTTGAACCTCGCTGATTGTTGCTGGATATTGAATTGTTTAATTTGAACTGATTTTTAACGATTCAATTTATTCTTTGCTAACACTAGTTGTTTAATTTTAACGGATTTTTAACGATTCGATTTAGTCTTTACTAACACTAGTATGGCTAACACTAGTTGTTTAATTTTAACTGATTTTTAACGATTCGATTTATTCATTGCACGAATTGTTTTTTTTAGACTTTTTCGATTTGTATGACTTGTTGCACTTATCTATAATAGGTGTGATCAAACATGAGTCGTTGATTTAAAACAATTGAAACCGTTAAAATTATAACTGTTGGGAGAGAATTCAAAAATTTAGCCATTGACTAGATGGTGGAGAGGGTTCGGCGCACGGCTGATCGATTTGCATCGGCCCACGCTTGGTCGAACCTAGTCAAAACATAATTTGGGGTGTCTGAGTAAACTTTGACTGGTTCGGCGCAGCGAGATTCGATCAAGTTTGATCAAGCGTGCGCCGAGCACCAGGACGAGGAGGGATAACCGGTTGCATGCTTCAATGAGAGATCGATATTAGACAGTCGGGCGCACTTCGGTGATCAACCGGAGGTAGCCGAGTACTATCCCCGCCTCGATGATCGGGGACGCTGGAGATTTCTATCACGTAGATTTTTTTACAAGATGAAGTCGCATGAGGTATGGTATCGAGGGAGGCCGCTTCCTGAGTACCATCCCCAGGCTCCTCAGTACCATCCCCAGGCTCCTCAGTACCAGCCACAGCCTCTTCATTACCATCCCCCACCTCCCGAGTATCAGCAGGAGCAGCCTCAGGGGCATGAGGGGTCTGAGACTGATATGTCTTCCTCAGATGAGTCTATATCTGAGCATCATGAGGAGCAACCTTAGCAGGATCAGGGGCATCAGGAGGAGCCTCAGCCTCAGGCCTCTCTCTTCACTGACATGGCAGATCATGTCTGCAGTTCTATACTTGCTGACCCAGTAAGTTGAATTTTTTTGCTTAAATAATTTATTTAACGCACATAGTCTGCCCTTTTTGGTTACGTCATTTATTTATTTTTAATTCAGGATTCTCAGCGTGTTGTAAAAGTTTGGGCTCATGGCAACAAAGTCCATACCAGGCTGCAGCTAGTATACGATGCCCTACGTCAGCGTACCACATTGGTCAGGGACTCCAAACTGGAGCCACTTCTCTTCACTGGCAACGCCACAGTAGACCATGAGTTGCTTTCGGCTTTATCGAGAGATGGCACTCAGATATGCCGTCATTTCACTTGCCATTTGGTGAAATGACGATCACTCTGGATGACATCTCCTGCTTCCTGCACCTTCCCATCCAGGGGAGCTATACCACACCTCCCACCTTCACTGTCAGCTCGGAGTATGCCACACACCTTGCAGAGATCTATCTTGGTGTTCCACGGACTGAGGCTGCTCACAACACTAAAGGAGGTCCGTATTACAACTTCAGTTGGCTGCTGCAGATTTATGAGCGTAATTTGGAGGAGGGGGTGACATGACAGTTGCTGTGAGGGCTTATCTCCTTCTGCTTCTGACCTACAGTATCTTCACTACGAAGACTGGAGACAGGGCGGAGGTAAGTGGCTGATTGGTGCATGGAAAACACATACACTTGTGTGCAAGTATACACTGTCCAAAAACAAGTAGTAAAAAGATCGAACCCACAGAGATTGAAAAACTCACTTTTAAAATAATATAAAGTAATAGAGTGTAAAGTCACTAAGTAACAAAATAATTTTGGATTTTGTTTGATGATCACAACTAAGTTAGAAAGAAAGCAAAGTAAAAATGTTGATAGTGTAAAAGAGAAAAGCTAGTTGGAATGTCTTCATCAAGTAATTTACTTATAAGTGTTTGATGCAGTATGTGATGCAAACAGACCAATGTCACAGCATTAGCTATGTGCCTTTCGGTCACTTTCTTCAGAGTATCATTACCACTCTTATGATCCTTGTTCTATGCAAGAAAGAAAGGGGTGTTAGTGCCAATCTTGCCTCCTAACAATTATCCAATTTGCTTAAATAAATTCACTCTTGTATTTTAAGTACCCACAATTATCCTATGGACTATACTATCCTATCTCTAGGACTTAGCATGGTTTTCACAAAGTTTTCTTTATGAAAAACACTCACCCATATTAGTTCTTGAGTTCTTAATTGTAAGTCATTTCTGGTCATTTACAAATCTTACTTATTCTAAGTGATCAAGTTCAAAATAAGTTTGGAAACATTATCAAGCAAGAACTAAAGTACAAACATACATACATGCAACATACTTACTTAAAAGCTTATTAAATGATTAGAACATTCCAACTAAGAAAGGTTTAGCTAACAAGAGACATTGCAAGATATATATAAACTGAATAGACCATGTTTATATATATAGAAATCACAAAAGAGAAACAACAAAAGTAAAGTTACAAATGTTGAAAACCTTTGTATGAAATCTTCTAGCAATGCACTAGCATTACTCCTTAGCACTATACAAACACTATGAAAACGAGTTAAGGAGGATTTATGAATTCCTTCCTCTTCCTCTAAAAATATAAAAACTAACTATGTATATTGAAATTTTGATCTAACTTATGGATTGTGATATATTTCCAAATGAAGATGTGAGGTCCTTTTATAGCCTTCAAGTGAAGTGCTTCCTTCCTTCATGTTGAAGTCATCTTGAGTGGATCATAGCTGTAGTTGCTTTCCAGAGTTTTATCCATGTTGAAATCTTTGACTAATGACATAGGGCGGTTCATTGATGTGCGAACATGTGTCCCTATGTTGGTGACTCTTCAAAGCTATGCCTATAGCTATGTGTGAATGGTAGCGCCTACTATACAAGGTTGGATGGCATCGAGAGAACCAAGCAGAGGTCATCACTTGCAAGTGGATGCATATGAAGCAGCATCGCTTATTCACCAAGTATCGCAGATTTGATGCGAGATCGGTCAGAGAGCATCATGCAGCTTAGCATTGAGACCGCACCAACAAAAACATCAAACATACCACAATATATCCAAAATGGCCTAATAATAACTATAACCATTCAAATCACTCAAGTTATCATATATCACATAAAATACTATATAAACTCTTTATTATTACTTGAAAGAGAGCAAATACTAAGTTTAAGATATGAAATACTCTATATAAAATAGAGTTATCACCGATCTACCCGGGCCGATATGAGTCAGAGGTTCTTGGAGGCTATGCATGGGGTGCAGTGCCCTAGCTGCCATGTATGACTCCTTAAACACCGCGCTTTGAGGAGACGACGAATAAAGGTGGAGGGTATGCCGACCTATTCCGTATGAATGTAAACTTACTTTTTTATTAATTCGCATCGTGTTTGGGTAAATAGTTTTTAATTAAACTCGTTGTTTATTTTTGCATTTCACTTGAATCATGTGGTACTTCCTCGGATGGCGGTGAGGTTGCTGGTCATATACCCTGGTATGAGCCACTTGCTGGGAGCTTGAGGAAGAAGAAGTCAGACCACCTGAAGCTGATCCACTACAGGAGGATGCTTGAAACGATAAGGCCAGAGGATGTCTGCTGGCGGCCATTTGAGGAGCACGGGGATGGTAGACCATTTGAGCAGATCTCCATATACAGGGGCTTCATCAGCTGGGCTGATTTCAGAGTTTCTTACATGCCTGATAGGTGCTCGCGATGCTTGTCGCGCCTAAAAAAAGTCTCCGAGGGAGAACCTTCCTCGTTTACAACTTTTCTAAGACAATGAAGCCTCCACCAATACTTATTTAAGGAAAGTATTAGAAAAACCTTTTTGGAAAAGCGGATGGCCTTTGAAAACTGAGAGATTTGGGTTCAAGGGTCAGTTACGCGCGGGGAAGGTATTAGCACCCCACACGTCCTCTCTATTGAGAGGGAACCTTTAATTAAATGTGTGGTTTTAGTGTGTTGATTTAAAAATACTTAATTTTGCCTCTCTACTTCTTATTGAAAAAGTCTTAATGAAAATCTCATTTATTATGAAAAAAAGGAGGAAAAAGGTTTTTTAGAAAGAATGCTTGACGGGATGCGACCCACTCCTACGTATCTCCCGGTGCGATGGAGAACTCAAAGCTACGTAGTTCTTCTTTGTCTTTTCTTTGAAAAGGTTTTTGTCTTTTATCTTTTTAGTGAATTTTCGAAATAGGACGAGCATTTAGTGAATGATTAAACTAACAAAAGGTTATGAGTAATCACCGCTAAGTACTCTTGAAAATGAGAGTCACTACCGCTAGTCAGACGAACAAAGGTTCTGATTGACTATTAGTAGCAACTCGTTTTTATTAGCTCTTTTGAAAGTGGTTTTCGAAAGAGATTGATTGACATGAATGATCAAACTAACAAAGGTTATGAGTAATCATCGCTTATTGTTCTTTTGGGAAAAGGACATCGCTACCAATGGCTACACGAACAATGGTTCTGATTAGCCACTAGCGACAATGGGTTTGAAAATGATTCTTGAAAGAAGAATATTTTTGTTCTGAAAATGATATATGTTTGCGAAAGTGATTCTTTTTTGTTATGAAAATAACTCTTTTCTTTTTTGTTATGCAAATGCTAATTTTTATGGTTGCGCTTGACGAGAATGTGGCTCGCTCCTACGTATCCCAAATGGGAATCAAAGCGACGTAGTTCTAACGAGCCTTGAAAGTGAAAGTCTTTTTGCTTTGGTTTTGAAAAGTGAAGGCGCTCATAATGATCAAACTAACAAAGGTTATGGGTGATCATTACTAAAAACTCACTTAAATGCATGTAAAAATCTCTTTTGAAAAATGAAAGCCTTCATGATGACCAAACTAACAAAGGTTATGGGTGGTCATCACTAATGTAACACCCCGTTTCTAATCGTAAATTTATAATAAAATATCGTAGTTTTAAAAATCATTTTTCAAGACACCCTCGCGGATGCTACATTTACTTCAATAAACATCAAGAGTCGGTGATAAATTTGCTCATTAATCAAAACATAATGCGTAACACATCATAAATGGGACGAACCCTCAAAACACCTATTTAGTTTACATAATGGTAATCTCTATCACCACGGAGCGGAATAAAAATAGTCATAATCATCATAAATAAAACAGTTCAACAATCAATAGCAAAATCAACTAATAACTAGGGTTTGTTCCTCCTCCCCGTTACTCCGCACACGCTACCAGATAGGGGTAACATTCAAATGTAGGGGTGAGTCTCTAACAATATAATAGCATATGATAGAGAATATACTAGAGTACGCCACTACATCAACTACTACACAACCACATCAATACATATATAACTACCACATCCATATATATAACTACCAAGGAAATATCACAATGATATGAATATATGTATGAAATGCAACCCACATCGGGCATATGCATGAGGTACCATCATCAAATAAATTTGCGAATCGGGCATATCGTCGCTTTTGAGCATCATCATCATCTATAGCTCAAGGCCAAGCCTTATATCACTCGAATAATGCACATGTAATGCATGCGACACCATGGACAATCAACATTCATAACCATCTAAGTGACACAACAACATCAACACTAACATCAAATAAAAGGTCATAGACCCATCATCATCATAATTTGGTCATTAGATCTATCATCATCAACAACATCAACAATAAAATGGTCAAAGACTCCAAATCGTGCCCAGTGGCAACACAAACACACACGCCGCAAACAAGCACAAAATCGGGCGCCCAGTGGCAACACAGCCACATAGGGTGCACACAGGGCAGCAACATGGCGCCCTGGCGCAACACAGTTTCAGACACAAAACGCAACCCAGTTTTAGACACATAACGCAACACAGGCGCCACAGACAGCAACACAGCACAAGTGCTGAATTCCTACAGCAGTACACCTACTTCGGCGAATTAATTAAAATAGCAAACGACATCGGATTTCAACAAAAGACCACTCATTGGAAAGCTCTATGAGTGTAGTTTCTACCTATGATTTTCGTTTTTCAAAATAAGTATCCAGTTGGTACAGTTTTTCAAAACACTACACTGAGGTACCAAAATCGGACAGAACTCTTTGCCCAACTTGCAACCAAATTTTTTTTCTCATTTCTTAATGAAATTTCGTGAAACCAGTGCCTATTTCGTAGAGAATTAAGTCTAATTTTCAATGAAACAAGAATCATTCAAAACGGAGTTCAATTGAGAACACAAAACCTGCAAAAACCGAACCTACTCACAGTTTGATTCCAGAAATTTGACCTAACTTTGGAGACTCATAACTTGAGCTACACAACTCCAAATTGAACAAAACCAGTGTCAAAACGACCGGCCTTAAGTCTATTTTCAAAAACAATCAGCCACATAATTTTTAGATCAACCAAACAGTACCAGTTTCAGAAAGACCGAAACAGTGTCCAGAAACGCACAGAAATCATAAGCAAGTAAAACTCATCATGATCAATCACCAAAACCAATTATAATCATCACAAATACAATCAAAATCATCAAATAGCACATCAAACATAATCAAATCACAACCTAGGACCTAACTCCCACATAAACCCCATCATAAACCCTATTATAGAGCAAGAACCCACCCTTACCTTAGGTTTTGCCGAAGACGATGATCTTTCTACGAAAACACCAAAGAAACCACAGCAACGAAACTCCTTCTCCCTCTTCTCTCTCTTGATCGCCGATTCCTCTTCTCTCTTCGCACTCTCTTCTTTCTTTCTTTCTTTTCTTTTTCTCCCAATTGAGGCGCTCTCCTCTAACCCTAGCGCTTAGAAGCCTAAGTCATTGGGCTTGGGCTCTTGGGCCTCTTCCTACCACTCCGTAATTACCGGGCACTACTCCCTTCATTTAAATAAAACACTATATTAATATTTTAATACGACAATACTCATAAAATACCAAAATAATTTAATTAAATAATTAATTAAATTATTTGGGCGTTACAACTCTCCCCCACTTAGAATATTTCGTCCTCGAAATTTACCTGATTCAAACAAATGGGGATAGGACTCCCGCATCTTGCCCTCCGCCTCCCACGCCATGCTCTCTCCAAAGAGCTCCTAACCAAACCACTTTCACTAATGCGATCTCCTTGCCTCTTAGAACTTTCACCTCATGATCCTCAATCCGTATATGCATCGCTCCACCGTGAGATTATCCCGCACTTCCACATCGCCCATGTGAATCATATGAGATGGATCTGAGATGTACTTCCGTTGCGACACATGAAACACGTCATGCAAATTCGAAAGGTTAGGCGGTAAAGCCACTCTATAGGCAACATTCCCAACTTTCTCTGAAATCTGATACGGACCAATGAAACGAGGAGTGAGTTTCTTTGACTTCAAAACACGACCAACACCGGTCAACGGAGTGACTCTCAAAAATACATGCTCACCCGCTTGGAACTCCAAATCCTTTCTCCGATTATCATGGTAACTCTTCCGCGCGACTCGCGACGCTTTCATCTTTTCACGGATCAAATTCACCTTCTCAGTTGTCTCGCGAACAATCTCAGGTCCAAGCACCACACTCTCCCCAGATTCATACCAACACAACGGGGTTCTACACTTCCGGCCATACAATGCTTCAAAAGGTGTCATCATCCCAATACTAGAATGGTAACTGTTGTTGTATGTGAACTCTATCAATGGAAGGTAGGAATCCCACGAACCCCCTTGTTCCAACACACAAGCTCTCAATAGATCCTCCAATGACTGAATAGTCCTCTCTGACAGACCATCCGTCTGAGGGTGATACACCGAACTCAACCTCAATTTGGATCCCAACTTCTCTTGCAAACTCTTCCAGAAATCTGAAGTGAACCTCGGATCTCTATCTGAAACAATACTCATAGGGACTCCGTGAAGCTTCACAACTTTCCGGATATAAATTTCCGCTAACCTAGGCACTGGATACGTGATGTTAATAGGAACAAAGTGAGATGATTTTGTTAACCTATCAACAATCACTCAGATTGCATCATACCCTTTCGCAGTATGAGGCAATCCCGTCACAAAGTCCATAGAAATGTTGTCCCATCTCCACTTTGGAATCTCCAACGGTTGCATCAACCCTGCAGGTTTCTGATGCTCAACCTTTGACTTTTGGCAAGTCAAACATGCATACACAAATCGTGCACATCCCACTTCATCCCCAAACACCAAAACAACTTCTTCAAATCTTGATACATCTTTGTAGCCCTGTGATGAATACTCAACTTACTTCGTGACTCTCCTCAAAAATCACCACTTCATATCCGCATCATCGTGATGCAAATTCTATCCCGAATCTCAACACACCTTGGGAATCCAACCTGAAATCTCCACTCTCGGATTGGTCATTCGCAACCATCAAATCTACCAGCTTGACATCCGACTTCTGGGCTTCTCTGATACTAACCAAAAAGTCATTGCCAATCTTCAGCATTCCCAATCTAACACTCATGTGTTACTTCACAAACCAAACTCATATCCCCGAATCGCTCAATCAACTCCAACTCCTTAATCATCAATGCCGACATATGCAAGGTCTTTCGACTTAAAGCATCAGCCACGACATTAGCTTTGCCTGGGTGATAGTTCAAGTCAAAATCATAATCCTTCAACAATTCTAACCACCTTCGCGCCTCATATTCAACTCTTTCTCGATCAAACAAGTACTTCAAACTCTTATGGTCACTAAACACCTCAAATCTAGTACCATAAAGATAGTGCCTCCAAATCTTCAAAGACAAAAACAATTGCCGCTAGCTCTAAATCATGCGTAGGGTAGTTCTTCTCATGGGTCCTCAACCGCCTAGACGCATAAGCAACTACCTTACCATCCTCGCATAAGCACACCTCCCAAACCCATCTTGGAAGCATCACAAGACACCACAAAAGATTTGTCCTGAAACTGCAATGTCAAAATAGGAGACGTTGTCAATCTCTTCTTCATTCATTGAAGCTCTCTTCACATCGAGCATCCCAAACAAAAGCTTTTCCCTTACAAGTCAATCGAGTCAACTAAGGGCTAACTTAGAAAACCTTCAATGGACCTTCTATAATAACCACCAACCCCAAAAAGCTTCTAATCTCAAAGAGTTTACTTTGGACTCTCCCATTGCAACACAAAGATCTACCGTAAATAATATGACCAAGGAAACTCACTTTATTCAAATTGTAACTCACACTTAAACAGCTTTGCATACAACTTCTTCTCTTTCAACACTTCTAGCACTAGCCTCAAATGCTCTCAAGTGCTCTTCTTCCGCTTAGAGTAAACTGCAATATCATCAATAAACACCACCACGAACCGATCCAAATAAGTATGGAAAATACGATTCATGTACTCCATAAATACTCCCGGCGCGTTGGTGACACCAAAAGGCATCACAGAATACTCATAATGCCCATAACGGGTTCTGAAAGCCGTCTTCTGTATATCTTCATCCTTTACCTTAATCTGATGATAACCCGACCTCAAATCAATCTTACCGAACACTTTAGCACCCACCAACCGAGCTATCAAATCGCTCATCCTCTAAGCGGATACTTATTCTTAATGGTTACCTTGTTCAACTGACGGTAATCCACACATAACCTCATACTCACATCCTTCTTCTTAACCAACAACACAGGAGCTCCCCACGGCAACACACTTGGCCTCACAAACTTCTTTTCAAGCAGGTCCTCTAGTTGCTTCTTCAACTCTGACAATTCGATGTCGACATCCTCGTATGGTGCCATAGAAATAGGTCCGTACTGTGTACAAGATCAATAGAAAATTCAACTTCCTCTCCTGGGCGACACTTGGAATCTCATCGTGGAAAACTTCGGAAACTCACACACCACCGCAACCCTTCAATGATTGATTGATTCTCAACAGCATAATGAAGCTCCCTAGCGAAAAAAAACAACTTCTTCCTTCATCAACTTCCGCAATCGACTAGCGGATAATGCACTGCACTCATCACTCCCAAAACTCACCGACTTGTTACTACAATTAATATGAACATGGTTATGCTCTAACCAGCCATACCTGTAATCACATCCAACCCGCTCAACGGAAAACAAACAAAATCCACAACAAAGTCTCTCGTCAAGATCGACAAGTGGACACCGAGAACACACTAGAGAAGTGGTTACCGACCCTTAGTCGAGTGTGTCGACTACCATCTCTCCATTCATAGCGCATAAATGCAAGACCCAAATTCTTACAACATTCAAAGAAAGAATAAAACAATGAGTAGCCCCAAAGATCAACAATAGATCTTAGAGAGTACCATTAATGAAGCATGTACCTCTAATAAGTCCATCATCCCCAGTAGACTCTTCACCTGCCAGAGCGAACACTTTCCCACTGAATCTTTCCTTCTTCGGCTTCGGACACTTAGAACTAATGTGCCCACCTTCACCACAGTTGAAACAGAATATCCTTACGCTCACACTCAGCTGCCAAATGACCCTCCTTACCACAATGGAGACACAACTTCACCCCCAACTGGCACACGTTTCTCTTATGACCAGGTTTACCACACTTAAAACACACAATGTTAGCAGGAGCATCTCCCCCACTAGTCCTCTTACCATCAGCAGATCTCTGTTTACCCTTGCCAGCAGGAACCTCATATGGCTTACTACGGTTCTGAAATTTGTCCCTCTGCTCCCTCATAATCTTATAGTGGGCACTACTGTCTTCCTCAAAAATCCTGCAACTATCAATCAAATCAGAGAACACACGGATCTTCTGGTAACCAATTGCCTTCTTAATCTCGGGTCTCAACCCATTCTCAAACTTGATGCACTTGGAAAACTCAAGAGTTGGCATCATCAGAAAGTGCGGGTAGAACTTTGCTAATTCTGTGAACTTAGCAAAGATACTCGACCACAAACATATTTCCCTATTTCAACTCAAGGAACTCAATCTCCTTCTTACCTCCGACATCCTCCGAAAATACTTCCTCGTAAACTCCTGCACGAATACAAACCCAAGTGACCTCTTCATTTGCGCCTCCAATCTCCGCTTAACCTCTAACCACCACCATCGCCTTCTTCTCGCAAAGATATGAGTACCATAACAGATCTTCTGTGCTGGAGTGCAATCCATCACACGAAAGATCCTCTCCATCTCCTTCAACCAAGCTAGATCACCATCGGGATCATACCTGCCCTTAAAGGTAGGCGGCTTCTCTCTCTGAAAGGTAGCCGATCATGAAGTTCCAAAGATTTTCACCATCATTCTGCTGGTTCCCCACAGCCTGCGCCATAGCTTGCAAAGCAGCAGCAAGAGCAGTGTTACATCCGGGGCTGACGAGGGCGGGGAGTGATCATCGGTGCCCAAAAAGGTGGCATGGCAAAGAGCGGTTCCTGACAGCTTCAAAGCGAAGGGGCGCGTGAATGAACCGAATACGTACCGGAATGAGAGGGATCCTGAGGCTGTGTAGGTATGGGACTGTACAGTTGAAGGAAGGCTTAAAAGAATTGATTTGGACTACCTATAACAACAAGGTGCATCTTCAAGGCTTATCACCGACTCTTGATGTTTATTGAAGTAAATGTAGCATCCCCTTGAGGGTGTCGTGAAAAATGATTTTTTTAAAACTCTAATATTTTATTATAAATTTACCGGTTAGAAACGGGGTGTTACATTAGTGGTATCAGAGCGACGACCGACTTAAAAGATGAAGGAAGTCAAGCCTTCACATATGGTTACCCGCACGCTACTGCGCATAGGGGTAACATTCAAATGTATGGGTGAGTCTCTAACAATATAATAGCATAAATGATAGAGAATATACTAGAGTACGGCACTACATCAACTACTACACAACCACATCAATACATATATAACTACCACATCCATATATATAACTACCAAGGAAATATCACAATGATATGAATATATGTATGAAATGCAACCCACATCGGGCATATGCATGAGGTACCATCATCAAATAAATTTGCCAATCGGGCATATCGTCACTTTTGAGCATCATCATCATCTATAGCTCGAAGGTCAAGCCTTATATCACTCGAATAATGCACATGTAATGCATTCGACACCATAGACAATCAACATTCATAGCTATCTAAGTGACACAACAACATCAACACTAACATCAAATAAAAGGTCATAGACCGATCATCATCATCATCATCATCATCATCATCATCATCATAATTTGGTCATTAGATCTATCATCATCAACAACATCAACAATAAAATGGTCAAAGACCCAAACTGGTGCCCAGTGGCAACACAACCACACAGGGCGCGAACAGCACAAAAATCGCGCCAAAGTGGCAACACAACCACACAGTATGGCGGCTGTGGCGCTCGGCGCAACACGATTCTGCATACACAAAACGCAACCCGCTTTTAGACACATAATGCAACACAGTAAAGAACACAAAGACAAGTGCTGAATTCCTACAAAGAAGGCACCTACTTCGCGAATTAATTAAAATAGCAAACGACATCGGATTTCACAAAAGACCACTCATTGGAAAGCTCTCTGAGTGTAGTTTCTACCTATGATTTTCGTTTTTCAAAATAAGTATCCAGTTGGTACAAATTTTCAAAACACTACACCGAGGTACCAAAATCGGACAGAACTCTTTACCCAACTTGCAACTAAATTTTCTTTCTCATTTCTTAATGAAATTTCGTGAAACCAGTGCCTATTTCGTAGATAATTAAGTCTAATTTCCAATGAAACAAGAATCATTCAAAACGGAGTTCAATTGAGAACACAAAACCTGCAAAAACCGAACTTACTCACAGTTTGATTCCAGAAATTTGACCTAACTTTGGACACTCATAACTTGAGCTACACAACTCCAAATTTAACGAAACCAGTGCCAAAACGACCGGCTTTAAGTCTATTTTCAAAAACAATCAGTCACATAATTTTTGGATCAACCAAACAGTACAAGTTTCAGAAAGACCGAAACAGTGTCCAGAAACGCACAGAAACCATAAGCAAGTAAAACTCATCATGATCAATCACCAAAACCAATTATAATCATCACAAATACAATCAAAATCATCAAATAGCACATCAAACATAATCAAATCACAACCTAGGACCTAACTTTCACATAAACCCCATCATAAACCCTATTATAGAGCAAGAACCCACCCTTTCCTTAGGTTTTGCCGAAGACGATGATCTTTCTACGAAAAACACCAAAGAAACCACAAAGAACGAAACTCCTTCTCCTCTTCTCTCTCTCTCTTGATCGCGATTCCTCTTCTCTCTTCGCACTCTCTTCTTTCTTTCTTTCTTTCTTTCTTTCTTTCTTTTCTTTTCTTTTTCTCCCAATTAAGGCGCTCCCCTCTAACCGTAGCGCCTAGGAGCCTAAGTCATTGGGCTTGGGCTCTTGGGCCTCTTCCTACCACTCCGTAATTACCGGGCACTACTCCCTTCATTTAAATAAAACACTACATTAATATTTTAATACGACAATACTCATAAAGTACTGAAATAAATTAATTAAATAATTAATTAAATTATCTGGGCGTTACAACTAACACCTTGCCATAACTTTTGATGCTTAGGAAAAATATCTTTTGAAATTGAAAGCGTTCATGATAATCAAACTAACAAAGGTTATGGGTGATTATCGCTAGTAGCTTATGCATATGAAAACATGTTTTTGAAATTTAGGCTCTCATGACGACTCAAACTAACAAAGGTTATGGGTGATTGTCACTAGTCACCATTTTCATGCTAAGCTATTTAGAAAAGAAAACAATGAATGCAAGAAGATTTGGAGATTCAAGCATGGTACAATCATTGAAATCGAATCCTTAGGCAAGCAACAACATGGACATAACTTGCAACTAATCTCATTTGAATTCTTGAGCAAATATTAGCCTAGACTACACATATTAGACCACAACACATAAATAGGCAAAGAAGGAACTTGAATTGGGCATTAAGCAAAAATGCAAGAGTAGGCAAGATTGAACCTAAATGCACATCTAATGGAAGATGCTAGGCGAGGACCATACTCAAACATTTCTACAAAACGCAAAGGAATCTAAATGCACATCTAGTGGAAGATGCAATGTAAGGAATGGACCTATCTAAGTATTGATGATACCACATGAGAGTAGACAAGGAAGTTGTAGGCACAAATGAATTCAAAAGAGTAGCCTCAAGTATGATCATTGGCAAACCATAAACAAGCAAGTCATCTTAGCAATCAAAGCATCAAAGTATGTTGAATCACTTTGTTCAATCTTCAACACTTAAATTAGAGTGCACAAGTGCACAAGTGTGAAATAAGCAATAACACATAAGAACCCTATTTTTCCCTTCTTGGCCGAAGCTAATAAGCATGAAAAATGAGTTTTATTTGACCAAAAATTATGCAAACAAGATGGATATGCAAGGAAATGCAAGAAAACACAAGAACAACTCCTCCAAAGCCAATGAGCCACCTCAAACCCCCAAGTCTCACTAGGTGCTTGTCAATAGAGTTTGAAGTGGCTCCTCAAAGCAACAACAACAATATGAAGGAGTTGAGATGAGGAGAAGAGAGATTATGCAAGAATTTAAAGACTAGATGCAAAGATTCAAGGCTTACCTCAAGATCTCACAAAGAAATGAAGAAAGATATGAAATGAACTCAAGAACCAACTTGGATCTACTCTTGAACTTCAAAAATAGCTAGATCTTGGAGATTTGATGATGAAACCTTGAAGAGAATAGAATGGTAGAAGATGATCTAGTGTAGCAATCAAAGAAATGGAGGATTTGATGGTGAAAAATTGAAGAATGGAGTAGTGGTGGTGGGTTGTATTCGGCCAAGAGAGTGGGAGAGGAGAGGAGTGTGTTAGGGTTTATGTGAGTGAGAAATGAGAGGCCAAAGATTGTGAGAGATGGGCTTAACAAGGTATTCATAGAATGCAATTAGGGTTGAGGGTGTTTTGGTCCTTGCATTCTAGTTGTGCTTCAGATTGGACCTTAATTTTGAATCAAAGGCTAGGATTGATGATCACATGGATTGAGGACATTGAGAAAGCACAAATGAGGGAGTGAATGGGTGTATATGTGCAGCTCATGAGGGGAGTGGAGAGGGTGTGAATTTCCAAAAAATTTCTCCACAATTGCATATTACAAGATTGCCATTAACTATGAATGAATGGTGGATATTTACATCTTAATTTGAATGGAGGGTCATGATTGAGATACACTTTGCAAGTAATGAAAATAAATCAAAAAAGGAGGGATAATGGGCAGTGGGGCACGAAAATGAGAGGGAGAGTGGTGCCCAAGTTTTGCAAGTTGTCATCTCAGACTATCAGACTATCATGAGACTCCTTCCAAATATCCTTTTTTTATTATTCTTCTCAAGATAATTCCATAAAATCTAACCATATTGGGCCAAATACTAGGAATATAAATGAATGGGCCATTTTCATGAGATCACTATGCCCAAAAATGATATAAAACCTCTCCTTGCATTTTTGAAGAATATCCCCTTTTTTGTTGACTTTTTAAATTTGACTTTTGTACAAAATTAACAATGCATGCGCAACACACATATAACTCAAAACATTTGCTCCAAATAAATTCCCTTAAAAGTGCACAATTATTCTTGATGAGAAATTATCCTACTTTGCAAAATGACCAAAATACCCTTTGACCTAAAAACTTGCTTCTTGCCCAAAAAAATGCATTTCCACTCTAAAAATGATTCTAAAAACCATAGAATGACTTTTGAAACCCAAGCATGCATGCAAAATGCTCCTCACACTCTTCAAAAGGACGCCACACTTCACAAATTATTATTTTTTGTGGAAAATTAGGTTTTGACTCAAGTTTGACAAAATTAGGGTATGACAAATAGCTTAGGTATCGCTCGCATCATCCCGCGTGACCCTCTCAGAGGTCGTCCTAGACATACCGACGCCGTCTTTCTGATCACCAACTTCATGGCTAGTGTGACTGACATTCTCACGCAAGACTACCGTTTTGCTCAATGCGGGGATGAGATCGCACCTAGTATTTAGACCGCACGTCCGCAGCATCTATCCTCGCACTATTACCGCACCACCATCACCGCAGAGTCCGACACCCTCCCGTAGCTACGCCACGACGATCCCGAGTGGACGAGGCGTGTTGTGACCGCTTGAGAGGGGATTCGTGATGGCGAGATCTCTGCGGGCACTCGGGCGTATCAGACACTCTATAGGCTGGTGGGGATGGCACTACCGGATGAGATTCCACGAGCACTTAGACGGGGACGTGGACGAGGACGAGGAGGAGGCCGTTAGGGATTTTTTATTACTACTTTGATGTATTTGTACTGTCCTTACTTTTATGTATGCACTTTATTATTACTTTTCGGGTGTTATATTTTACGAGTTTCCATAAATTTTTGATTTCATTGATTCGATAAAACAAACTTACACAAGCGATAAAACATAAACAACTAGAATAAAAAAAAGACAGATAAAAAAATACAATAGAAACTATCAAATGGTGGAGTTAATCGACGGCGGATCTCAAATGACGGCCCTTCCGGTTTCGACGCATGCATGAATGTAACTCGTCCATTTAAACATAATATGATTGGACATCATCTGCCAGATGTCATCCTCGTTGTTGACATCCACGATGCACTCGCAAGACCTCCAACACCCATTTTGGTTTCGATAAACGATACGAATTATCTCATGCTCGCTGCTCTGGTTGAACCATCCGCAGAGTTTCGCTTAAGAGCAAAGAAATGATATGCAAAGTGTTTTAACTTACGATAAAATATCTCTCCCATCGAAACCTATACCATCATCTTGCAAGATGATGCCCCGATGATCAATAACCCCATATTAGAATGAACGAGAGTGAGGGAAGAAGGCTCGTATATGACATTAGCGATGCCTGCATCATATTGACTTGTGTTGTGTGAGATAATGAAGTTGAATTTTTGGTGTGAAAATAGTGAGGGTGAGAGTGGGTATTTATAGTTGAGGTAAAAGATTATCAACCGTTGATTTTGTCGCAAAACTACACCGCTGATCAACTTTGAAAGTCAAATCCTAACCATTAAAATATAAAAATAAAAATAATAATAATAATATAACAACGCATCGTATATATGTTTTCTGGACATATATACGATGCCTATTATTAACACATCATATATATGTCTTAAAGACGTATATACGATTGCATCCTACGCAGCCAATCGTATATACGTCTTTAGGACATATATATGATGTGTTAATAATAGGCATCGTATATATGTCCAGAAAACATATATACAATTGGACTTTTTTTTTTAAAAAGAAAATAGTTTTCAAAGGGGTATTTTTGAGATTACATATTATGTGGGGGTATGAGGGGAAACGGTGGGTACCAAAAAAAACAACCCTACTATAAAAAAGGTTCCACGTAAAAGCTCCACACTTAAGAGAAGGCAGCTTTTCTGACCAAAAAAAAAAAAAATAGAAGGCAGCTTTCGCAGCTAGGAAACCCTAATTTCTCAGTGAGCGAAAATGGCCGTTCCCATGCTTTCCAGCAAGATCGTGAAGAAGCACATCCATAAAGGATGATTATTATTTTTTTATTGAAATGATGATTATTATTGTTGCCCCAGTCTTAATTTGCACCACATAATGGTGTAACATGGTGACTGACATTTTATCTGATCCTCTTATCTTCTAGTTGTTTCTCTTTCGTACTAAAATGAATTTCATTTCCCTGTTTTTGAAGTTTCTATTGGTGAAGATTGTTTGCTTTCTGTTAATTGACCATTTTTCTTTTGGAAACAATGTTATTTTCACACGTTTTTAGTTTTACAAGTGTTGATGATTTGTGTCTTTATCTGAGCAATTACAGGCAATGAGATATGATGATGTTTAACCATCAATTCTGCATTGGAATGATGATTACAAACATGCACTACCATCTGATCTCTTCTAAATTTGCTTAATTTAATTTTTGTTGATTTTTGTTACTGTTGTGTTGTGTACAATGCTACTGTTCAGCAATCTGGGATGAATTTTTATATTCTGATTAATATGTGATTATTTATAATTGTACTAAAATCACCATCTTTCGGCTGAGATTGCAGATCATTAAGTAATCTTTTTTCAAAATCTTTGTTGTTTTGCTCTCTTTACATCATAATCTTTATCATGATATCCCTCATATTTGTTACCTTGTGCATATGTACATAACCTTTTTCTTTTGTTCTACTGTTTATTATCACTATTACTACTGCTGCTTATGGTGTGCCTCTGGAGACTGGAGTAGTAACAAAATATCGTGTTTTTGAACGGATAGCGTTAACGGATTTGTATAAGTTTCTTTTGTTCTAATATAAATAAACGTGTTTTGATTTTTGTTTTGTAATAGGAATACTAGGGCAGAGCCAAGCCTTTTTTTTTTATAGGCAAAGTGGTTAGTAATTAGTGTGTTAATTGTTAGAGGGAGGGGGAGCGGGGTTTGAACCCCGTACGCCAATGTTTTTCACCAACAATGTCCATTTCACTCAACCAAGTGAGCTACCCTTCTGGGACGAGTCAAGCCTATTTACTTAGAACCCATTTGTTACACATTATTTTTTTTTAAAAAAATTACTTTTTTAAAAAAAATCACTTATGACGACATGTCCGTTTGTTACAGATTCTTAAAAAAATGAAAACTGAAAATAATCTACTGTTCTATATGAGAAGCTTCTCATAAAAATCAGTTGTTTTATGATTTTTTTTAAAATAAGTGATTTTCAGTATATTACACAAACACAAAACAACTTCTGATTTTCTTAAAAATCTCTAAAAACTAATCTCTAAATTATTTAACAACAAAACCAATTATTTTTTAATCCATAACCACTACAAAAAACATTGGGTTTAGCGAGGGAAATATCAGTGGCTAAAAGGCCCAATTCCGTCGCTAATTGCCATTAGCGAGGGAATTAGCGAGGGACCAGTTCGGTCGTTAATATCCTCCTCGCTAATGGCAATTGGCGACGGAATTTGTGTCAGTCGCTAATTAGCGAGGGACAGTCTCTCGCTAATTCCCTCGCTAATGCTGACAGCACGCTTCCCAAATCTGACTGGCACGCTTCTCAATCTGATCAGTTTTTTATTTATTATTATTATTATTAGTATTATTATTATTACTGTTGTTATTATTATTAGTATTATTATTATTGTTGTTATTATTATTATTATTAGTATTATTATTATTATTATTATAACCAATATATCCAGAGAGAGGAGTGAGAGTAGTGGTGGTGTGTGTGGTGGTGGTGGTGTCGTAGAGAGAAGGAGAAGGAGAAGAGTAAGGGAGAAAGAGAGTGAGATCTATGTGGTGGTGGTGGTGGTAGTGGTGGTCGTGAGATCTATGTGGTGGTGGTGGTGGTGGTGGTAGTGGTGGTCGTGAGATCTATGTGGTGGTGGTGGTAGTGTGGTTGGTGGTGGTGGAAGAGAAGGAAAGAGAGTGGTGGTGGTGGTGGTCAGTGGTGGTGGTGTGGTGGGTGGTGGAAGAGAAGAAAAGGGAATAAGAGAGTGGAAGAGAATAAGAGAGTAAATGAGAGAGAGTGGAGTGAAAAGAGAAAGAAGAGAGTGGTGGTTGTGGTGGTTGGTGGTGGTGGTGGAAGAGAAGAAAAGAGAATAAGAGAGTGGAGGAGAAGAAGAGAGTGGAGGAGAAGAAGAGAAGAAGAGAGAGAGTGTAAATGAGAGAGAGAGAGAGGTGGTTCAGATTATTATAAAAATATATTACAAGCATAGCGAGGAATTAGCGAGGGACTGCCCTCGCTAATCCTCGCTTTCCCAAGCCAACGCCATGGTTCAGAATCCGCAAAAATGTCACCAATTATCGAGGACTTGAAATTCCCGCCGCTAATCGCCTAAAAAAACGTACTACTCACCAAATCACCGTAACATCTCATTTTCGCTTAATTCCTCGCACAATGGTCACATTAGCGGCGGACTTGCAATTCCGCCGCAAATGTTCGCTTTTTTATAGGACAAAATTTCCTCGCTAATCCTCGCTTTTTTTGTAGTGAACAAACAGCCCCTATGGGTGTCAAATTAGGTTTGGCCCGCCGACTAGTCAAAAATGTGGCCGACCTAAGATATTGTTGCTCGTTGACCACTTAGTTCGCCTCGCCAAAAGACAAAACGTATGAAGTTTGGTGGGGGTGGGTTGGCCATCCCTTTTTTAAGAAAAATATTAATGTCCAATTTTCACTTTTTTTTGGGACCCATAAGCTTTAGTCCATGACAATAAAAAAAAATCAGTTAATGACACAACTTGGTTTTAGTCCATACGCTTTTTATTTTCATATGTCGCACAAACTACAAAGTCACAAGCATAGATGATAAACTCTCTTCCACGGCAACTTCCCACACTAAGGTAATTGAGGCGCAACATCATAGACAAAATATAGGGGTAGTGCTGAGCGCTCCTCCACCTCTTCTATGTCTTTTTCCCTCCTACGTGGAGGTGCGATGGGCCGATTACGACTTCGTTCCCTCAGTTCGATTTCAATGTGCTAACTTTGTTACCCTCAGCTTGTGTTTCATTTTCCTCGTCTCACCATTTCTTTCCTATGTCGCGGTGCTTTTATAAGGTAATGTTCATTTTTTTGTATGTCTTTCTTTTGATTTTTCGTTTATTTTACTCAGCTATGTTTATGCTTTTGTTTCATAGTGCATAAACATAAACATAAACATGGATACTCACTTTGACAGAAACGAAAATTAGAGGAAGTCATACAAAAATGAACATTAGTTACCATGTAGATGCACCACAACAGAAGGAAGTAAATGGTGAGATGAGGAAAATGAAACGCGAGTTGAGGGGAACGAAGTTAGCACATTGAAACAGTGAGCTTAGGGAATAAAGTTGCAGTTTAGCTATCCCACCACCACACCAGTGCGGCAAAAATGGAGAAGAGGCGGGGGTAGCGCTCTGCATTGAGCCTTTGTATTTTGTATGTGTTGTTGCGCCTTAGTTACTTTGGTTACCTTGGTGGGGGAGAGGGTTTGTCATTTGTGTTTGTGACTTTGTGGTTTGTGCGGCGAGAAGAAGAGAAGAACTAGAGTAAACTAACCATTAAAAGACTGAAATTGGGTTTCGAGCTTGTGTGTTTCCTAGAATGATTTTTTTGTTACAGCCATGGATTGATGCTTATGGATAAAAAAAGTATAAATTGGACATTATTCTTTTTCTTAAAAAATGAGCCACCCTACCTCGCCACTGTGTTCAACTCGGGTGTTTTTTTTTTTGCGGGCTGGCTAAATCCAGTAGAGGCAACAATATCCTAGCTCTACCTGCTTTTTTTTTTGGCAGGTCACCAAATGGGCTAAACACATTTTGACATCCCTATATAAAATGATTACAAATTTATTTCTAAAAACTTATTACATCAAAAATTAAGGAAATATAGACACACTAGTGCAAAAATGACTTTAGATAAAGACCATTTAAAGATCGGTTGTTTAAACAAATTGATACTAAATGTAGACGCTGTGGCAATTTTGAAATTAAATTGAAGTTTTCAATTTTCACGCTATTTTTAGTATCGGTTGTTTAAACAACCGATACTAAATGTGTGTCTCTAATACATTTAGTATCGGGTTTTTAAACAACCGATACTAAAGGTCACATCTAATTTTCCAAAACACGCTCTCCTTCTCTCTCAAGTCTCTCGTGTCTCACTCACTCACGACTCTCACTCTTTTGAAGTGTGTCACTTTCCCACTCACTCACTCACGATGCTCTTCACTCGCTTCCTTCTCTACTCTCTCTACTCTCTACTCGCCTCTCCGCTCGCTCTCGCTCGCCGCCGCTTCTCTTCTCTTCGCCGCCTCGCTATACTCGCCGCCTCCGCTCTACTCGCGCCTTCTTCGCTCGTAACGACGGTCTCTCCCCGCTGTTCTAGAACGGCCTTATTCTCTTCGCCGCACTGCATGCATTCTTCTCCGATTTGATTAATTGCTTCATGAAACCCTAAAATGTTCTATTTGCAAACCTAAAATGTTCTATTTACAGAAACCCTAAAATGTTCTATTTGCAGAAACCCTTTTGGTCTAGGGTTGTTGAAAGTTTTGTGTTCTATTATGTTTTACTACTATGATTTAGATTTTTCTTCTCATAGCTTCAGTTTTTTTTTTTTTTTGTGATTGTGCTGATTTGAAATTGCCTTACTATGACTAATTGTACATGTTAGACTTTGAATGCTGCATAAGTTATTATATGAATGACAAGTATTTTACCCTAAAGCACATTGATTTTGGAAGAATTACTCCATCATTAATGCTTAGGCTCTGAGTTTGGGCCAGAAGCCCAACAATTAAGCTAAATAATGAAGTTATTAAGAGTTGTATGATGTGGCAGGTTGTTAGGATATAAGAGGGAATATATGGAGAGGTAGGAGAGGAGTGAGAGCATTCATTGAGAAGTTTGTTAAGAATTGCTTAGGAGAGATTCTTTCTCTAAGAGTCTTGGACTCTGGTTTAGTTTCTTGTTTTCACCATTGTAGAGCTCTTGAGCTCATATTTTCATATGATAATATACATCTTATTAATAAACTGAAGTTATAGCTTATTACCATTTGTGGTATTCGGCAGTGTTGTCAATTGCAGATTGTCAATTCTTCGGTTGGATTCACTGTGCTTGTTGTATTGATACATTTCATGTCAATGGATATCAAATACTTCAGGAATTGCTTATAGTTTCTTTGTTTTCTCTTTCTTTTTTAAATCTGCATTCACAATGACACTATGAGAGCTGCTACTTGTGTGAAAAGCTGTCACTTGTGAATGAGATGTACTTTGCTATAACTCTGGATCGTAAGACTGCTGGTCCAGTAAGTTTCCTATTTCAAAATGTTAGCTGTGATTTTCTATAAATGCTAGTTAAAATTCTAAGGATTTCTATATCACGTTTGATTATGACTTGCTTAGTTTTAGTTTTTGTAAAGTTGACCAATAGATAGTTATGTTACTCAATACAATTTTTTTCCTGGTTGTGCTTCGGCAATATATGTTTGTTATTGGGTGAAGGTTTGTTGATTGGGATGAGACCTTTGCATATCATACTCGAGTAATCATGTTATCCCAAATGGAGCTTGTGTCTATGCCATAAAGTTAACTGGGTGTTTTTTTATTTTTATTTTATTAAGGATGTTTGTTCTTGATTATCCCCATATGGATATTACAATTGATGTTGTTCTACATCTTTGAGGTCTTTGTATGATCTATGCTCTAACATATATATCATCAATTCATCATCACCCCTTTTATAGAAGAAACATTGTGTTATATCCAATCAATCAAGTCTTAGCTTAGATGTTATTGTAATCAATTCAAGAGCTAATATTTCATCTTTTTTATTTTTATGGGCAATTCAAAGATAGTGATGCTTCAAGGAAGCATACTAATGGGGGGACGACGATTAAATTCACAAGACCATTTCAGAGACTGGAGACTTGATGTTGATAACATGTCATATGAGGTGACTTCTTTCTCCAGTAAACCAGTTTATTATTTTCTTTTTTTAACATTTATATCCTCAGTCTATGGATATGTTATCCGTATACATTCATCTTTGTTTTATGTGTATCAAACATTCTGGTTTGTGTTTGATAGCAATTGCTTGAGCTTGGTGAGAGAATTGGTTATGTCAATACTGGACTTAAAGAAGATGAGATGGGACATAACATAAGGAAGAATAAGCTTCAATTATGTGCAAATATAAAAAGTTCATCACATTGTTTTTTCTTTCACTTATTATAAGAAGTTTATCATGCTTTTTGAGTACAGGAAGAATATGAAGCAGATGTTGAGGTGGGGAGGCTTAATTGTGATCAATTGTATCACTTTCAATGTATACAACAATGGGTTGCACACAAAAATTTCTGCCCTGTTTGTAAGAAGCAAGTTGCTGCTCGACACTGAGTGATGAGACAATTCCAAGGAAGCATACTAATGGGTTGAGCAATAACTCATGTATAGGACACCTTCCTTCAATATTGTATCTTTCAAGGAATGGAACAGAAGATGATAAATCAAAGGAAGTAGTTCATCTTAGGACCTTACCTTAGTTTGACGTTTTTGTTTTAGAAACTTATAGAAATTTTAAGTTTCATAAATTGTATTGTAAGATATTAATTTCAATGGAATTTGAAGAATTTTTATGATTTTATTATGTGTTGTTGTTTGGAAATATTTTTGTATATCGTGATATTATAAATTGGTCAATTGATAAAAGTAACCAAAAATAGACTTTTAGCATCGGTTATTAAGGATGACTGCTGCTAAAAGTCACCAATGTAGACTTTTAGTATCGGTTATTATGATGACCGCTAAAAAAGTCACCAAGATAGACTTTTAGTGTCGGTTATTAAGGATGACCGTTGGTAAAAGTGACATTTAGTATCGGTTAATTTAAAAACCGATACTAAATGTCATTTTTTAGACAAAGAAACACAATGTTGAAATGACATTTAGTATCGGTTATTTAAATTAACCGATACTAAATGTCACTTTTAGTATCGGTTATTTAAAAACCGATGCTAAATGTCATTTTTAGACAAAGAAACACAATGTTGAAAAAACATTTAGCATCGGTTTTTTAAATAACCGATACTAAAAGTGACATTTAGTATCGGTTATTTAAATAACCGATACTAATAGTATGTTTTCAAGACATAAAAAACACCAAAAAAACATCATTTAGTATCGGTTTTTTGAAAATCCGATGCTAAAAGTCACATTTAGTATCAGTTATTTAACCGATACTAAATGTTAGACATTTAGTATCGGTCGAATTAGTATCGACAGATAACCGATACTAAAAGTGCAAAATAACCGATACTAAAAGTCGTTTCTGCACTAGTGACACCATTCATCGGTGTAAAGAAAATAGTTGGGTGATTCAGCTAAGCAAGGTCAATTTGTTAAGAAAAGGAGGAAGGGATTTAAGGATCGATGATTGTTTTTAAGTTTTTTGTCAAAAGAAATTAAAAGGTGAAATGCTATGTTACTATTCTATTTACATTTGTTTATGCGAGTAGGGAAGTCATGTCCTAGCTTAGCAGATTGTTAAGAAAAAGTAATTTTGTTGCAAATTTGAAAAATAAAAAATTAAAGTGAGAAAAAAAAACTTAAATGGACCAAATTAAAATTTAAAGGAGTTAAAGTGCATTTTTTCCTACTAAAAAAATGGGGACATTAATTTTTTTTTTTTTGGACAAGAATGGGTACATTAACTTGACTCATAAGAATCTATATAAAATGATTGTTTAAAGGTGAAATCTATTTCTAAAAAACTCTTCCTTAAAAATTAGCTACATTTAATCACCAGAATATGGTCGAGGAGGTGAAATGTGCGCGAGGTAGGAGCTTCAGTGAGAAAGATACATGTCGATGAGGGCAAAAATGGTTGGTGACAAGAGGACCTGGTGAAAAAGGGTTGGAAAAGTGCTTAAAGAAAACTCAAAGGCTAGAGGACCAAGGAAGTAGTCCTATTTGCCAAGGACAAGTACTCTCGGCTAGAAGGTAACTCGACCGAGGAGTTAGTTGCCGAAATGCTCAATGGAGTACATAGTCGAGGGCATTTCGTCCGAGGTAGAAGACTTGAGTGGGTAGCAAGTTGTAACGTCCCAATTTTTTTTAATTTGGTAATATAAAGCGAATTTAGATTTCAGGGGTATAATAGTAATTTTACCCAATGAGTAAATGTAGGACTATTTAATTATGAGTAGTATTTAATTGACTAATTCATTTGAGGTTCTTGTTAGGACCAAAGAATAAATTAGAATAATAAGAGGTTATTGAGTAATATTTTAATAAATGTTGTATTAAACTCCACCATACACCACACTTGCTCACAACTCACCCTAGAACCCCTTCCTCACTTACTCACTTATTTTTCTTTTTCACGCTAAAATAAAAAAAAAAAAGAAAAAAGAAGGAACTAAAAAGAGAAAGAAGAAACGGAAAAAAGAAGAAAGAAAGAAAGAAAGAAAGAAAGAAAAAGAGACGGAGAGGAAACGTGAGAAAGAGAAGAAGAGGAAATAGAAGAAGAAGGAAGAAGAGGATGCATGACAGAGAGAGGGGTTCCATAGATACGAAGATAGAAGCTAGGCTTCACAATTTTATAGCATTTATGGAAGAAGAATAGGAGAAGGAAGAGGTAAGAGTTAGGGTTCCATCAACAAGAAAAGAAAACTAAAGTCAAATTTGGGTTCTACATCTTCTCCAAAGTTCCTTCAAGGTAACAAAGAAACCCCCTTTAAAACCTCTCTTAGAGTGTGCTTATGTTTCTATTTAACTTATGAATGATATTATGAATGATGATTGCTGTTGATTTTGAATGATTGAGGATGAGAAAATGGTGTTGAATGTGTGTTAGAGGAAAGTGGTTTGTTGGATTGCCTACAAGGTGTTTGTTAGAAGTGGTGTGTGAATTGTGTTATGTTAATTTGATTTTTGCTCAAAGTTGGTACATTTACTAGTTACTTGTTGATTTTGAGTGTAAATATGTGTAGAATGAATTTCTATGCGTTTAAATTCTGACCAAACATTTTTGTTACATGAATTATCTTTGTATAAAGTACTAAGTGAGTATCTAATCTATGAAGTGGAAACATTTATTTTGACGTATTCGATTTGTTGTTGTTGGATGCTGTTAGCTGCAACAAAGAGATAATGCAGCCTATGGGTTAAATGTTCATAGACCGTTCGCTGCAACGAAGAGAGAATGCAACCTATGAGTGAAATGCTCATAGCCCTTTAATATCACCGTTTTGTCGTGGATTTAAGAGATAATACGCCTATGATCACCGCTTTTGCGTGATTTAAGAGATAATACGCCTACGATCACCGCTTTGCCGTGATTTAATAGATAATACGGCCTATGATCACCATTTGCCATGACAAAGAGATAATGTGGTATATGTGCACATAGTATAACAAGTGTCCTGTTTATGATATCTGTGATATACGTGCACGAAATCTTATTGTGATATTTTGATGCAGCGTGATTCTTGTTCTATATTGTTGTTCTTCTTTCGTTATTATCCGAGAACTGTATTTGAATGAAAAATATTTGCATGTGATTTATACTTTCTATATTGCAGAGAGGATTTTTCATATCTCGCACACGGATATGGCTGGAAACATCAAGTAAATTTTTGTTTCTTCATATATTCTTTGTTACTGAGTTGTAAAACTCACTAGGTTTGGGGTGATGTTTCCGTGCAATGTATAACATTGAAAGTCAAGAGTATATCCGATTACTCCTCGCCAGCTCAATGTAGAGCATTAGTAACCGCCGATCATAATCACAAATCCTAGATTTAAGAGATTTTATTATTGACTAAGGTAGTTATGTAAAGCTAGATTTTTATGTTGTATGTATATTTTGAAAGTAAATAAATTCTTCTAAATGAATCCTCAAAAGCTCATGGGATAAGTCACAGATCGATGGTTATGTCTTATGAAATTAAGGGTGTCACATAAGTACTCAATGCACGTGCACAAGTTTGGACGCTAAAGAAGTTGTAGAAAACCAGGAGAAGCATCATGGAAATAGAAGTGAAGATATTTTACCCCACTTAAAGAGAAGAATGAGAGGAAAAAGAAGAAACAGAAGACAAACCCATTGGCTAATGTCTCTGTGGAGATTGAGAATGAAGAACTAGTAGAATATGTGATAAGAAGATAAAAGAGAAGTAAGAAGAGAAATTATCCTATCCCTCAAGAAGCTTCACATGAGAAGGAAACAGAGATGGAGACTGTCCATGAGAAGGATCAACATGGAGAGAATGTTGGTGAGAGAGAAGTCTCACAAGCAAATGAGGAAATAAAGTTTGAGAATGAACAATAGTTTGAGGAAACTATTCAGAAGGAACAAAATGATATGGAAGTTGTATCAAAAAGAACAGTTGTTCTTGAGGGATTAACTCCTTTTAATTTGAATGTTGAGACAATTGAAGCCACTTCAGAAGCTGAGAAGGACCAGGCTACTCATGAAGAGATTGTTGAGGTAGCTGAGAAAGTTGACTCTGGTCATGCAGAAAATGCTGAAGCTTCTCAAGTTGATGATGTGGAGTGTGGCTCATAGTTTCTAAGGAATGTATGCATTATTGCACGCTGATCTTAGCCGATCCAATGCTGGTTCTTAGCCGATCCAACAAAGGTTAGTTGTAGGCTAGGAATATTGACTCGACAAAGAGAATGTATATATATGTTGTACAATTGTAACACACACATCGCCAATCAAACATCTTCATTTTTTCAAAGTCTTTATATCTTTTACTAGCATTTTATCTTTATGCTTTACGCGGGGTCATTCCCAAACAATTTGGAGTCCTGCTTCTAATTTCAAAATCAGGGGCCCTTAATTATAATAATACGTAAAAATAAATTTGTAAATAAACTCTTTCTCCCAATGTTGGTTATGCATATGATATCACAAAAAATCTAACAAAAATAAAAATCCAATACTCCAAAAGATCATTCTCAACCTAACAACCTCCTAGCTACTTAAAAAGAGTCATCATTCTAACACTTTTTGAAGCAAATTCATCAACCAAGTCTTGATATTGTATTTTCTCAAAAAGAACATTCTCAACCGCTATCAATGCTAATCCGTTAAGCCTTTCGTGACATGGTAGAACTCAAGTAAGACTTCAACAACTTCAACTTTGAAAACTTCTTCTCGCAGGCTAAATCACACAGAATAGTCAATAAAATTCTATATGCAATAATTGTGTTAGGAAAACAATCCATCCCATGTTGTCCACTAATAGTCAACTAATAAATCAACCATTTTAGAATCAAGAGCATTCCATGTTGTTGGATCAAATATATCATTTGAATGTTCAAATGGGTTTGCTTGCTCTCCAATGTCATCTTCAACATTTTCAGCATCAACATTTTGAGTTTCATCAACAACATTCAAATTATCCTCCATAGTATCATCTTCACCACTTCCATCTTGTGATGCAATTTCTCGCTTACAAATCTCTCTTCTTGCATCTTGCATTTCACTTTGATTCAGCTTTCTTTTGCCTTTTTCGCAAATTGTGACTTCAATTTCATCTCTCCAAAATTGATTTCATCTTTTCACCACTAAGACTATATGCGTTATTCTCCCTAGTTTGATTTTTCACTTTCTAGATATTGACTTCACATCCTCCGATTTGATATTGTGTTTTCGATTTCTTAACTTGCGATTCGATAATTCGATCCGCTTTCAAGTGGTTAAACAATGAGGTATAGTTTCGCGCGGCTAAGTTAAGCCTTTGGCTCTATGTCTTTGTTGATATTAGCTTTTGCCTTATGGTGGTTAAAGCATTTTGCTTCCTCCAAGTGGTTAAGCCTTCGCTATGGCTTCGCTTGATGGTCAAGCGCTGGATTGTTGCTTCATTCGAGTGGTTAAATCTTGACTGTTGGTTATTTCTTGATGGATAAGCTTTTGTTGACTTCTTTGACACTTGGATGGTTACACCCAAGAGTGTAGTTTGTGGATTCTTTTCTAGTGAATGTTGTGGATACGCTGGAAGAAGTTTGAAAGGGAAACATTATTGATCAAGACTTCTGAGTTATTGTAATGGGTAGAATGGTAAATGATCATAGTGCTAAGAAAGATATTGTTGTTGCAACGAATCTGCCACGTAGAGGAGAGAGGAAGAAATTCCCAAATGTTCAGTTGAGAGAATACCACTACTGAAGAGTACTATTTAGAGGAAAGCTGTGTGGTGAGAGGGGGATGGATTATGTGTGATCTTCTTAGATTCCCTCTTTCCTTTTCTTGCACTTTCTCTTCTATTCCTTCCATTGTACTCTGGTACTGCTAAGTGACTATTATCAGTGTATTATTGCCTTCTCATCTTCACTGAGAAGTTGAATTTTGTGAGATAATCAATAACACAATACACGTTATCTCCTTTTGTGCATTTATCTGAGCTAGTTCATTACAGTTATGCACCTCAATTGCTACCAATTTGGTGTTTGCCAAAATATAAAAACTTGATAACAAGATCCAAATGGAACAGACTTTGAACCTTAGGTGTTTGACATCGACAAGCATTAACAAAATGTTTTTATTCATTAATGTTCAAGCTCTAAATAGTTTCTAGAAATAAAAAAAGTTGACTTTTGTATAACATTCCCTATGAAATTTTTGTTTATATTATTGGTTAAGAACTAATGGTGTTATGGTTCATGGAGAGTGTTATTCAAGTGCAATGAGTTTTTTTGAATCGATATCCTTTTCATGTAAGACAATCAGAGACTAATTTCTCTAATGCAGAGATCACAATGAAATGACAAAGTTTATCCTTCAAGAGATTTAACGTTGTTGCACGCCAAATCCTGATTCGAAATGGGTAAGATCACTTGATAAATATTATTCATCGATGTTTGAGGCCAGTTATAATATTTGGAGCTAGGCATCAGACCTGATCACTAACAGAGTAACATCAAACCGTGCTGGTACAACTTTTTTGTCCCTTGGTTTAGTTTAGTTGGGGACAAAAAATGGATTATTGTGGTATCCATGATCTACTGTTTGTTCTGTCTCAGGCATTTTTCAATCAAACATGTTTTTTATTTTACCAACAAAAGGTTTTTTTTTTTTTTTTCAATCAAACATAGCCATCGTTTTTATTGTTTTTGTGTCCCTCATTTTTTGGAAGGCACGTAATACTTCACATTATCGAAAGTGGAAGAACAACCAACCATTTATTATAAGATAAATGGCTAAAATCAGATACAAACAATGAAACACTGATACAGATATAGACATGACACGAATACAAACACACAGACATTGATTCTAATCAAAAAAAAATATTTAAAAATATAAGTAATTAAACTGTCGGTATTGGTGTCGGTTGTCGGTGCTATAGAGGATACAGAGATCATAATACTCTAAAGAAACCATTAATTGTCTTCTCTCAAAAGATTGTTTACGTGGGAGTGATACATGTATGATTTGGGAGAGTTGCATATATATTTTTTAGGCTTAAATATCATTTTGGTCATTGCAAAATGAGCGGAAATCCATTTTAGTCCCTGCAAAATTATATTTTTTAAAAAGGTCCCTGCAAAATGTTTTTTAAATTAATTTTAGTCCCTACCTTGTTTTTTAAGTTGATTTGGTACATTTTAGCATAACTGGCAACATTGACGTGAATACGTGGACTGTCATGTCACTTAAAACAAGTGTTAAATTCCTATTTTATGTCCTAAATTTAAGTTATCCCAAATTGAAGTTGGGTGGGTATAATAGGAATTTAACATGTGTTTTAAGTGACATGACAACCACGTGTGCTATATATTATTCACGTCAACATTGTCAGCTGTGTTAAAATGTGTCAAATCAGCTTAAAATCAAGGCAGGGACCAAAATGAATTAAAAAACATTTTGCAGGGACCTTTTTAAAAAATATATTTTTGTAACGACTAAAATGGATTTTCGCCATTTCATGAGGACGAAAATAATATTTAAACCTTTTTTTAATATAATTGGTGCAATTTACAATTAATCATGGACATTGTATGACTTATGTATAAGAAATGTACTTTTCTCTAAATTAGAGGACCCATATCATGTAACTTTGGCGTTGCCTCAACTACAAAACAACGGTCCAATTACGGGAATGAATCCTCTAACTTTCCTTACTTTTCTCTCATCTCTCTCTCTCCCTTAAATTACTACATTACCCTCATTTTAAATGAAGTTAGAGATCCAATGTTAGAGGATCCATTCCTGTCCAATTACAATATGCCTATTTTTTATTTTGAAGTGCAATAATTTAAGGTCAAATAATTACTACACATATCTCCCACCGGTTGTGTTGATAATTTTATCATGGCCAACTTGGATTAAATACATCAATTTCTATTGACAAACTTTTTATTTATAAAAGAGACAGATTAGTGCTAAAGAACTCACCCAAAAGCTCAAACTAAAGAGCATTTATTTTTCTATGTAGAAATATTAAAAGGCTTTAGAAGGATTGAGACGCATAAAGAAAGTGAGAAGAGTCGACAGAAGAGAAAGAATATCACTTGCCTATGAGAACAAACAACTATACAAATCAACAAGGTATTTTACTAATACCATATACCTAAATAAAAACCTTAGAATTGTGTGGCAAGTAAGAATCAAAATCAAGCATATTTCCTCTTGCCTTGAATTTGAAGCATGAGACATCATCTTTACAACCCTGCACAGCCCTTTTGAATTTAGCAGCCTTGCGAAGCAAAGAACTAAACCTTTTTCTCATCCACTTCTCATACATATATATATATATATATATATAGAAGAGCTCTCATTTGAGTCTTTCATTCACAACTTTTTATCCTTCTGAAATCCCTTTCTTTGGCTCTTTTTGTTTCTTCCAACCAGCTTTTTCAAAGAGATGGCAAATGAACAAATGAAACCTGTTGCCACTCTTCTTTTTGGGACTTAACTTTTGCATGTATGTCATTGTTTTAGGCATTGGTGGTTGGGCTATGAATAGAGCAATAGATCATGGTTTTCTTATAGGTAACTTGTCTCTCAAACAATCATTCATTTATACTCAGGCTCATTGAATAATTGGTGTATCTGGCCTATATAGATCAAATACATTAGTTATTTAATGAACCAAAAACTGCGATTTTTTCTTACAAATAAGACCCGAGGGAGTAATTATGAAAGACGCCGCTTTCTTAATTTGTAAGTTTATTTATTTCTTCAGGATGTTTATCATGTGTGTTGTATGAAACAATGCAGGTTCAGGATTTGAGCTTCCTGCTCATTTTTCACCAATTTACTTCCCTATGGGAAATGCTGCCACTGGATTCTTTGTCACATTTGCTTTGATAGCTGGAGTTGTTGGTATTGGATCATTGATTTCAGGACTCAATCATATCCGTTCATGGACTTCAGAGAGCTTGCCATCTGCAGCTTCAGTTGCTTTCATTGCATGGGCTCTTACACTTCTTGCTATGGGGTATAAATATAATCTCATTCTTCCTCCCTCTTCAAAATTGAGAGTGGTATATATATTAGTTTTGTCACGAATCAGCCGCCTCAAAAATCAAAACTTTAAAATGTTAGACGAAGATTGAGGTTTTAAGAAAATGTCTGCGCGATATCATGTTTTTTAACTCTCTACGACCACATTTGAGGTCGCTTTAGTTACAATTGACTGTAATTCGCTGCAATATTAAGGATGTCGTGAACGTGTCTGCAATTTAAAACCTTGATGAAGAATGGGAACTTGACATCAATAAACAGCATTGCCTTGTAATATTATATTTTATTATATCTCTATTCTAATAAGTTAATTGGCATATGATTAATTATGCAGATTTGCCTGGAAAGAGATAGAACTTAACATCAGAAATGCCCGCCTGGTAAGTCAAGAAAATTCTATTTACTGTCATTTTCTTGTGTTTGAACATAGTCTAAAGATTTTCAACTCTAAGAATGTATTGTTCCCATTACAAAGTGCTTTGAATTTCTCAATTATGCAGAAAACAATGGAGGCTTTTCTGATTATCCTTTCAGTTACACAGCTTTTCTACATAGCTGCTATTCATGGTGCTATTGCAACAAGGAGATAATACTTGATATATATAGTTGATTGAATTTATTGGTGTGATTTTTTTTTCTTCATTATTTTCCTCCCTTTTCTCTCTCTCCTTGAATTATTATTTTATTATTATTATTATTATTATTAATATTATTCATTTATATTTTGTTCAACAAAGTCTCCCCTTTACAAAATTCAGTGGAGAATTGGCAGATTGTGGTGTGGTTTTATTATATGATTGGATTTGTATTGATTGAGAATAACTTGTGTACAAAATATTGAAGATTAATATCATCTGAATTATTTGTATTTTGCTGCTCTCTATCTTTCTTCAATGTTATGCCTTAATATTAAACTTGATTCCCAAGTTTGCACAAAGCGTGAAAAGGGTAGCAACCTGCATCACCTTTGATGGACATTTTAATGAGGTAGGTTCTCGAATAAAGGACCTGATTCCCACGAGTCAAACAGTTGGCACGTCGTGAGCCATTTGATCAAGATCCGGTTAAAATCAACCGCCGAGATTGTCAACCACGCACATGGAATCCTTTTTGCCAATGAAATCCAATCAAAAATCTGGTTATATGAATTCTAATGCTTGCTGGCACAGAAGAGAACTAGCCAAGGGTGCATAATATATAGTTCTATACTACATTGAAAAAGATAAGCAGAGAACTAAGACAAGAAGAAGAAGCTTAACAAAATTGCAGTAGTTTGAAAAGTTTAAAAACTGAGCTGACACTGTTGTGTTTCTAACACAATTACTACTAGCGCAAACCTCACAGTCTTGTATATAAACCTCATATGAATAATAGTTGGGACATGCCCATTATTTGTTTGGAAAGTCATAAAGAACAACGCATGTAGATCAATGCTTGTTTACAAATATTACAGTCTTGACTAATGTATATCACAAAATTTTCTGAACAAAGTCCCATGTCTTTACAGCTTTGACCCATCCGTTGAGATCCTGTGCTTCTATTTCTGCAAAGCAAATGACTAAGACTTGTCAAAAAAAGCTCAAATTTGCAGTTCCAAAATGTATCTTGATACTACCCACCCTACTAATCCCAAAAGTCACAATATTACATAAAGAATACAAGAGTAAAATTCCTAGATCTTTTACATGCAAACAAAGTAGTTTACTTTTTTTGTGCCTCACTATTGCTGGTTGTATTGACAATTTTAGTGACATTGGGAGCTGGCCAGAGTTTGAACCCGGATGTGACCATGTGATTTTGTGTGGTGTTTATTTGTCATTTTGTCTAAACTAACAAAAAAAAAAAGTTTACTGTATCAATGTGTAATTATGCTCTGTCAAGGATGTTGTCTTGATTCTTAAACCTAAAAAATTTGCTGTCCCAGTTCTTAGATTGACTCTATAAATGCAAGCTAGAATACAAGACTATGAGCAATATTAAATAGGAAAGCTTCCCAGAGTCATGCATTCATTCTACAATCTCTTTTTTTATAAGTCAAAATTTATTGATAAGAAAAAGGAAAAACAAAAAAAAGCAAGGAGGGACATAAACCAAAACCCAAGCAAAAAAAAAACCAAAAAGAACGAAAAACCAAAAAGAAAAGAATCTCATGTACATTGGGAAATTAATGAAAATGGTTAACAACTTCTGTTCATACTTGTTTACAAATATCACATTAGTCAAGACAAAAAAATGGAGGAGGAAATATATCATTTTCGCATATATATGTGAATGTTAAGTTTGTTAATG
This sequence comes from Oxytropis ochrocephala, assembly GCA_020916435.1. NCBI lineage: Eukaryota > Viridiplantae > Streptophyta > Magnoliopsida > Fabales > Fabaceae > Oxytropis > Oxytropis ochrocephala. The sequence continues at coordinate 57,923,108 of CM037093.1, read as the reverse complement.
AGTTTAAATTTTAGGCTTATCAAGTCGGTAATGAATCACGTTAAGTTTCTATTAGATTGACGATTTGACGCTCAGTTACTTACTAACAGGTAAAGAATGAAATGGTTTTGAAGAGGGTTGAATTTTCCTGAATAGGATTTGTGCTAATTTTTCATGAAACTAAAAGGAATTGGATTTAATTTGGCATTGCAGAAAGTATATGTTGGTGAAATTGCAACATGAAGCCGATATTACGTGTAAGATCAAGATGGAAGCATGGTGGGCACAGAAATTTTGTTGTTACCGGATGAAAGTGAAAAACATGACCATAAAATCCAGAAAATACACATAATAATAAAGTAAAAAAAAGAGATACCACCAAAGAAGATCATAACCAACTGAGCAGTAAATTAGTGAATACAACATCATCAAACTTCAATTGGAAGACTAGTTAGCAACTAGGTAACAGGTCAGGCACCTAAAACAATCACCTATGTTGCATGGGTGCAGTACTGGTATGTGATACGTGGTTTTTAAAAAAAATCAAGGTACGGGTATGTCATATAAATTTGATATAAACATGACTAAAAGATAGAAAACACAAATAAGAAAAACATATATCTGAATAATAGACAATGAAATATAAGAAAAGCTTATTTACATAATAGAAAATAGAGAATAGAGAAATAATATCCAATGTAACAAGAAAAGTGTCAATATCATCAAAAAAGGAATGAAAAGTCTAATTCTTTTACCATACATATTTATATATATATCGGACCACAAATGAAGACTAATAAGTACCCAAGAGTACTCAATGAGTACCGGTACTGTGTACGAGTACGAGAACGACTCTAATTTTGAAGTACCTATACTTCAGAGACAATCACTAATAAGCATGAGGGTGAGTGCATGCTGTACAATGGCAAGCAAGAATCTGAAGTTGTGGCGGGGAGTTTAAACTTGATACAAATATAATTTTCCAAGAAAAATAATTTCTTACCTGAACTCATCTGTTGGAGCCTGACAGAACTTCAAACAGCCCACAGCAACTCCACCAAGGAGTCTTCTGCACCGTTTGTGGAGCTGATGCTAACAGAGGCTGCATGTCAATTCAGCAAAGGAAAACATTTAAAATAATTGTCTACACTACAAGAAACTTCCCAAATTAAAACTAACAAAAGCATACATTAGCAAGTTACAACTTACGGATTACATTAACGAATTCAAGTTGTAACATACCAATATAGCGCTCTGTTTGGGAGAGCTTATGAAAACAACTTAAGATATGTTCATAAGTCGCTTTCACTAATTTCTATAAGCTCCCATGATAGCTAATGAAAACAACTTATAACTTTTAGAAAAATAGTTTCACATTATTCTATCCTTAATTATAGAAACAGCTTATGCATAAACTCTTATATGATAAGCTCTTAATTAAGCTATTTATCCAAACAGGGCCATACTCCCTTTACAAAAAAAGGGGAGTATATAATATATTTGCCGTTAGGAGGCTAAACTATTCTCATTTTGTTTTTTAAGAGTATTGTAGTAAGCTTAACCTTGAAAGCATATTAACAAACTCACGAGATAAGGCTTTTCTTTCTATTCGATTCATACCTTAGCAGGGTAAAAGTTATAAATTGCGAATGTACTTTTCAAGAAAATTAGCATGTGTGCGTGTGAGAGAAAAATGCAAAACCTGATTTTCAGAGCATTCTGGAGAGTTAGAATCTTTAAAATGTTCTGCATCATTAGTAGCTTCGAATACGACAGTGAGACACTGACGATGATACTTTCGTGTCCAAATCCCTTGCCTTAGTTTCTTCCAAATTGAATTTTCTAACATCCTGATCAGTGAAGGGATGCACTTTATCCTCATTTCTCTTCACACTAAGATCAGTCGCCCAACATGAGAGTCCAATGATGTCTCTAGTAAAACATTCCCAGTATCTCCATTTTTCACCTCAAGCACAGAGGTTACAGCTTTAACCGAATCAGCAGAAGACCCTGCAACTGAATTAACAGACTCCTTTACTGAATTAACCAACTCATCGACATTAACTGTCTCTTTTACCGAATTATTCGCTCATCCTTTGAATTCTTTGCAGTGACAGTTTCACTGTTTGAACCATCGGATTTCCCATTCCGATAATTTGATTCCTTGGCAGACTCAGCAGAAGATCCTGCAACTGAATTAACCAAATCACCAACAGCAACTGCCTCTTTTACCGAATTATTCGCTCATCCTTTGAATTCTTTGCAGTGACAGTTTCACTGTTTGAACCATCGGATTTCCCATTCCGATAATTTGATTCCTTGGCAGACTCAGCAGAAGATCCTGCAACTGAATTAACCAAATCACCAACAGCAACTGCCTCTTTTACCGAATTATTCGCTCATCCTTTGAATTCTTTTGCAGTGACAGTTTCACTGTTTGAACCATCGAATTTCCCATTCCGATAATTTGATTCCTTGGCAGACTCAGCACAAGATCCTGCAACTGAATTAACCAAATCACCAACAGCAACTGCCTCTTTTACCGAATTATTGGGCTCATCCTTTAAGTTCTTCACAGTGGCAGTTTCCTTGTTTGAACCATCGGATTTCCCATTCCGGTAATTTGATTCCTTGGCAGACTCAATATGCACAGCACTCACATCATTGCTCTCACAACTCTCCTCAGATTTCACATCCCATTCTATCACAACAACACCTTCCTTTCCTCCTCAGCTTTACCAATCTTACTATCATTATTAGGACTTCTTCCAAGGACTTGTCAACAGCAACTGATGGTTCACTCACCTCCACCACTTCATTCACTTCATTGAATTGATGAAGATCATCATGGTCGCGATGCGCGCGTGAATCGCCTCTCCACCATCACTTCCTTTGTCATTCTCATCTATGGACTTCAATTCATTCTCTCCTAACATTTGTTATTCAACCAATCAATTCCAATACCACCATAAATCAATCAATAATCAAATTAAGATACCCCAATTACCCTAAACACATCGAATCATTAAGTTGTTCAAGATTTATATAGTACTACAATCTAATTTCACTTGAATAGTAAAGAGATGCATACAATATATCATCAAAACATCAATAATTAAATGAAAAAAACAAGACAATTAGCAGCTAAATATTTACCTAAAAACGCCAAAAAATCAAAAATCAAAAATTGAAAAGGGCAAACCTATGCATGCAAAAAGCTCTTTACTTGATATTGTGTAGAGAGAGAGAGAGAGAGAGAGAGAGTACCTTGAGGGTTGTTGTTAGTAGAATTGTTGTTGGTTTGCTGTTCCTTCTTTTTCTTGGCGGCTTTCCTCTTCTTAGCACCTGATGGCATGATTCAATTTTTTCAAACAAATAGAGGCTACAAATGGAGGGGAGGTAGGTATCTTTCTCTCTCTCTCTAGCTTTTGGAGTGGACACACAACACAAGACAAGACAAAGATATAAACTTGTGTTGTACAGCCTCAGTTGCACACAGTGCTTTGGGAAGAAGAAAGAAAAATGGGTGGGGAGGGAACAGGAAGAAAGAGATTTTTCAATCAAAAAAAAAAGGAAGGAAAATATTTTTAATAATTATTAGGTGTGAAATTGGGTCACTGAGTGACGCTTGGATTCTCTATTTTCTTTTTTTGCACAAAAATGCACTGCTTACTTACGTCCGTGAAGAGGAAAGATTATCTTGTTATAAATTTTAGGGTATATTTAGATTGGTGCATGATAGAATGAGTGGAATGAATTGAACGGCATGTTTCTTCACCGTTTATTTAAAAAATGGATTTAATGAAATTAAACTAATTAACGATTTCATCCTATTCCATCACTTTCCTCACCAAGTTTGGTGGGGTATGGGATGGAATGACTCACTTTATTTACATTATTACATATTTATCCCTCTTCTTATACATTATCTATTTTTTTTCTGCACCATGTTCCTTCACACATTTCTTGTTTTTCCTTGTTATTGTTCATCTTCTTCTTATCTAAAAATGAAATACTCAGAAACTCGCCCATTGAGAAATCCATTAACAAACCACGATATAAGCTCTGGGATGGTGACTTGGCAACGCTACCTTGAGCATTCACAACCTGCATTACCATCGTAAGAATATGCTGAGGGTTGAGGATAACCTGCATTACCGTAAGAGTTAGATTATCTAGATTCTTTTTAAATAAGGGTAAAAAGGAATAAAAATGTTATAATTCATTTCGTCCCGTTCATTGTCCAAACGGTGGAGTGGGAAATTTGTTCCATTCCGTTGTAAAATTCCCAAACAATGAAATGAAAATTTTATTCAATTCTACTCCGCTCCACTCCATTTCGCTCCGCCCATTCCATTCCATTCCGTTAAGTTGGGATTCAAACATATCCTTAGGAATTTTCTTGTCAAAAAAATTAGGATTTTTTTATAGAGAAAAAAACTTTAGCTTAAGGAACACACTCTACAAATAAGGTCAGAGAAATCAATAAACTGAAGGGTGATATATATATATATATATATCAATTTTTCTTTTGGCACAAGATATATATTGAAAATTATTACTTATCCATGAGTAAATCTAATAATCAAACTCAGGTCACCACGCCGCATCGATAAAAATACCATTTATGAACATTTGGTTGTGTGGGTTCGATTCCTCGAGCGTCGAGTATTAGTTTTCCTGCTTGTGCGTTGTGTTAGGTGTTGGCGCTTAGCCAAACTGACAACCGAACCAAAAACATGTTTTTCTGTTATAATGAAGAAAAAATTGAAAATTGTGCGTATTTTTTGTGTATTATTTTTGTTATTGTTATTATCTAGATTTAAGGAGAATATATTTATTGTTAAAAACAAGTTAAGAAGAAGAAGGGATTCATGTGTTGTTGTGGCACTTTTTGGTGAAGGAGGGGTTGAGAATGAGATGGTGTATTTGTGATTCAAGATTCAAATTTTGGAATCTACTAGTACGGACTGATGGTGGACAATGAGATCTGAGAAAGTAGAAATATTTCTTTTTCCTTTTATTTATTAGTGGTTTTGGATTTTCTTTTTTTATTTTCTTGAAAAAGTATAATTGTGAGAGTGAGAGAAATCTGGAAGGAGGAAAATTGAGAGGTGTACAAATTGCCAACTAAATTAGTGTCATGATGAGATCGACTTGTGATTCCAGGTCTTTATGCCACACACACAATAAGACAGATATATTTTACTTTTTTGTTATGATTAATTGATTTATTTTTTATTGCATCCAATTTTGAGTTTTGTGAAGGACTTCGTTATTACCGCTAAGCCAATTAATGCTTTTTAAAATTGAATAAAACAAATTTAGGATTATTCTTTCCATAATTATTGGAAATAAAATCAATTTCGATTTATTTTTTTGTGAAGAAATCAATCTTAATTTGATTTGATTTGATTTAGGATTATTTTATATACAATTATTGGAAATAAAATTAATTTTGATTTTTTTGTGAAGAAATCAATTTCTATTCGATTTGATTTGATTTAAGCTAATTTAGAAATAAATATCCGTGTTTCAAACTCACTATGAAATTACAATTTATATTTAATTACAGATCAACTGAAAAATAAATACTCTATAAAATTTTAATGATTTACTTTGTTGCTCCTATTTTATGAAAATCTTTCACGGAAAAGTCTGAATTGAAATAACTATAATTATAAAAAATATAAAATTATAAAAATTTTAGATGAATATTTTATTTTGTCTGCAGACAGAATGACGAGTGTCACCGTAAACACACACATGCAGAGTGGAGATCTCAAGTTTGAATCCATATAACTAGAGGTGAGCAAGACTTGTCCCAACCCTAAGATATGTCTCGTCTTCGTCCCACTTAACCTGCAAAACACGTGTTTGTTCTGATCTAAGCAGTGAGTTGGGGTTTAAAAATTTGTCGGACCAAAATTTAGGGACAAATTAGGGTTATGTATAATTTGTCCCAATTTGTCCCTTTACTCACTGCCACCACTAATTGTTAACCCGAATACATTAAATATTCAATTTGAAATCTATAAAAGTTAAAGAGAAAACAATGTTGTAAATTACTATTATAAAAGTTATGATTTGAGTTGAATACATAGTAAAATACTAAAAAATAATACTTTTTCACTTCTAACTTTTAGTCATATTTGAGTGATCAGTTTATAATTTTGTTTCAATTATCCTTCGAGCCAATCTGATATTGTCCTAAATAGACTTGGTCCTAGTTTGTCCCGAAGAACATCGGGTTTGGGCGAGTGTAGGACGTGTTATAATCTAAAAACTGACCCTATAAAAATTTAGAGTCGAGCTGAGGACGAAAGATAATTTGTCTCAACTCATCCCTTGCTCACCTCATATAACTACGAAAAATATTCATCATAATATCAATTTTAACCGTCCTGCTAATACTTAAGCACTCTGATGTTGAATAAAGAAAACTCCCTTGGCAACAAAGAAAAATTTAGTGAGTTTAATTGTATATAAAAAATAATATTAAAAACTCCATAATTGAATAAGTTGTTTTTTTGGAAAAGGCGTAGTTAAATAAGTTATTACTTCAAACAATTTAAATTCGTTTGTAATAAATATATTTATATATTTTTTTGACAATCATATTTATATATTGGTTAGGTATATATATGGTGAATGTGAAGAAAATGAACATGTGATGATAGAGGGACATGCATACATACATTTAAAACTAGTGTGTTTAAAATTGTTTGTACCTGGGTCGGCAAGGAGATTCGTCACAGGGTAGTAGACGTGTTATTTTGGATAGAATTGTGGTGGCTCGGATCTGAGGAAGTCTGCTGAGCTTGAGGTCGCCGCGGTGGTAGTACGTACAAGCACTCTAATGCCTAAGTCAGCGAGAGAAGTGGAGAGAAAGGCAAGAAATGAGAACGTACTTGTTTCTGGAGGGATGTCGCTTTATTTATAGAAGCGAGTATAACCGCGCGCCGTTGGATACGGTGAACTGATCCGCTCTATGATGTCGTCGCATAGTGGGCCGGTTCTAGGTCTTGAGATTGGGCCTTGCCCAATAGTTGGTAGTGGTTCGCTAGGCGCCATGGTTCTGAAGTTCCTTTGTATAATGGGCTTCTGCCTAGTTCGGAACAGTGGCACCCCAAATCAAGGTTGGATTGTCAAGCATGACCTTGGCTTGAATAGTTGTGGGACGTTGTCTGCCTTTGCTTTCTCCATCTTCGTTGATCCTGAAGTCTCGACCGCGTCTGTGAGAAGTCGGTGTCGGAACCCCTGTGGGCACTTCCTCTGGTTCTTTGACTGAGCAGTGAAGCACGAAGCCAAGAAGGATTTCGAAGTCGCCAGGGACTTCTTCCTCGGCCTCGCCCGAGTATCAAAGCTCTCGAGTCCGGGAGAGGATGGCGCTCGTAGAGCCGTGTCAAACCACCGGGGCTTCTTCCTCCGGTCTCTAACTAAGCATCTAAGGCCGGAGCCAAAGAGGAGGTCGCTCGCTCGCGCAAGGCGAAAATTGGCGGTCGCCAGGGACTTTTTCCCCGCCCTTGACCGAGCATCGGCTCTGAGTCAAGCGGAGGCATGCGTGGTTCTTTGTCGGCCTCACCTCATACCTTCATCACCGGGCCACTGGGCCTGGATTCGGGTGAGAGGTGTCATACTGGGTCGATAGCCGATGTCGCCGCAACCCCGCACATTGGAAATCGAAATGCTTGAACAAGCCTCTTTATTGATCTTGGACATGGGTGGTCCGGTTTCATTACATTTGATACATTTGGGGAATTATCGATCAACAAAGAATAAGTTCTTAATTTCGCTATGCCTGTGTTCTGGGGATCGATTCTTTCCCTAGTGTTTCCAATCGATAGCGCCGCTGCGTGTTTTGGACACGACCCAGGGTCCTTCCTGGCCTGTAGGAGCTTGCCTTCCATGCGTTCTTGCCCCTACGTCGCCAAGACGCCCGAGCACCGTGATCTCCAAGGTTGAATTCCTAGAGGACGACTTTCTCGATTGTAAACGTTTTCGCAATTCCTACCTTGACGACTATGGCAAGGTGGGCTTTATCCCGAATTTCTTGACTAGCCAAGCTCTTCTTTGGTTGCCTTGTTATTTTCCTCCCCGCTGAGGAGGTATAGAGTTATCCACGCCGATTCCTCGATCTCCACGAGAATGACAACTTTGGTCCCATATGTTAACTGAAAGGGGTTCCCAGTAGTCGAGTGTGGCATCGCATAATATGCCCACAAAACGTATGATAGTTCATCGTGCCACGCTTTTGGCTCCCTTCATCCTTTTCTTCAATCCTTCAAAGATTACTCGTAACCGCCGCCGCCTGGTTTTTGAGGGTCCTTCACAGCAGGTGAATTGATGTTTAACGCTCGTGATTCGCCAAGAGCTTCCAACCCTTTATCGGTGAATCGCGTGCCATTGTCGCGATTATGATCTCGTATCACGAAACCGGTCGATGTTTTTCTTGACAAATTTAATGCGTGCTTTGGTCGTGATCTCACGCAGGTTCAACTTTGATCCACTTGGTGAAATAATCGACCGCCACTATGAGGTATTTGCCCTGCCTCGAGCCAGTGGGAAAGGGACGAGGAGGTCTATACCCTTGAGAGAATGGTCAGGGATGTAACACCCCCTTTTTCTAATTATAGTTAAACACACAATTATCAGAGTCACCACGAGGGCGCTACATTTTTCACCACATAAAAACTCCAATTGATTTAAAATAAATCCTCAAAAATGTAAATAATGAATCTCTACGCAGCGGATTCATAAACTCATTTAACATCTCCAAAAAGAAATAAACATTAAGCCAAAACTCCAAAAATAACAGTAATGGTTCGAAACGGTAACTAAAACCCCGGTGCTACGTGATCGAGTCGACTCGACCCACTAGGAAGGAAAGTGCTAGATCACCTTCACTCGCCACACCGCACGTTGCCGACATAAGAAGCAACATAAAAGCAAAGAGGGTGAGTCTCATTTCATAAGTAATAACACACAAGATCAACAACATATAGATCAAAGCAAATTAACAACACCAATACACAAAGAAAATAGCACACCATTACTTTATATCAATCACAGTAACAACGAAAAGTATATGCAATGCATGCAATGCAATCCAACTCCTAGGGCATATGCATGTGGATCCATCAACACCAATATCTTGCTTGAGGCACTCACCAAATAAGGCCAAGCCTTCGCTCACCAATAAATTATAATAAGGCCAAGACTTCGCCACTAAAAATATGCACATGATCATGAGACTCAAGGACCATGCACCATACACACCATAACTACGATTATCACACTCACCAATATTGATTCAAAGAACACAACGCTTTTTTAACAAAGAATAAAGAAGATGTTTTTAACAAAGAATAAAAATGCTTATTTGACAAGAATAAAGAACAATAATTAGACAAGAATAACAACCTTTGTTTTTAAAAAAACAACAACCTTAGCTTTATAAAAACAAAGAACATATTCTTTATAAAAACAACAACATATTCTTTATAAAAACAAAGAACACTTAATTAACTAAAATAGCAACTTTGATTTCTTTTTGAAAAACACAACACAAATCTCGATTTACACCTAGGTACACACCATTCATCATCTCACCAATAATACCTAGTGCATACCTCAATCACTTAATTTCATCTCCAAGATAATTATGCGACATCACAACCCTCACCAATTTCTCATGTTCTCACTCTCAATTTCATTGAGTCAATTCTACAAACACTCAACATGCATATTAGTTATTATACTCACCTCAACATCGATTAACATAGAATCACTCAATTGAATTCAATATAACATGTAGTATGAGAACCACATCTCAATTCAAACAATAACACCACCATTAAATCCACGATATAACGATTCAATTTACAATTCATCCCTAGAACTCGACTACTATCATTGCTAATCCAATAGGTTATTAAGTAAGAAAGGAGAGCCCCTAACCTTTAGAGATTGAAGAACACACAAAGCTTCAAGCAACTCCTCAAGACACCAACAATCCCTAGCTTTTTCCTTGTGAGCTTCACGCAATCCTTCCTCTTCTTTCTCTCTCTTGCCTAAGGCGATCTCACACTCTCTCTTTCTCTCCTCTTTCTATTTTTGATTCCTTTTAAATGAGCATCAACACTCTAACCCTTTTAATTTGATTTTTAATTCCCAACCATACACTACTTTTCCTCCTCCCATAACCACTTTGGTTTTCCTAGAAACTTGTTTTTAATAATAATAATAATAATAATAATAATAATAATAATCATCATCATATATTAAGTATTTCTAACATCAATTTTAGTCCATCTCAACATGGTCCCTATGCCAAAAACTCTCCAATTTGGTCCACTACCCTATCAAATCAACTCCAAATAATTTCTAATAAAATTTGGGGCGCACAACTCTCCCCCCACTTAGAATATTTTCGTCCTCTAAAATTTAAAGCTTCACACCCTCCCTGATATAAATCTCCGCTAACCTAGACACCGACTAGCTGCTAATGTAACGAACTCATCACTCCCAAACTCACCGACTTGCTACGACAGTTAATACGGACTTGGTTATGCTCTAACCAGTTCATACCCAAGATCATGTCCAATCCATTCAACGGCAAACAAACAAACAAAATCACAACAAAGTCTCTGTCGAAAGATCGACAAGTGACACAGAGAACACACCAGGCAATACTATACCAATCATAACAGACAATACAAGACTTAAACGTTCACAATTCGACAACAATAAACAACAACATAACTATAACTTAGAACGAGTACCAATACTCGAGGGTTAATAGACTCGACGACTCGATAACTTGGCCGGACAGACCGAACTGCTCTGATACCACTAATGTAACACCCCCTTTTTCTAATTATAGTTAAACACGCAATTATCAGAGTCACCACGAGGGCGCTACATTTTTCACCACATAAAAACTCCAATTGATTTAAAATAAATCCTCAAAAATGTAAATAATGAATCTCTACGCAGCGGATTCATAAACTCATTTAACATCTCCAAAAAGAAATAAACATTAAGCCAAAACTCCAAAAATAACAGTAATGGTTCGAAAACGGTAACTAAAACCCCCTGGTATACGTGATCGTGAGTGACTCGACCCACTAGGAAGGAAAGTGCTAGATCACCTTCACTCGCCACACCGCACGTTGTCGACATAAGAAGCAACATAAAAGCAAAGAGGTGAGTCTCATTTCATAAGTAATAACACACAAGATCAACAACATATAGATCAAAAATATAACAACACCAATACACAAAGAAAAATAGCACACCATTACTTTATATCAATCACAGCAACAACGAAAGTATATGCAATGCATGCAATGCAATCCAACTCCTAGTGGCATATGCATGTGGATCCATCAACACCAATATCTTGCTTGAGGGCACTCACCAAATAAGGCCAAGCCTTCTCGCTTCACCAATAAATTATAATAAGGTCAAGACTTCTCACTAAAATATGCACATGATCATGAGACTCAAGGACCATGCACCATACACACCATAACTACGATTATCACACTCACCAATATTGATTCAAGAACACAACGCTTTTTAACAAAGAATAAAGAAAGATGTTTTTAACAAAGAATAAAGAATAGCTTATTTGACAAGAATAAAGAATAATAATTAGACAAGAATAACAACCTTTGTTTTTAAAAAAAACAACAACCTTAGCTTTATAAAAACAAAGAACATATTCTTTATAAAAACAACAACATATTCTTTATAAAAACAAAGAACACTTAATTAACTAAAATAGCAACTTTGATTTCTTTTTGAAAAACACAACACAAATCTCGATTTACACCTAGGTACACACCATTCATCATCTCACCAATAATACCTAGTGCATACCTCAATCACTTAATTTCATCTCCAAGATAATTATGCGACATCACAACCTCACCAATTTCTCATGTTCTCACTCTCAATTTCATTGAGTCAATTCTACAAACACTCAACATGCATATTAGTTATTATACTCACCTCAACATCGATTAACATAGAATCACTCAATTGAATTCAATATAACATGTAGTATGAGAACCACATCTCAATTCAAACAATAACACCACCATTAAATCCACGATATAACGATTCAATTTACAATTCATCCCTAGAACTCCGACTACTATCATTGCTAATCCAATAGGTTATTAAGTAAGAAAGGAGAGCCCCTAACCTTTAGAGATTGAAGAACACACAAAGCTTCAAGCAACTCCTCAAGACACCAACAATCCCTAGCTTTTTCCCTCATGAGCTTCACGCAATCCTTCCCTCTTCTTTTCTCCTCCACACCATGGCCTCACACTCTCTCTTTCTCTCCTCTTTCTATTTTTGATTCCTTTTTAAATGAGCATCAACACTCTAACCCTTTTAATTTGATTTTTAATTCCCAACCATACACTACTTTTCCTCCTCCCATAACCACTTTGGTTTTCCCTAGAAACTTGTTTTTAATAATAATAATAATAATAATAATAATAATAATAATAATCATCATCATATATTAAGTATTTCTAACATCAATTTTAGTCCATCTCAACATGGTCCCTATGCCAAAAACTCTCCAATTTGGTCCACTACCCTATCAAATCAACTCCAAATAATTTCTAATAAAATTTGGGGCGCATAACTCTCCCCACTTAGAATATTTTCGTCCTCTAAAATTTAAAGCTTCACACCCTCCCTGATATAAATCTCCGCTAACCTAGACACCGACTAGCTAAGTTAACGTAATCGGACTCATCACTCCCAAACTCACCGACTTGCTACGACAGCAATACGGACTTGGTTATGCTCTAACCAGCTTCATACCCAAGATCATGTCCAATCCATTCAACGGCAAACAAACAAACAAAATCACAACAAAGTCTCTCACCGAAAGATCGACAAGTGACACAGAGAACACACCAGGCAATACTATACCAATCATAACAGACAATACAAGACTTAAACGTTCACAATTCGACAACAATAAACAACAACATAACTATAACTTAGAACGAGTACCAATACTCGAGGGTTAATAGACTCGACGACTTTATTAACTTGGCCTTATTGCATCGAATCGCTCCGATACCACTAATGTAACACCCCTTTTCTAATTATAGTTAAACACGCAATTATCAGAGTCACCACGAGGGCGCTACATTTTTCACCACATAAAAACTCCAATTGATTTAAAATAAATCCTCAAAAATGTAAATAATGAATCTCTACGCAATGGATTCATAAACTCATTTAACATCTCCAAAAAGAAATAAACATTAAGCCAAAACTCCAAAAATAACAAGAATGGTTCGAAACGGTAACTAAAACCCCCTGCACGACGTGATCGAGCCGACTCGACCCACTAGGAAGGAAAGTGCTAGATCACCTTCACTCGCCACACCGCACGCTCACGACATAAGAAGCAACATAAAAGCGAAGAGGGTGAGTCTCATTTCATAAGTAATAACACACAAGATCAACAACATATAGATCGTGCAAATTAACAACACCAATACACAAAGAAAAATAGCACACCATTACTTTATATCAATCACGGTGCAACAACGAAAGTATATGCAATGCATGCAATGCAATCCAACTCCTAGGGCATATGCATGTGGATCCATCAACACCAATATCTTGCTTGAGGGCACTCACCAAATAAGGCCAAGCCTTCGCTCACCAATAAATTATAATAAGGCCAAGACTTCTCTCACTCAAAATATGCACATGATCATGAGACTCAAGGACCATGCACCATACACACCATAACTACGATTATCACACTCACCAATATTGATTCAAGAACACAACGCTTTTTAACAAAGAATAAAGAAGATGTTTTTAATAAAGAATAAAGAATAGCTTATTTGACAAAGAATAAAGAACAATAATTAGACAAGAATAACAACCTTTGTTTTTTAAAAAACAACAACCTTAGCTTTATAAAAACAAAGAACATATTCTTTATAAAAACAACAACATATTCTTTATAAAAACAAAGAACACTTAATTAACTAAAATAGCAACTTTGATTTCTTTTTGAAAACACAACACAAATCTCGATTTACACCTAGGTACACACCATTCATCATCTCACCAATAATACCTAGTGCATACCTCAATCACTTAATTTCATCTCCAAGATAATTATGCGACATCACAACCTCACCAATTTCTCATGTTCTCACTCTCAATTTCATTGAGTCAATTCTACAAACACTCAACATGCATATTAGTTATTATACTCACCTCAACATCGATTAACATAGAATCACTCAATTGAATTCAATATAACATGTAGTATGAGAACCACATCTCAATTCAAACAATAACACCACCATTAAATCCACGATATAACGATTCAATTTACAATTCATCCCTAGAACTCCGACTACTATCATTGCTAATCCAATAGGTTATTAAGTAAGAAAGGAGAGCCCCCTAACCTTTAGAGATTGAAGAACACACAAAGCTTCAAGCAACTCCTCAAGACACCAACAATCCCTAGCTTTTTCCCTTGTGAGCTTCACGCAATCCTTCCCTCTTCTTTCTCTCCTTCCATGCGGTCTCACACTCTCTTTCTCTCTCTCTTCTATTTTTGATTCCTTTTAAATGAGCATCAACACTCTAACCCTTTTTAATTTGATTTTTAATTCCCAACCATACACTACTTTTCCTCCCTCCCATAACCACTTTGGTTTTCCCTAGAAACTTGTTTTTAATAATAATAATAATAATAATAATAATAATAATAATAATAATAATAATAATAATAATAATCATATATATTAAGTATTTCTAACATCAATTTTAGTCCATCTCAACATGGTCCCTATGCCAAAAACTCTCCAATTTGGTCCACTACCCTATCAAATCAACTCCAAATAATTTCTAATAAAATTTGGGGCGTTACAACTCTCCCCCACTTAGAATATTTTCGTCCTCGAAAATTTAAAGCTTCACACCCTCCCGGATATAAATCTCCGCTAACCTAGACACCGACTAGCTGTTAATGTAATCCACTCATCACTCCCAAACTCACCGACTTGCTGACAAGCAATACGGACTTGGTTATGCTCTAACTAGCCATACCCAAGATCATGTCCAATCCATTCAACGGCAAACAAACAAACAAAATCACAACAAAGTCTCTCGAAAGATCGACAAGTGACACAGAACACAACACCGTGCAATACTATACCAATCATAACGCATAATACAAGACTTAAACGCTCACAATTCGACAACAATAAACAACAACATAACTATAACTTAGAACGAGTACCAATACTCGAGGGTTAATAGACTCGACGACTGATAACTTGGCCGACATTGCATCGAATCGCTCGATACCACTAATGTAACACCCCTTTTCTAATTATAGTTAAACACGCAATTATCGTAGTCACCACGAGGGCGCTACATTTTTCACCACATAAAAACTCCAATTGATTTAAAATAAATCCTCAAAAATGTAAATAATGAATCTCTACGCAAATGGATTCATAAACTCATTTAACATCTCCAAAAAGAAATAAACATTAAGCCAAAACTCCAAAAATAACAAAGAATGGTTCGAAACGGTAACTAAAACCCCCTGCTACGTGATCGTGAGCCGACTTCGACCCACTAGGAAGGAAAGTGCTAGATCACCTTCACTCACACACACGCACGCGCTGCCGACATAAGAAGCAACATAAAAACAAGAGGGTGAGTCTCATTTCATAAGTAATAACACACAAGATCAACAACATATAGATCAGCAATAACAACACCACCAATACACAAAGCAAAAATAGCACACCATTACTTTATATCAATCACAGTAAACAACGAAAGTATATGCAATGCATGCAATGCAATCCAACTCCTAGGGCATATGCATGTGGATCCATCAACACCAATATCTTGCTTGAGGCACTCACCAAATAAGGCCAAGCCTTCGCTCACCAATAAATTATAATAAGGCCAAGACTTCTGCTCAAAAATATGCACATGATCATGAGACTCAAGGACCATGCACCATACACACCATAACTACGATTATCACACTCACCAATATTGATTCAAAGAACACAACGCTTTTTAACAAAGAATAAAGCAGATGTTTTTAACAAAGAATAAAGAATGCTTATTTGACAAAGAATAAAGAACAATAATTAGACAAGAATAACAACCTTTGTTTTTTAAAAAAACAACAACCTTAGCTTTATAAAAACAAAGAACATATTCTTTATAAAAACAACAACATATTCTTTATAAAAACAAAGAACACTTAATTAACTAAAATAGCAACTTTGATTTCTTTTTGAAAACACAACACAAATCTCGATTTACACCTAGGTACACACCATTCATCATCTCACCAATAATACCTAGTGCATACCTCAATCACTTAATTTCATCTCCAAGATAATTATGCGACATCACAACCTCACCAATTTCTCATGTTCTCACTCTCAATTTCATTGAGTCAATTCTACAAACACTCAACATGCATATTAGTTATTATACTCACCTCAACATCGATTAACATAGAATCACTCAATTGAATTCAATATAACATGTAGTATGAGAACCACATCTCAATTCAAACAATAACACCACCATTAAATCCACGATATAACGATTCAATTTACAATTCATCCCTAGAACTCCGACTACTATCATTGCTAATCCAATAGGTTATTAAGTAAGAAAGGAGAGCCCCTAACCTTTAGAGATTGAAGAACACACAAAGCTTCAAGCAACTCCTCAAGACACCAACAATCCCTAGCTTTTTCCTCAGTGAGCTTCACGCAATCCTTCCCTCTTCTTTCTCTCCCATTGCATGGCCTCACACTCTCTCTTCTCTCTCTTTCTATTTTTGATTCCTTTTAAATGAGCATCAACACTCTAACCTTTTTAATTTGATGTTTAATTCCCAACCATACGCTACTTTTCCTCCCTCCCATAACCACTTTGGTTTTCCCTAGAAACTTGTTTTTTAATAATATTAATAATAATAATAATAATAATGTTCCTGGGTGTATTAGCAAATACGAGGATCGCCAACAAAGAATTGGACTGCGGCCCAACCCATCTCGACGCCCAAACACGCCGCTTGGAGCGCACTTCTCGGCACGAAATCTTCGCAAAACGGTCGGACCTCGCAGTGATATATATACGCCATTCGCATATGGCATCAGGTACATTCTCTAACCTTGTGCTATCTGCCCGAGCGACCTCTCACTAGATCGTCGGAGTGTCTTTGCAGGTACCACCCGAGGTGCTCTACGCGTGAAGCCAGGACCGGTCCTTTCACTCATTCAACGGCCGGCCCATTCAACGGAGCTACAACTACTTCAACACTTCATTGGTCAAGGTACGATCAATTGGCGACCACGATGGGAGGCCCGGCGCTATCCTACTCCACTCATGGCTCCACGCGACCGACCCCGTGACGCGGGCCTCATCTCGCCAATCCTCCGGAAGCATCCTCAAAGAAAGAAACCCCGAGGGCGTAGCGCTTACGATTCATGAATCTCGAGGGAATCCGCGACAAGAACCCTCGCGTGTGGTCGTGGACCGATCTTGGAGCGAGTACGACCGTGACGCTCCACCCCAACTACCGCCCGAAGTTGGTTGAGGCGCATCGGCGAGCCGCGCGAGCATGTCACTTCGCCGCTTTGCGATCTTGCAAAACAAAATCGTGATGATCGCATCGAGACGCGCCATCTCTCGCACGAAAGGATCGATTCCGCCGCCGCGCGTCGAGGCGACGGAGACCCTCTCGCTGCGCCGGCCGGGCGCGAAGACATCGCTTCCTCCTCGGCGGAGCATTTCTCGCCGAGAGCACTACTCATCGCTTCTCCGGGCGTAAGAAGCGGGGCACGCAGACGCTTCTGCTGGCGAACGAGCGTAGACGCCGCTCGAGGTCCGATGACTATGAAGATTCTAGCTACCGCCCCGACACCTGGCCGCCACCCACCGTGTACTCCTCCAATGAGTCGTCCCGGGTCACGCTCGGTCGAGAAGCGTATCTTGGGATTCTCGAGAAGAGCCGGAAGATTACAGAGATGGAAGAATTAGGGGCGTTTCAGACGGCCAAGGAGAGGCCAGAGCGAGCGACCCAGAAGGCCTCCTCCTCTTCCACCAACTGGCCCGTCCGGAGGATTTTATGGAATGCCGGGCAACGAGGCTTGCCTCGCAATGCAACCCTTTGGGTCGAACGGCATTCAGAATGAACACGGCCCGTTCTCTAGGGAGATCAGGCGTTACAAAATTCCGAGAGATCTCCGCAAGCCGCCCAATCTCAACAAGTTTGACGGCCGAGGAGATCCAGACAAGCATCTCCGTTACTTCAATAATTACTGCTGTTATAGGGAATTGGGACCGACCATGAAATGCAGGCTTTTTCCCCAGTCACTGGACGGCCGAGCATTGGAATGGTGGGAGTCTCTGCGACCCAATTCCATCTCCTCATGGGACGACCTGATCAGAATATTCTTGTCTCACTACACTGCAAACCGCTGCCAATATCGGTATGAGGAATACTTGGACTCTGTTGTTCAAGGCGACAATGAGACGCTGAGACAGTATATCGACCGGTTTAACACTGAGGCCGAGTCCGTTCGTGACTTGTCAGACAAGGACAAGCTAAAGTATCTGAAGCGTGGTATTCGACCGGACCACTGGTTCGTAGAAGAATCCACTCTTAACCATTACCAAGATCTCAGCTACTTTTTAACAAGGGCTAACGTCCACATGGCATATGAAGAAACCTTGGCTGCAAGAAAAGCCGTCCGTTCACGACCTAAAGAAGAAAATAATAAGCCAGCCAAGGGGCATGAAGGTCGCCGCGACAATCGGCCTGACTTTCGAGATAAAAAGTTTGATCATCGCACTCGGCTCAACACCTCTATTGCGCAGATCTACAGCGAGTGTCAGAATAATGAGTTTGTGGGAGTTAAGCGGCCTGAACCACTCGTGCTCAAGAAGGGGGCACGACCGACTAAAAGATACTGCCGCTACCACAAGAGTAAGGGGCACGATACTAACGACTGTATGGCCCTCAAAGATGATATTGAAGAGCTTATTCAGAAAGGCAAGTTGGGGAAGTATGTGAGGTCGAGGAAGGCGACCGACCTCAAGAGAAGCGAGAAAGAAGCTGATCCGCACAGAGGAAAGGGCCTCGGCCATAGAGAGCACCTAAAACAAGGATCGATCCAAGATCGTGACACTCCTGGCAGATCCAAAGGCCGCAATGTTGCGATGGTTATTCATGGTGGAAACCCCGGATCGCAGGAATCTAACAAAGCCACCAAGAGAAAGTGGGGCGAGTTGTTAATGGTCGCATCCACTTCAAGACCACCACCGGCCTCGAGCGGACTTCCATCTCGTTCGGTGACGACGACGACACGACGGCAAGCCTAATAGTTATGTTCCATTGGTAATCGTGAGTCGCATGGCAAACACAGAGGTGCGAGAATCTCGGTCGATCAAGGTAGCTCGGCCGATATTATGTTTGAAGACTTGATCGACAAAATAAAGGTTGATCGGAGCGAGATAATTCCCGGTGCCGAGCCTACCCTCTAACGAGTTTCAATGGGGCGACCACCTACCCATCGGGAACGATCGAGTCGCTAGTCACGTTTGGTGACGACACTCGGGATAGTACTGCACAGATCTCGGTCGGGACGACGCCCTCGTACTCCC
The DNA here is from genome assembly GCA_020916435.1 of Oxytropis ochrocephala. NCBI lineage: Eukaryota > Viridiplantae > Streptophyta > Magnoliopsida > Fabales > Fabaceae > Oxytropis > Oxytropis ochrocephala. The sequence goes on along the minus strand of CM037093.1, from coordinate 57,903,404 downwards.
CTCAAATCCTCGCTATCAATGTATTATTGGTAGGCCGACTTTGGGTAAGCTAGAGGTCGTTACATCGACGGTGCATCCGAAAATGAAATTCTACAAAGAAAGACGACCAAGTGGTTACCCCGGGCGGCCGACCTTGAATCGGCAAGAAGAAGCCACGCCTATACCAAGAAATATGTGACGAGGTAGATTGTGGCCCGAACGCTCGTGAGCACTAGTGAAGGCCATCAAGTCAATGTCGCGATTTGGGCGCTTCGGTATGATCCGCATAAATGACCTGCAGGACAATGATGACGATTTGGCTCGAGAGCCAAAAACAGTGAAAAGACCAGAGCCTCATGGAGAGTTGGTAGATGTTCAATTGGGTGACGACCCATCCAAAATCGGTAAAGCCTTGCGGTAGCGACCTACCGAGCAAGTGAAGCAAGATCTTGTGCGCGGTGCTTCGAGAGACTATCTTGACTGCTTCGCATGGCGAGCATCGACATATGCGGCATCCCTATCGGCGTAGCTCGCCATCAACTTTCGATCGACGGCGGGTCGCTTGGCCGCTCAAAGAAGACGCACTCGAACGAGGAAAATCTCAAGCCGCAGCGCCGCTGAGGACCTCATAAAGGCCAATTTTATAGAAGAGATCAAATACACGACCGCTATCCAACGTCGTCTTTGGTTAAGAAGAAGAATGGAAAATGGAGGATGTGTGTAGACTATACCGATCTAAATAAGGCATGCCCGGCGGATGCCTTCCTCGCACTCCATCATCGATAAGTCGGTCGATGGGGCCTCGCTACAAACTACCGTCTTTTCTCGACGCTTACTCGGATACAATCGAGATCACGATGTATCCGCCCGATCGGCACAGATGACCTTCATGACCGATCGGGGAAATTTTCAAGATAAGGTGATGCCTTTCGGCCTCGAAAACGGCTGGAGCGACCTACCAAATGAATGATGAACAAAATTTTCAAGAGGCGGATCGGTCGCATCTCGAGGTGTATTTGGGCGACATGATCATTAAAAGCGTGAACCGACCCGGATCATGTGAGCGATCCGAGGAAATATTTGAAGAAGCTACGAAGAACTCGCTCAGTCAATCTCGAGAAGTGTACCTTTGGGGTGAGGGGCCTGCAGATTTTGGGGCTTCCACCGATCGAAAGAGGATAGAAGCAAACCACGAGAAGTGCGGGCGATCGCCGATATGAGGCCGCCCACAACTAAAAAGGAAATACAACAAATGACGGCAGCATGGTAGCTGCCTGTCTGTGTTCATTCCCAAAGCGGCCTGCAAGTCGCTCCCACTCTTTAGACTGTTGAAGAAAGAGGTGGATTTTGAGTGGACAGACCAATGCCAGCGAGCGTTGGACGAGTTGAAGCAAGCATTGATCAGCCCGCCGATTATGACTAAGCCGCGCCAAAGCGAGATTTTTGTATTTATACTTGGCCATAACGTAAGAGGTGCTAAGTGCGGTATTAGTCGAGAAAAACGATCCAAAAGCAATCCATCTATTTCATAAGTAAAGTACTCCGCGGCCCGAATGAGATACCGTAAGATAGAGAAATTTGCTCTTGCACTCCGATCGCCGCCGAGGTTGAGGCCCTACTTTCGTGGCCCACCGTGTCGTGGTAAGGACCGATCGGCCAATCGAGCAAGTCCTCCATCGGCGGACCGCGCGGACGAATGATAAAGTGGGCGGTGGAACTCGGTGAGTTTGGCATTAAATTTGAATCCAGACGGCCGCAAAAGCACGGTGTTGGCCGACTTTATAGCGGAAATGACTCCTACCCCGTAAGATCGTCAAAACGACACGGATCTTGCATGTAGATGGGTCGCCTAATAGTAAAGGGAGTGGAGCAGCCTAATATTGGAAAATTCGTAAGGCCTTGCCGGTTGAAGTCTCTTTAACCTTTGCATTCCACACTTCAAACAACCAGCCGAGTCACGAGGCATGCATAGTGGCCTTCACCGCCAGGATTTCAATGTCGATCGGGTTGAACTCGGATCGATTCCTTACTCGTAGTCTCGCAGATCAAAGAATTATATGATGCTAAAGACGACGTCTTTGAAAAAGCTATCCGGCAAGAGTGAGAGAATCGCTTTCAGCGATTCGACCGAGCAAAGTGATACATGTGCCTCGGACCAAAAATGTTCGAGCGGATATATTATCAAAGCTTGCAAGTACCAAGACTCGGAAATCACAGGAGTTTGATTCAGAGACGTTAAATCGGCCGAGTGTGTCGACTAAGCCAACCTATCCATCGGCCGTTTCTTTGTGTCAATTTCGATTCGATTGGATCGCCCCTATCCCGAGGTACATCGTTGAAGGTGAAGAACCGAGCGACTGTATGGCGAAATTGGTCGCTCGTGGCGACCAAATACTCGTGATAGAAGGAAAGTTATATAGAAGGGGGTCTCGTCCCCATTATTAAGGTGTCTTCGTCGGTCGAATCCGACCACGCATCGAGGGACATTCATGAAGGTATTTGTGGGAGTCACCGGCGCTGCTTCCATAGCTAAGAAGGCTCTCGGTAGCTATTATTGGTCGACCATGGACGAAGATGCCAAGAAGCTCGCTCGTAAGTGCAAGAAATGCCAAATACATGCTGATGTCCACATTGCACCTTCCACAGAGTTGCAAAGTCTTGTCTCACCTTGGCCGTTTGCTTGGTGGGGCATGGACTTGCTAGGCCCGTTCCCACCTGCTCCAGGCCAGTTCAAATTTCTGATCGTGGCGGTAGATTATTTCACAAAATGGGTCGAGGCCGAGCCTCTTGCGACCATCACCTCGGCGAAAGTAAGCAAGTTCTTTGGCAGGTGTGTTTTGGCCCATTTTGGGATCCTCAAAGAACTAATAACGCATAACGGCACCCGGTTCGCAGACAAGAGATTCGAGAAATGTTGGCCGACTTAGGGTAAAACAAATAAGCCACACCCTCGGTCGAGCACCCTCGAACAAACGGCCAAGCCGGGCGGCAGCGGGGGTAATTTTGCATGGATTGGCGAAGACTGGATGAAGCGAAAGGAACTGGGTCGAAGAGTCGCAATCCGTTCTATGGGCGGCGTGACAGACGACCCCTCACTCAACGGCATCGGAGTCCCCATTCGCATCGGTATATGGGATCGATGTTTGTGATACCCATAGAGATGGGCGAGCTGAATTGGAGAACTTCGAATCCCCCTACAGTGGTTGATAACGATCGGGCTATTCGAGAAGAGTTGGACCTAATTGAAGAGCTGCGCACCCAAGCATCGCTAAGAGAGCAATTGATCAAGCGAGTAAGGTCGCAAACGATACAACTCGCGTGCAAAAAGAGACTTCACGGTCGGTCACCGTTCTAAGACGGGCCGACGTGGGAAATAAGAATGCACACCAAGGAAGCTCGCACCGAATGGGAAGGTCCATACAGGGTCATCAACAAGACTGGAAAAGGGGCTTACGAGTGAAACCATGGATGGGGCGACTATCCCGAACGTGGAATGCGTAAAAACTTAGGAAATATTACGTTTGAATGTAACAAAATCTTGAATGTAATACCGACCGACCTATTAATGAAAAGCAGGCAGGCGCTCTTTTTCCCACCGGGTTTTTTACGAGGCCCGACCTTTAGAAATATGATGTGTTCTTTACTTTCTCGCAAGAATGTATGACCGTCGCTCAAGATTGCCCGTGGCAAAGGAGCGATCGAAGATTTATCAAAGTTGATTAGATCGTCGAAACGATCTACCTCGAGAACCATCGAAATGGCCCGCGGTTAGATAACCCGCAAACCGCAGTCGTCGAACGATCGGGCATGTGCCACCGAGCCAAGACAAACGACGGTCACCGAGTTGACTTTCGAACGAGCGCCATCGAAAATGGCCCAACAACGCCGGATCGTCGAAACGATCTACCTCGAGAGCCATCGAAATGGCCCTGGGGTTAAGTGATAACCCACAAACTTTAGGTCGATTTAAACGATCTATACTGAGCGCCATCGAAGTGGCCCAAGGGTTAAGTTATAACCCATCGCGATAGGCCGTCGAAACGACTAACTCAAGTGCCATCGAAATGGCCCGACCATAAACGGCCCCTATCCGAAATGACTAAGGCGAATAAATGTAAGAAGTACACACATAGCAATGTAAATTTGAACAGCGTAATTAAAAGCAAGTAAAAATTGTCATTACAAGCACGGACGCCTTGGCCGGCCGCGCCCACGAATTGAAACACTGCACGAAGGCAGAGAAATTGTTGTGCTCGAAGGCAAGTTAAACGGTTACAAAAATTACACCGCTCGCAGGCGGGCTTTAAAAGAGAATGGTGGCCGGGCGAACGACATTGCCTTGCTCGTCGACTTCTGCAGGCAACATGATCTTGTTTTGGTCAACATAGTGCGTGGGCTTGATCATGTTGTCATCGAAATTGATCTTCAGATCTGCATTCAGGGCCCGCGCCTGAGCAAGAGCGTTGTAGAACTGTTCGATCGCTGCCTCCCGACCGGCCTGGGCCACCATCTGAATCTTCGCCGCCTGATCGGCATTCTCGGCCTCCAGCCTGGCCTTCTCCTTCTCTACGGATTCGAGGTCAGCTTTCAGACTGTTCACCTGAGCAGCAAGCTCCTTGTTCCTCTTTGCAAGCTTGGCACGGTCGTCCTCCCCCCGTTTGAGGGCCTCCTTCTTCGACTGGGCGAGCTTGTCATATTTTTGCTGCGCCGCAGCTAAAGCCTTGTCCTTTCCTGCAAAATTCAGATCGAAGGGGTGTTAGTCGGTCGAACAAAGGTAAGATGAAGAGTACAAGACTAAGAAAATAAAATTACCATCGATTCGGCCACCACTCGCCATGAATTTCTCGACCCCATGCAGAGAAGCGCAGAGCGCCATGGGTTTCATTCAGATTGCTCCAGGATCGGCCGTACCCAAGCTTTGGCGAGATGATAGGAATCTCCTCCGTTGCGGGGCCGGGACCCGACCATCATGCTTGGCCCGCTTGGGTGAGCGATCGACCTTTGGGAGGCGGCCAGAGGCCTGCCGGCCGGCTTCTTCCTTGGCTCTTAGGAGTTTGGGGACTTTTGAGGAAGATTCGAGATTATCCCCGACCGAGAAGCGTCATATCTCTTAGCCCCTCCTTCGAGCTTGAGGCTGAGCGAGCGGATCCTGATTTTTGCGGCCATTCTTTCTCGCGAAATAACGAGCTATGAGTTAGAATAAAAGATTGACAAGATCGATAAAGAAAAAATATAAAGACAAGGTTCAAAGGCAAACCAATCTCGGCCTCCGTGTCACGGCCTCGTGCAAGACAAAGTGGTCGACAAGGTATGTCACCCTTAGGATCTGGACGCATCATGCCCGCCACGCCTTGATCATGTCCAGAGATGCAGTCGGCCTCCCCGCATCTTTGGTTGAGTAAATGTAATCCCCGTGTCGCCTACAGAAGTGGGCCTCGCCTCCACATGATGGGAAAGTAAGGTGGGCCGAGCATCCCGTCCGGTTGGACCTCGACACGGCCTTACCAAATTTCTTCGGTGGGGCGATCCGTAAATCGCTTTTCCAGGCCGCTCCCAACGACTCTCGAACGCTTTGAAAAACCGGTGGTGAGTCTTACGCATCTTGAAGGAGACTTGCTCCTCTTCTCTCTTGTTCGCCTTCTCCACGAGCCACTCACTCAAAGAGAGTAAAGAAAAGCATGACCACACCTACCACCCACTTGGTCAAAAGAACTTCGGCGTCTTGAAAACGCCCACGCATTAGGGTGAAGTTGGGAAGGAGCGACCCCAATGTGGCGCAGGACGTCACGCTGAAATTCAGTGAAAGGAGGGGTAATCTTCATCTTCTCGAACACGAGCCGATACATTGTGAACTTGAAGTTGGAGGAATAAGTCGCGATATCTTCACCGGCCCTTCATGCCTCTCACCCTCCAAATTTCGGTGAGTCCTCGAGGCGGCTCCGCAGATCGGGCAAAGCATCGTGGCCGACAGTAATAATGCTCCTATGAGAGCGAAGAGTTTCCGATACCCAAGACATGTCGGATACATCTCGAGCTACATCAACTTGGACTTCGGCCGACCCTTCGTTCGACCCTCCAATGTTTACTTCGGGACCAGAGCTATCGACTTCGGGCTGAATCACCTCTTCCTCGTGGGCCGCTTCATCTCGGCCGCCTTCGGCCTCTACCATCTCCTCGTCCGCGACTGGGACGGCGCTAGGCTCTTCATCATCAATGATCACCACCTCCACGTCTTCCTCTCCGCCCGGTGGGTGTGTTGCCTGATCGCCGCCCGGAATGAACGGACCTTGACCCAGAGCTCTTTGTACTGGTCGACCCTCGGCCGGAGGAATGGGAAGTCGAGCTCGTACTGCTCGAGGAACTACTCGAAGAGCAAGAACCTTTGTCGCCCGAAGGCGACTTAGACTCCGCCTCGTGGAGATTGGGCTCGCCCGGTCTCGACATGTATGTAGCGAAAGATTGCGGTGGTTTTCCGGGAATACGGGCGGTCAGTTTCGTCCGTGGCATGCAAATACACCTGTGATAGAGGGAACGAGTCAGGTCGTTCGAGCAGAGCACTCATGAGAGGGGGCGATTTGGCCATCCCTCGACCTGACACCCCCTATCACGAGGCGTGAAAAAGAACATAGTACTTTCAAGTAAAAACTCAAGTTGAAAGGTAAAGGGAAAGATCGATCCATACCTTAAACAGATGTTGAAGATCGGTCGCAAATAGACAGAAACAGCTATGAATGCAAGTCGGCGGCAGACGAGTCGGTCGCTGGCAGAGCAATTCTTGGAAGTGTGAGAAATGAACTCAGCAGGAGGACTATTTATAGTGCAGGCTCATGGCGCGAAGAGGACCGGGATACGAAGCGTCACAACGTTTCGTCTTCTCGCCAACGGTTGTCTCCAGACAGCCTCGAAAACACCAAACGTCACGTCTTAAATGTCAGTAAAGACCAACCGTCACTACAGCACGGCCGATGGTCGACAAGCGGTCGACACCGCCCTACAGAGAAAGCGAACGGCCGCGTCCGTTTCGTCAAGATAATCGCACTCTGGGGGCATCGATTCAAGCCTCGGCCATTTCTTAAGCGACCTAGGCTCGGGGGCAATCGTTCTCGGGTGTATTAGCAAATACGAGGATCGCCAACAGCAATTGGACTCGCGGCCCGACCCATCTCGACGGCCCAAACACGCCGCTTGAGCGCACTTCTCGCCGGCGAAATCTTCGCAAAACGGTCGGACCTCGCGGATATAGACGCCATTCGCATATGGCATCAGTGCGCTTCTCTAACCTTGTGCTATCTGCTGAGCGACCTCTCACTAGATCGTCGAGTGTCTTTGCGGTACCACCCGAGGTGCTCTATGCGTGAAGCCAGGACCGGTCCTTTCACTCATTCAACGGCCGACCCATTCAACGGAGCTACAACTACTTCAACACTTCATTGGTCAAGGTACGATCAAATAATAATAATCATCATCATATATTAAGTATTTCTAACATCAATTTTAGTCCTTCTCAACATGGTCCCTATGCCAAAAACTCTCCAATTTGGTCCACTACCCTATCAAATCAACTCCAAATAATTTCTAATAAAATTTGGGGCGTTACAAGGGAGTCGACAAGGAGGTGATCTCGGTTGGGGGCGCATTGTGCACGCCTGCGTATTGTTGGCAGGCATCGCATTTTTTCACTAGCTCGGTGGCGTCTGTTATCATGGTTGGCCAGTAGTATCCAGCCCTAAGGGCTTTCTTTGCCAAGGCTCGTGCCCCGAGCTTTTGTCCACAGATGCCTTCGTGGATCTCGGTGAGTACCCACTCGACCTCTTCCCCCTCAACACATTTCAACAAAGGAGAAGAGAAACCTCGTCTAAACAGTTTGCCATCAATCAGTGAGTAAGACGTCGCCCGACGTCGGAATGCTGTGGCTTCCTTTGGGTCTGTCGAATCAATTCTGGATTTGATGTAGTCTTGGATGGGTTGGATCCACCCCCCGGCCTCATCGATTGCATGTATGTCTGATACCGGGTAGGAGCAAAGTTGACACTGGGTTTGACCGGAGTTTCCTGAATGAAACTTCGGAGGTTGCCAGAAGGTTTGGTACTGGCCAGTTTTGCTAGGACGTCGTCTCTGGCATTCTTTGTTCGAGGTATGTGTTTAACCTCTAGCTGATCAAATCGTTGTAGTAAAACCCGGACCTGTGCCAATTACCTCTGCAATATCAAGTCTTTTGCTATGAAACCCTCTTTGACCTGGGACACCACCAGTATTGAATCAGTATTTAGCTCAATGACTTTTCCCCCGAAGTTTAGAGAGCGCCTCGGTCCGCAGAATGCAAGCCTCTTGGTGTGGAAAATAGTATGCAAGTATACATAGTCACACAAGTAATATAATGATAAGAAAAGGTCAAACCAACGGGAAGTATGTAAAGATTTGTAAAGTTCAGAGTGTACACTTAGTGTGTCTACACTTTTCACAGTTGGTTGGAGTGTACAAAGTGAATAATAACAATATAAACAATAAATGTGTGTAAGGAATCAGTGAGATAAAGTAGTTGAGATGTTTTCACCAAGCAAATCACTTCTAAGTGTCTTAGTGAAGTATGCAATGTAGGTACACTAGATGCAGCTGCAATAGTATGTGCCTTTCAGTCACTTTCTTCAGACTTTCATTACAAGCTTCCTATGTCTAGGCATGCTAAATAGGTTCACTCCTGTCTCTTAAGCTCCCACTGTATCACCCTAAGAACTATGTTATCCTATGTCTAGGACTTAACACGGTTTTAACAAGCAATTCCTTATTAAAGCTAGTTTAACAAAGATGTTGTTACAAACACTCATTCTTATTAACTCTTGATTTCTTAAATGTAACCCATGTCTGCTGCTACAAGTCTACCTATTCTAAAGTGATCAATTCCAGAATAAGTTTTGAAAGAAGTATTACACAAGAGTTAAAATGCATACACTACATAGACCACATTTACTTACGTAGAAGTTCATTACAAGGCTACAACATCTCAAGTAAAGGAATTTAGCTGATATTACTCATAATATAATAGATAGAATCTGCAAAGAGCATAATCAAATGAGTAATATAACAAAAGAACTCAAAAGGATAGAGATTACACAAATAGGAGATCTTTTGCATGAGTTTCCCAAGTTGAAATACAAGATGCTTTCCTTACTCAAGTTTCCTCCAAGTAGAAGTGAAGGGAGTGGTTGTCAAGCACCTCCTTACCTTCCTTCTCTTCAGAAACTTAAATAAAAACTAAACCTAAGCTATGAATACAAATAAACTAAGTGATCTTTTAAGAATTGGATGAAGAATGATTTGCAAGTGAAGATATGGCTTCTATTTATAGGCAAGTGAGCTTTCCTCCCTTGGAGGGTTTCCTTTGGCGTGAAATATCAACTGAGATCAGTAACCATGGTTAGTTGCAGACCTCCCATCAAGCAAGTTGTTCAAGTTGGTCGTTTGCATCAAGTGCACATGGGGTGGTCCAATAAAGAAGTGCCACATGTCCTTGACTGAGTGAGCTTCTCAACTTGTCTTTGAAAGTGGTCGCCGAATTCAGCAAGTGGATATGCTCCATATGACTAGGCATGACGTCACAAATCAGGTGTTGAAGCATCAAATTGGTCCTTGGATGTTTTGTTGCAAAGTGTTGGTTTAGCAAGTGTAGGCAGTGGGGGCACTAGTGCAGGTGTTGCGCCCCGAAAAATCCGGTATGGACTTCTCGTTTGACAACGTGGAAAGTAGTAGAGCCGCAACCAATATTTATTTAGGAAAACATTGAAAAAACCTTTTTTGGAAAAGCGGATGGTCATTTGAAAACTCAGAGATGTAGGTTCGGGGGTTGGTTACGCATGGGGAAGGTATTAGCACCCCACACGTCCTTTCTACCGAAGGGGAACCATTAAATTGATGTGTGGTTTAGGAAAAGTTGATTTGAAAGCAATTTGTTCTACTTCTTTTCTTTTCTTTTATTTTATTTAAGAGTTTGTTTCATTGAAAACAAGAGGAAAAAGAATATTTTTGGTATCTTTGAAAAGCGGAACAAAACAAAGATTTTTTCTTAAAAGGGTGCTTGACGGGACATGAACCCGATCCTACGTATCCTCACTGGGATGAGGGATCAAAGCTACGTAGTTCTCGCTTTTTATGGTTTTTTGAAAGGTGTGCTTGACGAGACATGAACCCGGTCCTACGTACCCTCACTGAGATGAGGGATCAAAACTACGTAGTTCTCGGTTTTTATGGTTTTTTGAAAGGTGTGCTTGACGGGACATGAACCCGGTCCTACGTACCCTCACTGGGATGAGGGATCAAAGCTACGTAGTTCTCGGCTTTTTGTTTTGAAAATATTTTTGCGTTTATCTTATTTAATTTTTTTGGAGCTTTCGAAATAAGACTCAAGTGTTCACGAATACCAAACAAGCAAGAGATTCGAGTGGCGTTCATTACTAACTTGAAAGAAAAAAGTTGAAACCTAGAACTACCAAGCAAAGGCTTCGAGTGATTACAAGTGACAACATTGTATTATTCTTTTTTGAAATTTGTATTAGTTTGTGTTTGATTAAGGTGTGGGAGCTTTCATACTAGTCAAACAAGCAGGAGTGACTACCACTAATAACTCCTCATTAGCGATCAAACAAGCAAAGGCTTCGAGTGATGACTAATGATTTATTTAAGAAAATGCCTTAGGTTTTTTTTATTGAAAAAGCATTTGATTTTGATTTGAAAACTAGTTTAGAAAAGAGTTTGATTTGGAAAAAAGATTTTGGAAAACAAGTAGAACACTTCAATCAAATCCAAATCCATAACCAAATGCAAAATGAATGAAGTTCAAACATATTCAATTAATCAAACAATCATGAACATGTTGATCATCAACTAAGATTAAGCATGCCAATATAATCAAGGGATTTAATTGTCAAAGATGCAAGATAAAGTTGTCAAAACAATTGTGCGTGTGTGAGGAGGAGTGCATTTACCCTAATGACTCTATGATACAACAAGCAAGTAGACTTACGTCTTCATTAGGAGGTCATACACATGGAGGGAAGGACACACAATTAAATCAAGACAATTTAAGTAGCATCAAAACAAGTAAACAATTGATCATAGGCATAGAATGATCTTAGTTAAACTAATGAACATGTGAGCAATGATTTCTCAATAACATGAACAAAAGGAATTGCATCAAGACTAGGGTAAGCCTATCCTTTGCAATCAACAATATGAACAAGTGCCCAAAGGCTAATAACACAATCAAAAAAAAGGGAGCATCAAGGTTTTGGGTAACCCATCCCTTGCAATACCCCACGAACCCTAAACCATAAACCTAACTATTTCATCCTTTATTCATTAAGAAATTAAAAGGGTAAGGTTGAATCATCTAAAACCATCTTCACCGCTTAGAAAATGATGCACTAGGCATAAGTGGGAGTCATATGATTTATCATCAACAATAAACAATGATCAAGGTAAAACAAGAACACATGAACAAAGTTGAATCACATAGAGCAATCCTCTCGCTCTGAGAAAAGTGCATTAGGCACTAGTGAGAATCAACTTGACTATCATCAACCTAATTCTTAAGGCAAGCATTGAAAGTAATTCCAAGCCCTAATTTTATTTAAAGTGTGCGCATGAAAGTTGATTAATGCAATTAGGTAAATTGTCCTTATGAAATGAGATGAAAATGTTTTGAATGAATGAGGGTAAGAATGATTTATGAGATGAGAGTAAAATTTAATGAGAGTAAAATGTTTTTATGGGATGCAATGATTTTGGTAAAACATTTGAGTAAAATTTAAATGAAAGGGTAAAAGCGAAGAGTAAAATCTTTTTGGAGTTTTTTTGTAAATGTATGAGTAAATAGTAAAATCTTCTTTTGATTTTGGTAAATTGTTAATGAAAGGTAAAGTAAAAAGTGAAAAGTGAAAACACAATTACACAACTTGTATTTACAAACACAAGATCAAATCAACAATTTATGAGCAACAAATTGGTAAAAATTGAGGCCCTTGGCCGAATGCATAGCAAGGCAAAATCAAGCACAAATTTCATCATGTTCTTGCAACCAAATCACATCAATGAGTATATGAACAGAAACCCTAGTATCTACCCATACATTTGATGCTCAAACAATTGTCATTTTATCATTTATTTCCACTCAAAATCAAAGGAAATGCAAGAACAATAGAAACCCTAATTTCTACTTATGAACCTGATAGCATAGTTGGCTAGGTCCACCTTTTTATTCAACTTGAACACAAGAAATGGACAAAGAAATGCATGAACAACCAAAGACACTATATGGCCGAAGCATTTTTGAAGGAAAATGAGGTTTTATTTCATGAAATTTAGTGAAAAATGTGTGGAAATGCAAGGGAAATTATTCAAGCACAAAAACAAACCCCTTCAAGGCCAAGGACCCATCTCAAACACCCAAGGCTCCCTAAGTCCTTTTCCAATAATGTTTGAGATGGATCCTCAAAGCAAACAACAACAAGCAATCAAGAAGAAGTTGGGAGTAGAAGAGAAATTTACATGGTAAAAGTGAAAGAAAAACAAGGATCTAAGGCTTACCTTAAGAACTTGAAAAAGAAATGAAGAAGAAGATCAAATAAAAACCAAGAACACTTGAACCTCTTCTTGAATCCCACGAAAATCTCTTGATCTTGAAGAATTATTGTTGAAAGTTTGATGATAATGCAAGATTAGAAGTGGACCTAGTGTAGAATCAAGAATATTGAAGTTTTGATGGTTGATTTTGAAGAAAGGTGGATGAGAATGGGTGGAGGTGCTCACCGTTTTTGTGAAGCAAGAAGAGAGTGTTTGTGTGCTGAAATTGGAGAGCCAAAAAAAGAAGAAGGAAGGTGTGGAGAGCTAAGCAAGGTATATATAGGAGGCTTTTAGGTTTAGGGGCATTTAGGTCATTTTTCATTAAGTGAGCTTTAGGATTGGGCATAGAATTTGAATGGAGGGCTAAGATTCATCATCACATGGATTAAGGACATTTAGAAAGCACAATATGAGAGGAAATGGGGCTGAAATTCGCAGCCATGAGTGAGTGGAATGGGTTGGCATTTTACAAGTTGTCATTGTACTATTTGTCTCCCACTACCTTTCTAATTATCCTTTCCTTTTCTTGATTATTCTTTTCTAGATAATTCCCATAAAAATCATGCCATTTTGGGCCATGTCCTACGAATAAATGATTGGGCTCAAATCATGAGATCACCATTCCCAAAATTGATATGGAACCTCACCTTGTAATTTTTGAAGGAAATTCCCTTTTTGCCCTCTTATTTAAACTTACATTTTTATGCAATAATCAAGCGTGCATGCGCATAAAAATACATGACCAAGCACATTCCTCCTAAAATAATTCCCTTAAGATCGCCCAATGACTTGTGATAAAAAAACTGTCCTTTTTGGGAAATGACCAAAATACCCTTTTGCACTAAAAAAACCCTGGCTTTTGCTAAAAATGCAATCCCACTTTAAAATGACCCGAGAACCCTAGCATGACTTTTGAAAACCTAAAATGCATGCAAAATACTCCTTATGCCTTACAAAATGATTTCACACTTCATAGGTTACTATTTTTGTGGAAAATTAGGGTTTTGACCCGAGGCGGACAAAATTGAGGTATGACAGTAGGCAGTGTGGGAACTCCTGAAGTAGCTGCACTGAACAAAACATCAAACCTAACAAGATATGTGCATTTTTGCCTCATTCATTGTCCTAATCCTTTTGAATCCTTAAATTGTTGTTTCTTAATAAATAAGCTATATTTATATATTAATGTACTTGAAAATAAACAATAATCTAAGTTTAAATGGATGAATAACTCTATATAAAATAGAGTTATCACACCCTTAAACTTAAATTGTTGCTTGTCCTCAAGCAACGACAAAGAAATAAACACAAGACTACCACAATCATGAATTCATCTCAACTCATGCTTTTCAAAAAGAGTATTTGAAATGTATACTTTTATGAGCTTCATTTTTCAGAATTTTTCTATGCCTTTGCTTTTCTTAAAAATTTAGAGTTATAAAACTTATTTGTGTGAGTGTGTGTCCCATTGAGTATCAATTGGTTCTACAACTAAATAAAAGTCTTTCTTTAGCTTTTGAAAAATGTGGAACACTTTTGGTCACCTTTAGAGATTTTTTTCAAAATATAGCCGAGACTAACAATTTCTTCAAGATTTGGGGGACTCTTAAGCACAACAAAGGGATTTTGGTGTTTCAAACTTGTTGAGCTAATTGCCTTATTTCTACTTTGGTGTTTGCTTTTGTTGATGCAATGCAAAGTGAGTGCAAATACATCACTTTTTCTCGAGTGTAGGTACACCTTATTTTGAGTGTAGGTGTATTTGATGTAGGTGGTGTAGGTACACTTTGTGTAGCTTCACTTGTAACTCTTTGAGTATTTTTGTAATGTACACTGCCCTCCTCACTGACCTACATGCATTTCTTTGAACTTTTTGTTCATTATCAATTTATTTGCACTTAAGTGACAGACTCAGTTTATATGACTCGAGCAAGTGTAGCTTTTGAAACTTTGTGATACTTTTTTTGAGTACTTTTGACATTCTATGGCATCAACTCTCCAAGCTCTCACACTTTGCCTTTGTATTCATTGAATTTCCCCCAAACTTAATTCTTTATGCTCTTCTACATTTTTAGTAAAAATCTAATTTTGACTTTAGTTTTCCAAAAATTCCTTGGCCTTAGATAGCTTTCCATCTAGCATGGTTCTTTTCAAAAACTCAATTTTGTTGTGTCAAAGAATTTATAAAACTGATCATTTCTTGAAAACAAGGCTTTTATTTTCCTTTTCATCATTAAAACTTGGCTCATTTGATGCACTTTTGAAAATAAACTTTGAGAAAAGTAATATGAATTGATCATGCTTCATAATCATTTAAGTCTAACACACATGAGGTACTTAATTCTTCATTGTTAACACAAATTATCATGTTGTCACATGATTTGTTAAGTTCATCTAAAAATTTAAAACATACTAATACTGCATATTCACATTTAATATACGACCAAGTAATTCACTTAAACACCAGCTGCTTTTTTGACCTGTTCCCCTTGGTCCTTATGCTCAGAACTTCCTTGGCCTCCTTCCTTCTCAGGTTCTTCAGTGATTACCTGCAAATTTTCTTGTTCAACAAGGTTAGTAGGCTCAATAATTGGTTCTGTGGTATTAGTGGGAGATTTTTCTTGTGGGGATTGGAATGGGAATGGTGTAGCTTCTCTAGTGAATTGGGTGGGATTTTCAGTTTGTGGAATATTTTCTGGTGGAGGGGTGGGTTGTTTTTGTGGTTGTGGTGTTGGTGATTTTTGGTTTGGTGATGTTGGAGTAGGTGAATGGTGAGTGGTGGGGGATTTTTGTGGTGGTGGGGAAGGTATATTGGATTAATGTTGTGATGGGGGTGATTGTGGTTGAAGTTGGTTTGTTGATGCTTTTTGATCACATACTTTTTTCTAGCACTTGCTTCCATGTTGTCACTTCCATCATCTTCATCATCACTATCCTCCATTGAGTCATCCTCATCTTCATCTACTTCTTTTTCAATGTTTTTCACTGCCTGCCTTGCTCCCTCATCTTCCACATCTCTTCTTCACTTAATAATTCAGCTTTCTTCCTCCACTCTTGGTTTCTTCCCTTCTCGTCCTTCTGAGTATCTTTTTTTCTCTTTGTTATTCTCTTTCTTTCTATTGTCACTTCCTCTTCTTTCTTCTCTTCTTCTTCCTTAGTATCAATTATCCAATCAGGGAACACTAAAGTCTCTACTTCTGCCTCAGGGTCACTCAATTTCAAGTTCAACCACTCATGCCGTTCTTTTTGAAATTTCCACATAGCTTGGAGTTTCTGCATTAGGTGTTTTGACACTTCCTGCTGTGCAGTATTTCTAATTCTAACAGACCTTATTCTTTCTTTCACTTCTGCAGATAAACCACTCGGAGGTGTCTTTCTCTGTATTTTTTCTATCTCTGTAGCATTAACCCCTTGCTTTTGACACAACTCGGTGATTAAACATGGGATATACAAAAATCCGCACTTTTTAGTTTGACATCCTACAATTTCCCTAGTTATCAATTTCCCAATATCCACATTATCTTCACATAAAATTGAGTCTATGAGGATCAATCTATCTTTGGATAATGTAGATGTGTGTGTAGGTGGGAAGAATTGATGCATCAATAAATAGGTGCCAATTTTCTAGTTCAGGACTAAATCACCGCTTTTAAGCTTGAACTCAAGATTTGTGAACTTTTCCCATTGAGATCCTTCTATTGCTACCCTTTCTTTGATTTTTGCCATTTGTTTCTTCCCATAGGTTTCTAATTTCTCCTCAAAAACATTTCCAAAGATAATTTAAATCAAAGTGCTTGTTTATCCTAGCAGATCAAAGAAAACTTTCTTACCTCGAACCATTGAATAGAAAATGGTTCCACCTCTTGTGTTCTGAATTCCAGAGTAGAACTCACGCAGTAGTTGCTCCAAGTAGTAAGCTCTGGTCTGCACAAATCTTTCCCCATGTAAATTGTTGACAGTGGACAGGAATGAGTGATGAGCCTTTGCAAAGTTGAAACCCCTTTCTGGTAAGAACTTCATGTTCCAGAAATGCTCGCTCCCTGGAATCACGTCCATAGATGCATGTGCCTTTGATTTCTTTGATTGTGCAGGAGTTCCTACACCGCTACTTTCCCGCAGGATTTAAATGCTGTTTTCTTCTTCGCCATTGTTAGCTTTTAAATTTGAGAGTTTTCTGAGAATTTGAATATATTTTGGGTGAGAGGTTGAAGATGAGTTCAGTTCTAAGAAAATAAATATGATCGGTTTTGCGAGAGAGAATGAGAGGAGTAGCCTTATGAGAATGTGAGCGGTTTGTATGAGACAATGGGTGAGTTAGTGGGAAGGTTAGTTGTTAGGTGGAGAGGAGTGACATGCAAGGCGACACGTGTATTGCTTAGGCTTAACACGCCTTACTCTAGCCCCTAATCATAGTCTTTCCCACTAATTTGATGAGCTGGCAAGTGAACATTTTCACCCAAGTCTTTTCTTCACAATGCTAAGATATGAACACCAAGCAGGCAAGGTGTGGCTGCATCAAGTGTGGCTACACTGGCTACTCTGTTGTCCTGTTTTTCTACAAAATACACAAAACATCAAATTGCACAAAATATTAACATTAACTATATAAAATGATGGCTTGCCTCCCTCAAGCGCTTGTTTTAAGAGTCTTACAGCCTGACTATCTCTATGCATTAGAGATTTTCAAAATGAGTGGTGACCTTATCTCTCACCACTTGGTCTCCATAGTACATTTTCACTCTCCGCCATTGACTTTAAATGTGGTATAAGTGGTCGTGATCGCATAAAATCAACCGCACCATGGGGGTAGATTTTGACTAATTGGAATGGTCCTGACCATCTTGATCTCAATTTTCCAGGAAATAACTTCAACCTAGAATTATATAATAGAACCACTCCTCCTTCTCTAAGTTCTCTTCTTTAGATTTTTCTATCATGCCATTCTTTGGTTTTTGCTTTATAAATTTCAGCATTCTCATAAGAGAATTTCCTAAGTTCCTCTAATTCATTTAGCTCAAAAAACCTTTGCTCACCTGCCTTTTTGAGATCAAAATTTAGCTTTTTGATATCCCAATATGACTTGTTCTCTAATTCAACAGGGAGATGACATGCTTTGCCATAAACTAACCTATAGGGGGACATACCTAATGGAGTTTTAAATGCCGTTCTATATATGCCCATAATGTTTCATCTAAGTGTAAGGACCAATCTTTCCTATTTGGTCCAACCATTTTCTCAAGCATTCTTTTTATTTCCCTATTTAAAAGTTCAAATTTTGTCCACTAGTTTGTGGGTGATAGGCAGTAGCAATCTTGTGTTTTATTCCATATTTTGCAAGAAGATTTTCAATGAGTTTATTGCAAAAATGTGATCCTTCATCATTGATGATTGCTCTTGAGTACCAAACCTTGAAAAATGTTTCTTTGAAGAAATTTGCTAACTGATTTGGCATCATTATTTGGAAGTGCTACAGTCTCAACCCATTTGGACACATAGTCTACAGCTACTAAGATGTACTCATTGCCAAAAGAAGGTGGAAAAGGACCCATGAAATCCATACCCCAAACATCAAAGAGTTCTATTTCTAGAATATTAGTCCTAGGCATTTCATGTCTATATGATATATTACCACTTCTTTGACATTTATCACAGGTTTTGACCATATAATATGCATCTTTAAATAGAGTAGGTCGAAAATAACCTGATTGAAGTGCCTTGGCTGCTGTTCTTTGACTTCCAAAGTGACCTCCATATGGTGTAGCATGACAATGCATGCGCACTGCTTGTTGTTCTTTTTCAGGAATGCACTTTCTCATGATTTGATCTGGACACATCTTGTAAAGATAAGGATCATCCCAATAGTATTGTTTTACTATATAGAAAAATCTCCTTTTCTTTTGGTAGTTCATGTCACTTGGTACAATTTTGCTTACAAGGAAGTTCACAATGTCTGCATACCATGGTGTTGATGCATGACGTGTAGCTACACTGAGTGCAGAAACACTAGCTGCATTCATGGTAATTGCTAGCAATTTCTCATCAGGGAAACTTTCGTTGATTTCTTCATTTGTACTTGCATTTTCACTTTCAAGTCTAGAGAGATGATCAGCCACTTGGTTCTCCACCCCCTTCTTATCTCTAATCTCAAGATCAAATTCTTGAAGGAGGAGAACCCATCTTATTAGCCTAGGTTTTGCATCATTTTTGGAAATCAAATACTTGATACCACAATGATCTGTATACACAATCACTTTGGTGCTAACCAATTATGATCTGAATTTTTCAAAAGCAAAAACCACTGCTAATAATTCTTTCTCTTTTATAGTGTAGTTCATTTGAGCTTCAATTAGTGTTTTGCTAGCATAGTATATGGAATGAAAAACTTTGTTATATCTTTTCCCTAGGACTGCTCCTACTGCAAAGTCACTAGCATCACACATAAGTTCAAAAGGCTTACTCCAACTGAGTTACAACTCATCTTTGTCACCACCAATGCCTTTTTAAGTTTTTGAAAAGCTTCCATACAAGATTCATCAAAATTGAAAGGCACATCATGTTGCAAAAGCATACACAATGGTTTTGAAATTTTTGAAAAGTCTTTGATAAATCTTCTATAGAATCCTGCATGACCTAAAAAACTTCTAATCCCTTTGAAAAGTTTCTCAATTACCTCAATTTTGGCCCTATCCACTTCAAGACCTTTTTTAGATATTTTATGACCAAGCACAATGCCTTCTTTTACCATGAAATGACATTTTTCCCAATTAAGCACTAAATTAATGTCTTCATCATCTTTGAAGAATTTTTTTCTAAGTTTGATAGACACAATGGAAATGTTTCTCCAAAAACAGAAAAATCATCCATGAAGACTTCCATTGATTGCTCAATGAAGTCAGAAAAGATTGACATCATTCATCTTTGAAAGGTAGCTGGTGTCATACCCCAATTTTGTCCGGCTTAGGTCAACACCCTAATTTTCAACCAAAAAATAAATAAATTAAGGCTTGGCATGCATTTTAGAGTTTTAAAAGTCATCCAAGGGTTTTTAGGATCATGTTTAGAATAAAAATGCATTTTTGAGCAAATTAAGACTTTTTAGGGTAAAGGGCATTTTGGTCATTTTTCACAACAGGATGATTTTTCTCGTTGAAAGTATACATCCACAAAAATACATTTTTATTCCATCCAAAATAATTTTTGTACAATTTTTGGAGAGAAATTCCTAGTCCAAAATAATTAAACATGCATTTTTCCTATTTTTAGTGCATAAAAAATGCCAAAAGACCATTAAAAATTCCCCAATTAATTAAGTGACAATTTTGATTGTCTAGAATAATTAGGGAGGTTATTTCATGGTGTCCAAAAATATGTGACATGTTTTTAATAGGTGCACTCTCAATTACATGCCCAAAAAGATTCAAAATTCAAAAATAAAAGGAGGAAGTGTCCTCAATAAGACAAAATAACAAAAAAAGCAAGTTTTTTTATTTTTTCCTCCATGATCAGCTGATCATGCGTCCCTCCCTCTCTATTTCTCTCAAGAAGCTTCTACACACTCCATTTCTTACTCACCAAGTTTTAATTTGATCATATCCTCAATGTTGCCTTTTTGGTAAATTAACCCATGCACTTACACTAACCTTTCCACCAAAAAACCCCATCTTACCTTTTTGAGAACATTCCCTCACCAAAATACCCTTAACCCTATTTTACAAAAATCACCATTCCCAAATTAGATTTTTTTGTTCATAAATTTCCTTTTTCCTCCTTTTTATGCGCCACCTTCACCCATTTCTCTCACACACTTGTGTTTTCTAAATACCCTTGATCCATGTGACCAACAATCCTAACCATCCATTCAAAATTAAGATCCAATCCTAGAGCCCAATCAAAGCAAAAAGTCCTAAATACCCTAAAGCCTCAAAAATCCCTATAAATAGCTCACACCTTCTCTCTTCACCAATCTTTGGCTATCATTCTCACCTTCAAAAAAAACCAAGCATCATACCTCTCCTCCTCTCCACCCTCTAGGCCGAAGCCTTCTCCTCCTTCCCCCTCCTCCATTACTTCACCTTCATCCACCAAAACACCTTTAATCCACCTCTCACACCCTTAACCTTCCTTTCTCACTCAAGGAGTTCATCACACCATCTTCATCTCCTTCCTTCCCTTGCAAGGCCGAAGCCCTCTTGCATTTTTCTCCCCTCCATTTCTTCAATTTTCTCTTCCATCTTAGAGAAAAGGTAAAATCCATAACCCTTTTTGCATCCTCTCCAAATATTTTGCATTGAAGCCCATTTTCTCTCCCTCATTCCTTTCGCATAGCATCATCTTTTCAATGTAGTTTGTTGTGGTTGAGGGGTGAGATTTGTTGTCTCACCCTAAAATAAGTGGATTAGTGTTGTTTTCATGTTAATTTTTGAGTTTTCTTGTTAAATAAAATGGAGCAAGGTTTCGCATATACATGATTAAAATGTCTTCAAAATTGATTTTGTTGTTTCTTTGTTTAAATCTTGTTGTTGGTATTTTTCTTTAGTAAGTTGTTGAGGATTTGACTCTATGATTCCTACTAGTGCCAAGTGCACTTTGATTTTAGTAGTGAAGAGAGCTAGAAATGACTTTTGTTTAATATATTAGTTTATATACTCATTATTTCTTGTGTTTTAATTTACCTTTTGTTTATTGATGATCTTGCAAAGTGATTCTCACTACATGCCTAGTGCATTTTATCAAAGTGGTGAAGATTGCAAGAAAGGATTCAATCTATTTCATAGTTTAATAGTTTATGTGTTCTTGTGGTCTAGTTATATTGTTATCTATTTGTTGATGATCTTGCAAAGTGATTCTCACTACATGCCTAGTGCATTTTATCAAGTGGTGAAGATTGCAAGAAAGGATTCAATTTATTTCATAGTTTATGTGTTTATGTGTTCTTATGGTTTAGCTATATTGTTGTTTAGTTAATGATGATCTTGCAAAATGATTCTCACTACATGCCTAGTGCATTTTATTCAAGTGGTGAAGATTGCAAGAAAGGATTCAATCTATGTCATAGTTTAATAGTTTATGTGTTCTTGTGGACTAGTCATTTTGTTGTCCATTTGTTGATGATCTTGCAAAGTGATTCTCACTACATGCCTAGTGCATTTTATTCAAAGTGGTGAAGATTGCAAGAAGGGATTCAACCTTGTATAAATTGTCATTCCATTCTCTACTTTATCTTTTAAATAGTTCTTGTGAATTAATCATAGTTTTGCTTAACGTTCAAAGTTTTTCTTTGCATACTTGGTTTAGGCCATGAGCCCATCTCATTGAATAAAATTCCCTATTGCATATTCTATAGTGTTAGGGTTTTGATTTTTTTGGTTTTGGTTCCCTAATGTGTGTTCTTGGGACTAGAGTTTTAGGTTTTGAGGTTTAAGTCACTATTTTGTTTTCTTGAACTTTTAGGTTGAATAATAATGCCTTGCTAGATGCCCATTTGGCAATTTCATATGTTAGCTTAGATTTTTGCCTACATGTTCATGCATTCATTTATATCTATATCTTTTGCATTTTCATGCTCTCTTAAATATGCATATATTAGTACCATGTTTTGCATCTCATAAATTAAATACTCATGCATTCAATAATGTTGTACTTTGCATTCCATAATTGCATACTCTTGCACTCATATGCTTGCATCATTGCGCATTCAATTGTTCATAGCAAATTGTAAATACTCTTTTGATTGCTTTGCTTGTGTCCCAATGGTTGTTTTGGGTTTTGACTTGGAAGATGAATTTGAAATGTTATATTTCTTTTCAAGCTTGAAATCCTATGTTTTTTTTCCAAATAAGAAAACCTAAGGCATTTTTCTAAATAAAAATCATTAACCATCACTCGGCCGCTGCTTGTTTGATCGTTAATGAGGAGCTACTAGTGGTAGTCACTCGAAGCCTTTGCTTGTTTGGCTATCATGAAAACTCCCACACATTAAATAAACAACAACAAAAAAACAACTAATTCAAACTTCCAAAGCAACACGAGCTATTAGCTCACCACCTTTTTCAAAACTATTTTCGAAAGAATAATACGACGTTGTCGCTTGTAATCACTCGAAGCCATTGCTTGTTTGATTACCGCCCAACTCTCTTTTCTTTCGAGTTAATACCGAATGCCACTCAAGCCTTTGCTTGTTTGGTGTTCGCGAACACTCGAGTCTTATTTCAAAACTCCAAAAGCACTTTCAAAAATCACAAAGCCGCTTTCACACGCAAGTGAGAACTACGTTGCTTTGATCCTCACCAAAGATGGGTACGTGAGGACCGGGTTCATGTCCCGTCAAGCATACCTTTAAAAACCATAAAAATGAGAACTACGTTGCTTTGATCCTCACCAAATGAGGGTACGTAGGGACCGGTTCTGTCCCGCCAAGCACGCTTTTCAAAACCTTTGTTTTGTTCCGCTTTTCAAAGATACCAAAACATCCCTTTTTCCGCTTTCAATAAAGTGACTTCTCAAAAAGAAAAGAAAAATAAATAGAACAATGTATTTCAAATCAAACATTTCAAAACCACATCAAATTAATGGTTCCTTTCGGTAGAAAGGGCGCGTGGGTGCTAATACCTTCCCATGCGCAACCGAATTCCGAACCTACATCTCTAAGTTTTCAAAGACCACCCGCTTTCAAAAAGGTTTTTTCAATGTTTTCCTAAAATAAAATATTGGTGGCGCTCTCTCGATTTTCAAACGTTGTCAAACCGAAAAGTCCCAAACCGGATTTTTCTAGGGCGCAATAAACAAGCGATCTACTGGGGATTTTCTTTCTTTATTTATTTAAAGAGAGATGAGGTCAAGCCTAATTAATTTGATGTGGTTTAATTCGTTTGATTTGAAAAACTATGTTCTATCTCTTCCTTTTCCTTTTCTTTTCTTTTCTCTTCTTTTGTATGCTTGTGGTTGTGCTTATGCATGCATTCCCCCATTCTATTATGTCCCCTCCTTCTTAGCTCCCTTTCTTGAGGTAAGCAATGCGTGTAATTACTGTGGACTTATTAGAATAGTTTGTATATTAAACTAGTGTATGCATGTTGAACCCTAGGGTAGACAAATCTGCTTATCCGGACTGCTCGGTTTCTTTGCGGTGGGGTGGGTAGATTTTAGGAAGTATGTCCTCGATCACACACTTTCACACCTTATGATTTATGTTCTTTGAGTGGGCTCCTATACCCGGATCCAACAAACATCTAGGAGAGTGGAGACGATTAGTGACTGTCATTCGAGACCTTTGTCTGTCTGATACTCATGAAAGTCTCAACCAGAGTACGCTTTCTCATGACGCTTCACACTTGGTAGTTCTCACATTTGTGGATGTCGGCATGAGGATTCTATAGCTTCTGTAGCCATTGTGAGGGTGTGAATTAGAACTACCGGGAGGAACCTTTGAAGTTGCCCTAGAGCTTAGGATTCCCACCTTTGTAGGACACGAGGGCATACGAATTGTGTGTTTGCATGGTAATTTAGGGCATGTCTTCCTCAAAAAGGAGCTTTTTCCGAAAAACTTTCCAAGAAAATACAAAAATATTTTCATTCTTTCAAATAAACCGATCCTGAATTTTTGAACCTCCATCCTTATGCATCGCTTTCATCATCTCTACATACATCATTCATATCATAATCGCATCATGCCGCATTCATTAAAATTAAATGTTGTAAGCATCCGCATTCACACCGCATCTCATTTACATTTGCTTGCCGGAGCCCTTGAGTAACATACCGCCTTGTCATAGGTGCATCAAAATGGAGTTGAGTAGCAAGACTTCGCTCATATCTCGCCTCCCGCTTATGAAGAGGGTTGAGATCGGTAGTCCGAGGGCGGTGTGCAGCCCTTATGGGCCCCATTGAGAGAGAGTCCTTTGATCAAGCATACGGAATGTTCGTGAGATTGCCGCAATTAAACGCTCAAGAGGACGCTCTTATAGCTTTGAGTCAATTCTACGACTGATGTGAGGTGTTTCTTCTTCAAGAATTTTCAGTTGTCACCCACATTAGAGGAGTATGAGCAAATTTTTGGGGTTCGCCAGATCGCATGCTAGGCCTTACCAATATCGAGCGCAGACTATCATCGATGAAAAGCTCGCAACGCCGCCGTGATTAGTGTGGATGAATTGAGGTTGCGGTTTAAGAGAAATGGTGTAGCCGGGTATCCACAAGAGTACTTCGAGGGCCTATTACAATCTTATGCCGCGGCTAAGAAGTGGGGACCGCTCAAATTAGTGCTCGCCTTACCATATTTGGGGTGGTCCTCTTTCCTCAAATAGAGAGATATGTTGATGAAGATGCAATCGGTGCATTCTTGGCCTTCAAAGACACTCGTAACCCTATCAATCCGGTGCACTGCTATCCTTGCTAACACGCACCACGCCTTACTCGCTCACACCCAGGGCCCATAAAAAGAAAGTATGTCTTTCCTCCCACATTCTCTACGATCGGCTTATTACCCATGTGATCCACAACCGAACTAATGTTAGGAGCTAATCTCTTACGCCTAAGCCGTGAGGTGGAGGTCAAAACTGCTATTGAATGGGTTGAGTTTTTGAAGAATCTCAATGAACTCCAAATCGGGTGGTACACAAACGCTTGTTGGGATGACAGACAGGTGGTAGTGTTCGGTTGTGGAAGCTTCCAAAACGTGCCTCTCATGGGGACTCGTGGGGGTGTATCAACTACAACCCTTCATTGACCTTGAGGCAAATTTCGGTTATTCGATGAGGAACTCACCCTCCGAAAGCATGTCATTCCGCATTTACCTCTATAAGGGGATGCCTAAATGTGGCGACTTGCTTGAAGAGTTCAATACCATGGGAATCAGTGAGTGCGGAAAGGGAGTGAAGAGTTGTCAAAGAGAATCGACATCACCTTCAATCAATGGCTCAAGGAGAAGCTTCAAAATGCAAAATCACCAATTCAAGGGATGCTTTCCTTTGAAGAAGAGATACCAGAGCCTTATGTCCCTACCCATGAAGAGCTAAACGAAGTCAAATCCGCATTAGCGAAAGCGAAGAAGAGGAAAAGAGGGCACTGCAGCTAAGATAGAAGAGATAGCTCTAGAGAAAGAAAAGCTAGAGGAGGAAAACAATGTCAAGATGATCATTGTGGAAGAAAGCGCGACGATTCAAGAAGGAAGAACAAAGCAAGATAGAAGCCCGCAGGCATCCAAGGGGGCCAGAGAGGAGCTCCAAAGATATAAACAAAAGACGAGGAAAGCACTTGAAGAAGCTCAGGAGTGGAAGACATTAGCCATGAAATCAGGGCGAGAATCACATTTAGTGGCAGAGTTGAGGAGTCAGTTGAGAAACCTCAAGCAAGAAAAGGTGGCCATTAATGAAACTCTCAAGGAATACCAGCAGGCTTTGAGCTTTGAAAGAGAAATATTTGGTGAATTGAAGAGAGACCTTCATTGTCTAGAAGATGCCTACAGTGTGTCCGAGTAGAGAGCGATGATTGGGAAAACGCTTCCTAGAGTTGATTGGAAAGATCGAAGATCAAGAGGTCATTAAAGAACTCAAGGATGAGATACAGCTGTGGAAGAACAAGTTCTCAAAGCTGTCAGAGATGGCCCGTCAAGCTATGCTGGGAATCCCCAAGCATCTGAGGTTAGCTGAGGCCGGGATGCACTTCTTCAATACCACTTTGAAGTGTATCGGTTTGGGAATACTCGCAGAACGTTGATCACGTAATTCAAAGAGCAATCTCAAAGTGCAAGTGCAAGCAAGAAGAGGAAGAGAGTTGGGGAGCTTGGAGCTATTTGTAATTAAGTTGCCTATTTGTGTTCTTCGATTTAAGAGTTTGTTTCGAGCTTTGTATTCAAGAATATTGTACTGCTCTCTTTATGAACATTGTAACGTCTTTTCCTTTAATGAAAATTGGTGAAGCTTTGAAATCTTGATGAACGGTGTGCTATTTCGATTCCTTGTTTACTTCAATTCAGTAAATCAAAAGTTTATGCGCGCGTATGACAAGGCAAGGTATCCCGCGTTCCCGCAGATCAAGCAAACATTGTGCATGCATTCATACATTCATTCATAAATTTATTTTGTTTCTTATGTAATAAATGTCCGAATAAATGAGAAAAGGCACGCTGGTTCTCCGTCACCGATACTTCACCCGATCGCAAAGCCAAGCTAATGGCTCACTACTACGAGAACATCCGAGGTTGAAATTGAGAGTAACCTGAACAAGAAGACATGGGTGTACAAATTACAATCCCGAGCACCGGCTCGGAAAATCGGACTCAAGGATAAGATGGGTACCATGGAGGCCCGTGTCCATGAAATGATGGTAATGCCGCAAGGTTTGAAGAGTGGGACAACCGCCGCCGGCCGCCGTTGTAGTGGGTCCAGATGGGGTCACTTCTTTCGCTCCTCCTCCGTCGTCGAATCGCCGCAACCCACGCTTCCTCCGGGATCCGGGTCCTGGCCATCCGTGTTCGCTCTCCGTAAATGAATGTGTCAAACCAAAGATATCGCATGCAGATACCTCTCGGGTATGCTCTGGTACTGCCGCAACTCGTTAGATCTACTCCCGCTGGTGTAGCCGCACCTAATCAAATCACTCGCACCATACCCGGGAACCTACCGAGAATCCTGAGATCAGCTCCTATCCTCATGCCATACACAATTCCACGCCAGGGTTCGCAGCACGACCTCAAAATGCTCCTCAGCCAGGAGGAGGGTATTACTACAACATGGGGAGTCATCCCGTGGGCACGCGTTTGAGGGGCTCACAAATGATCCGATCCGAGCACTAGAAGAAAGAGTGAGAGCTATGGAGGGTACTGGAGTTAGAGCCAAAGAAGCCCGTGAGCTTTGCCTAGTCCCAGATTTGGTTCTACCGCCAAAATTCAAAGCTCCAGAGGTGGACAAGTACAGAGGGATCGGCTGCCCGTAAAGCCATATTACAATGTTCGCTCAAAAATGGGTCCCTATGCCAATGATGACAAATTACCGATTTATCGCCTGCAAGCAGCTTTGGTGGGAGCTCCTCCGGATTGGTATATGAAGTTGCAATCCTCTCAAATCCATTTGTTGGAAAGATTTGTCCAAGCTTTCATGAAGCAAATAAGTACAACATGGACATGGCTCCAGATAGGTCGCAGATTGCAAAGACATGAGTAAGGGTGAGAAAGAGACTTTCAAGGAGTATGCTCAAAATGGCGAAGCACACCGCCTGAGTTCAACCTCCTTTGATCGAGAAAGAGATGGTGTACATGTTCCTCGAAACTCGCAAAGAATCTATTATGATAGGTCGATCACAAGTGTCTCAACCGGCCTCGACATGATAGTCTTCGGGGAAAGACTTGAGCATGGCCTTCAAGCGGGAAGATTTTGAATCACCTTGGTAATGCAGGGAGTTCTGGTGGGTCCAGCAACCAGAAGAAGTACCAGCCCCATTTCCCTAAAAAGAAAGAGGGAGAAACTAATGTCATCTCAGGGGGAAACTCATCTTTTGGTACTCCTCCACCCCAAACTATTCCATTCTCTGCCCCAGTGCCATCTCAGCAAGGCGATGACCGTCCCAAGACTCAAGATTATCAGTTCAAGAAGCGGACTAGTTTTGATCCAATTCGATGACATATAAATGTCGCTTAATCACTTGACCTCCAATAATCTGATCAATACTCGACCCATGAAAGTAGTGCAGCCACCATTTCCCAGAGGATACAATGCTAATGCCACCTGCAGTTTCCACGAAAATGGGGTCGGTCATGCTGTGGAAGATTGTAAAGCCTTCAAGCATGTGGTGCAAGATTTGATAGATGCTGGTTGGATATCGTTTAAACAGAACCGTCCAAATACAACAATCAATCCATTACTGTGTCACCAGTGAAACAAACTACCAATGCTATAGAAAGTGCTGTTGGCAAGTTGCTGAAAAAGGTACAAGAGATCAAGACTCCTCTAAGTGTCATTTATGCTGAGTTATGCCGGGCCAAGGTTGTTAAAAAAGGGTGTTGCCATGAAGAAGGGTGTGCTGACTCTCTGTGTGGGGGAGGTTGTGAAACTTTCAAAATGATCCTGCAAGACCTGATGGATCGGTATGTGGTCCAGATAGGGACCTACGGTGTGGAAGATGAAGTGTGGACCCTATATTCGACAAAGGGTAGAGAGGCCAAAAAGCCGATTGAAATTCTCGCACACCGCTCACGAGATTGGTTCAAGCCAGGCCCGACCAAGAGCTAATGAAGACACGGCCTCTTCTCATGCAAGGAAGAGATCGGTGAAGAGGTAATAATCTTCGCTACAAAAGAAGGACGTTGGGATACTCTAGGAGAGCCCAATGGAAAGTTTGATTACTTGGTCGAGATATGATGCTCCCGAAAGTGCTCTAATCCGAATAGAAGATATCCAAATTTATCGGATGGGGTGAGGTAGATGAGCGACGCGACCAAGTGGTCGCCATCATGGATGGTTCCGAATCGGAGAAGTGTGGACACCGTGACTCGACAATGATAGAGGAATCGGAAGGCCCATTGAGATCCCTTATGATTTCAATCCTAGGTCGATGCGAGCAAATGCTCACCAATAGTGATTGAGGTACCACTCCGCTTCGTTATGAGTCAAATAAAGCGGTTCCTCGAAATACACTGGCAATGCTCTCCAAATGCTACCACCGTGACCAACATAGCAGATCAAGTGGGATCACCGTAGTGGAAGGGTGTATGCTCCAGAAACCTCCGGGCGGAAGCATCTAGGGAGGCCGAACAGAGAGCCGCAAAGATAAAGAAAAAGCCGAGGTCGCTTCCGAAAAAAATAATGTAAAAAAAGCCAATGAATTCTTGAAGTTTGTCCGGCAAGCGATTACAGAGTAGTTGATCGGTTAAAACAGACGCCTCAAAGATATCCATGCTATCATCGTTGCTCGGTTCGGAAGCACACGTAATGCGACCTTGATGAAATTGCTCGGTGAGGCTCACGCTGCGCAGGACATTCCAGTGAATCATTTTGATGGAATTGTCGGGAGTGTGGTGGCCGCAAATCACCTAACCTTCACGATGATGAGTTGCCTTCGAGCGGAAAAGAACATAATCAAGCTCTTCATATCTCAGTAAAGTGTGGGGACTATGTGCTGGCCAGAGTACTGATTGACAACGGGTCTTCACTGAATGTAATGCCAAGGTCAACCATGGACAAGCTAGATGTTGATTGTTCCTATATGAAACCAAGTTCGACGCTGGTGCGAGCATTTGATGGGTCCAAAAAGGAAGTGCTAGGAGAAATGGAATTTCCTATCCAGATTGGTCCTGAAGTTTTCTGTATCAATTTCCAAATCATGGACATTACCTCCTCATATAGCTGTCTGCTAGGAAGACCCTGGATCCACATGGCTGGGGCAATTCCTTCTTCTCTACACCAACGGGTCAAATTCATGGTGGATGACAAGGTGGTCGTAGTATTCGGTGAGGAAGAGACTCTGGTTAATAAGCCATCAGAGTTCAAATATGTAGAAGCCGCTGAAGAGTCGTTGGAAACAGCTTTTCAGTCTTTAGAGATTGCCAATGCGGTGTTTGGGAAAGACCAAAGAGGAGGAGATGGTTGCCAAAATTATGATAGCCCAAGGGTACAAGGCTGGTTCTGGCTTGGGAAAGACTGGTCAAGGAATTCTAGCTCCTATCCAACTGAAGGAAAACAAAGACCGTTTCGGGCTAGGATACACCCCAAGTAAGGAGGAAAGGCGGATAAGGGCGGATGAGCGAAAGCGCCAGTGGTTGGCCAAATCCAGAGGCGAAGATCCATGGCCCCAGAGGATCCCAATTTGCGACATTAGTCAGAGTTTTGTGAGTGCTGGCTTGTGGGATCCCAATCAAGTTGCTGTCATCAGAGATGTTTCTGAATCCGAAGAAGGCGAGGCGAGTCTGGTTCGTTGTTGCGATATCGGTGAAGAGTTAAAGAATTGGAAGATCGCGATTCTCCCGTGACTCTTAATTTAAAGTAATCATTTGTAATGCAACCCCGTGGCTCTGCCCGAGGCCATAGGACCAGGCTTGTTAGGGGCACACGTGTTTTTATTTTCAAAATTATCATCATCAATAAAAACGCTTGTTTTGAATTCCTCAATCAATAAAAATCAATTTCTCTTCATTGCATAAGTCTTTTTTCTCGCTTTTATTTGTCTGCTTTGTTTGTTTCGCCTTTCATTCTCGCTTTTTCGCCCGGCAAAATGCGAGATCCACAAAGAATGGTCTCTGAAAATGACAAAGTGTCGATGATCCACCTTTTGACTTTGATCACCCCGTCAATCAGCCGAGGGGATGTTGAAGAAGACGGGAAACTCCTCCGTAACTTTTGAGGTTAATGAAACAAGAAGAAAGGGTAATCCAAATGACACGAAGAGTCCATCGAAGTGATCAACTTGGGTACAAAGCAGAGATAAGAAAGAGGTCAAAGTAGGCACCACCATGAACGAAGAAGACCGCATAAAGTTAGTTCGGTTGTTGCGGGATTATGTGGATGTGTTTGCATGGTCGTGATCGATATGCCCGGGTTGACACCGACATTGTGGTACACAAGCTACCAGTCAAGCCCGAATGCCCACCACAAACAGAAATTGAGGAGGATGAAACCGTAAATGTCCTCAAAATCGAGACGAAGTGAAGAAGCAATTCGATGCGAGATTCTGGCAAGTGGCCAAATACCCGCAATGGGTTGCCAACATTGTCCCAGCTTCCCAAAAAGGATGGGAAGGTCGAATGTGTGTCGACACGGGATCCGAATCGTATAGCCCTAAGGCGACTTCCTTTGCCTCACATTGATGTTTTAGTGGACGATCTGACCAACACTCGTTATTCTCCTTCATGGATGGATACTCGGGATATAATCGGATCAAAATGGACCACGAGGACATGGAAAAGACAACTTTCATAACACTTTGGGGAACATTCTCATTATAAGGTCATGCCATTCGGATTGAAGAATGCCGCGCAACCTATCGTAGGCCATGGTTACCTTATTCCATGATATGATGCATAAAGAGATCGAGGTTTATGTTGATGACATGATCGCAAAATCTAAAACCGACAAGAGCACATTGTCAATCTGCGAAAGCTCTTTGAACGGTTAAGGAAATATAAGCTCAAATTAAACCCGACCAAGTGCACGTTTGGGGTGAGATCGTGGAAGTTGTTAGGCTTCATTGTCACCAAAAGGGAATTGAGGTGGATCCGCACAAAGTAAAAGCCATCCTTGAAATGCCGGTCAAACAGAAGAAAAAATCCGTGGTTTCCTCGGAAGGTTGAATTATATTTCCGATTCATTTTTCAAATTGATCGCTACTTGTGAGCCAATCTTCAAATTGTTTGTGCAAAAGTCAAGAGCCGAAGTGGAATGATCGGTGTCAAGCAACCTTCGAGAAAATCAAGGTGTACTTGCAAAATCCACCGCCTTAATGCCACCGTGGCGGCGCGGATCGCTTCATCTTGTACCTTACAGGCTGCTAGACAATTCAATGGGTCGTGTGTGTTGGGTCGCATGATGATGAATCTGGAAAAGGGAGCATGCAATATACTACCTAAGCAAAAAGTTCACTTGGTCGTGAGACAAGGTATTCTATCTTTGAAAAGACCTCAGTTGTGCTTTAGTTTGGGCCGCTCATCGCTTAAGCGCAAGACATGCCGAGTCATACAACTTGGTTGGTTTCAAAAATGGATCCAATCAAGTACATATTTGAGAAGCCAGCTCTCACAGGACGAATTACCCGATGGCAGATGCAATTATCAGAATACGATATCCTGTATGTCACACAAAAGGCAGTTAAAGGTAGTACACTCGCTGAATATTTGGCATGTCAGCCGATTCCAGATTACCAGCCAATGCGGCATGATTTTCCCGATGAAGACATCATGGCACTATTCGACGAGGAAGTCCCACGAAAGTGAAAGATGGAGAATGATATTTGATGGTGCGTCAAATGTGTGGGGACACGGAGTCAGGCGAGTGTTAATCTCCCGATAATCGCTTCATTCCTCGCATCGCAAGGCTAAGCTTCTATGTCACAAATAACATAGCGAATCACGAAGCATGCATCCTAGGTATTCAAACAAATTTCCCTAGAGTGGAAAGTTAAAAGGCTAGATGTATACGGGGATTCAGCTCTAGTTATTTATCAAGCAAGAGGCGATTGGGAGACCAGAGATCCTAAACTGATTCCTTATTGTGATTACCTGCAAGAGTTGATGAAGTCCTTTGATGAGATCACCTTCCAGCATATCCCTCGAGGTGAAAATCAGCTGGCCGACGCATTAGCCACATTGTCTTCTATGTTCAATGTTACCGTGACAAGAACTTGACTAAGATCGAATCCAAAGACCGAGTTCGCCTCTGCGCATCACTACTGCATGGCAATAGATGAAGAGCCTGACGAGAAGCCTTGGTATCATGACATCAAGCGGTACATCACTAGTCAGTAATACCCACCTGGGGCATCAGAAAATGACAAGAGAACTCTCAGAAGGTTGTCAAGGAATTTCTTCTTGAGTGGTGAAGTTCTTTACAAGAGAAACTACGATATGGTTCTCCTAAGGTGTGTTGCCAAAGAAGAAGTTGAGAGAATCATGAGAGATGTGCATGAAGGCTCGTTCGGAACCCATTCAAGTGGGCACACCATGGCTAGAAAAATCCTAAGGCGGGTTATTACCGGCTCCGATGGAATCGATCGTTATAGCGCGTCGTAGGAGATGCCACAAATGCCGATCTATGCCGATCATATCCATGTGCACCCGCCAAACTAAATGTTCTCGATCGCATCTTGGCCGCTTTCCATGTGGGGCATGGACGCCATAGGTCCAATTGAGCCCAAAGCGCCAAACGGGCATCGCTTCATTCTCGTTGCAATTGACTACTTTACTAAGTGGGTTGAAGCCGCCATACTCCAAAGATAACCATTCGATGGTTGCTAAGTTTGTGAAGAAAGATCCGATTTGCCGATATGGTTTACCTGACAAGATCATCACCGATAACGGTAGTAATTTGAATAGCAAAATGATGAAGGACTTGTGCAAGGAATTCAAAATTCAAAGACCATAATTCCTCTCCTTATCGCCCAAAGATGAATGGGGCAATTGAAGCGACCAACAAGAATATCAAGAAAATAGTGCGAGAAAAATGGTGGTAACCTACAAGGATTGGCATGAGATGCTTCCTTTGCTTTGCATGGCTACCGTGCCAGTCGCACATCGACTGGGCAACCCCTTTTTCCTTGGTGTATGGATCAGAAGCAGTACTTCCCATTGAGGTTGAGATACCCTCCCTGCGGGTTCTGATGGAAACTAAATTGGAGGAAGCAGAGTGGGTACAGGCTCGCCTGGATCAACTAAACCTCATTGAAGAAAAAGGATTGCAGCTCTGTGCCATGGGCAAATTGTACCAACAAAGAGTGAGAACCGCTTTCCGACAGAAAGTCCGGCCGCGTGAGTTTAATGAAGGAGATTTAGTACTCAAAAAGATACTGCCTATTCAGAGTGACTCCCGAGGGAAGTGGGCACCCACTTATGATGGCCCGTATGTAGTCAAAAAGCCTTTTCTTGGAGGAGCGCTGATACTCACCAACATGGATGGCGAAGACCTCAAAACCCACCAATTCGCACTCGAGAAAGAAGTATTATGCCCGAAAGAAATAAACGAAAAAGAGAAAGACAAGCCAAGTAAGAATTAGCTCGCTAGGTTGAAAACCCGAAAGAGGCGACTTAGGCAAAATCGGAGCGACCCTTGGATTGAAAACCCGCAAAGGGCGATCCAGCAAAAATTAGGGTCGAAAAACTTGAAGCATGAAAAGTAAAGAAAGGCATACAATTCCCCGAAGGCATGAATGAGGGAGTGATCAAGGTCAAGGACACAAATGTCGGCACTGCCCCACAGAGACGGACAGTCAGAATTCAATTTCTCTCTTATTTTCGTGTCTTTTTGTAGTTTTAAAATTCTCAAATGTACCGAACAGTCGACGTAACATTCTGTACGATCGGCTTCCATATCAATAAAGCTCAACTTTTCTCATATCTTGATTGTTGATATTTCTGATTTTTTCTGCTCAAAATAAGCGTTTTTATGATGATGGTGATCCTGAACTGTAAAACATGTGCATACATCATAGAGCATTACAAATCATTGCGAAATCTTTAAAAGCCATGGGAAATAAGCAAATTCCTAAAGATAATTAATCTTACAAAAAAGGTTGCATTCACAAACCGTTCCAGATGGCGAACCAGAGAGCAAACGCGCGTTCGGTTCACAAGCCTTGCAGTTTCCCTCGGCTTTTCAGTCTCATACCAGGAGTATCGGAAGTCGGTTGAACCAGTAAAAAATAAGCCTTGTCAAAAAGCAAAAATGAACGGTCAGGAAAAAGAGAGCTGATCGAAAAAAAAAAAAAAAAAAAAAAAAAACATGAAAAACAAATAACCGTAAAATGTAAAGTCGGGTCGAAAAAAATCGAAAAGAATCAAAAACAAAGGAAAACAGTCCACCACATGCATCATCACATCAAAATCATAGCATTGCATGCACTCGCATAACATACTCCTGCATAACATGCCTTTGCATAACATGCACCCATGCTTCATGCATCATTCCTTGCATCAACTGACATATGCAGGTACCTCAATTCAACGCGCCGGTAGTGGCCATCTCAATCAGCCTATCAACAGGATTTGCAAATCCCTTCAGGACCCGTGCATCCCTTCAGGACCAAGGCGTCCCTTCAGATCCCGTCGTTATCGAGCACCGACGAATCATCAGACCCCGGAGTCCTTCAGTTTAGTTCAAATCAACAGTCCAAACAACGACTTTGAACTCGACCTTCATCTCGCCAAGTCATCACGGAGCATGACGGATCGGCCCCTCAGACCTCGCGTCCTTCATCTCGCCAAGTCATCACGGAGCATGACGGATCGGCCCCCGAACTTCAAGCGTCCTTCGCACCACCATGCGGTGTAAAGCATAGCGCAAGTCCATCAAGGTAAAATGTATCAGCTTCCACAACTCGATACAGAACCTCAGGCCGCTCGAGTAGGCCACCTTCAGAGCCCAAGCGTTCCTTCAGAGCCTAAGCGTTCCTTCAGAGCCTAAGCGCTCCTTCAGAGCCCAAGTGTTCCTTCAGAGCCCAAGTGTTCCTTCCGAGTCCAAGTACTCCTTCGAGCCATGACGCTCCTTCGTAACCAGTGTTCCTTCCCAGAGTGACGAGCGCTCCTTCATCACCGCACTTTTTGTTACTTTCTTCCCAGCGGTGTGTCCGGCTTATCAAAGGACGGTACCTTCTCTCTTCGTTCTATTTATTGTTTTACTTCTTGCTGTTTACGCTACCCGAGGGTCGGCGCCAATTTGTTTCCCGCTTTGTTGGCACCACGCTCATTGCGGTAGTTTTAAGCTAGTATCCATTCACCCAAAAAAAAAAAAAAAAAAATTTTTTTTTCTAAAGTTGGCAAAATCGGTATAATTTTCTGAATTCTTTATCTCTATTTTGCCACGGAATATGTTTCGCCAATTCATATTCCTTGTTAAAATCTAGATAAAGAGGGGCGTTTGTCATACCCCAATTTTGTCCTACTTTAGGTCAACACCCTAATTTTCAACCAAAAATAAATAAATTAAGGCTTGGCATGCATTTTAGAGTTTTAAAAGTCATCCAAGGGTTTTTAGGATCATGTTTAGAATAAAAATGCATTTTTGAGCAAATTAAGACTTTTTAGGGTAAAGGGCATTTTGGTCATTTTTCACAACAGGATGATTTTTCTCGTTGAAAGTATACATCCACAAAAATACATTTTTATTCCATCCAAAATAATTTTTGTACAATTTTTGGAGAGAAATTCCTAGTCCAAAATAATTAAACATGCATTTTTCCTATTTTTAGTGCATAAAAAATGCCAAAAGACCATTAAAAATTCCCCAATTAATTAAGTGACAATTTTGATTGTCTAGAATAATTAGGGAGGTTATTTCATGGTGTCCAAAAATATGTGACATGTTTTTAATAGGTGCACTCTCAATTACATGCCCAAAAAGATTCAAAATTCAAAAATAAAAGGAGGAAGTGTCCTCAATAAGACAAAATAACAAAAAAAGCAAGTTTTTTTTTATTTTTTCCCTCCATGATCAGCTGATCATGCGTCCCTCCCTCTCTCTATTTCTCTCAAGAAGCTTCTACACACTCCATTTCTTACTCACCAAGTTTTAATTTGATCATATCCTCAATGTTGCCCTTTTTGGTAAATTAACCCATGCACTTACACTAACCTTTCCACCAAAAAACCCCATCTTACCTTTTTGAGAACATTCCCTCACCAAAATACCCTTAACCCTATTTTACAAAAATCACCATTCCCAAATTAGATTTTTTTGTTCATAAATTTCCCTTTTTTCCTCCTTTTATGCGCCACCTTCACCCATTTCTCTCACACACTTGTGTTTTCTAAATACCCTTGATCCATGTGACCAACAATCCTAACCATCCATTCAAAATTAAGATCCAATCCTAGAGCCCAATCAAAGCAAAAAGTCCTAAATACCCTAAAGCCTCAAAAATCCCTATAAATAGCTCACACCTTCTCTCTTCACCAATCTTTGGCTATCATTCTCACCTTCAAAAAAAACCAAGCATCATACCTCTCCTCCTCTCCACCCTCTAGGCCGAAGCCTTCTCCTCCTTCCCCCTCCTCCATTACTTCACCTTCATCCACCAAAACACCTTTAATCCACCTCTCACACCCTTAACCTTCCTTTCTCACTCAAGGAGTTCATCACACCATCTTCATCTCCTTCCTTCCCTTGCAAGGCTGAAGCCCTCTTGCATTTTTCTCCCCTCCATTTCTTCAATTTTCTCTTCCATCTTAGAGAAAAGGTAAAATCCATAACCCTTTTTGCATCCTCTCCAAATATTTTGCATTGAAGCCCATTTTCTCTCCCTCATTCCTTTCGCATAGCATCATCTTTTCAATGTAGTTTGTTGTGGTTGAGGGGTGAGATTTGTTGTCTCACCCTAAAATAAGTGGATTAGTGTTGTTTTCATGTTAATTTTTGAGTTTTCTTGTTAAATAAAATGGAGCAAGGTTTCGCATATACATGATTAAAATGTCTTCAAAATTGATTTTGTTGTTTCTTTGTTTAAATCTTGTTGTTGGTATTTTTCTTTAGTAAGTTGTTGAGGATTTGGCTCTATGATTCCTACTAGTGCCAAGTGCACTTTGATTTTAGTAGTGAAGAGAGCTAGAAATGACTTTTGTTTAATATATTAGTTTATATACTCATTATTTCTTGTGTTTTAATTTACCTTTTGTTTATTGATGATCTTGCAAAGTGATTCTCACTACATGCCTAGTGCATTTTATCAAAGTGGTGAAGATTGCAAGAAAGGATTCAATCTATTTCATAGTTTAATAGTTTATGTGTTCTTGTGGTCTAGTTATATTGTTATCTATTTGTTGATGATCTTGCAAAGTGATTCTCACTACATGCCTAGTGCATTTTATCAAGTGGTGAAGATTGCAAGAAAGGATTCAATTTATTTCATAGTTTATGTGTTTATGTGTTCTTATGGTTTAGCTATATTGTTGTTTAGTTAATGATGATCTTGCAAAATGATTCTCACTACATGCCTAGTGCATTTTATTCAAGTGGTGAAGATTGCAAGAAAGGATTCAATCTATGTCATAGTTTAATAGTTTATGTGTTCTTGTGGACTAGTCATTTTGTTGTCCATTTGTTGATGATCTTGCAAAGTGATTCTCACTACATGCCTAGTGCATTTTATTCAAAGTGGTGAAGATTGCAAGAAGGGATTCAACCTTGTATAAATTGTCATTCCATTCTCTACTTTATCTTTTAAATAGTTCTTGTGAATTAATCATAGTTTTGCTTAACGTTCAAAGTTTTTCTTTGCATACTTGGTTTAGGCCATGAGCCCATCTCATTGAATAAAATTCCCTATTGCATATTCTATAGTGTTAGGGTTTTGATTTTTTTGGTTTTGGTTCCCTAATGTGTGTTCTTGGGACTAGAGTTTTAGGTTTTGAGGTTTAAGTCACTATTTTGTTTTCTTGAACTTTTAGGTTGAATAATAATGCCTTGCTAGATGCCCATTTGGCAATTTCATATGTTAGCTTAGATTTTTGCCTACATGTTCATGCATTCATTTATATCTATATCTTTTGCATTTTCATGCTCTCTTAAATATGCATATATTAGTACCATGTTTTGCATCTCATAAATTAAATACTCATGCATTCAATAATGTTGTACTTTGCATTCCATAATTGCATACTCTTGCACTCATATGCTTGCATCATTGCGCATTCAATTGTTCATAGCAAATTGTAAATACTCTTTTGATTGCTTTGCTTGTGTCCCAATGGTTGTTTTGGGTTTTGACTTGGAAGATGAATTTGAAATGTTATATTTCTTTTCAAGCTTGAAATCCTATGTTTTTTTTCCAAATAAGAAAACCTAAGGCATTTTTCTAAATAAAAATCATTAACCATCACTCGAAGCCGTTGCTTGTTTGATCGTTAATGAGGAGCTACTAGTGGTAGTCACTCGAAGCCTTTGCTTGTTTGGCTATCATGAAAACTCCCACACATTAAATAAACAACAACAAAAAAACAACTAATTCAAACTTCCAAAGCAACACGAGCTATTAGCTCACCACCTTTTTCAAAACTATTTTCGAAAGAATAATACGACGTTGTCGCTTGTAATCACTCGAAGCCATTGCTTGTTTGATTACCAGTTCCAACTCTCTTTTCTTTCGAGTTAATACCGAATGCCACTCGAAGCCTTTGCTTGTTTGGTGTTCGCGAACACTCGAGTCTTATTTCAAAAACTCCAAAAGCACTTTCAAAAATCACAAAGCCGTTTTCACACGCAAAGCTGAGAACTACGTTGCTTTGATCCTCACCGCTGAGGGTACGTGGGGCCGGTTCATGTCCCGTCAAGCATACCTTTAAAAAAACCATAAAAATGAGAACTACGTTGCTTTGATCCTCACCGGTGAGGTGCGTGGGGCCCGGTTCTGTCCCGTCAAGCACGCTTTTCAAAAACCTTTGTTTTGTTCCGCTTTTCAAAGATACCAAAAACATCCCTTTTTCCGTTTTCAATAAAGTGACTTCTCAAAAAGAAAAGAAAAATAAATAGAACAATGTATTTCAAATCAAACATTTCAAAACCACATCAAATTAATGGTTCCCTTTCGGTAGAAAGGGCGCGTGGGGTGCTAATACCTTCCCCATGCGCAACCGACCCCCGAACCTACATCTCTAAGTTTTCGAAAGACCACCCGCTTTCAAAAAGGTTTTTTTCAATGTTTTCCTAAAATAAAATATTGGTGGCGGCTCTACTGATTTTCAAACGTTGTCAAACTGAAAAGTCCCAAACCGGATTTTTCGGGGCGCAACAGCTGGTGCATTACTGAGTCCAAAAGACATCCTTCTAAATGCAAAGGTACCATAGGGACAAGTAAAGGTAGTTTTCTGTTGATCCTCAGGTTCAATTGCTATTTGATTGTATCCTGAATAACCATCTAAGAAACAATAGAACTCATTTCCTGCTAACCTATCTAACATTTGATCTATAAAGGGTTAGGGGAAATGATCTTTCTTGGTTGCCTTATTGAGTTTTCTATAATTCATACAAATTCTCCACCTCATTCTGAGTTCTTGTAGGGATTAATTCATTATTTTCATTAGCTATTACTGTTACTTCCCCCTTCTTAGGAACACATTGCACAAGACTAACCCATGAACTATCTGAAATAGGGTAGATAATACCAACATCTAGCCATTTTATTATTTCTTTCTTAACAACCTCTTTCATGATGGGATTTCATCTTCTTTGCCCTTCTATGCTATTTTTAGAATTTTCTTCTAAAATTATCCTATGCATGCATATGGAGGGGCTAATCCCTTTGATATCTGCTATTTGCCAACCTATAGCTCTTTTATGTCTTTTCAAGGTGTTAATTAAATCTAGCTCTTGTTCTAGTGATAGATCGAAAGCTATGATTACAGAAAAGTTCATTATCTTCACCTAGAAAAAATATTTCAAGTGCTTAGGCAATTCTTTTAATTCTAGCTTAGGAGGTTGTTCTATAGAAGGTAAATTCTTTTTGAGATTGGGATCTTCTAAATTAAGAGATTCATAAGTTCTTGCCCATACCTTAGGCGTAACTTCTTCCTTTGGCAGAATGCTTTCTTCAATAAATTCCTCTCACAAGCAAAGGTACATGCATCAAAGCTAGTGCACCGCAAGGTGATCATACTGCTTTTGGAATAGCTTCTCCACCAAATGGTCAAGAGAAATTGCTGAACACTCTTCACTCTCCTCAGTAGGATATTTCAAAGCATTCAAGACACTGAACTCCACCTCTTGATCATTTACTCTCATGGTTAGCTCTCCTTTCTGCACATCTAACAATGTCTTTCATGTTGCCAAGAATGGTCTTCCAAGTATGACAGGTACTTCCTCATCTGCAATGAAATCAAGGATAACAAAATATGCAGGAAACACAAATTTGTCAACCTGTACTAATATATCTTCAATGATTCCTTCTGGATATGATATTGATCTATCTGCAAGAGACAGTGTCAAAGTGGTAGGCTTAGCATTTCCAATTCCTAGCTTTGTGAAAATAGATTTAGGCATCAAATTGATGCTTGCACCTAAATCACACAATGCTCTTCCTGTATAGAATTTTCCTATTGAGAAAGGAATTGTAAAGCTACCTGGATCTTTTAGCTTCCTTGGAATTTTATTTTGCTAAATCATACTACATTCTTTTGACATAACAACAGTTTCAAATTCCCCTAGTCTTCTTCTTTTAGAAAGCACATATTTCATGAATTTAGCATAATTAGGCATTTGTTGAAGTGCTTCAATCAAGGGAACATTGATATGCAGTTGTTTTAAAACATCTAAAAACTTACTATTGGAATTGTTCCACCTGAATTTTCAGTGGTTCCACCTGAAATTTGGGTGGTTCTTCCATCCTGGATTATAGGTATTGGAGTAAGGGTTGTTATTCCTATTGTAACCTACATAATTGACAGAGATAGGGTTACTAGGACACTCTTCATACAAATGGCCTCCCCC
This sequence comes from Oxytropis ochrocephala, assembly GCA_020916435.1. NCBI lineage: Eukaryota > Viridiplantae > Streptophyta > Magnoliopsida > Fabales > Fabaceae > Oxytropis > Oxytropis ochrocephala. The sequence goes on along the minus strand of CM037093.1, from coordinate 57,861,702 downwards.
ACATTAGACACAACTTGTTCTATAGCTGATGTAGTGTTTTCTTTAGGTGTAGCTACACTAGATGTAGGTGCACTAGTGAAATGTTTGATCATGTTAGTGAAAGAGGCTACTTGAGCAGATAAGGCTGATATGTCATTAATCTCATGTACCCTAGAGATTTTCTTTTGGGCACTCACCCTCTCAGTAGGCCAACTTGAACTATTTGTAGCAATTTTATCAATGAGATCACATGTTTCATTATTGTCATACCCCAATTTTGTCTGGCTTAGGTCAAAACCCTAATTTTCCCTAAAAATAAATAAATAGAAGAGCAAAGAGCATCATGCATTGCATTTAGGTTTCTAAAAATCATTTCAAAGCTTCTAAAATCATTTTTGGAGTTGGAATGCACTTTTTGGACAAACTAGGATTTTTTAGGGTAAAGGGTATTTTAGTCATTTCGCAAATAAGGGACAATTCCTTAAGACAAGCCATTCAACATGCATTTCAAGGTATTAGAGGTCATGCCTAGGGTGAAAAGTCATTTTTGAAGTGAAAATGTGTTTCAGGCAAAGAACTAGTGTTTTTAGTGCAAAAGGGCATTTTGGTCATTTCACAATAAAAACGGTCTTTCGTCCCAAATCACTGAACAATCATCAATGATTTGTTTGAGGGATATTTGTGCTTAATTGTGGTTGTTTTTGCGCATAAATATTAAACCTTTTGGCATAAAAATCAAATTTTATGATAGAAGGGTAAAATGGTCATTTCCTTTGAGGTAGGGTCAACAAATCAATTTTGGGATTGGTGAGATCATAAAATTCAGAGCCCAATCATTGAATCATGGGACATAGCCCAAAATGGCATGAATTAATGAGGAATTATCTAGAAAGGAATAATCAAAAACCTTTTGAATTTTGAAATGTCAAGTGTCCTCAATAAGACAAAAATGATCCATGTGAGTTGTATTCCTAGCCATTGATTAAAATTCTAGATCAAATCCTAGGCTACAACTATGTGCAAATTGACCTAATTGCCCTCAACAATTTTTGTGCACAAAAACTCTACAATTTCGTGGCCACTCCACTCCCTTCTCATCCTCACTTGTGTTTTCTCATTGCCCCTAATCCATGTGCATTGCAATCATAGCCCTTGATTTAAATTCTATCTCAAATCTCAATGGTTTGCAAAAGCACAATGTCCCATATACCCTTAATTTTGCATCTCATATAAAAAAACCCAAAAATAAGAGATCATAAAGGGACTACCTCATTCATTTTTACCCTAGCACACTCTTCCTCCTCTCCTCCCTCTCACAAAACCGAAATCCCCCCTCCTCCTCCTCCATTTTCTTTTCAAGTTTCATCCACCAAATCACCTCAAATTCACTCCATCTTCATATATCTTCTTCCTTTCATTTCCCCTTGCCTCCACTCACATCATATATCTTCTTCATATATCATCAAAGAGGTTGTTTCTTCAAGATTTTCGTGGTCATTGTTGGTGATTTTGGAGGGTTGTTGTTGAGTTGTTGCTCTTGAGTTTCATTTCTACTCTTGTTTAGCTTGGAACTAAGGTATAACATAAACCCTTTGCATTTTCCTCAATTTTCTTGCATTAAAATCTTTTTCAACTTATATTTGCATTTCATAACATCATTTTAAATGTAGATTAGGGGCTGTTGTGGGTGAGAGTTGGTCCATCACCCACCAAATAATTTGTTCTTATGACTATGTGTTGATTATGTGTTGTTCTTGTAATTTGTTCTTTGCTCATGTGATTTTCACCAAATAAAACATGTTTTCCTCTTCTTTTTTGCTTTAGCCTTAGGCCTAATTCATGATCCTTGTGTTGTTCTTGTTCTTTAGATGGTTTGAAGTTGAATAATGCATGATTAATTGTGCTAATGATGAGCTATACTTGTTGTTGAATCTTGATGTTTTGAGCTTGAATTTTGGGGGGGGGGGGGTTAGGTTTCGGTTTTGGGGTCCCCATTTTTAGGGTTCTTGCTTGTTTTTTGTTGTTCATCATGTATTCATGTTTATCTATGTTATTGGGTAAATTTTGATGAAAGAATTAGATGATTTTTTGGGTAAATAAGGCCTTAGGCTCAAGCCAATTTTTTAGGGTTTTTGTTGCTTTGTCTTTCCTTTGATTTTTGCATGAAAAAATGTTGGTTTGAATGATAATATGCTTTGGCCTTGTGGCCTTTTCATGCCTATTTAATATGCTTGAATCACAAGAATAATTGTTGCTAAGTCTTGTGAAAATAAAAATTGTTTCAAGGTTGTTTAGCTTTGCGAATCATGAGGTGAGCTAGGGTTTGTGACTTTACTTGTAAAACCGAATTGAAGTAGATGTTAAAATGTTTTTTTCCAAATTGTTTCAACCTAATTTGCTTGCCATTTGTTGTTGGTTGATGATTGGCAATATGAGGCTCACTTGTGCTTCATGCACTTTAACCTAAGTGAGAAAATTGCTTAATAGGATTCAATCTTCTATGCTTGTGCTAATTGTTTAATTGTTGATAATTCAATATCATGCTTGTGCATTGTTGTGGTAAATGGTAATGAGTATGCTTGAGTACTAATTGTTGACTACTTTTGCTTGCAAATTGGTAAGTATTGTGTCTCGGTTTTGACTTGAAAAGTGATTGAATGTTCTACTTTCTTTTCTTTGTGGCCAATGCCACCCCCAAATTCTCTTCTTATCCTTTCTAATCAATCTTTTTCAAATACTTTTTCCAAGAGTCAATACTCTTCAAATTGCTTTCACAAGTTAATCAAATCTTTTGAGATCAATAAACAACCTTTTTCAAAACTCATAAGGAGGCAAGTCGGACGTCACGGCGGTGTTGTCTAACGCCCTAAGACCGGAGTCATGCAACTCAAACGTCTTGGGATACTTATGATAAATAAAGCAAGTAATTAACAACTTCAAACCCTTTTCCAAAATGAGTAAGGTATCGATTCGGATGTACTTCCGATATTGGTTAGCATCTTAGGGTTAGCGAGTCAGCATGCAAATTCGTGTGAGCCTAAGATACTTGCTCAATAAAAGCAACCAACCTCGCAACAAACCTTTTTCCTAAGAAAATCAAAAATAATTTTTAAAAAAGTAGTGGGGCACGCTGTCGTGCATGCAAAGTGGGGCGTGTCTTTGTTCTAGGTCTATTGGACTGTACAGTCTAGGACCGAGAACCCCTACAATAAAAAACACCAACGCGCTTCTTTCCAAAAAATCACAAAAGCCGTCTTCGGACGCAAAAGCATCTTTTCAAAAATCATCAAAAGCCGCTCTTGGACGCAAAAACGAAACTACGTAGCTTTGATCCTCATCTCAGTGAGGGTACGTAGGAGCGGGTTCCTGTCCCGTCAAGCATCCTTTTAAAAAATCTTTGTTTTGTTCCGCTTTTCAAAGATGCCAAAAACATTTTTTTTCCCGTTTCCAATAAAAATAATTCCTCAAAGAAAAGAAAAGAAAAGAAGTAGAACGATCGTTTCAAATCAAACATTTCAAAACCACACATCAAATTAAAGGTTCCCTTTCGGTAGAAAGGAGGTGCGGGGTGCTTATACCTTCCCCGTACCTAACCGACCCCCGAACCTACATCTTCTGTTTTCGAAAAGACCACCCGCCTTGTATAAAAAGACGTTTTTTCAATGTTTTCGTCTCAAAACTAAAATATTGGTGGCGGCTTCAAATTTTCCCACGTTGTACATCGAGAAATCCAAGCCGGATTTTTCGGGGTGCAACAATTATAAGACATATTCAAAAGAACACCACCAGCTGATGCATCAAGCATCACTCTAGTTTGGGGTTCTAGACCATTATAAAAAGTTTTCATTTGTATAATGACAGATAAACCATGATGTGGACATTTTCTTAAAAGCTCTTTCCATCTTTCCCATGCTTCAAACAATGATTCAAATTCTTTTTGCCTAAAAGATGTAATATCATGTCTCATCCTAGCATTTTTAATTGGAGGAAAATATTTACTTAAGAATTTTTCAGCTAGTTCATTCCATGTATGAATAGAATTGGGCTCCAAAGAGTTTAACCATGATTTAGCCCTATCTTTCAATGAATATGGAAATAACTTAAGTCTAAATGCATCATCACTAATACCAAGAATGATAAAGTTACTACAAACTTCTATGAATTGCTTTAAATGCTCATGGGGGTCCTCATGTGGAAATCCACCAAATTGACCAATTGTTTGCAACATTTGAAACATCATAGGTTTAAATTCAAAATGAGCAGCATCAATACGAGGTCTAGCAATGCTAGTTTGTATATGTTGCTGATCATATTGGGCATAGTCCCTCATAGACCTATCCCTATCATTTATCATACCTATCCCATTTGAATGAATTGTTGCCTGTGATCTGCTTCACCTTCAGGTTGTTGTTGTTGAGAGTTAGGTCCTCCTCTTATTGAGGCATCTTCACTGTGGTGAGACATATCTCTGCAGCTTTGTTGTCTTTGTCTTTGTTGTCTTAGCAATCTCCTAAATCTTCTTTCAATTTCTGGATCACAATCAAATTCTGGTGTTCTATTTCTGGGCATATACTAGTGCTTCGGCACTGAGTGTATCTGCACTAAAGTTTCTGCACAGAAAACAGAATACCAGTAGTAATAAAATACAACACTAAATTAACAATCTAAACAACAAAATTTTACTATAATCCCCGACAACGACGCCAAAAACTTGGTGTGGAAAATAGTATGCAAGTATACATAATCACACAAGTAATATAATGATAAGAAAAGGTTGAACCCACAAGGATTATGTAAAGCTTTGTAAAGTTTAGAGTGTACACTTAGTGTGTCTACACTATTCACAGTTAGTTGGAGTGTACAAAGTGAATAATAACAATATAAACAATAAATGTGTGTAAGGAATCAGTGAGATAAAGTAGTTGAGATGTTTTCACCAAGAAAATCACTTCTAAGTGTCTTAGTGGAGTATGCAAAGGTGTAGGTACAATCGGATGCAAACAAGCAATAGTATGTGCCTTTCACCACTTTCTTGAGTTTCATTACAAGCTTCCTATGTCTAGGCATGCTAAATAGGTTCACTCGTGTCTCTTAAGCTCCCACTGTATCACCCTAAGAACTATGTTATCCTATGTCTAGGACTTAACACGGTTTTAACAAGCAATTCCTTATTAAAGCTAGTTTAACAAAGATGTTGTTACAAACACTCATTCTTATTAACTCTTGATTTCTTAAATGTAACCCATGTCTGCTGCTACAAGTTTACCTATTCTAAAGTGATCAATTCCAGAATAAGTTTTGAAAGAAGTATTACACAAGAGTTAAAATGCATACACTACATAGACCACATTTACTTACTTAGAAGTTCATTACAAGGCTACAACATCTCAACTAAAGGAATTTAGCTGATATTACTCATAATATAATAGATAGAATCTGCAAAGAGCATAATCAAATGAGTAATATAACAAAAGAACTCAAAAGGATAGAGATTACACAAATAGGAGATCTTTTGCATGAGTTTCCCAAGTTGAAATACAAGATGCTTTCCTTACTCAAGTTTCCTCCAAGTAGAAGTGAAGGGAGTGGTTGTCAAGCACCTCCTTACCTTCATTCTCTTCAGAAACTTAAATAAAAACTAAACCTAAGCTATGAATACAAATAAACTAAGTGATCCTTTAAGAATTGGATGAAGGATGATTTGCAAGTGAAGATATGGCTTCTATTTATTGGCAAGTGAGCTTTCCTCCCTTGGAGGGTTTCCTTTGGCGCGAAATATCAACTGAGATCAGTAACCATGGTTAGTTGCAGACCTCCCATCAAGCAAGTTGCTCAAGTTGGTCGTTTGCATGAAGTGCACATGGGGAGGTCCAATAAAGAAGTGCCACATGTCCTTGAGTGAGTGAGCTTCTCAACTTGTCTTTGATAGTGGTCACCGAATTCAGCAAGTGGATCTGCTCCATATGACTAGGCATGACGTCACAAATCAGGTGATGAAGCATCAAATTGGTCCTTGGATGTTTTGGTGCAAAGTGCTGGTTTAGCAGGTGTAGGCAGTGTGGGCATTACTAGTGCAGGCAGTGTGGGCACTCTTGAAGTAGCTGCACTGAACAAAACACCTTGCTACGCTTCGGATGTTATGAGCTCGGCTTAGCTTCACTTCGTCGGGAAGGAGTGTAGCTAAGGTCAACTCCCTCCGGAAGGGGGGGATACAAAAAACTCTCCACTCCAAGAAGAGCTACTATCTACTGCTAGCTCCTAGCTGTTGGCATCCCAGTGCACCCTAGGAATGGAAAGTGAGGATTGAACTAGCAGGGTTCTATCAATGAAATCAGAATCAATCTGGTTCCCGTAACTCCACTCTCCACTTGGATTATATATCCAAAAAGGTCAAACCTAACAAGATATGTGCATTTTGCCTAATTCATTGTCCTAATCGTTTTGAATTCTTAAAATGTTGTTTCTTAATAAATAAGCTATATTTATATATTAATGTACTTGAAAATAAACAATAATCTAAGTTTAAATGGATTAACTCTATATAAAATAGAGTAATCACATCTTACTCTCCTTGATTATTAGAGGTGCTGAAAGAGAAGTTAAGTGATACTTTTTCAAGGGAGCTATGGTGTGAAGGCAAGCCAAATCAGGTTGATGTAAGACATGTCGGATAGGCTGATCCGTCCTTACGACAATCTGGTGTGCCACTGTTAACACCCAAAAAAAGTTTGTCGTAGGCCGAGGGCTAAGAGAGGAAAAGGGATCTATGGTGTGAAGGCAAGCCACACAACAAGGTTATAAAGGGCATTTGCCAGAAGGAGTGAAGTCAAAAGGAGGTCCTCGGGGCATACTGAACGACAAAACCCCCTGGGGAAGGGCTACGCTGAGGGCAAATGAGCCAAGCCGAGGGAAAGTAATTTCCCCAACCTATAGAGTGCCAAGGCCTAGGTGGCTCGGATGCCTAAGCCATTACCTAAGAGGGGCTAGAGCAACTGAGCCACCATATGGCCGAGGCAAGGCGAGCATTTCTTGGGAGGCAAGACATGGCGCGATGATAGAACGTGGGAACAGTTGAAGTTCAAGCAGAAGAGCGAGGCCGGAAAATGCGGAGCAGAGAGCACTTACGCCACTAACCGTGCCAGGGGGATCATGGGTAGTTACTCTGCCTAGTTGAGGCCTATGAAGCGATGAGAGCCGTTGATCTTGGATCAACTCGAGGGCAGGCAAATGTTGGCTAGGATAGTGGCCGACGAGGGCCTGTGTGTATATATAACAATAAAGTGAAATGTAAAGAACACACACAATCAATCAAACTCTATGTTTATTTCAATTTTTCTTCCTTTATCGCATTTTTATCTTTTACTTTATGCATTAGTCGTAGTATAACCCAACACTCGCGTCTCGTCTCACCTTGCCTGAACCTTTCTAGAGGAGTCAGGAAACCCATAGTTGAGGAACAAAGTTCCCTCCTCGACGCAATTGCTTGTAGAAATGAGGAATCAAAGACTGTCCAAACCTCTGGCCGACACCACGGCTAGGACCTAAGAGTTTGACGACAACAAAAATTGGCACGCACAGTGGGACAGGAAAAGGTGAGCAAACACCTCCGTTTGATTCGCCTGGACTAGATTATAGCTACCGTATGCACTTACGCTCTGGCAGAAACCTGAGTATGGAGCCAGCATCGGCATCAAAAAGGTGACTGCTCCAAAAATGAAAACACTTAGCCAGTATGTGTTCCGAAGACAACTCCCCTTGCGGTTAGAGCTGAGTCTCGTGACGGTTCGCCGCAACACTGCGAGGAACCTGTTGTAACCCTAATTTCATTAATTTCAAATTATGAAATTAACGAGTGAATTATTATTATTATTCGACTAAATAATAAGTCACGGTTTGGATATGAGTGTCTTGATATCAATGTGTAATCATTAAATTATAGGATTAACTAGCAATATTGAGTGGATTATATGATTGTGTGTGGGTAGAATTAGATTTAAGTAGGTGATAGAGTCATAAGGGTAGTTGGGTCATTTTACTACCTCAATTAATCAGCTCCAAGACCCCAAACGTAACCATTCACCTCACTTTACTCAAATTTTAGAAACCAAAAGAGAGAGAGAGAGAAGGGAGAATCGAGAGAAAGAAAGAGAAATGAGGGCGAAGGAAAGAAGAGGAAGCTCTAGTTTCTTCATCTCTCAATGCATGTAAGTGGTTCTTATGCCATTCATCCCCATTTTGCATTCTCTTCCAATTGATATCAGTTTTGAAGCCTACAATCACCTCCTCCTCCATTCACCATTTTTGAAGCTTTGAGCTCAAGTGGTGAGAAATGGAACATTAGGTGACCTCGATGACTTACATTTGGTGTGGAAAGCTCAACAACCAGTTTAGTAGCAGTATCTCTAGCTACATTACTGTTGAGTGCGATTTGAGTAGGGGAGAAAGTGTTGAGTTGATGTGCTTCGGTTTGGGGCTATTTGGAAGAGTTGGAACGAGTTCGGGTCGATTTCGGAGCGTTTCGGAACGATTGAACTTTGTCAAATACTCGGTTTTTCGTGATTTTCATCATGATTGGTGAGTCTTACTCACGTTTAGGGAATTTAAATGTTGTTTGTGTGTTTGGTTTGAAGAGTTTTTCGAAATTTTGCGCTTTGTCAATTTTTGAGTCGAAAACCGTTTTTCGGAAAAATTACTTTTCGTTTTATTTGTCAAATTATATGTTGATTTGTGGTATGATTGGATAATTGATGAACTGGAATTATATGTATGTTCTTGTTAATTTGTGATTTTCTCTGTGCGTCTATAATAGAGCACACTCACATCTATTTATATTAGAAATAGGAATCAATTACAATAATGCTAATAAAACATAATTGATACTAATCAATACTAATTGAGATGGATGAGACCTTGTTTCATTTGTTTGCGGAATGTACTCTGCGCAGAACGTGTTGGATGTCATCGAATTGCTTTGCCACACCACGCAAGTCTGCTCACTGCAGAAATTTTAGCAAATTTGGTTATTCACGATTCTGCAAAGAACTTCGGGAGGAGCGCGTTACTTTGGTTATAACGTTGTGGAGTATTTGGTCAAGCCGTAGTAACTGTGCGAACAATCAAAGGGACTCGATTCTTTGCAATTGTTCGTGTAACGGAGCTGGTTTTCTTCTTGAGTGGGTATCGGCCAACAGTGTTTTTAAGCCTAGTAAACTTCCCACCAAAGCAGTGTGCACCGAGGTAGTAGCTACGGGTTGGACTAAGCCTCCACCCAACTTTATGAAGTGTAACATTGATGCCGCGTTTGATGCGGAAGGTAATAAGGTTGGCTTTGGTATGTGCGTCCGAAACGACCGGGGGGAGTTCATTGCTGCTAAGCTTTTTTCGTTCGCTCCGTTGATAGAAGTTTACAAAGGTGAGGCGTTTGGGTTGCTATTAGCAATTGAATGGGTTCGGGAACTTCAAAGACCGAGTGTAATCTTTGAAATGGATGCCAAAGTTGTAGTGGATGATTTCAATAAGGCTCCTACAATTGTCTCTGACTATGGCTCTATTTTATATTATTGTAGGGAGGTTTTTACTTTTTTTGATGCAAACTCTCATGTTGAGTTTTCTAGGAGAACGGCAAACAAGTCATACATTAGCAGGGGTAGCCTTGTTCTCGGGACTGCCTCGGACTCTCTTTGATGTACCAAAGATGTATTATCGCTACTATTTTAAATGAAATGCATTAGATTTTTCCCACAAAAAAATACTAATTGATATGGAAAATAATATCCGATATTCTAACAGATAATAATAAATACTAATTGATATGATAAATATATTCTAACACCCCCCCCCTCAAGCTAAAGCTTACTAAGCTGACGCTTGCTACAATAGCAAAAAATTTCCCCCACAAAACTTAAAACTAAATCTGGAATGGAAACTTGTGAGTAATAACCAACATAAGTCACCATCAGAATGAGAATATGTAGGAAGAGAAGTAACCGTTAGTAAGTACTTTGTGAGAAAGATTCAGCACCAGAATGACCGTCGATGAGAAAAGAAGACACCATAGTATAAACCATTAATGAGAAAAAAGTGATAATACTATAATCACTCGGAGGAAGCAAGAGAAATAAAAAAGAATTCGGATTTTAGAAAGAGAAAATCGCAACGAGAAAAACAAAAACCGATCAAGATTCTGAGAAAATGAACCCAATCTGGGTCTAGAGGAGAATCGAAGCAACAATTCTAAGCAACGATTTGAAGGATAATTAGAAATCAGAGAAAGAACGCAGATCAAAATCAAGATCGCGAGGTAGAAAAGTTGAAGCCAGAAATAGTTATGGCATTTCTGGAGAAAGAGAGGATGCGATTTTCAGAGAGGAGAAAAATCAGAGAGAAAGAACGCTGATCAAAATCAAGATCGCGAGGAAGAAAAGTTGAAGCCAGAAATAGTTATGGCGTTTCTGGAGAAAGAGAGAATGTGATTTTCAGAGAGGAGAAAAATCAGAGTAATGAAAACTGGAAATGTGATTGAAGCGGTAAAAAGGCAATAAACTGAAAACTGAAAAAGTGGTGCTACCGGCAACATTTGCCGTCGGCAGCGGTGATGAAGCATAGAGAGTATGTCAGAAGATCAGAACCCGCTCTGATACCATGTTAATTTTGTGATTTTCTCTGTGCGTCTATAATAGAGAACACTCACATCTATTTATATTAGAATTAGGAATCAATTACAATAATGCTAATAAAACATAATTGATACTAATCAATACTAATTGATATGGAAAATCATATTTGATATTCTAACAGATAATAATAAATATTAATTGATATGATAAATATATTCTAACAGTTCTGTTCTAATGTGATGCATGTATTGTATGCTTGTTTTGATGTTTGATGATAATTGAAAAATTGATAAAAAGATTTCATTGTTGGAAAGTTTCTGGATATGTGTTCAATATTTTGGCTGTTGCGTAAGTTCTGGTAATCACACAATTCTGAGTCCTACATTGTTGAAAACGAGACTTAAGGCTCTTTAATTTGGCACTGGTTTCATAAATATTGGAGTTGTCTAGCTCAAATTATAAGTTTTGACAAGATAGGGTAATATTCTAGAAGCAATTCTGGACATTGGTACAGTCTTTTTGAAACTGTGAATGTTCTGTTAATCCAAAATTTTTTAGGCTTATTCTGCTAAAATTTAGACTTAATTCAAGTCATTTTGACACTAGTTTGGTTCAATTTGGAGTTGTGTAGCTTGAGTTATGAGTATCCAAAGTTTGGTCAAAATTTAGGAGTTAAGCTGGGTATAGGTTCATTGTTTTAGGTTTTGAGCTCTCAACTGAACTCCGTTTTGAACTACTCTTGTCCCGTTAGAAACTAGACTCAATTTTCTTCTATTTAGCCTACCAGTCGATCAAGTTTTGGTCATTTTAGAATTCTTAAAAGTCAGGGGACAGATTATGTCTAATCTGTAAACCATTCCGCTTATTTTTGAAAACTTTACTAATTGGCTCACTATTTTGCAAAACTAAAGATTAATTCAGAAATTAGACATCCGTAGCTTTCCAACAAGTGGTCGTTTGCAATTTCTCAACGTCGTTTGATATGTTAAATGTTTTTTAAAATTCTACGTACGAATGTCTTAGTATACATGTGAGCAGTTGTTTTGAAAACAAGACCGAACTAAATGTTGTATTGGTTACATCTATGGTTTAGGTGGATAAAATATATAAATTATGTTGAGTACGGGTGATGACCCAAAGAGTTTAGCATACTAGGCGGGGAAGTCATGAGCCCCTAAACCTATGCCCTATAAATTTTACCATTAGGGAAAGTACTAATGGGAAGGGGGTTCACCGGGAGTAGCCGTAGGGCAGTAGGTGTTATGCTATGAAGTTATGATTGCACTATTTACTGGGAGTAGCCGTAGGGCAGATCGATATTGTTCAACTGATAATGCACATGGTTTATTAATTAAATCACGAAGTTAATAAAGTTTTATAAATGAACTAAGTGTTAGGTGAGGGGTCACAGTAAGACTCACTGAGATATGTTATCCCACCCTATCAAATATTGTTGTTTTTCAGATAAACAGGGGAAACACAAGGCGAGCGGCATGATTAGACCATGCGTCTTGGAGATTTGAAGACATAGTATTTTAGGCTATGTTATTTGGATTCCCTTTGTTTATTTTGTTCGTAGGTTTATGACTTGCTACTTGTTTAAGTTGTAAAACCCAATCTCTTTATTTTCATGGTCTTTGGATATTGAGCACTTTGTTGTTTTGTTTAAGTAACACTTAAGTACTTGTATTGGTTTACTCTAAAGCACTCTAAGTTGTTTATGACTCTTTGATCGGATTTGGGAGTTCTTTTTGTTTGATCAATATCTGAGACAGGTTTATGTTTACTCTGATGTATGCTATTAGGTGCACTGCGGGTATTTCTATCAATTAGAAAATACTAGGGTGTTACAATTGTGGTCATGACCACGTCGTTTATCCGGCAACAAATTGACATGGAGATACATGACATCATGTATCAATTGTCCCACCAATTGGCTGACATAGTTAAACCTATGGTGCACATTGAAGTGCAACAGGCCAAGGAAGTGGAGCAAAGACGTGCTGCGCAAGCAATTAGCACCATGACCTACGTTGTCTCCGGCCAATCACAGGGAGGACAACCTCCTTCTCTGGGAGCACCGCATCAGGCCCCGCCATGCACCAACCCTGTTGTACCACAGCAAGCATCCTCTTGTAATCCAATGGGAGGCATGCATCAGTGTCCGAGTGGGAGCATGATTGGGACTCAGCAGGTGTACTCTCATCAGGTAAATCCTAACAATGTAATTCCTCTGCCTGGTACTTTTGCCACTGCCAACACTGGGGGCAGTTTTTGGCGAATGTCACTAATATGACCTATTTGTTACAAAAAAAAACTTAAAGGGCCAACTTGTTACAAATAAATAACTTAAAGGTTCTCTGGTGTAATTTTTCCAAACTTGAATACTATCTATTACTGAAGGAAGTTTTGGTTGTATGCAAGGTTGACATTATCCGATACCTTCTTAATAGGCCTGTCTTACAATGAAGACTCGTTAAGTGGGCCATTAAGTTGAACGTGTTTGCTCAAACTTATGTACCTTTGAGAGCCGTGAAAGACCATGCCTTGGCAGACCTCTTGGCTCAACATCAATGTGTAGAAGTGCACGATGCTCCAGCTGAAGCTACCAATTACTTGGGCCTTAAGCCTTGGGTCCTCATGTTCGATGGGACTAGCACCCGACACGCGGGCGGGGGTAGGGCTAGTCATCACCAAGCCTCGCGCGCCGACGTGGAGGTTCATGTGCGGATAGGAGATCAAGCATCCAATAATCGGTGCCGAGTACGAAGCCTTGATCATGAGACTTGATATCTTTGGCTGGCATGAAGGCTCACTACCTGGAGATAAGGGGTGATTTCAAGCGGTGATCAAACAAATGACCTGGGGAGTACAATTGTTACAATGCTAAGCTCAAAGAGCTAAGGGACTCGGCGCACGACTTGCTGAAGTTGTTTGTCGATGTCGTCATCCTGTATGTCCCCAAGAGCAAGAACCAGGAAGAAAATGACTTGGCCCAACAAGCCTCGAGGTACAAGGAACGGGTGGTCAAGGTGCTACAATAGAGTACCGTGACCCTCGTCGGGGAGGAGTCCGCCAATGGTTTGATTGGGGTATTGACGAGGTACCTCCGTAACCCAACGGCTGATACTGACTTCAAGGTCAAACAAAGGGCGCTGAAGTATATATTGATAGGGGACAACCTATATAAAAGAAGTGCCAACGGGGAGTTGTTGAAATGCCTCAAAACGAAGGACGCTTATATGGTAATAGAACAGATCCATGCAAGAGTCTGTGGTGCCCACAGGTTTGGTCCCATCATGAAATGGCCCATCTACATGCACAAATACTATTGGCCGACGGTCACGACCGATTGTTTTCAGTTTGCCAAGGGATGCGAGGCTGCTGCATGGACCAATCCAAAGGGTGTCGGCGGATGATCTGCATCCCATTGTCAAACCTTGGCTGTTTAGAGGGTGGGCCATGGACTTAATTTGCAAGATATACCCTCTGAGTTCATAAGGGCACAACTTTATTATTGTCGCCACTGATTACTTCACCAAGTGGGTGGATGCTATGCCGTTAGGAAACGTTGATCGAGCAAAGATGATTAGGTTAAATCGAGAACCAAATCATTATCAGGTTTGGAATCCCTGAGACCATCATGGCCGATCAAGGCACAATGTTCACCGGGGAACGAGTGGTAGCCTTTGACCAGGAATACAACATTAAAATGAGACATTCATCTCCTTATTATCCCCAAGCCAACGAACAAGCGGAGGCCATCAACATAATCATTATTAAACTCATCAAAAAGAACATAGAGGATAAGCCTCAACGGTGGCATGAGACCCTTAATGAGGTCATGTGGGCTATGAGAAATTCTACGGCCACAGGGGCGACTCCCTATCGTTTGGTCTACGGACAGGATGTCGTGCTACCTTTGGAAATCATTGTAGCCTCGTTGAGAGTAGCACGACAGCACTCCCTTAGTATGGATGAGTACCAACAAGCCATGTTGATGGAGATGGACTCAGTGGATGACGACAGGCTGGCTGCCCTCAGCAGAGTAGAAATGAACAAGGCTAAAACAACTCGAGCCTACAACAAACACGTTAAGCCAAAAAGTTTGTTGATTGTGACCTCAAGTGGAAGGTCAATGAAAAATATCTCAAGGCATATTATCCTCCTCTTTGGGAGAGTATGTGGGGAATTGAAAGATGGATTTAAAGAAAATAACAAAGATATTGTCGGGATGGCTCGCCACACACCTGCGACCTAGTGAAGACGCAAAGACACGTTCGAAGGCGGCAAACCGTCCAAGAACCTCGTAGTGGTAGGGCGCATCGTGACGCCACCTAGAACAACAACGAGGAGATCCCTCGGAGAAGACTTTGGAGGAGGGTTTGTCGGGGGCAGAGAGGAGGACGAAGAGTTGGAAAACGAATCGCTTTGCCGCTCGGTCCGCCATAAATCGTATTCTCTTGATTTTGGGAGTCAGAATCAGAAGCCATGCTAAGAGAAAGGAAGGAACTTTTTGTCGCGCGGGGATGGTGACGAAACATTTCGAAAGGAGCAAGTAACCGTGACAAGGGGCAATGATGAGGGCTATTTATATCCTTGAGCGAAATCTCAACCGGCGTGTCCCTAGGAACCGTCGCGCAGTCATTTCGATTCGCGCGGAGCGCCAAGTGTCACATAGCAGTAGTTATGTCTCCTCTAACCGTCACTTCAGGTCATTTCAAGGGGTTTTCGTACGGTCAATCACATCCTTAAGGCCGCACAACAACACAAAAAAGGGGGCAATTGTTAACACACAAAAATAAGTAAGTCGTAGGCCGAGGGCTAAGAGAGGAAAAAGGGAGCTATGGTGTGAATGCAAGCCACACGACAAGGTTAAAAAGGGTATTTTCCAGAAGGAGTGAAGTCAAAAGGAGGTCCTCGGGGCATACTGAACGACAAAACCCTCGAGGAAGGGCTACGTCCGAGGGCCAATGAGCCAAGTCGAGGGAAAGTAATTTCCCCAGCCTACTGAGTGTCTAGGCCTAGATGGCTTGGATGCCTAAGCTATTACCTAAGAAGGACTAGAGCAGCCGAGCCACCATACGGCCGAGCAAGGTGGGCATTGCTTGGAAGGCAGGAAATGGCGCAAAGATAGAACATGGGAACAGTTGAAGTTCAAGCGGAAGAGCGAGGCCGGAAAATGCAGAGCAGTGAGCACTTACCCCACTAACCATGCCAGTGGGATCGTGGGTAGTTACTCTGCCTAGTTGAGCGCCTATGAAGCGATGAGAGACGTTAATCTTAGATCAATCCAACGACAGGCAAATGTTGGCTAGAATAGTGGCCGACGAGGGCCTGTGTTTATATATATATATATATAGCAATAGAGTGAAATGTAAAGAACACACACAATCAATCAAACTCTACGTTTATTTCAATTTATCTTCCTTTATTGCATTTTTATCTTTTACTTTATGTATTAGCCGTAGTATAATCCAACACTCGTGTCCCCTCTCACATTGCTTGACCCTTTCTAGAGGAGTTAGGAAACCCATAGTTGAGGAGCAGAGTTCCCCCCTCGACGCAATTGCTTGAAGAAAAGAGGAATCAAAGACTGTCCAAACCTCTGGCTGACACCACGGCCCGGACCTAAGAGTTTGACGACAGCAGCCATAAAGTAATGACTCAGTCTCCTGGCCAACTGTCAGCTCCACAGGCAAACATCCTCTTGTTTCAGTCACTCCCGGTGAATCATCTCGGATAGCTCGAAACTACAAACGAAACGAAGCCGCCACAACCAAATCCAGGGCTACTTTCTCAATTTTCTGATACCTAGACTCGGCACCTTGAAGCACTTTGCTAACAAAGTATATTGGTCGTTGGTCGGCCTCTGTTTCTCGAATCAGTACGGCACTGACTGTTTCCTCAGCTACGATAAGGTACAGGCAAATAGTTCCCCGTCTATCAGCCTCAATAAGATCGGAGGTTCCGAGAGTACCTGTTTGAGCTCGGCCAGTACAGCCTCACATTCCGGTGTCCAGTTAAATTCGACGACCTTTTTCAAAATTTTAAAGAAAGAGAGTGACCTATTGACTGCCTTTGACACGAACCTTGACAGTGCTGCTATCATACCTGTCAGTTTCTGTACTTCTTTCTTGGTGGTGGGTGGACGCATGTCGGTCACGACCCTGCATTTGTCCGCGTTAGCCTCTATTCCCCTTTTTGTGAGGCAGAATCCGAGGAATTTTTTTCTTTGACACCAAAATTGCATTTCTCAGGATTGAACTTGAGGTTTTTCTTTCTGGCCTCAGCAAAAAATTTAGTAAGGTCGGCTAGGTGTCCCTCGTCCATTTTGCTTTTCACAATCATGTCGTCTAGGTAGACTTCAACAACCCTACCGATCTGGTTTTGGAATACCTTATTCATCATTTGTTGGTAGGTGGCCCAGCGTTCTTTTGACCGAAAGGCATGACCTTGTAGCAATAGTTACCTCGATCCGGCGGGTTCATGGCAATCTGGTTATAACCGGAATAAGTATCTAGAAAAGATAGTAGGAGGAAACCTGAGGCGTTGTCAACGAGTCTGTCGACCTTGGGAACCGGGAAAGCATCTTTAGGGCAGACCTTGTTGAGATCGGTGTAGTCCACGCACATTCTCCACTTGTCGTTCTTCTTCACCAACACAACGTTGGACAACCATATGGTGTATTTAACCTCTTTTACGAATCTTGCGGAGATCATGTCGGCCACGACCTTCGACGCCGCCTCAACTTTTTCTCCGCTTTGTACTCTCCTGCGCTGGGAAACGTACTTCCCGTCGGGGTTTACTGATAGGTGGTGACAGGCCACCTCAGGAGGGATTCACAGCATATCGACGGCGAACCAAGCGAACAAGTCGGCATACTGGCGCAAACATGCAATTAGACTTTCCCTTACACTGTCACTTAGGTCGGCCCCCAATTTAACTGTCTTGGCTGGGTCACCACCTAAGGGGATTTTGAGAAACTCTCCATGGGGCTCAGGGCGTTTGATTTTCTTCTTGAGTTCCCTTGCTAGCTGATCATCATCCTCATCTTCAGAATTGTCTGGGTCATATCGAGCACCGACATCCGTGAGATTCACTTCAATGGCCGACGGTGGTGGCCCAACGGATCTTGGATAGACTCTGATACCATCTTAGATTGTGGTTTAGGGCTAACTCAACCCCACAAAACCGACTTGTAAGGTTAGGGATGCCTCCCACTTATAAACTATTTTTCATGCCATATCACATCCGATGTGGGACTCTTAACACCCCGCCTCACGCCCAGGAATAGACATCCGGTGCGTGGACCACCCTAGGAATAGACATCTGGAGCATGACCCGAGTGGCCCGACAACATGTGGCCCAGCGGATCTTGGATTGGCTCTGATACCATCTTAGAATGCGGTTTAGGCCTAACTCAACCCCCACAAAACCGGCCAGGCGGTAAGGGGTGCCACCCACTTATAAACTCTTTATTAGGCCATATCACATCTGATGTGGGACTCTTAACAGGTGGCAACTCAGGGAGTTGTTGATGTTGACGTCGGGCTGCTTTGAGGGAAAGGTAGTGGCATCTCTCTGTTGCCTCGAGGTCGGCAGACAGGTTTATGATTTCATCCCTCAACAAATAAAACTCCATTTTAAGGTGTATCGTTGATGCCACAGCGCAAAGTTTGGCGAGAGTTGGACTCCCAACGATGCACTGGTACGGGGACGTCAAGGGCAAGACCAGGAGCTAGGTCTTGATTGTTCAAGATAGTTTTCGTTGTCCATAAGTCACCATCACATCAAGATAGCCCAACGGTCGAGACTGCCCTTCCCCCAAGTCGGACAGGTTTGTGCCGAGATACGGGCTCAAGTCGGCTGGAGATAGTTTAGCCGGGAGAGGAGATCTTAAAACATGATGTCGGCAGAGCTCCCCTGGTCCACGAGTATTCGTTTAACCTCTATGCCCAACATGGTGGCCGAGATAATCAAGAGGATGTTCTTGTTGGGCTTCCCGGTTAGGAGATCTCTTGATCGGAGAAAAATAACGAACGTCTGGGTGAAGTCGGCATGGAATTGGAGTCCGTGGTTATATTGGCTATTTCTTGCCATTTGCGTTTCAACATCTACCGTGTCACGCAAGGAGAGACGGAGTGGCCGCCTGTAAAAACCATCATCGTCGATGGGATCTTGCCTCGGAAAGAGGGAAAGAATTCAGGAGAGAGTGCTCCCACTGTGGTCGCCAATGTTCGTACCTGAATAGGCAAGGAGAACCATCCCGCGGTGGTAGATGTGTTTTCTCGGATAGATTCACGGTGGCTCAGATCTGAGGAAATCCGCCGAGCTTGAGGTCACCGCGGTGGTGGTACCTCAAGCACTCTGACGGCTAACTCAGCGCGAGAAGTGGAGAGGCAAACAAGAAATGAGAACGTGTGTACTTGTGTCTAGAGGGACGCCACTCTATTTATAGAAGCGGGTATTATCGCGCGCTGTTGGATACGAAGAACTGATCCGGCCAGTTAATCTATGATGTCGACACATAGTGGGGCGGATCCGAGTCTTGAGACTGGGCTTGGCCCAATAGCTGGTAGTGGTGCGCTAGGCACCATGGTTCTGAAGTTCCTTTGTAGAGTGGGCTCTGACCCAGTTCGGAACAAAAACTATTGTGTTTAACTTGTGCGATCCATGGGTAAACGTTACTTAATAATAATATATGTGTTAATAAAATATTTGAGTCTATTTTTAATTCAAGGATGGTACCTATCAATTATAATAATGTACAATGTTTTTGTATTATGCAACAAATAATATAAGTTGTGTTGCAACTATTTAACCAAAAAAATACTCACGCATGCAGAATTGTTACTGATCGTACAAGACCAATAGATGTAGTGCTGATGTAGTCCTTTAGCTCGGTCGTTGATCCTGCTGATGTACTTTAATCTGGTCGCGCGCGGGTGCTACCTGAGAAAGCACTCCGACGCTCAAGTCAGCAGTGAACAATGAATAGGACCACAAGTAATAATGACGTACCTAATTTCTTGGGATTCGTGCCATATTTATAGCTACAGTATTGGGCCATATTGGGCCTATTGGACTGTGTTGGGCCTTGAGTCCACTCCAGAACAGTTGCCCCCCAAGCCTGGGTCGCCTGTGGGCGGGCTAAGGCTTGATTCATTGCCCCCGAGTGGCGCCTTGAGCGGCCGAGCTACGGGAAGTAAGCGGCTTCAATCTCTTGATGTGTGTGGGCACTGCCACACTTAAGCCGCGGCCTGTCTCGCTACCTAGATGTTAAGTCGCTCGGGACCGCGTTCTATACTGGGGTCGCTGCCCCAGCGTGGCCATTCTGACCACTTTCGAAGCTATTCTGTCATAAATGCTGGGGAGGCAGGTGACTTTAATGATGAGATTTCACGTTTTCCGAGGCGACATTTGGCTTCTTCCAGGCGTGCCTTTTCGTTTCTCTCAGACTAAGTAATGATGGAAGGTGAAAAGGTGCGCCTTTTTGCTTTTGGGCCTGAAGTGACAGTTGGCCCACTATATAAGGTGGTGGGGTAAGAGGACCTCACACTTTTCATTCACTATTTTCTATGAAATTGAAATCGCTCTCGCTGGCTCGCTGTCTACCTTGGCTCGCTCGCTCCAAAACCAATCCGCCCGTGTCCCTTGAGCAGGATTCAACACCCGGCCCTTCAGGTAAACATGAACGTCCTTCTTATTTTTATTTATTTTTGAAGTTCCATCTGGTGGAGGGGGTGTCAGATTTGGGGACGACCAAGTCGCCCCCTCTTATTGCATGCGCTCGAACCTGACCGCTTCCCCCTCTACAGGTTTAATCGGCCGACGGAAGCAAACTCGTCGCATCTCAGTCAGCCCGGCCGTCTCGCTAGCCCATAAAATGGCTCAACCGACCTCCGTGCTAGCGCGATCGTCTTCAACTTCTAAAGATGAATCTTCCAAATCTTCCGGCTCAAAAACCTGGACATCCTCCGACTCTTCTAACCGGTCCACCCAGAATGAAGGGGACGCAAATTCCAGGAGTGTTGCCGAAGGTCCGGGCCCTGTGCTTGACGAGGCTCAAGCTAATGATATTCAGGCCGTTGAGGCCCCAACGCCCGGGATGGATATACAAAGTGTGGCTCAAGACATGGCTTTAGAGCCGATCCAAGATGATCTCGACGAAACGGCCGAGAAAGACATGTCTTGGGTCTCTTCCACCCTTAGATATCACAGAAGCAAAGTGCGCCGCCACACTCCAGAGGAAGCGGTCTTGACTGCCCAATTCTACGTCGACGGTTGGAGAGTCGACGACATGGAGAAGGATGAGAATATCTCTACCTGGACCGACCTGCTCAAATTTACAATGTATCGAGTTTTCTTCGAGCGTATGGGGATCGTCCCCCCTTTTACTCGGTTTCAACGGCAGGTTTTAAAATACCTCAAGGCCGCGCTTTCCCAAATGAACCCGAACGCTTGGGCGTTCTTGCAAGGCTATGAGGACATCCTGACCGTGTTGGATCGACCGGTCTCATTAAGATTGTTTTTTACCCTGATGGAGATGAGTTACCTTTATGAGCCAGGGACAAAGGGAGCTCGTAAAGAAGTCGTCTCCCTTAAGAACCGGTCGCAGTACAATTTCTTCAAGCCCTATATGGAATCTTTGCCGACCGGGTGGAAGAATGACTTCTTTTGGGTCGTCCCTTACACAAAGGAGGCAATGCACGGGATAGCTCAAATGGTTAAGGGCAAAAATGCAGGGACGCCCCTTTTGCCGACCCTATGGTCCTACGACCACTTCCTGACGAGGCCCGAAGCATATTCTTTCAAGGAAATAGAGCTCAACATTGCGGATCTTGAGACGATCCATAGACTTAGGAGAATTGCTTCTCGCGTCACTGGAGGTCGCATCAAGATTAATAAAATTGTAGACGCCCGAGGCATTCATGCTGTTAAGGCCGCCCTTGGTGGGTGGTCGCTAAAACTTTCAGTCTTTTTTCTTTACGTTTGACTCCTTGTATAACCTTTCTAACTCTTATTCTGTTTCATGCAGTTGCTATGGCGGGCGTCGAAGATTTCGACTTTTTTGCTCAATGGGCGACGGAAGATGGAGACAATTCTCCCCCTCGTGGGACGGCTGTTGTGAATGCTGAGGGAGACGCCCCTCAACTGGAGGTTACCACAGAGCGGACGTTGATTGATCTGGACGACCCGGGAACTTCTTTTGACAGAATCGCTCTTCCAATCAGTCCACTTGCACCCGAAAGGACCAACAAAAGAGGGAGCCCAACTGACGGCGACCCTTCTGAAAGGAAGAAGCACAAAAGCAACAAAAGCAAAAGCCATTCTGGTCGGTCGCCCAAGCTTGACTTGCTTGGCCTGGAGGACCAAGATTGCGCCCGCTTCAAGGAAGAGCCATTTGAGGTGATGGTTGAGGCTATGAAAGCCGCTGGCCAACCGTTCAGGAAATATCAAGAGGAGGAGGCAGATCATCTGGCAGGTAGGCGAGTTTTTTATAAAGTTTCGTATCTTGAAGACGATATGTCGGTTAAAAATTTTAAACGGCAATCCGCCTTGTCCAAATTGCTAGAGGTGACCGAAGAGCGGGCTAAGCTGCTTAAGAATATTGAAGATCTCGAGCCGAAAGCCCAGCAGACCGCCACTTACGAGCAAAAACTCCAAGAGGCCGAGACTCAACTGGCGGCCGCTGTGATTGCTCAATCTGGAGCTGAAGCGGCTAGGGATAGAGCGCTGACTGAAAAAGCTGCGACCAAAGAAGAGGTTGACCGCCTGAACCAGAAGAAGAAAGAACTCTTTGACCAGGTCACGTCCTTAAAGACCGACATGAGTGTTGTTGAGCAGGAAAGAGATAAGTTCAAGGCTCGCTTCAGGAGGCCGTCATCAAGGCTTTGGGGGCGGCTCAATATCAGTTTAACAATGCAGTCAGTCAGATCAAACTTTCAAACCCTGAGCTGGTTATTGACGAGGCCGTGGTAAATATCGACCACTGCTTGGTTGACCAGGAGATCGTTCGTCCCCAGAAGGTCGAAAGGGGGAAGGTCGTCCACGAGCGGGCCGTCATTTACCGTGCTGGTCCTTCCTCTTAATCATTAACTGTCTTTACTTATTTTGAACAATTTTGTCCGCTCATGCGGCGGTTAACATTCGAGGGCGCCCTGGTCATAACCTGGGCGTTCCAACTCTGTAATCAGCACTAAACTCCTTTCTTTTAAATGAATTGTTAGTTTTTTTGTCGCTCGTTTTTGTGTGTTTACTTTGTCAAAAATTTGCATGTGCGCGTTTAACTATGCGACCGTTTGCTTGTCCTAAGCGCTTTTGTTGTGCCTTTCGATAGCATGTTAAGCGTGTAGGTCAGCGCGCTTTAGCCGCTTTCTATTTTTCCATTTAACGGCATTCAATCGGGCCATACGATGGCACTCGTTTAAACTTGTAGGCGTGCGCTCGCTCGCTTACCCGCTGCCATTCGATGGCGTTCAATTGTGCCATACGATGGCGCTTGTTTAAACTAGTAGGCCACTACGCTCAGCGGCTTACCTTTTGCCATTCGATGGCGCTAAATTGGGCCATACGATGGCGCTTGTTTAAACTAGTAGGCCGCTACGCTCAGCGGCTTACCTTTTGCCATTCGATGGCGTTAAATTGAGCCATACGATGGCGCTCGTTTAAGTTTGTAGGCCGCTACGCTCAGCGGCTTGTTCTGTGTCAACTCGGTGACACGACGGTCGCTCTGATGCTACTCGCATGATGAGCGACCGGTCATACATTCGTGCATGAAGTAAAAGAACACAAGTCTTTTTAAGGTCAGACCTCTGTAAAAAACCCCAACTGGGAAAAAGAGTGCCCGCCTGGCTTTCATTTAATCATTGGTCGGTCAATACATATTTGCATCACACATAGTATTTTCTTAGTTTCTCAGCGTTCCATGTCCTGGGTATGATCACACCGTTCATGGTTTCCAGCTCGTAAGCTCCTTTGCCCGTCCTGCTGATGATGCGATATGGTCCTTCCCAGTTGGGGGCAAGCTTCCCCTGACGAGCGTTCTTGTTCCCTACGTCTGCCCGCCTGAGAATGAGTTGGCCGATCGAAAATTTCCTTTTCTGGACGCGAGAGCTGTACCTTGCAGCGACCTTTTGCTTGACAAGTTGTTCCCTGCGAGACGCCTTGGTTCGCAGTTCATCTACCAGATCGAGCTCTTCCCTGGTCGCTTGCTAGTTTTCCGTCGTTGTTGGTGGATTGGTCGTCCTCCAATTTAGCACGCTCATTTCTATTGGAATGACTGCATCGGTCTCATAGACCAACCTGAAAGGCGATTCGCCCGTTGTAGAATGAGGGGTCGTTCGATTCGCCCAAAGGACAGACTGTAGTTCTTCAACCCAGTTTCCTTTGGCCTCGTCCAACCTTCTCTTCAACCCTCGCAAAATGACCCTGTTGGCCGCCTCAGCTTGGTCGTTGGTCTGTGGGTGTTCAACTGAAGTGAAACGCTGTTTCACCCCTAGGTCGGCCTACATCTCTCCGAACCTCTTGTCTGCAAATTGAGTCCCATTGTCTGTTATCAATTGTTGGGGGACGCAAAAATGGGCTAACACATTTCGACTGAAGAATTTGCTCACTTTGGCCGCAGTTATGGTCGCTAGCGGCTCTCGCTTTTCTATCCATTTCGTAAAGTAGTCAATCGCTACGATCGTAAACTTGAATCGTCTCCCGGGCGGGTGGAAACGCCCTAGCAGATCCATTCCCACCAGAAAACGCCAAGGTGAGGTAAGACTTTGCGCTCGAGGGTATGGGCAATGTGAACGTCCGCATGCACTTGACATTTGCTGCACTTCTGGAGCGACCTCCCTGATGACTGCCGCATACGCCTTCGTGAATTTCTCTTAAAACGTGGTCTGCCTCGGCGGGAGTCAAACATCTCAACAGCGGAGAAGAAAAACCTCTTCTATAAAGTTTTCCTTCAACGACGGAGTACTTGGTCGCCCGCTGCCTCAAGAGCTTCGCTTCCTTCTGGTCATCCGACTCTTCTCCTGTCAGAATGTATTGCAGTATAGGGGTGATCCAGTTTTTCTCTGAACCAATGTAGAGGACGGCTAGTGATTGATCAGTCTTGGTCGCCACACTTGGCCGAGTTAGTGTTTCTTGAATTAAAATTCGGTGATTCCCGGGTGCTTTAGTGCTAGCCAGCTTCGAGAGGATGTCGGCCCACACGTTTTTCGTTCTTGGTACATGTTTAACGTCTGCCCGGTCAAACTGACTAAGCAATTCCCTTACTTTAGCCAGGTAGCTCTTCAAGACGTCATCCTTTGTGTCATGAAGCTCCTGGATTTGGGAGACGACCAGAAGAGAATCAGAGTGTAGTTCTAACGGTCTACATTGAACTCCTTAGCGAGCAATAAACCAGCTATACAGGCCTCATACTCCTCCTGATTGTTTGACGTGTGGAAAGCGAACGTGAGTGACACTTCTACGGCCAGACCTGAGGAATTTTCCAAAATCAAACCAGCCCCACTTCCCTTGGAGTTAGAAGAGCCGTCAACATGCAAAGTCCAAGTGGTGGTAAGTCGGTCGTCCGAAATTGGGGACATCTCAGCTATGAAATCGGCCAACACTTGCGCCTTTGCTGCCGACCTGGATTCAAACTTGATTCCGAACTCACTTAGTTCCACCGCCCACTTAATCATGCGGCCTACAAGGTCTGGTCGATGGAGAATCTGTCGTATGGGTTGGTCCGTCCTCACCACTATTTGCTGCGCCACAAAATACGGCCTCGGGCTGCGGCGCACCTACTAATAGTGCAAGTGTCAATTTCTCAATTCTCCGTAACGCTTTCGCCCCCGCAAGACTTTGCTGATAAAATACACAGGATTTTGCTTCGTGTCGCTTTCCTTGACCAAGACGGCACTCAAAGCTTCCTCCGTGATCGCTAGATAAAGATATAGCGTTTCACCTGGGAGCGGCTTGGCCATGACAGGTGGATTGGTCAAGGCTGCTTTTAAGTCGTCCAACGCTTGCTGGCATTGATCGGTCCATTCAAAGTCCACGCTTTCTTCAAAAGCTTAAACAGAGGAGTGATTTGCAAGTTTCGACTTAGGTATGAACTCGGATAGGCAAAATACCATGCCATTCAATTGTTGGATCTCTTTCTTTGTAGTTGGCGGCCTCATATCGGCGATCGCCCGCATTTGTCCGGGTTGGCTTCTATCCTCTTTCTCGTTAAGTGAAAACCCAGGAACTTCCCAGCTCACACCCCAAAAGTGCACTTCTCCGGGTTCAGCCTGAGTGAATTCTTTCTTGCTTCCTCAAAAACTTCCTTCAAGTCGTCAATGTGCTGCTTGTCTGACTTGCTCATGATAATCATGTCGTCTAAGTAGACCTCAGCTACCCGACCGATCTGCTTGTTGAAAATCTTGCTCATCATGCGCTGGTAAGTCGCCCCAGCGTTCTTCAGTCCAAAAGGCATTACTTTGTAACAGAAATTGCCACTGTCGGTCATAAAGGCGGTCTTATGACGATTTGGGTACATTGTGATCTGATTGTAGCCCGAATAGGCGTCCAAGAAAGAAAGTAACTTATAGCCTGAAGAGCCATCCACCAACTTGTCAATACTGGGTACAGGAAAAGCGTCCTTAGGACACGCCCTATTTAGGTCGGTATAATCGACACACATTCGCCACTTTCAATTTTTCTTCTTGACCAGCACGACGTTTGAGAGTCAAGTTGTGTATTTGATTTCTTCCACAAAATTTGCTTTAATCAAGTCGTCAACTTCTTGGGACGCTGCCCTAGCCTTTTCTTCAGTCTGAGCTCTTCTCCTCTGTGCGACTGGCCTGGCTGTCTAATCGACTGAGAGCTGGTGGCATGCGACCTCCATGGGGATTCCGGGCATATCTGACGCTTGCCAAGCAAACAAGTCAGTGTATTCCTTTAAACAACTGATGAGCCCCTGCTTGACTTGCTCAAGCAAGTCGCTTTCAATTTTGACCGTCTTGGCTGGGTCATCCCCTAGTTGAACATCAATGAATTGCCCATGGGGTTCTGGCCGTTTCAATCTATTCTTTAGCTCGCGAGCTAAGTCATCATCCCCATCTTCCGAGTCACTATCAGGGTCGTAACCGGCATCCAAATCAGCAAGATTGACTTGGTGTCCTTCCCCCAAACTCTGAGGGTCGGAACTTACGGCATGTTCATCACAAATGTCCTGATACAGGTAGTGGCTCTTCTTGGCCGCCTCCATATCTGCCGCTAGAGTGGCGACCTGGCCATTTTTGTCATAAAACTTCATTTTCAAATGAACGGTAGACACAACTGCCTCAAGCTTACCCAGAGTCGGTCGCCCTATAATGCAGTGATAACATGACTTGATTGGCAAAACTAAGAACGCCGTCCCCGACCGCTCGTAGAAGTGCTTCCATTGGTGTCGTTACCAAAAGTGACCAACAACTCCAGGGTTCCCAACGGGTAAGTGATAGCTCCATTAAAACCAGTCAAAGGAGTTGGGTCGTCTTGAGGAATGATCTCGCTACGGTCGATGCTCAGTTTGTCAACTAACTCTTCGAACATGATGTTGACCGAGCTTCCCTGGTCAATCAGGATTCTTCTTACCTCAGAATTTCCCATCACAACAGACACGACCAAAGGAACATAACTATTGACTCTCCCATCAAGTAGGTCCTCGTCTCCAAAAGAGATAGGCGGCTCATTAGAGAGGTCTGGCCGTCGCCAAGACGATCCGACCATGAGAATCTCATTCCACTTTCTTGGTGGCCTTTTTGGACTCTTTGCGGTCTAGGGGATTTCCTCTGTGGATAACCATAACAACCTTGCGGCCCCTAGACTGCCTGACGTCCTCATCTGATGCGTCCTTTCCGCCTGCCGCTTCAATCTCCTGAGTAGCTACGGCCTTCCCTTTCGAATGGATGGCTTGCCCCTCAGGCCTTTCTTCAAGTCGCTCAATACCTTCATCTCTAACGTACTTGGTTAATTTTCCCTTCTGAATGAATCTTCAATGTCGTCCTTCAGGGCCATACAGTCGTTGGTGTCATGGCCCTTACTCTTGTGATATCGGCAGTACTTCTTCGTGTATCGGCCGCCCTTCTTGAGAACGAGAGGATCAGGACGCTTCACCCCAGCAAACCCGTTGTTCTGGCAATCCATGTAGATTTGAGCAATGGGTGTGTTCAACCTGGTGCGCTGCTCGTACTTCTTTTGGCGGAAATTCGGCCGACCTTCACGACGTCCTTCTGACTCTTTAGTTGGCGGCCGCTGCTTTCTTTTCAAGTGCGCGCTGGCGCCTCCTTCTTGCCGCCAACGTCTCTTCATAACCCATGTGGTCGCTGGCCTCCTCGTGAACATACTAAGGTCTCAGATAATGGTTGAGGTGAATTCCTCCGCAAACCTATGATCCGCCTGGATTCCACGCTGAGGTACTTCAATTTGTCCTTGTCGCAGAGGTCGTGAATCGCCTCTCCTCGTTGTTGAAGCGGTCTATAAAATGCCTTAGCGACTCATTCTCGCCTTGAACGATCGTGTTCTATATGCTCTTCATATCGATATTGACAACGATTAGCCGTATAATTTGCCAGAAAATTCCACCAAACCTTCCTGTGAAGAGATGGTATTGGAACGCAAAGACTCCCACCATTCCAACGCCCGGCCGTCGAGCGACTGGGGGAAAAGCCGGCACTTCATTGTTGGGCCCAGTTCTGAATTAACACTGATGGTTGTTGAAATACCTGACGTGTTTATCTGGGTCCCCGCGACCATCGAACTTATCAAATTGGGGGGCTTTCTTAGATTTCTGGGGATGCGATAACGCCTAATTTCCCTCGAGAATGGTTCATGCCCGGTCGCTAATTCTCCTGACCCAAAAGGTTGCAAGGCTTGGTGCGCTTCATTGGCCGGCACTCCGTAGAGTCCTCCACCAACCAGTTGACCATATAACGGAGGGACCTGAGATGACTGCCCTCTATATCGCTCGGGCTCATACATTTTTGACCGATGGGAGATGTCCCTGATCTCCCCATTACGGTAGTTGTCCAGCTCGTCATATGAGTTCCACGACCGGCTTCTTGACCTGCGAGAACCGGAGGACTCGCACGAGGAATACCTTGTGGGCGAGCGGTCCGATTCCGGGTTATAACTGGAGTCTGCGTAAGCTTGATCGTGAGACCGGGAACGGCGACTGCGCACGGCCCTACGAGCGGGGGACATCCGTGCCCTGACTCTTCGTGTAGGGGATCGGCGTGATGTGGCTCCACGAGGATGGTTGTTTCTTCCGGATGGAGTTAAGCGCCTATGGGTAGGACGCGCTTGACCCGAGGGCCCTTCACCGCCTGCTCGCTAGCGGAATGGAACAGATCCCCTTTCATAGTGGAAAAGAAGTGCATCACGGTCAGCAATGATCTGATTCTTGTTCTGTAGAATTTGGAGGAAGGCCTGAGTCACGTGCTCGGCAAGAATGCATCAATTCCTGCGTTAAGTAGCTCGGCCGACAGCTGCTATGGGCCGGCTGCTGAATCTGCTCTAGGACTGGTCCTCGGCCGCCTTGTACTAAGGGTTCTTGGCGAGGATTGTCCAGTAATTCGTGGATGGTTTGCGGCGCGCCCTCCTCGAAGTTTCTTTGTGGAAGGGCGCCCGCCTGAGGGGCTTCGGCGACGACGGCTCGCGTGGCGTGCTTCCTCGGCTGCATGATGGAGGGGTAGCGCTCGGGCTCCCACTGTGGTCGCCAAATGATCGTACAAGACCAATAGATGTAGTGCTGATGTAGTCCTTTAGCTCAGTCGTTGATCCTGCTGATGTCCTTTAACTGTCGCGTGGCGGTGGTACTCGCAAGCGATCGACGCCAAGTCAAGTCGGTGAAATGTGATGAATAGGACCACAATAATAATGACGTACCTAATTTCTTGGGATTCGTGCCATATATATAGCTACAGTATTGTGCCATATTGGGCCTATTGGACTGTATTGGGCCTTGAGTCCACTCCAGAACAGTTACAAATGCACATATAGCAATGAAAATAAACAAGTATAAATTTGTGGCAAATTAAAGAAGATGTCAGGGGTAGGTATTGGGTGGCTTGGGATAAGGTGTGCAAATTGAAACTGGTAGTGGACTTGGAATTAAAAATATTGAGATTTTTAATATAACTTTGTTATCTAATTGGAAGTAGAGGCTCTTGGTGGATAATAATGCTAGTTTGAAAGGGATTCTATATAATAGGTATGGTGATTTTACAAATCCCTTACTCACCGGTTTTCCAACGGGTGGAAGGACGAAGGACTCTCTTTGGCGGCGTGATCTTTCTTGTTTAGGCGATGATCTCTTTACGACAGGGTGTTCAGTAGGAGTATAAGACGTGGTTTGGGGGTGGGCAAGGAGTAGATTTTTGGCATTATCATTGGTTAGGACAGAAGCCCTTGTATATGGTTTTCCCTCATTTATATGCAAGTGGTGGCGACCAACAAGTTACCGTGGTAGATCTAGGATCCTCGACAGTAGATGGATGGCAGTGGCATTTAAATTGGCAGAACATCACTGATCAAAATATTGTGGACGAAGCAAACATTCTGAACGATATATTGATGGATGTTTATCAGGTGCTAGAAAAAAAATATGATTGTTGGGTATGGTCGCAAGATGCTTCTAAATCTTTTACAGTGCGATCTTGTTATAAATATCTATCTAGTGCAGCGGTTACCTCAGTGGATTAGTAATGAGCAGAATCAGATTTTTAGAAGCATTTGGCAGACTGCAGCTCCCTCCAAAATTATGATTTTCGATTGGAGATTATTTTTAGGTGCCCTTCCCACCCGAGATTTATTGTTTCAGTGCCGTATACTTATTAATGAGGAAGAAGCGATCTGTTCAATTTGCAGGAAGATAGCGAAACTTCCCAACACTTGTTTTCATCGTGCGCTTCAGTAGAAATGTGTCCGGGAGCGCATCGCGCCTAGCTTGGTGTTCACGTAACTTTAACTCTCAAATTTGATGGATCATTTTCTTTGCATTGGAGAGGAATGTTCAGGGAGAGAAAAGCTAAGAAGGTTAGGTACATTATTTGGTTAGCCTCTTGTTGGGGTATGGCTAGCAAGGAATACCATTCTATTCAAAGGAGGTAAAGCTAACATAGATTCTACCGTAACTTACATAAAATGTATATCTTGGAGTTGATTTATATATGGGGTCGGTATATATTCTAGTTACATTCTCTCATTTTGGTGGAATAACGCTCTTTTGTGCCTCATCAATATGTAAGTTCTTTTTGTAATTCGAATGAGCACCCTAGTGCTCTCCATCAATGAATAATTGCTTATCAAAAAAAAAATGTATACATTTGTGGAAGAGATTGGAGATGGTAATGGGTGGGGGAGGAACGGGGATGAGGGGAGTGCTCCGCTGATCCTCGCCACAAAGAGTTTTCTCCCCCGTATATATGTATGTATACAAATGTGGATGATATTTACTAGTGGGGTGACCCGTCCGATAGACGGGGCCAATGCTTCAGTTTCGATGGAAGGTGGGGACAATGTTTTAAGTTATATTAAAAAAGTTCTATGGAAGGTGGGGGCAATGCTTTAAGATATATTAATGACACAAAATATTACATT
This sequence comes from Oxytropis ochrocephala, assembly GCA_020916435.1. Lineage (NCBI taxonomy): Eukaryota > Viridiplantae > Streptophyta > Magnoliopsida > Fabales > Fabaceae > Oxytropis > Oxytropis ochrocephala. The sequence goes on along the minus strand of CM037093.1, from coordinate 57,830,497 downwards.
GCCTAAACCCTAAACCTTGATAATAGCACATTGTACACAGTAAATGTTCCTGGGTGTATTAGCAATTACGAGGATCGCCAATAAAGAATTGGACTCGCGGCCCACCCCATCTCGATCGGCCAAACACGCCGCTTGAGCGCACTTCGCCGGCGAAATCTTCGCAAAACGGGTCGGACCTCGCAGATAGATATATACGCCATTCGCATATGGTGTCGTGCACGCGTTCTCTAACCTTGTGCTATCTCGCCCGAGCGACCTCTCACTAGATCGCCGAGTGTCTTTGCGGTACCACCCGAGGTGCTCAACGCTGCGAAGCCGTGGACCGGTCCTTTCACTCATTCAACGACCGCCCATAGACGAATCAATCAACACTTCAACTCTACATTGGTCAAGGTACGATCAATCGGCGACCACGCTGGGAGGCCCGAGCGCTATCCTACCTCTTTCATGGCTCCACGCGACCGCCCCGCACGCGCCACACTTCTCGACTCAATCCTCCGGCAGAATCGCAGCAGACCCCGAGGGCGGGCCGCCACAATCCACGAGTCTCAAGGACTTCGCGACAAGAACCGCTTGGCAACACGGCCGCGACCTATCCTCCAACGAGTTCAACCGCGCCGCTCTCGAGACCTACCGCCCGAGCCGGTTGCGGGCATTCGTGAACCTCTACCCGATCATGTCACTTTCGCCGCTTTGCGAGATCCCGCAAAACAAAAATCAAGTGATCGCAGATCGAGATGCGCCATCTCTCGAAGACGAAGAGGTTCGCTTCCGGCCGCCATGGGCGGAAGACGGAGAACCTTCGCGCCGTCGCCCGGCCGCGCGAAGACTCGCTCCTCCTCGAAGAGCATCTCTCGCCGAGAGCACTACTCATCGCTCTCCGCAAGAAGAAGAAGCAGGCGCATGTGACGCTTCTCGGCAGAACGAGCGTGAGACGCCGCTCGATGTCCTATGATTATGAAGATTCCAGCCACCGCCCCGACACCGTCCGCCACCTACCGTACTCCTCCAATGAGTCGTCCGGTCACGCTCGGTCGAGAAGCGCATCTTGGGATTCTCGTGAAGAGTCGGAAGATTACGAAATGGAAGAATTAGGGGCGCTTTCGCATCGGCCAAGGAGAGGCCAAAGCGAGCGACCCGTAAGGCCTCCTCGCCTTCCACCAACCGCCCGTCCGAGGATTCTCGTGGAATGCCGGCAACGAGGCGTGCCTCGCAATGCAACCTTTGGGTCGAACGGCATTCGGAATGAACACGGCCCGCTTCTCGTGGGAGATCGGGCGTTACAAGATTCCGAGAGACTCTCGCGCCGCCCAATCTCAACAAGTTTGACGGCCGAGGAGATCCCGACAAGCATCTCCGTTACTTCAATAATTACTCGCTGCTATAGGGAATTGGGACCGACCATGAAATGCGTGCTTTTTCCCCGCCTCGGACGGTAGAGCATTGGAATGGTGGGAGTCTCTGCGCGACCCAATTCCATCTCCTCGTGGGGACGACACTGATCGTAATATTCTTGTCTCACTACACCGCAAACCGCCGCCAAGATTTCGTATGAAGAATACTTGGACTCGTTGTTCAAGGAGATAATGAGACGCCGAGGCGATATATCGACCGGCTTTAACACCGAGGCCGAAGTCCGTTCGTGACTTGTCACTCGCCAAGTACATGCCGATGTCCACATTGCACCTCCACGAGTTGCAAAGTCTTGTTTCACCTTGGCCGCTCGCTTGGTGGGGCATGGATCTACTAGGCCCGCTTTCCACTGCTCCCGTGCCGCCTTCAAGTTCTTGATCGTGGCGGTAGATTATTTTACTAAGTGGGTCGAGGTCGAGCCTCTTGCAACCATCACCTCGGCGTAAAGTAAGCAAATTCTTCACGGCAGGTGTCGCCCGCTTTGGATCCTCAAAGAATCGATAAATGCATAACGGCACCCGGTTCCACGACAAGAGATTCAGAGAAATGTTGGCCGACCTAGGGGTGAAATAAATGTTTCACCTCGCCGAACACCTCGTACTAACGCCAAGCCGGCGGCCAACAGGTAATTCTGCGTGGGTTGAAGCGAGACTCGGCGGGCGCCGCGAAGGAACTGGGGTCGAAGAGCTGCAATCCGTTCTATGGGCGTACAGGACGACCCCCCACTCAACGACCGGGGAGTCCCCATTCAGACTGGTATATGGGATTGATGCTGTGATACCCATAGAGATGGGCGAGCTGAATTGGAGAACTTCGAATCCCCCTACAGTGGTTGATAACGACCGGGCTATTCGAGAAGAGTTGGACCTAATTGAAGAGCTGCGCACCCAAGCATCGCTAAGAGAGCAATTGATCAAACAGAAGGTCGCAGCCAGATACAACACTCGCGTGCAAAAGAGAGACTTCACGGTCGGTCAGCTCGTTCTAAGACGGGCCGACGTGGGAAACAAGAATGCACGCCAAGGAAAGCTCGCACCGAATTGGGAAGGTCCGTACAGGGTCATCAACAAGACTGGAAAGGGGGCTTACGAGCTGGAAACCATGGATGGGGCGACTATCCCCAGAACATGGAATGCAGAGAAACTTAGAAGATATTACGTTTGAATGTAATGAACAATTTGAATGTAATAAATGACCGACCGATTAATGAAAAGCAGGCAGGCGCTCTTTTTCCCACTGGGTTTTTTACAGAGGTGATAACTCTATTTTATATAGAGTATTTCATATGTTTAAACTTAGTATTTGCTCTCTTTCAAGTAATAATAAAGAGTTTATATAGTATTTAGTGTGATATATGATATCTTGAGTGATTTGAATGGATATAGTTAGTTATAGGCCATTTTGGATATATTGTGGTATGTTTGATGTTTTGTTCGCTGCGGTCTCACGTCGTCTCGCATCAATGCTCCCGCAGACCGATCCTCGCATCAAGTCTGCGCAACTTGGTGAATAAGCACTGTTTCATATGCATCCACATGCAATGTGATGACCTCCTACTTGCTTCCCTGATGCCATCCAACAATATATAGTAGGCGCCTACCATTCACACATAGCTATAGGCATAGCTTTGAAGAGTCACCAATATAGGGACACTTGTTCTATCACCATGGAACCGCCCTATATATCAAGTCAAAGATTTCAACATGGGATTAACTTCAAAAGCAAATACAGCTATGATCCACTCAAGATGACTTCAACATGAAGGAAGGAAGCACCTCACTTGAAGGCTATAAAAGGACCTCACATCTTCATTTGGAAATATATCACAATCCATAAGTTAGATCAAAATTTCAATATACATAGTTAGTTTTTATATTTTTAGAGGAAGAGGAAGGAATTGACAAATCCTCCTTTACTCATTTTCATAGTGTTTGTATAGTGCTAAGGAGTAATGCTAGTGCATTGCTAGAAGACTTCATATAAAGATTTTCAACATTTGTAACCTTACTCTTGTTGTTTCTCTTTAGTAAGTTCTATATATATAAACATGGTCTATTCAGTTTATATATATCTTGCAATGTCTCTTGTTAGCTAAACCTTTCTTAGTTGGAATGTTCTAATCATTTAATGAGCTTTTAAGTAAGTATGTTGCATGTATGTATGTTTGTATTTTAGTTCTTGCTTGATAATATTTTTATTACTTATTTTAAACTTGATCACTTAGAATAAGTATGAATTGTAAATGACCGCACATGGCTTACAATTAAGAACTCAAGAACTAATATGGGTGAGTGTTTTACATAAAGAAAACTTTGTGAAAACCATGCTAAGTCCTAGACATAGGATAGTATAGTCCATAGGATAATTGTGGGTACTTAAAATACAAGAGTGAATTCACTTAAGCAAAGTGATACTTGTTAGGAGGCAAGATTGGCACCGACACCCTTTTCTTTACCGCATAGAACAAGGATCATAAGAGTCGGTAATGAAACTCAAAGAAAGTGACCGAAAGGCACATAGCTAATGCAACAAAGATTCAGGTCAAATTGCATCACATCTTTGCATCATACACTTTTAAGTAAATTACTTGATGAAGACATTCCAACTAGCTTTTCTCTTTTACACTATCAACATTCTTTACTTGCTTTCTTTCTAACTTAGTTGTGATCATCAAACAAAATCCAAAATTATTTTATTACTTTGTGACTTTGCACTATATTACTTTATATCATTTAAAAGTGAGTTTTTCAATCTCTGTGGGTTCGATCTTTTACTACTTGTTTTTGGACGAGTGTATACTTGCACTCAAGTGTATGTGGCATATTCCACACACCAAGTTTTTGGCGCCATTCTTGGGATTGAAGTAAATTCTTTTTAAAATTCGATATTGAGTAATTTAGTGTTGTATATAAATTCTGGTTTTTAGAGTTTCACAACAACAACAAGACATGGTACTTAGTATATGTACAGAACTGCAAACAGAACTCCGAATATAGTTTAGATTTAGAAATAGAAAGAAAATTCGTGAGATTGCTAAGACTCCAAAAACAGAATCAACAAGCCAAGAACATGTCTTTCAAAGAAGAACAAAGCTCAAGGCCACACTCAAAGAGAGGAGGCCACGGATCACAAAGATGCTCTCAAGAAGAAGTTCATAGAGAAAATCTCATCCACATGGATCACATAGGTATGATTAATGATAGAGATAGACCTATGAGGGATTATGCTCAGTTTGATCATCAAAACATGCAAACTAGCATAAATGACCTCATATTGATGCCATGCATTTTGAATTTAAACCTATGATGTTTCAAATGCTTCAAACTATTGGTCAATTTGGAGGATCTCCTCATGAAGATCCTCATTTGCATTTAAGGCAATTTCTAGAAGTATGTAGTAATTTTATTTTACCTGGTGTTAGTGAAAATGCATTTAGATTAAGGTTATTTCCATATTCTTTGAGAGATAGAGCCAAGGCTTGGCTAAATTCTTTAGAGCCTAACTCTATTCATTCATGGAATGAAATGGCTGAAAAGTTTTTAGGAAAATATTTCCCACCTATCAAAAATGCCAGGTTAAGAAATGATATTACATCTTTTAGACAAAAAGAGTTTGAGTCTTTATTTGAAGCATGGGAAAGATGGAAGGATCTTTTGAGAAAATGTCCTCATCATGGTTTACTGTTATTATTCAAATGGAAACATTTTATAATGGTTTAGAACCTCAAACCGAATAATGCTTGATGCATCATCCGGTGGAGTGTTATTAAATCAATCCATACAATGAAGCATGTGAATTAATTGATAGAATAGCAACTAATAGCTCTAGTTGGCCTCACCGAGAGGTCGCTCAAAAGAAACCATCGGGGTGCATGAAATCAATGATATATCTCGCCTATCTCGCTCAAGTAGCCACTCTAGCTAATTTAATGAAAAACTTCACTTCTCGCAATGCTATCGCATCTAATGCAAACAGCATCACCGTAGCTCATCACAGCTGTGATGAGAACAAGTACCTCCGTGCACACCTAGTTGTGTGTACTGTGGAGGAGGTCACTTGTATGAGGAGTGTTCTAGCAACCCTATCTCTCAGAAATTATGTAGGTTATAATAGGAATAACAACCCTTATTCCAACACTTATAATCCGGTTGGAAAGATCACCCAAATTTTAGATGGAACAACAATAGTGCACTCCGCAACTAGAACCGCTCCAACTACACAAACCAACCCACCAGATTCCCAAATTTCAAACTAACCAAAGAAACTCTCAACCTACCACTGATAATTCTCTAGAAACCATGCTTAAAGCATTCATAGGTGAATCTAGAACTGCTAGACAAACCCAAGATGCTTCCATCAAGAACTTAGAGAATCAAGTTGGTCAATTAGCCACACTCTCTCTATATCAAAGGCCACAAGGTGCCTTACCTTCAAATACAGAAGCTACACCTTCTCAAACCAAAGGAAAGGAGCAGGTTAAGGCTATTTCTTTGAGAAGTGGTAAGGATTTGGTAGAGTTAATCGAGAAGGAAAGTGTAGAAAAGGGAGAAAAACAAAAATCAAAAGAAACCAATGCGTAAGCATCTAGTGCTCCCGCATCACAAGAAGTTCAAAGTCCACTACCTAAGTTAGTACTGAATACCCTCCTCCTCCTTACCCTCAAAGACCTGAAAAAGCACATGAGGAGAAGCGCTTTGGTAAATTCCTAGAGGTACTAAAACAATTACACATCAATGTTCCCTTAGTAGAAGCCTCCAACAAATGCCAAATTATGCAAAATTTATGAAGGATGTGCTTACTAAGAGAAGAAGATTAGGTGTGAGTTTGAAACAAATTGCCATGATCAAGATTGTAGTTTGCTTATGCAAAATAAGATCCCTAGGAAATTGAAGGATCCAGTAGTTTTACAATTCCATTTTCTATAGGAAAATCCTATACTGGTAAAGCTTTATGTGATTTAGGTGCAAGCATCAACTTGATGCCTAAATCTATTTTTGACCGCTTAGAAATAGGAAATGCAAAACCAACCATCGTGACACTTCAATTAGCCGATGATCAATAGCCTATCCTGAAGGTATCATAGAAGACATCCTAGTTAAGGTAGACAAATTTGTATTCCCAGTAGATTTTGTTATCCTTGACTTTGATGCAGATAAGGAAGTGCCTATTATCCTAGGAAGACCATTTTTAGCAACCGGTAAAACCATAATTGATGTGCGTAGGTGAACTCACTATGAGAGTGAATGATCAAGAGATCAAATTCAATGTAATGAATGCTATGAAGTATCCTTCGAAGAAACAGAGAAGAGTGTTCATCCTTATTTTCTCTAGATCAATTGGTAGAAAAACAATTTTACAAGCAAGATGATCACTTAGCCAATGCAGATGCATTAGATGCAAATTGCATTGCTAGATGTCAAAATACTAGAAAAGAGAATCGCCAATAGAAAACTCTTGTAAGGAAGTATGGGCTAGGACTTATGAACCACTCAATCTTGAGGATCCAAGTCTCAAGAAGAACTTACCCTCAATAGAACAACCTCCTAAGTTAGAATTGAAGATATCGCTCAACACCTTAAATATGCATTCTTAGGAACAAATAAGACTTTACCTGTTATCATTGCTTCGATTTAACATCAAAACAGAGAGTGATCTCATTAGTACTCTCAAGAAGCATACCAAAGCTATAGGTTGGCAAATGGCAGATATCAAAGGAATTAGTCCTTCTATATGCATGCACAGAGTCATTTTGGAAGAAAATTCCAAAAACAAAGACATAGAGAGTCAAAGAAGACTAAATCCTATCATGAAAGAGGTTGTGAAAAAGGAAATAATTAAGTGGCTAGATGTCGAATCATATACCCCATATATCGCATAAAGGCTTGGGTAAGCCCCGTCCAATGTGTACCAAAGAAAGGGGGTGTGACAATGATAGCCAATGAAAAGAATGAGTTGATACCAACAAGAATCACACACAGGTGGTGGAGAATCAGTATGGATTACGTAAAACTCAACAAAGCTACCAAAAGGATCACTTTCCTTTACCATTCATAGACCAAATGCTAGATAGATTAGCGGGAAAGAATTTTATTGTTTCCTAGATGGCTACTCAAAGTTATAAATCAAATAGCCATTGAGCCTGAAGGATCAACACAAAACCACCTTTACATGCCCTTATGGTACTTTTGCTTTTAGGAGAATGCCATTTGGCTTATGTAATGCACCTGCTACATTCCAAAGATGCATGATGTCTATTTTCTCGATTTCATTGAGCAATCAATGGAAGTATTCATGGATGATTTCTCTATCTTTGGAGAGACATTTCAAGTTTGCTTAACAAACTTGGAACAAATTCTCAAGAGATGTGAAGAAACAAATTTAGTTTTAAATCGGGAAAAGTGTCATTTCATGGTACAAGAAGGCATAGTGCTAGGACATAGGATTTCAAAGAAAGGTCTAGAGGTAGACAAAGCTAAAGTTGATGTCATTGAGAATCTACCACCACCAAATACGCTTAAAGGTATCGTGAGCTTCTTAGGCCATGTCGGTTTCTATAGAAGGTTTATCAAAGACTTTTCAAAAATCTCAAAACCATTATGCATGCTTTTGCAACATGATGTAGAATTTATCTTTGATAACTTTTGTATAGAAGCTTTTGACAAGCTTAAAAGGCATTGGTGACAAAGACCAATTATAGTAACTCCGCATTGGAGCAGCCATTTGAATTAATGTGTGATGCTAGTGACTTTGCAAAGAGGAGCGATCTTAGGGCAAAGGTATGACAAAGTCTTTCATTCCATTTATTATGCTAGCAAGACATTAATTGAAGCTCAAGTAAACTACACACGATTCTGAAAAAGGAATTATTAGTCGTGGTCTTTGCATTTGAAAAATTTAGATCATACTTAGTTGGCACTAAAATTATTGTCTATACTCGATCACTCTGCCATTAAGTATCTAATTTCAAAGAAGGATGCAAAGCCAAGGCTAATAAGGTGGATTTTACTCCTACAAGAATTTGATCTAGAAATTAGAGACAAGAAAGGAGTAGAAAACCAAGTAGCGGACCATTTATCAAGGATTGAAGGAGAATCACTTGGTACACAAGGAGAAGAAATCAAGGAGAGTTTTCCAGATGAGAAACTATTAGCAATCACAAATCAATGCAAAACATGAAACGCATTTGCTATAAGCAATGCAGAGCATCAAATGCATCTGCACCATGGTTTGTCGATATTGTCAATTTCCTTGCAAGCAAAGTAGTACCCGAGTGAGTATGACATATCAACAAAGGAGAAAGTTCTTCCACATGGTTAAACAATACTATTGGGATGATCCATTCCTTTACAAGATGTGTCCCGATCAATTAATAAGGAAATGCATACCAAGAGGAGCAACAAGCAAAGGCTTCCGCATTGCCATTCTCACACCTTATGGAGGACACTTTGGAAGCACTAGGACAAAGAAAAAGGTATTACAATCTGTTATTTTTGGCCTACTTTATTTAAAGATTCATATTTATTGGTCAAATATCGTGATAAATGTCAAAGAGCAGAAATATTTCGATAAACATGAAATGCCTAGAACAAATATTTTAGAAATTGAATTATTTGATGTTTGGGGCATGGATTTCATGGGACCTTTTCCACCCTCTTTTGGCAATTTATATATCTTAGTAGTCATGATTATGTATCCAAATGGGTAGAGGCGTGAGCATTACCTAATAATGATGCTAAATCGGTGAGTAAGTTTCTTCAAAGAAATATATTCACTAGATTTGGAACTCCTGAGCTATCATTAATGATGAAGGTTCACACTTTTGCAATAAGATCATAGAAAACCTTCTAGCTAAGTATGGAGTTAAGCATAAGATAGCTACACCTACCATCCTCAAACTAGTGGACAAGCTGCATTATCCAATAGGGAAATTAAGAGAATGCTAAAAAAATGGTAAGTCCAAATAGGAAAGATTGGTCTTTACATTTGGATGATGCTTTATGGGCATATAGAACAAAGATTCAAAACACCCTTAGGAATGTCCCCTTACAAATTAGTCTATGGAAAAGCATGCCATTTACCTGTAGAATTGGAAAACAAATCCTATTGGGCTATCAAAAGCTCAATTTCAATTTGAACAAGGCAGTAAAAAGAGAATGTTAGAGCTTGATGAGTTAGAAGAAATTAGGCAAACCTCTTATGAGAATGCTGAAATCTACAAAGCTAAGACTAAGAAATGGCATGACAAGAAAATTCTCAGAAGAGAATTGAAAGAAGGAGGACTAGTTCTGCTATACAACTCTAGGTTGAAGCTATTTCCTGGAAAACTAAGGTCAAGGTGGTCGTGACCATTTAAGTTGATAAAAGTTTATCCACATGGAGCAAAGAGACTTATTTGATAAATCCTCAAATACTGTCTTCAAGGTGAATGGTCAGAGAGTTAAAATGTACTATGGTGAACATGTGGTGAAAGACAAAACCACCACCCATTTGCAAAATCTCTAAGTGAAAAGAGGTAGTCAGGCTGACAAGACTCTTAAAACAAGCGCTTAATGGGAGGCAACCCATTGTTTTTAATTATTTTTGTGCAATTTTATGTTTTTAGTTGTTTTGCAAAATGCAGAAAACTAATGCAAATGCATCAAGTGCACTGCATTGAGGAAAAACGCGTGCCTCGCATCGTAAGATTATAAACTTGAAGAAAATTGGTTAAGTGTGAATCATAAGGCTTCAGGAAGATCAAAGGAGGATAAGTAAGATTAATGACACATTGGTAGCCAAAGCAAGACACTTGGCAAGATGCATGCGCAGCACGCAATGCTAACGGCTACCTAATAACTCCACTAACTTCCCTCTTCCTGAAACATAAAGCCTTCATTGTTACCAAGCTACCCTTCATTCGCAAACTCACAAATTCTCTCATCTGAAACACAAATCAATCTTCTCATTCTCAATCCAATCTTTTCCAAAACACACAAGCAATCAAAAACCTAGAAATTCATTACAATGGTGAAGAAGCAATCAAAGACAGAATCATCAGCAGCAGCCAAAACTCCCCAAAAAGAGAAGAAAGCCATGCATGCAGGATCATCATCATCAAGGAAAGGGAAAGCCAAAGAATCCTCAATCGTAATCGATGACAATGTTCATCTGTGGAACATGCATCTAATGCCCGAGAGAGGTATGATTTGAAGAAGGCAAGCCCATCATTCATGTCAACAAAGGCCAATCTCAATTGGGACCACTTTGTGCTACCACGAGGAGGCTACATTGAAGATTTGGTAAGAGAATTCTATGCTGGCATCACACCACAAGAAGGAGCAGAACATTCCTACACTTCCATGGTGAGAGGTAAACTTGTACACTTTCATGCCAAGAAATTGAATGAACATTATATGTTTGAAATATAATGGGAATGAATTTGAAAATAGAGTGGCAAATGCCTTTAAGAAAGAAATGGAAGAAATAAGGAGTAGGATTGCTATACCAGTGGTCTGCTTTGGGAAAAATTCACACCTAATGAGATTAAGCTTAGAAGTAACTATTTGGTAAATGCATTAGGTAATTGGCATCTGCTCATAGCTAATTCAATTTTGCCTACATCACATACATATGTTATGACCAAAGAGAGATTGATCTTGTTAGATACAATTCTCTCTGAAGGACATGTAGACATAGGTAGATAGATTGCTAGGGAAATTCTTGCATGTTCAAATAAGTCAAAGGGATTTCTGCTTTTCCTTGTCTTATTAATGAGCTATGCATGAAAGAAGGAGTCCCTATTGCCGCTAATGAACAAAGAAAGTTTCCCCGTAATTTAAGTCTTTGAAGTGAAGGAAAAGTTGAGAAATGTAAGAGGCCCCGCACTGCAATGCAAGAGCATTACATGCGTAAGGTAGGGTCTGTCTGGAAATTTCAAAATGATCAACATGACTGCTTCACTTGGTCTTTGACAAGATCTTTGATCTTGTGGGCCAAGTGAATGCCCCTGAATTTCCAAGTTGGGTATTGAGATCTGAAGGTGAAGAAGAAGAAGAGAAAGAAGTTGAAGAAGAAGGGAAAGGAAAGGAGAAGGTAGGAGAACCTAGCACTAAGAAGAAAGTGGCTAGGAAACAATACAAAGTACTGAGAAGAAGGTTGTGGTAGAACCTGTAGTTGAAGAATTGTATGATACTGAATCTGAAGCTGAGAGTGAGGAATTGAAAGAAATGGATAAGGATTTAGAAGAAGAAGAGGAAGAAGAGAGTGATGAGGAAATTGATGAGGAAGAAGAGGAACAGGCTAGAGGTGTGATCTTAGAAGAGATTGCTAGGCAGAAATATGCCAAACAAACTTCTGCATCAACCCAACAACAAACCCCTATCACTTCACCAGTAACCAAAACACCCATCATCTCACCAAACCAAGAATCCTCCTCCATTCCAAAATCACCATTACCCTCCCTCAATGATCCACCAGTCCTATCACAATCACCACCACAAACAACCCCTCCACCACCCTCTCCAAGAAATGAAGCAAAAGAAACAACTCACACGTAACAATCAACCCTCGTTATGCCAACAGAACAAACAAGACCTTCTGACCCAAGCAACATAATTTCTAATGTTGTTTCTGCTCTTGAGAAAGAGGTTTTGCAGGAAAGAGAAGAAGAAGGACTCGACAAGCAAGACAAAGAAGAAGAATCATCTGCAAAAGAGCCTGTTGCTCAAACTGTTGAGATGCAGAGTGATGCTCCTGCATCACTTGCTGCTGCATCACAACAGGCAACAACTGTGCATGATGAGGCAACTATCAAAATGGTTCTGGAACAAATGGCACAACAGAAGAGGGATGCTCTGCACAACACTCAAAAGTTCTTCAAGCAACCTGCAGGAAGGCAGGCAAAATTAACACCAAAAAGGAAGAAGTCTGATGCAGTCAAGACTGATGCACCTGCATCAGTTCAAGAACAAATTCCTGCTGACTACACTGTAGTAGGAGGTGCATCTCGCACCTCTGAAGCAACACCAAGCAAGCCCAAGGAGAAGAAGCGCAGAAGGTGAAGCACACTCCTCCATCCAGCAAAGCACTGAATTAGGAGTGGAGCCAAGAAATGAGTATCATTTACATGTTTTCACCTACAACTGCTATATGCTTGTTTTGTTTCTGAACTATTTCCCTGGTTGTACTAATCCCTTTCCCCTATTTTTGAACAAATGATTTGTCTGTTTTGAACAAATTTGCAAAGAGGACACCGCAACCCCTTAAGTTTGGGGGATTTGCATGTTATGTTATGTTTTAATATGTTTTCTATCTAATATGTTGTGTGTTTAATTAATATGCTTTAGATAGTAAATATATATATGTTTTAAATAAGTTTTTAGTTTGTTTAAATATTAGATGTACTTAACAAAGTAGTATCTAAATATTTTTTAGAAAAGATCGGCTTTTTCAAAAATATGGTGAAAACCCTATGGATGGAATTTCAATGATGAAAAAGAAGCCTTATTTCTCAGAAAAACCAAAATTATTTTCACTTCAACACTTCAAAACTGAGTTTGTGAAAAGAACCTTGCTATTTAAAAGATCAATCTGATGCAAGGGGAATTTTTGGTAAGCTTAGGTCAAAACAAAGCTTTACTAAAAAGAAAGAAGAGCTTAAAGAATTAAGTTTGGGGGTGTTTTATGAAAACAAAGGCTGAATTTCAAAAGTGTATAAGAGTAAACAATGTAGAAAAAGAAAACAAAAAAGTGGACAAGCCATATCCTCGAATCTTTTGAAACTATACCGTGTTTAAGTACATGAATGCATCCGAGGTCAAAGACTGTGCCATGCAGAATAAATGTATCCGGAGGATAGTTCAATAAATCAACTCAAGCAAAGTGCAAAGAAAAATATATGCATCTGGAGGTCAAAGACTGTGTGCAAAGTGCATTTGCATCCGGAGGTCGGTGAGGAAGGTATGAGCTAGAAAAAGAAAAAAGCATCATCGGTCAGGTTGCATCAATGTAAATCAGACCAAGAAAAGCAAAATGCGAAAAAATCAATGCACAAAAACACTTCAAAGAAGTATTGCATTTACACAAAAAGATCCACACAAAAAAAGAGAAAAATTGCATTGGCTCAAAAAGCTTTGAAAGATTCAATCAAGTCTTTTGAAATTAGAACTCCCAAACACTTGAGAAAATTTTGTGAGTCTAAACTCTCTTTTGAAAAATATTTTGGTGTGACCAAAGATGAACCAATCCTTTCAAGGCTAGGAAGAAATTTTTTCACTTAGTCTTGGAACCAATCTCAACTCAGTGGGTTCACACACACACAAAAGAGTTTGAATAACTTTGGTGGTTTTGAAGAAATAAAGGCACAAGAAAAAGTTGTTGATGAAGTTCATAGGGAACTCCTCATGAAAATCCAAATCAAACTGATCTATCTTCTAGAATTTTTAGTTTTTTTATAGTTTGTCTTTGTCATTACTTATGGACAAGCAATGGTTTAAGTTTGGGGTGTGATAACTCTATTTTATATAGAGTATTTCATATGTTTAAACTTAGTATTTGCTCTCTTTCAAGTAATAATAAAGAGTTTATATAGTATTTAGTGTGATATATGATATCTTGAGTGATTTGAATGGATATAGTTAGTTATAGGCCATTTTGGATATATTGTGGTATGTTTGATGTTTTGTTCGCTGCGATCTCAATCTCGTCTCGCATCAATGCTCCCGTGACCGATCCTCGCATCAAGTCTGCGCAACTTGGTGAATAAGCAGCCTGTTTCATATGCATCCACATGCAATGTGATGACCTCCTACTTGCTTCCCTGATGCCATCCAACAATATATAGTAGGCGCCTACCATTCACACATAGCTATAGGCATAGCTTTGAAGAGTCACCAATATAGGGACACTTGTTCTATCACCATGGAACCGCCCTATATATCAAGTCAAAGATTTCAACATGGGATTAACTTCTGAAAAGCAAATACAGCTATGATCCACTCAAGATGACTTCAACATGAAGGAAGGAAGCACCTCACTTGAAGGCTATAAAAGGACCTCACATCTTCATTTGGAAATATATCACAATCCATAAGTTAGATCAAAATTTCAATATACATAGTTAGTTTTTATATTTTTAGAGGAAGAGGAAGGAATTGACAAATCCTCCTTTACTCATTTTCATAGTGTTTGTATAGTGCTAAGGAGTAATGCTAGTGCATTGCTAGAAGACTTCATATAAAGATTTTCAACATTTGTAACCTTACTCTTGTTGTTTCTCTTTAGTAAGTTCTATATATATAAACATGGTCTATTCAGTTTATATATATCTTGCAATGTCTCTTGTTAGCTAAACCTTTCTTAGTTGGAATGTTCTAATCATTTAATGAGCTTTTAAGTAAGTATGTTGCATGTATGTATGTTTGTACTTTAGTTCTTGCTTGATAATATTTTTATTACTTATTTTAAACTTGATCACTTAGAATAAGTATGAATTGTAAATGACCGGACATGGCTTACAATTAAGAACTCAAGAACTAATATGGGTGAGTGTTTTACATAAAGAAAACTTTGTGAAAACCATGCTAAGTCCTAGACATAGGATAGTATAGTCCATAGGATAATTGTGGGTACTTAAAATACAAGAGTGAATTCACTTAAGCAAAGTGATACTTGTTAGGAGGCAAGATTGGCACCGACACCCCTTTCTTTCTTCGCATAGAACAAGGATCATAAGAGCTGGTAATGAAACTCAAGAAAGTGACCGAAAGGCACATAGCTAATGCAACAACATTCAAAGCAAATTGCATCACATACTGCATCATCATACACTTTTAAGTAAATTACTTGATGAAGACATTCCAACTAGCTTTTCTCTTTACACTATCAACATTCTTTACTTGCTTTCTTTCTAACTTAGTTGTGATCATCAAACAAAATCCAAAATTATTTTATTACTTTGTGACTTTGCACTATATTACTTTATATCATTTAAAAGTGAGTTTTTCAATCTCTGTGGGTTCGATCTTTTTACTACTTGTTTTTGGACAGTGTATACTTGCACTCAAGTGTATGTGGCATATTCCACACACCAAGAGGCCTGACCTTTAGAAATATGATGTGTTCTTTACTTTCTCGCAAGAATGTATGACCGGTCGCTCATGATTGCCCGTGGCAAAGGAGCGATCGAAGATTTATCAAAGTTGATTAGGTCGTCGAAACGATCTAAACCGAGCGACCATCGAAATGGTCCCAATCGAATGCCATCGAAATGGCCCAAGGGTTAAAACCCGCAAACCTTAGATCGTCGAAACGATCTAAATCGAGCGACCATCGAAATGGTCCCAATCGAGTGCCATCGAAATGGCCCAAGGGTTAAAACCCGCAAACCTTAGATCGTCGAAACGATCTAAATCGAGCGACCATCGAAATGGTCCCAACCGAGCGCCATCGAAATGGCCTAAGGGTTAAGCAATAACCCATCCTATTAGACCGTCGCAACGACCTATCTCGAGCGACCATCGGTATGGTCCCAATAAATGCCATCGAAAGGGCCTGATTGGGGGTCGCCGAGCGATCCAAGGCCCTGTTGGGATATTAAAACTTATCAAAGAATGAGTACTTTCGAAATGAGCGCAAACGATGACCGAACGGTCTTAAAACTCGAAGACTTAGAGAAAAATAAACATACAAGGCGCGTAAAGAAAAGCAACCATAAACGAGCGCTGTCGAAGTAGCACGAAACGGCCACCGAGCGGCCCACAAGTTCGAAATGACTAAGGCGAATGAATGCAAGAAGTACGCGGACATAGCAATATAAACTTGAACAGGCGTAATTAAACAGAAATAAATTGTCATTACAAACACGGGACGCCCGGTCGAAGCCGAGCGCCCACGAATTGAAAGACTGCACGAAAGCAGAGAAATTGTCGGGCCCGAAGGCAAGTTAAACGGTTACAAAAATTACACCGCTCGCAGGCAGGCTTCAAAAGAGAATGGTGGCCGGGCGAACGACATTGCCTTGCTCGTCGACTTCTGCAGGCAACATGATCATGTTGTTGTCAACGTAGTGCGTGGGCTTGATCATGTTTTCATCGAAATTGATCTTCAGATCTGAATTCAATACCCGCGCCTGGCCAAGAGCATTGTAAAATTGTTCAATTGCAGCCTCCCGACCGGCTCCGGCCACCTTTCGGATCTTTTCCTCCACTCGGCTTCCTCTCGCACTCCAATTGGCCTCTCGCTTCCCCATGGCCTCGAGATCGGTTTTGAGTTGTGACTGAAGCAAAGAAGCTCCTTGTTCCTCTTTGCCGGCTTGGCTGGCCGTCCTCCCCGTTTGAGGCCTCCTTCTTCGATGAGGCGAGCTTGTCATATTTCTGCTGCGCCTCGGCTAAAGCCTTGTCCTTTCCCCGCAAAATTCAGTCGAAGGGTGGTTAGTCGGTCGAACAAAGGTAAGATGAAGAGTACAAGACTAAGAAAATAAAATTACCGTCGATTCGGCCACCACTCCGCCATGAACTTCTCGACCCCATGCAGAGAAGCGCAGAGCGCCATGGGTTTCCTTCTCAGACTGCTTCCAGATCGGCGTGCACCCAAACTTTCGAGCGAGATGACGGAATCTCCTCCGCTGCAAGCGGCCGGACCGACCATCACGCTTGGCCGCTTGGGTGAGCGATCGCAGACCGGGAGGAGGTGACCGAGGCCCGCCGACCGGTTTCTTCCCTTGGCTCTTAGGAGTTTGGGGACTTTTGAGGAAGATTCGGGGTTATCCACCGACCGAGAAACGCCAAATCTCTTAGCCCTCCTTCAAAGCTTCAGGCTAAGCGAGCGAGTCCCGCTTTTTGCGGCCATTCTTTCTCGAAATAACGAGCTATAAGTTAGCATAAAAGACTCGATAAGATCGATAAAGAAAAATATAAAGACAAGGTTCAAAGGCAAACCAATCTCGGCCTCCGTGGCTTGGCCTTCAGAGACAAGACAAAGGGTCGGCAAGGTATGTCGCCTTTAGGATCTGGGCGCATCATACTCGCCAAACGACTTTATCATCTCCAAAGTCTCCGTGTCGGCCTCGCCAAGTCTATCATCGTGTAGATGTAATCTCCCGCCGCTGCAGAAATGAGCCTCATTCCACATGATCGGAAATAAGGGGACCTAGCATCCCGTCCATTGAACCTCGTAAACGGCCTTCCCGGCCTCCTCGGTGGGAACGATCCAGAAATACTGACTTTTCCAGGCCGCTCCCAACGACTCCTGGAACGCTTTGAAAAACCGGTGGTGAGTCTTCTGCATCTTGAAGGAGACTTGCTCCCTCTTCTCCTTGTTGGCCTTCTCTCTGAGCCAGCTCAGCTCAAAGATAGCAAAGAAAAGCATCATCGACACCGGCCGACCCAGCTTGGTCAGCAGCACCTCAAAAGTCTTTAAAAACGCCCATGCGTTTGGATGAAGCTGTGAAGGGGCGACCCCAATATGGCGCAGGACGTCGCGTTGGAATTCGGTAAAAGGAGGGGTAATCTTCATCTTCTCGAACACGAGCCGATACATCGTGAACTTGAAGTTGGAAGAATAAGTCGCGATATCTTCGCCCTCCTTCATGCCTCTTATCCTCCAGCCCGGTGAGTCTTCAAGGCGCACCAGTAGATCGGGCAAAGCATCGTGGCCGACCGTAATAATGCTCCCCGTTAGAGCGAAGAGTTTCCGACACCCAAGACATGTCGATATATCTCGAGCTACATCGGCTTGACTTCGCCGACCGCCCGCTCGACCTCCGACGTTGGCATTCGCACGAAAATATCGACTTCGGGCCGAATCACCTCTTCTCCTTGACTTCTTCGCTCGCCGCCGCCGACCTCCACCATCTCCTCGCCCACACGATCGACGGCGGCACTCTGCGCCTCGTCATCATCAATGATAATCACATCGGCGCGTTTTCTTCTTCTCCTCCACTCGGGATACAACGCCCTCAGCGGTGGAGAGTTGCTCGGCCGCTTCGGCGAGAATGGACGGACTCGGAACCGCGCACTTTTGAGCTGGCCGATCCGACCGGAAGAACGAGAACTCGAGCCCGTCTTTGCTCGAGGAATCGCTTGAAGAGCTAGAGCCTTTGTCGCCCGAAGACGCTCTCCTCGCCGCCTCGACATGTATGTGGCGAAAAGATCGACGACGGTTTTCCGAATACGGGCGATTAACTTCGCCCGTGGCATACACAAACACTGTGATAAAGGGATCGAGTCGGTCGATCGAGCAAAGCACTCATGAGAGGGGCGAGCCGCCATCCCTCGACCGACACCCCTATCACGAGGCGTGGAAAAGCACGGGTACTTTCAAGAAAAACTCAAGCTTAAAAAGTAAAGGGAGAGATCGATTCATACCTTAAGCGATGATGTGGTGGATCGGTCGCTAGCGCACAAAAACAACCGGATGCAAGTCGGCGCAGACGAGCCGGCCGCTAAGCGAGCAATTCTTGAAGTGTGAGAAAATGAACTCACAGGGGCTATTTATAGGCGATTTCCGCGCGAAGGGGACCGGATACGGCGGTCACAACGCTTCGTCTTCTCACCAATGGTTGTCTCTAGACAACCTCGGAACACCAAACGCCACGCCTTAAATGTCGGAAAGACCAACCGTCACGACAAAGACGGCCGATGGTTGACAAGCGGTCGACACCGCCTACGAGAAAGCGAGCGGTCGCGTCCCGCTTTCGCCAAGGTAACTTCACTCCTGGGGGCATCGATTCAAGCCTCAGCCCGCTCTTAAGCGACCTAGGCTTGGGGGGCAACTGTTCCTGGGTGTATTAGCAATTACGAGGATCGCCAATGCCAATTGGACTGCGGCCCGACCCATCTCGACGGCCCAAACACGCCGCTTGGCGCGCAATTCTCGCCGGCGAAATCTTCGCAAAACGGTCGGACCTCGCAGATATATACGCCATTCGCATATGGTGTCGTGCGCGCTCTCTAACCTTGTGCTATCTCGCCCGAGCGACCTCTCACTCACTAGATCGTCGAGTGTCTTTTTGCGGTACCACCCGAGGTGCTCAACGCGCGTGAAGCGGGACCGGTCCTTTCACTCATTCAACGACCGGCCCATAGACGAATCAATCAACACTTCAACTCTACATTGGTCAAGGTACGATCAGTAAATACTTTTATTATCATTGTACACAGTAAAAAATGATTTACTAAGGATGATGGAGTGAAGAATAGTTAATAATGAGTGAAGACAAAGTTTAAGTGTCAAACTTTTTTAGAGATTACAAAACTAGAAGAAATAGAAAAATGACAATAGTTGTTTGCAACCTAACAACAATTACATAATAATTGGGTTATCAAGACTACAACCATCTTCAAAAAAGTTGCATTAGAAGGGTTCTGCTTAATATCCTGATGGAAAAGCAAAGTAAATCAGCAAATGAACAAAGCTTTGAAAAAATACAAAGAAATTAAAAAGACCTTTTGAAATGTATCTTAAAGTGACCATTTAAATATGTGTGTTTAGGTTGGTATCTTGAGGAATTTTAATGGAACAATAGTGAAATATATAAGGAAAATTTGTTTATTGACTAATTACTTATGAACCTAAGTATTTCCAAAGAAATAACAAACAAAAAAAAACTAATGAAACACAACAAAGAAACACAAGTTTAATAAATTTGTCACAATTAAAATAAATAAAGTAGGTGCAAATAGTAATAGTGATACACGAAAATAATTAATGTCAACTTACACTCTCAATAGATTAACTGACACTCTCGACAGATATTGTTTTTTCATTTAAACCAAAACAGAATCAGAAAAGAGTAAATCAAATTGGTTACTGATTTTTACAACATGTCTATTACAACCATAACAATGTTCTTGCAATACCAAAATAGGATTAGGCAAAAGAAGGAATTAGCAGGAGTAAATGGCTGTGGACTTAATGTTTATATTTGCAATTTATCATTATATTTGCTTGATGGACTTGCTTATGGATTTTATCCTTGGACCTGTATAGAAGGAAATCAAACTGATTATAAATTAATTATGCAAATTAAAATGATTAATGTTAGAACTAAAGATCCTAAATTGTAAGTATTTAACTTAGAATTACTAATTACTAATACCACTATTTAAGGTCTTGTACTGAACATAACTTTAGTAAATAAGAGCGGTAGATTAGGAGTAGTAAGCCAAACAAAAATTGCACTCATTTCATGAGTAGAAAGGATTATGAGCAGTTAATTAGAATCAGTATCTTTGTTGTTACATACTTATTTAGATAGCAGCAAGTACTTTTTCAATCAATCAGGTAGTGTTTAAGTAATTATTCTAACATTTAATAAATCCTAAAATGTCTTTCAAGCTATTAAGTAAGCAACACATTTTCAAAGTAAGCACATAAATTCTGTTAAGCATACCTATAAAATTTGGTTGAAGAATGGTGTCTCTTGTAACTAACTGTAAATTTCACTGCACAATGTTGACACAAAGATTACTCATAATCACTCTAATAAATGACCAAATGAATTGTGAAGGTTAGAACTTAGAAAACATTCAATAGAGCTTACATGTGCATATTTAGCTAATGCTTGTCATGTAAACTGCACCAAAACATTTAAGAAAGAGGGGGGCGGCTTCAAAGTTATTGTGAATATTCTGAGGAGAAGAAAAAGAAAAGAATTACATGCAAAACAGAATTAAGATGTTCCTCTATTCTTACTCTAATTAAAAAGAAAAAACAACATACCAATTCAGGTAGGAATTAAAAGAGAGATTAAAGAAATCAATGCATTACCTAAGTAAGTCAATGATAATTACATTTATCCAGTAGTCATGACTCATGAGATCATCACTTATGCTCTGAACTGAAACTCTTTTAACCAGAGTAACAAATCTACCACATTCATGATCATCACTGCAAAGGGAAATTCAACTATTAGTTAAGTGTTCCCTTTTTAAGT
The DNA here is from genome assembly GCA_020916435.1 of Oxytropis ochrocephala. Classification (NCBI taxonomy): domain Eukaryota; kingdom Viridiplantae; phylum Streptophyta; class Magnoliopsida; order Fabales; family Fabaceae; genus Oxytropis; species Oxytropis ochrocephala. The sequence goes on along the minus strand of CM037093.1, from coordinate 57,809,172 downwards.
TTGATACATATAAAGGACAATAAAGGAATATACACAACAATATTTATCAACCTCTTTTCGTAGGGAGTAATTTGACACATATAGCACTTTCAAGTAGCACATAAAAAACCAACCTATTCCCTAGCCAACCAGATGCATGCTTTAAAAACAATATCCCTAAACAAACTGACAGATAAACGATTCAATTTATTTCCATATAAACTACATGATAATGCACTTGTATCCATGTCTTCTCCTATCATTTTTACCATTTACAGTATCCATCTCGTGCCCACCTCATTGAAAATGGATCACAACATGACTCTCCAGCTTTCAAACACATATCCATTGGCTTCAATTCAGCTTATTGATCACAACGTGGAGAGTTTTGTAATTCTGAATCTTATCATACTTAGTCGTTGCATCAAAGTTCACCTACAATAAAACCCACTTTCGCAAAGTCACCTTTCACAGAAAAAAATAACACAAGATCACAAAAGCGTTCATTATTCTGTTACCTTTCTAGAGGCCTCTTCAAAAGCTCTCATACTCTCCAAAACTGATGTTCCCTTCCCAATTTCCAAGTTATAAACCTCACGACCTAAAAAATGTAACCAAAATAACATTTCATAAAAATAAAACAGACATAGTAATAAATTGCACTAATAAATTAGATAGGATATTCAATTTACAAATTCAGTATGTGAATCCAAATTTAATTGAATACAGAAACATAACAATATACTCTAAACTATGCATAAACACAAGATTATCAAAAACAAAATTAATGAAATTACATTTTCATAAAGCGTGTAGAATGAAAAATTAATACACACACCATGATATTTTCTCCGGACCTTTCTGAGGCATGCGACTAAAAGCTGACTCCACTGCAGTTGCTGTATTTGCGACTTCAACACCTGCAAGCAAATCAACGAAAATCCCATTCTCCTTAAATCCCTAAAAATGGAAAAATCAGAAAAGCCTTAAAATCCCAATTTTTAATCAAAATAGAAGTTAAAATGGGAAAAAATTGCAAGAAAGCCTCGCATCCCTAAAAAACAAACAAAACCAGAATCCTAAAATCCTCAAAAAAAAAGTTGTAATAAGAAAATTCCTAAAATCCCAAAGTCAAAATTAGTAATATGGTATGATTAAAAGCAATTTTCAGACTAAGAGTAGTGAAGAAGAAGAAGGCATCAGAGAGTAAAATGGTTGATTGCTATGGAACGGGGTTCGAAGAAGGGAAAAAACTAAAGGAGTAAATCGCTACAACAACCACCATAGCTTACCCCTTTCACCGTCAACATCGCACCCCCTTTCATCGGCACTGTGTGGCGTCGTAGGAAACGGCGTGAGCTCCCTCCACCGCATCGTCCTTCAACCACCGTTGCACTCTCTCTTAATCACCACCTCCTCGTTCCTCTTTCTCTCTCTTGGAATACTTTTTATGTGAAATTAGACGAAACATCAAATTAATGAGACTTCTACATCATAGTTCAATCACTTTAAATCATTGAAACTAAGATAAGACTCTGGTTAAACCACTCAAATAACTTAACTATGCACAATGTGATCATGGTTTAACTGATTTAACCATCCAGTTGATTCGGTTTAAAAAAAACTGATTTTTTAAGCTACATACCACATTGCATCCTTCATTTTAGTCTATATGGATTCGCCTTTTGCTTGCCATGTGTAGTGAGCAACTTAAGATGTTGTTAGGTCCTCGTAGAAATGCTTTCCTTTAAAATTGCCAAAATCCTCAAAATTCAAGCTTTTAAAACGACGTTTTTCAGCACTTCATCTTCTCTATTAAATCTCTGCACAAAACCACAGCACCTTCAGCAAATCCATGCCAGGTTCTTCCTTCACGGCCTTCACCAAAACTCTGTTCTTTCCTCCAAACTCATTGATTCCTATGCCAAGTTTGGGCTCTTAAATTTATCCCTCAAACTCTTTCACTTCACTGAAAACCCAGATTCAGTTCTCTACAGTGCAATCCTAAAAAACTTGTCTCAGTTTAGTGAATATGAAAAGACCCTCTTTTTGTTTAAACAAATGGTTGAGAAATCTATGTACCCAGATGAAGAAAGTTTCTCATCTGTTTTGAGGTCTTGTTTTTCTTTGTCTCGTGAACATGGAAAGATGGTTCATGGACATCTAGTGAAACTGGGTATGGATGGATTTGATTTGGTGGGAAACAGTTTGATTGAGTTGTATGACATGAATGGTTTTTTGAATGAGCATGAACTGTTTGATAAAAAGTGTGTGACAGAATTGAATTATTGGAATAACTTGATTTATGAGGCTTGTGAAAGTGGGGAAATGGTGGAAAGTTTTCAACTCTTTTGTAGGATGAGAAAGAGAATATCCAACCTAATTCAGTTACTGTTATTTACTTGTTAAGGTCAACTGTTGAATTGAACTCATTGAAGATGGGACAGGCACTTCATTCTTTGGCTGTTGTGAGCTGTTTGTGTGAGGAACTAACTGTGAATACTGCACTCTTGTCAATGTATGCTAAATTGGATAGTCTAGAAGATGCAAGATTGCTGTTTGATAAAATGCCTGACAAAGATCTTGTAGTTTGGAATATAATGATTTCGGCATATGCAGGTAGTGGGCTCCTAAAGGAATCCCTAGAACTTGTATATTGTATGGTTAGGGAAGGGATTAGACCTGACTTGTTCACGGCAATCCCTGCAATTTCTTCAATCACACAGTTAAAATGTTATGAATGGGGGAAGCAAGTGCATGCTCATGTGATAAGAAATGGTTCAGATTATCAGGTATCAATTCATAATTCTCTTATTGACATGTATTCCGCATGCAGCGACTTAAATTCAGCGCAGAATATTTTTGGCTTGATAGCGAACAAGACTGTGGTTTCATGGAGTGCAATGATCAAAGGGTATGCAGTGCATGGCCAATGTCTTGAGGCTTTGTCTCTATTCATAGAAATGAAGTTGAGTGGTACTAAAGTTGACTTTGTCATTGTCATTAACATCTTACCTACCTTTGCAAAGATAGGGGCATTGCATTATGTAAGATACTTACATGGACACTCATTGAAAGCCAGCCTTGATTCACTCAAATCCCTCAAGACGTCACTTCTTAGCAGCTACGCGAAATGTGGATGCATCGAGATGGCCAGAAAGCTTTTCGACGAAGAGAGAAACAGCTATAAAGATATAATTGCATGGAACTCTATGATCAGTGCGTATTCTAATCATGGAGAGTGGTTTCAGTGTTTTGAGTTGTACAACCAAATGAAACTATCAAATGTTATACCAGACCAAGTAACATTTCTAGGGCTGCTCACAGCTTGTGTTAATTCAGGCCTTGTAGAAAAAGGCAAGGAGATTTTCAAAGAGATGGTGGAAAGATATGGTTACCAACCTAGTAAGGAACACCATGCTTGTATGATTGATCTACTAGGACGCGCTGGACAAATCGACGAAGCACGAAAAATGATAGAAACTGCTCCCTTAAATTCAGATGCCAGAGTTTATGGTCCTTTGTTGAGTGCCTGTAAGATGCATTCAGAGACGGATTTCGCAGAACTCGCAGCTCAGAAGCTCATCAATATGGAACCAAAAAATGCTGGAAATTATGTATTGCTATCCAATATATATGCTGCCGCAGGAAAATGGGACAAAGTTGCTAAAATGAGGGGTTTTCTTAGAGATAGAGGACTAAAGAAAACACCAGGTTGTAGCTGGTTAGAATTAAATGGACAAGTGCATGAATTTCGTGTTGCAGATCAATCTCATCCAAGATCAGAAGATATATATTCAGTATTGAAAGTACTTGAGTTGGAAGCAGGTGATTTGGAGGATGATCTTGAACTCTTTGAGCCTCCTATTATTTAAGCAATGTGAATTGCTTATCATTCAACTAATCAGGCAAACTCACAAGACACAATGATACCTTTTTCTCTATTAAACAAATTTTATACCTTTTTTTGTATCAAAAATAATATTGTTTTGGATTGATAGAATTAGGATGCACGTTGCTTTTACTAATTAGGATCATGATGAATGGAACCAGAAATAACACTTAAGCTGTTGTAGTGCACATTTTCATACATTTATTTTAGAAAAAGAAATAACAACTTTAAAACTTGTACAGTTACTCTCCATTGGAACATATATATTTGTGCTCATGCTCATCACTGTCAAAAACAGTTATAATTCGGAGTACATGTTTACTTTGTTTTCAAATTTTTATATTTTGCCTGCAATAAGATTCAGATATTAGTACAGACATAGCCATGATATCCAAAGTAGAGATTAGTGGTGCAAGAAATAATAACATATTTGAAAAAGATAAAAATAACATTTTTAACATTCAGTTTTGAGTTATGAAATTTTCAAAAATCAAAAATCAGTTTCAAATAGAAACATAAAAATAAACTTTAGGTTTGAAAACATTAAAATATTACGAATGGTGGTCGGTGGTGATCATAGTAGTTGTCAATGGTAGTTGAAAGTAGTAATTATCGACAGACGCCTATTGAAATGATAATCGGTGGTGGTTAGAGTGGTGGTGTAACACCACTTTCCCAAAAATGAATTAATAAATAATTTTTCCTAAATTCAAAGGACCTTCTTTAAATAAATTTAAAATAACGTGAATATAAAGAAAATATATCATTTACATATTGTATTTGACTCATTTTATTCACACTTGGAAAACTGCAGCATGAGGACATGACTTATAAAATTCAGTTTAAACATATATACATTTGGAATAAAACTCATCATTCCGACATTACACCTAATCAGAGCTTGACATCATATAATCATGAGAACATGAGGACCTGCGTCCCATATCCAAAATAAAAATCAAGGCAGACACAGTTAAGCACAAGAGAAAAGCCATTGTATAACAAAGGCGCGAGACAATAAGTATTTTAAAATACACAAAAGTTACATCCTACTTACGAGTTAAATAACTACGAGTTGCTGGCAAGTGTGAAGTAAAAATACTCGATGTAGGACACGTTAATGGTACAAGGCTGAATAAAAAAAAAATCTTGTATAAGGTAATTCAAGCATTACAAACATCAAATATCACAAAGGTAATCTCAAGTCATGAATTGTCGTAAGTCATAAGTAGGCACAAGTCACATACAACAAACATAAATATGTCGATGTAGACTCCAAGCAGAACCATCCTCACCTCACTCCGCAGCTAGGTATCTCACAATCAGTGTGTCACCCGAGTATCATATTTGCCTCACTCCATAGCTAGATGACCCGGACTCAATGACACTAAACTAGGCACAGCATCACCCGAGTACCTTCTTCATCTCACTCCACGGCTAGGTAACTCAGACTCAATGATGCCAAGAAAATATATAGTATCTCTCAAGCACTTTGCCTCACTCCAAGGCTAGGTAACTCGGACTCAATGAATCTAAACTAGAAATAGTATCACCCGAGTACCATCTTCACCACCTTTGTGTAATACTTGAGATTGGTAGCAATTTTTCCTACTATAACATTTAGTAGATGGAGATGATCATGGAGTCCAACACGTTCAGATGGTCAAACATATAACTGCTGTAATTCCCGTCCAAGAAAGCTCCCAAACATACCTTGGAAGAAAAAACAGGTTAGTATCAACACTTTTTTTTTTCTTACAAGACAAGTTTATATCCCATTTCATTTCTTACAAACATGACTATGTACCCAAAAATATATAAAATGACAAAGAAGTCCCCTTCACATAGTGTAGTGTGCAGCCACACAGTTACTTTTGCAAGCTTGTATGCTTTAAAAATTTGAGAATAACCTCAGATAGCAAGATAAAACAAACCAGACCCAGATGCCTAACCTCTTCTATTTTCTGATCCTGGAAGCATTAAAGTTTCAAAGGTTGCTCTTCGTGCTCCCACGACTACCTACAGAACACACTTAAGGAAGCAAAACCTAGTTTGTGGACATTAAGGATTCTTATTTGCTTCATAAACATATCTTAAGTAGAAGGAGATACAAAATGGCCCTACTGCATTGTCCAACTTTGAATGTTTTCATCAAGTTTAGCTCATTCAGAAAGCTCACTGCCTAAATCCTTAGCCATATTGGCATAAGTCATCTCTTGAGTGTGTCGCATGTCTAGTTGCACCTGAACTTCTTCCTCTACTTAATTGTCTCTTTTCCTCTTCAGCGACTTTGGGTAAAAGTTGCAGCCATTTGTCCTCAAACTTTTCCAACAAGGTCTTTGCCATAACATGGACATCATGTTTTTCATCATTGTATTTCATTGCATTCTTGAAAATCAACCTTACGTCTGCATATATCTATCAGAATTGCAAACATTACCATGGTCACCCATTTTCAACAGAAGCTTTTGAAAGCCCTAAAATCCCAAAACATTAATTAGACAGACTATACTAGCAAATTGAATACTCAAAATATGAATCAAGATCAAAAAGCAAGATATGAAAACCCTGTCCACAATAGTTCCCAATGCAGATACTTGGGCAATATGATAAAGTAGATTTAGACTCAGAGTGAATCTCCAAAGAAACAAGTCTTTTGTCATTGTTAATAGAATACATAGGAGAACCGACTCGCTTTAATTATATACGTTTCAAATTCAATTATAAACATAATTTTATTTATAAGTACAAAAGAACCATATAAACTGGTGGCCTCAATTATAAACATAAGTCATCAAATTCAACTCTATTTAATATTATTGTTCCAAAAATATTTCTTGTTAACTCTTCTCATATTTCTCAAGATGAGTGCAAAGTCTAAAGACAAAAAAAAAAGCATCTTGGTAATTATAACTCATTTGGATATAAATAATGTGAGAAGCGCATCTCATGTGAAAAAATTGAAACTTTTCTTTTCTGCAATCACACAAACCAAATGGGATCCTCAAGAAAAACTCCCTCACCCCCAATGTGTCTTTCCCTCACTCACTTCACAGTTAACACTGACACCGTGGGAGAATGATGATAGAAAAAAAATTTAAGAGATAATGGTTTGGTGGTGAGTTTGTATAGGTGTAAGGTCCTCTTGTTAACTCTTCTCATTTTTTTCAAGATGAGTACAAAGTCACAAGACAAAACAAAAATATCTTATTAATTATAATTCATTTGGATATAAATAAGGTGAGAAGAGTATCTCATGTGTCAATAAAACCCAAAATTGTAATTCTTAAATATAATCTTTTTCAAGCTAGCTATTGGTTGTTTTGAGTTTCTCCCTTAAAACTCGATCAAGTCTTTGCTTGCTCACATCTCCATACCTCTACATTTATCCAATAGTATCACAAATCAAAATTACACTAGGAGTCATTTAAGTTATTTAATTGTAACAAATTGGTCCTTTAAGTTCTTTTCGTATCACTTAGGTCCTTTAAGTTATATAATGTGTACACGGTTAGTCCTTTTTTCATTTTTTGTTACAAGAAAGCCCAATTCGCACTAACAGAGCTGACGTTGCCGTGACGGAAGCTACCTATAATCTATCTTGTAAGAATTTGGTCCATTAAAACAACCGTCACATAACAATTTGGAACTTTCAACCTATTTTTTTATTTTTTTTTAAAATGGCTCATCTTCTTTTTCATTTAAGTTGAAAGAACCAAATTGTTACATGAAGGTAGTCTTAAATGACAAAATTTGTTACAAGATAGATGACATGTAGGCTCTGTCACAGCCACGTCAGCTTTGTTAGTGCGAAGTGGACTCTTTTGTAATGGAAAATGAAAAAAAGGCTAATGGTGTACACTTTATGTAACTTAAAGGACCTAAGTGGTACCAAAAAACTTGAAGGACCAACTTGTTACAATTAAATAACTTAAAGGATCCCGGACGTAATTTTTCCTATCAACAAATATCAAATATCAAAATACAAACACTTGAGTACTTTCAAGAAGAAAGCCCACTTAAGAATCATGTAATACTTATAAAATATATGTTAAACATTACCAGCCAATTGGTAAATGTTACCGAATAAAACACCCAATTTCAAATAAGAAATCAAATAAGAAATAGATACTATTTGTCAAAATAAAAGCAATAGACATTAAATTCAGAATTATTACCTCCTTTAAAAAAATGACAACCATGAGTCATCTTTTGTGCATACTTTTTTAATCAAGAAAATCACAATCGTTAGCGATCAATGTTGGACACCATGAAAATGAACAATAGAGCAAAGCATAATCGTGGAGGCGTAAAAACTTAAGACAACGTCAACGATGTCCATTTGAACCTTCACTGATAATCGATCAAATCAAGATGTATCGCCTCACTTATGGATCTAGAATACACAAAATAACAAACCATTAAATTGGAGAAAACAAGCCAACAAAAAATATATAGATGTAATAAGTGACAAATAATGATGAATGTCCTAGGGTTAGTCATGCATATGGTATCAATCTAAGTAGAATGAAGTCATAATTGATGTGCTCCTTAGGAAAATATCATTATAATCAATTCTTTTCAACAATACAATTAAGTGTGTGAATATACCTTAAATTCAAGTAAGTTATACATGCATAGAGAGAGATCATTTTTGCAACTCTCTACAAAAACAAGTATTGGGGGCAGAGAAGGGAAAGAAGCCTGAGAGGAGAATACTCTTGTATTTTTGGGGATGCGGCACTAGTTTAGGTTAAAATTAGGTTAAGTTTTTAGGTATCAGTATTTATAATATTAAGAAAATAATAAGTTATTATAATTTTTTCATAATAAAATCACATAAGAGATTATATTTAACTAATTATTCCAAAATGAAATTCACTCAAAAATATCAATAAAAGTTATGAAATTTGTCGAAAAGAAATATTTACAATGTTATAAAAAAATTAAATATAATTGTGCATGATAAAATTATATAAAAGTTTATATTTAATTAATTATTTCAATGTAAATTTCACTCAAATACATAAATAAAAAACTTGCACTATTTATTTAAAAACTAAGAAACAAAGTTAGGGTCGTTATACTCTCATATGCAGTATATTATGAACCGAACCGGTAATTGATTCGGTGAAGGTATCGGGTTACTAGGTCAAAAGACGGACCAAGGGAGCAGTAGTTGAACTCTCATATGCAGTATATAAAATTAAATGTATTGATCGTTCAGTATATATACTATACTTGTAACATTTCTCACACAACACAAGGTTGGTCAAGTGACTAAGAAGTGGAAGGAATTCATACTGTTGCTGAGTTCGATTCGATACGTGCTCGTAGGATTTTCGTAAAAATTATTTATATATGTAAAATAATGACTAAAAACTGAAAATGGCATGCACCAGTCTGCAGCGGAGCACGTCAACACAATTACAATAAAGATGGCTCGCCAAATAGCAGCGTCAAGTGTACAATTGTTACATCCCAATTTTGTTCGCTCTTTTTACTACAGTCGTCTTTATTTTTGCCAGTTTCAGTTTTAAATTATTTTACAAAATAAGCATTTTTTTCTTTCATTTAAATAATCACCAAAATAAAAAAATAAAGTTGCAAAAAATCAAAATAATAAAAAACAAAAATAGTAAAAATAGGGGTGTCGCCAGCAACATCAACACGTTTCAGAAGTCCAGCCCAACCCGCTTTACTCTCCAAGCCCACTATCTTAAGTCATAAATTCCTTATTACGTTTTTCCACTATAAAAAAAGGCTCTGCCCTCAGTGAAAAAACACAGAGAGTTCAACAAGAACCTAAAATACCTCTTTCTCTCCGAGTCATTACGCTTTTAGTCATGTTTTTAAAATTCTGAAAAATTTGGAGGTTCAGATCTAAGAAAATTACAAAGATGTCTTTTTTTTTCCGTTTGTTTACTCATAATATTAAACAAACAGATTTGAAAATAAGAGGAGAGTGGATCTGTTGCAAAATCACCATCGGTGAATCACCCGCCTCTCCCCGCCTGTCTTTGGTTCGGCGAGTTGGCGGGTTAGGTGGGGCGGCGGGGTGAAATCACCAACCCAACCTGTCATTTTTTGGTGGGTTAGCAGGTTTGCCCGGCAGGCCAAACCCGTTTTGCTATCCCTACCGGTGATGGTGGTCATCATTGTGACAGCGTTCTAACTAGGTCGTCGCTGTCATGGTGTCCTCCACAATCGTCTCCTCTGGCGTATTTCCCTACACCATCCCTCTCTCCCCTCTTTTTGCATTCTTCTCCTCTCTAAAATAAGCTTGCTTATGTTTGTTTTGAACCAATCAACTAAACTAGTTGCTAATTTTAGAGTTTTTTTATACAATCTATTGTTTTTGGAATTAGATGATAGATCAGAATTAGGAAAAATATCACAAAAATATCACAAACATGACAAACTTATTTGTTGAAATTGATTTAGGGTTCTAGATTTTTTTTTAAGAAAATAAAAAATTAAAAAAAGAAACAACAATCAGTATGTTGGAGATGAAGAAATGAGGAGGTGGAAACCACCACCAACGTGTCACCAGAAGCGGCGCGAGCTCCGGTCGTCGTGTCCCCTTAACCGTCGCGATCTCCCTCCCTTTCTTCCACTCTCTTCATTTTTTTCCTTCTTCGTTCTCTCTCTCTCTCCACTGTGACCCTCTCTCTCCACCATCGCACGCTCCATCTTGTTCTCTCCCTCTGTCATAAATCTCTCTAAGTCGCTTCCTCTCCCCCCTCTCTCTTCCCTTTGTTTCCCTCCCTCTCAATTTCACTCCCATTCTTTTTCTTTCTCTCTCCCTGCGAAAATTTCGTTTTCCTCTCCCCAGAAAACCTGAAACAACGTTGCTCGAAGGTGAGAGTAGGAATTAGGGTTCCCTAATTTACTCCTTCCCTTTTATATCACTACTTATTCATTTTTTAAAATAAAAAAGTAATTCAGATTAGTATTTACACCACCAGTGTTTTAGTCATAAACCACCACACCCTTGGACTTGAATTTCGTTGATCAGACCTCAAGACCTAGCAGCTTTACTGGTCGCACCCCCTCTTTAATAATACAACCCTCCTGCAGCTAACTGCAACCCCTTTACTACTACACCCTCTTCGCGTTTTTTATATATTTCCCTTCCAAAAAACTTCTTTTATAATTTATATCTCTTCTAAATTATCTCTTTTTTAACAAAATGGAATTTCCTCAAATCAACTATTTTTGTTAAAATATAAACAAATAGATAATCTCTTTACACAAATAGGGGATTAAGTCGATCAGTATGGTCGGATTAGTCATCATTTTTCAGACGAATGAGTCATGCATGGCTCCAAAGTCCTAAGACCCTATTAAACAAGATAAAAATATTTATTTTAAAAAAATAAATACAAATTATTATCCCTTTTCAAAAAACCAAAACAGGGGACTAAGTCTATTGTAGGTCGAGTCAGTCGTCGTTTTAGGACCAATGAACCGTACGATTCAAGAGTCCTTAAATCGCTATTTCAATAAAACCAAACCACCTCATACACAAACCTTTTTCTCAAAAATCAAACTCTTATTTTTAGAAAATAGGAGACTAGGTCGATTGTACGGTCCGGTTAATCATCGTTCTAGGATGAATGAGATGTACAACACCAAATTACAAAAACCCTATATTAAAAAATACCAACCACACACACTTTTTACCGAAGAACTACGTAGCTATGATTTCTGCATCGCATCAGGAGATACATAGGAGCAGGGGCCCAGTCTTGTCATGCACAAAAACTAAATTTTTTATTAAGTCTTTCTCTTTTTTAAAGGGTAAAATAATCATAAAATACAACTAATTAGAAGGTAAGCTTCCATAGGAACCTTAGGAAGGATGTCGTGGGGTGCTAATACCTTCCCCACGCATAACCGACTCCCGAGCCCAAATCTGGTCTCAAGGACCCTACTCTTATCCATTCAATAGGGATTTGCTAATATTTTCTCTTAAACTAAACTTTGGTGGCTGCTACATTTTTGAACCTCGGAGAATCCCTTTCCCGGATTTTTCGCTTGCTACAACAAGCATATGTGGCGAAACGTGTGGATGCCATCGTAAGCGTCAGTGTCTGAGACATATGTGGGAAACGTGTGTCTTCCAAATAAGCAGCGTCAGTGTCTGAGCATATATGGGGAAACATGTGTGTGACAAATTATTAAGGGTTAAATATATTTTTTCTCCCTATAAAATTTTGGTATTTATATTTTAGAACCTAAAAAAACTTCACCTCGTAGCATTTTTATACAATTGATTTCTATATGTAAAGTGATGACTAAAAACTAAAAATGGCATGCAATAGTCTGCACCGGCGCGTATCAACACAATTCTGCAGCAGTAGCGTGTCAGCACAGGCGGAAGGTGTAAATGTATATGTGGGGAAATGTGAGGAAGTTAAAGTTCAATTCCGCCGAGTTATGATTAAAAAAATGAGCTAATGGCCGAGTTAACAGCCGATTCATTGACGTCAGCACGGTTCAATTGCATTTTTAATTTGTGTCATCGCTTGAACTGCACACCCATCTGTTTCCTGGCCGGACCAATCCAATCGGTTGGCCCGAGATGGGATTTAAAACACAACACACATGTGGTTTTTGCTCCCAATTAAATTTAGGCTATTTTTTAGACCCTCAAAAACATTTCACCCACTTTTAGTCCCCTGAGATTTTCTATCAGCGGTTTTAGTCTCTCATGACTTTTAATAGCGTTTATTTGAGCCTTTTATAGTGCTTCTAAGTGTTATTAAAGTCACGAGGAACTAAAACTGGTAAAAAATAATTTTTGAGGGATTAAAACACTTACTAATATTTAATAGGGACTAAACTTGAAACATCTCAAATTTATAGCGATAAGAAAAAATATTTAACCCAATTATAAATCATTTAGATTTTATGATTAATTCAATCAAATATGATATTTCTCTATATTTATTTTAAGACAAATTTTTGAAAAACAATGAACTACCTTCACAAAAAAACAATGTTATATATATATATATACTCTTTGATTCTCAAATGTTATATATAACTAAAATTAAAAATTGTATAGGTTAAATAGCCCTTTTGGTCCTTTATCTTTGCTCTACATTTCATTTTCGTCTTTTATCTTTTTTGTCCCGTTTTGATCTCTTATCTTCCATTTTTGTTTCAATTTGGTCCTTTAATGGTAGTTTCCGTCCAATAAATTAACAGACACCACGCTGCCAGTTAGCTACTGACATGACATCTTAAGTGTCATGGTTGATGTGGCATTTCGTTATTTTAAAATCCAAAGCATAAAACTATTTGACTTTGCATTTTTTATTTCAATTTAGTGTTTGATTTTGCATCAATTTTATTGAAATTTCTTGGTTCCATTCACTTACTGTAGTAATTTCGAGCATTTTGCAATTAGTTTGATGCAAAATGGTGATGGCTTGAAAATTTTATCCTCTCACAAAATCCAAACCCGTTTTTCGGCCAAAAACGCATTTTTAGATAAGTTGTGCTACTTTTTTGTGCAAATCGATGGTGGATTTGTGATTCTTGTGAAATTTTGTTCAAGTTAGGCACAAATTTCGTTTGATTTGGTCCTAAAACTTGTATAATAAATTTCCTTATGAAAATTTGAGCGAAATGGATACAAATTATTTTATTTTATTTGTAATTTGGTTCAATATAACATGGGATAAACTTGTTACGAAATATCATTGTGTTCGTGGTGTTGTTCTTCAATTTCTGGTGTTCTTACCGCTGGTGATTGATAGGGACCAATTTGGTAAGATGAGATGAGGCGGAAGGAGGGTCGTCAAAAGGCGCGTCAAGCGCATTCATCCATCAACAAGGAAAGGGAGTTGCTGAAAAAATGGTGGCTTCAGCCCGGTATAGATGCAAGATGAATCAAGGCCCGATGTTAGCCAAACTACTTGAAGAGCAAAGCGTAGCACAGTCAAGTGTTTTAGACACTGAAAGGCGCACAACTGTGTTACAAGTATTTCAATTATCCCACTGGCATTCATCAACCACCTAGGCATACTGTAACACCCCAAAGTAATTCAATTAGTTATTTAATTGGGTTACTTAAGGTTTACAACATTATTAATTAAGCTAAGTGATCAATGTAGAGTGTTTATTTTATTAGGAGGCGTTTAAGTAAATAGAGAAAGGTGAGATTAGAGGCCCATGAGTGATTAAGAGGCCCAATGTTTCCTTGAAAGCCCATACGCATGGCTTAAAGAGAGTGACCGAAGGATGAGAATTTCATTTCCAGCAAAATATCAAGAAAGGTAAAGGGAAAGTAAGAGAGGGAAAAGGGTAGGTGGAATAGTGCTTCTAGAGAGAAGGAGGAGAACTGGGCGTGGAAGAGCTGGAATTGACGGAAGAAGAGTTGTTTGCGTGAGCTGATCATTGTGTTGAAGTGTCGAGAGTGATCTTCTGCAACTAGTTGAGGTAAGGGGGCTCTCTTTCACTTATAATTTTGAGTATATGATGAGTGTTGTGTGTGAATGGACTTAGAGTTGTTTCCTGAGTTGCGTTTTGTGTTTAATGAATGTTTTAGTTGTGTTTACTTCACTTTGGTGAAGATTGTGATGGTTGTTGGTGAGTTGGTTGGGTGAGAAACCAAGGGGAGGAAAATGGGAACTGAGGATACTCTCAGTCCCAAAGAGTATTAATGGAGTAAAAGAGCGTTTTGAAGTTTAATCTTAGGAGAAGTACCCAAAGGAAGGAAGAGGAAGGTTAGGCGCATGAGAGCGTAGAGAAACCGAGGTGTAGTTGCCTGAGTAGGCTAACTGTGAAGAACGTAAGTGTCACCAGCGTAAGTTGTAGGCTGGAAGAGGACGAGGTGAGTGGTGCGGCATAGACGCGATGGTGCGTAAGGGTAGTTAAGACCCAATGTGAGTGTCGACTTGTGGTTGCCGAGGTGTAGCATAGGTATATCGAGGGTGATTACGGGAGTATGGAGTGTATTTATACACATGAGTGTAGTTCTTTGACCGAGGTTGCCGATGGTATGGCAACCGAGGTGAATGAATAGAGGCTTTTTCCTAAGTGAACCGAGATGGGTGATGTAGAGGTGAGGAGGATAGTAATCCTAAGTGTAGTAACCAAGGTGAGGCGCAAGGACGCCATTGAAAGTGAAGTGTGTACCCAGTGTAGGTATAGCCGAGGTAATTAATGATGAGCCGAGGTAGTGTAAACCAAATTGAGTCATGATTGAGGTGGAGTAAGTATGGTAGTTGTGGTATATGTGTAGATACCGAGATGATTTATGGTGCGAGAGGAGGCTTAGTGCCCGTGTGCCGAGTTGAGTGGTGTGTGTGCCGAGTTGCCGGGAGAGTGTGCTTGGAGTTCTTTGTTGAAGCCACGATTCTGCGCAAGACGTTGCCGGCGCAACCCGAGTCTTGTTTGGGGTTGAGAACGTTTAAGTGTTTGAAATGGAGTAGTCCGTTTGGTCCCTAGGTGACGTTGTGGTCCTCGAAGTGACATTTTAGTCCACTATGTTTAGTACGAGGGTGATGAGGTTAGCTTTTGAGCTACAATTGGAGGTGTATTGAGTGTTGAGTTGGTCGGTAGCTATAGAGCTATGACCGAGGTGTTAGAGTGCCGAGATGAAACATAAGCTTAGGGGTGAGAGGTGCCTAAGTGTAGAGTGACGAGGTGATGCGGTTAAGAGTGGGATACCCAAGTATGGGGCTACCGAGGTGAGTATTGGTGAGGTGGCAAGATGACATAGCGTTATGGCTTTAGTATAGCGTGCTTAAGTGCAGGTGCCGAGGTACCCTGTGAGTGTGTCGAGGTGCTGAGTGAGTGTGCCGAGGTGCCTGTGAGCCTGCCGAGGTGATTATTTTGACGCAGAACAGCGTAGTTGCTGTCAGGCGCCACTATGGGTGACATTTAGTGTCAACTTTGTTTAAGGAGTCGAGTTGGTGTAGTCCAGTTTAGTCCCTAAGTGACGTTTTAGTCCTAGGCGACGTGAGGTCCTTTTTAGTGACTGAGTTGTAGTGATGGAGTGATTCACTACCTAAGGAGTGGAGGTGCCCTGTGAGTTGGTCGATAGTCTTAGAGCTATTGAGGTTGTCCAAGAGAAATAGGCAACGTGTGGTGACGGTGTAATGCCGGTGAATTTAGCGACGGACATAGGCTTTGGCCTCACCATTGTAGACTTCGGTCTCAATGACATTGGAGATGGTGTGTATTTCACCGAAGAGATGGTTGATTTTAAGTGATGCATTGTTCATAGAGTCTCATGAATCATATGCATCGATGACTGAATATAGACTTGGTCTCGATATGATAGACTTCGGTCTGATTATCACTAGCGACGGACATACCTTTATGGTTTAAAAAGAGATGGATCCTCATGCATTATACCCTGGAGTTTGGGTTGCATTTCATTCCATGCATAACTCGTGTGAATTATGATGTAGTTGCTGTTATGAGCTGAGTTGTTTATGAGTTGAGTTGATGAGCTGAGTTGTTTATGAGTTGAGTTGATGAAATGAGTTGTTTATGAGTTGAGTTGATGAGTGAGTTGTTTATGTGCTTTTGTATTTGAGTTGTTTTGACTTGTTAAGTTGTATCTGCTTACATGAGCCGAGGTGTTTTAGTGCATTCTTAGCATTATATTTATCATAAACCTCTATCATATGTGTTTAGAGACTCACCCTCTTTGCTTTTGTGTTGCTTCTCATGCCGGCAACTGCAGTGATAGCTAGCGAAGGTTCTTCCTTCTTCTTCGTTGAGTTGTGGCATCCGCTCTGGTAGTGTGACATCAAATGCGAGTAGGATAGTAGTTGTTGTTGTTTTGTTTTCACTTGTTGAATTGTAACATATTGATTTTTAAATAAAACGTGTTTTATTTCCGCTGTGTATAAACTTGATAGTTTGGTTTGGTTTCTTAAGTTGAAATGTAATGCTCCCTTGAGAGTGAGGTTCTTGAAAACTCTGATTTTAATTAATTAATTAGTAGAATATAAGGGGGTGTTACACATACACTTGAAGCAAGCTAGTTGTCAACTTTGCGAGCATCTCGGTCCTTTGATCAACCTACACTTACAGTCATTACATGTTCGGTACCTTGCATGATGATATGATTCCCTGATGAGCAATTGGTAATCAAATCTCGTAGAGAGTGCGTCACTTGAATGGAGGTCGGTATCTTCCGAAGTCAGCGTCGTGTATGTCTGAGTTCAGACTTGGGTGGGTTGGTACCTGTAGGGACTTTGGTGCCTAAGTCAGCAATCAAAAATCAGTGAGCGGTAAAAATGAGTAAAGTGTAGCTGAAATGATGGGTAGTGCCTATTTATAGACGTGGATGAAGAGGCTCCGGTGGGCTTGGTCGATCCCGTATCGTTAGATTGGGGAGCTACGATCCAGGTCGTTGATCAAGATGTCTCGCGGGATGGGGAGGCATTGGGCCGACCCAAGCTTTGTGGTGGGCCGTTTCCCCCCAAGCCGAGCTCTGTCATGGGAGTGCAGCCTCGACTTGAGCGAAGAAAGATGTCCACCTTGCCCCCAGATCAGCAGACTTCCACAGTTGACACTGGCCCATATGGCGCGCCACACGCCAATTTGTCATAATGCGGTGGCGTTCGTTTCAAGCGAAATGTATTGTCATAATGATGGCATGAATTTTGGTGCTAGAGCATTTATTGTCTTGAGAGGGGTGTTGTTTCGTCATTCGGGGAAAATACCTTTATAAATAAGATGGAATGTCCATACTTCTATACTTTCGCGTGCTTCGAGTTCTGAAATCTTCCGACGGAGCGAGTACTCTTTTGAGCTTCCGAGTTACACTTCAGGTCATTCGACGTTGGAATTCCGGAGGCCGACCCTCTAGATACTCACTCGACTACCGAATTTACACCATTGAGGTTAGTGTTTTACTTGCCTGCTCTGTTTAATCTAGTTTTTATTGTTTGAATGAATGGGTCATTGCACCTGATATCTCCATACCCTTCACTAGGGAGGGAGACAGACAATTTTGGCCCCAATCCTCTTGGGGGCCGGACTTACTAGTTCACGATCGCTCTTGACCTCAGCTTCCTCCCCTGTAGGCAAACTGGCGAAGACTAGAGATTCTGAAAGGTCACGTATGGTTCTTCCGGGGAAGCTGATTGTGAAGAAATCAATGGAGAGCCATCCGATTCTTGCTGATGATCAGATGTCGAGCTCCGTGAAGTTGAATATGGTTGAGGTCATTGGCTCTGCATTGAATCCCACTACCGGAGAGGTGCCCCCTAGGGAGGAGTCGATCGTTCAACTTATCCTGGGAGGTTATGGTGCCGAGAGGAAGACAACCGATGTCGGGGATCCCTACCGATGGGTTTCCAAGGATGCTCGTAGCAAGGGATCAATCTACCGACCTGGTCACAACGAGCTGAAATACTTGAATAAATTTGAGAGATTCCTCGG
Source organism: Oxytropis ochrocephala (assembly GCA_020916435.1). NCBI lineage: Eukaryota > Viridiplantae > Streptophyta > Magnoliopsida > Fabales > Fabaceae > Oxytropis > Oxytropis ochrocephala. The sequence continues at coordinate 57,790,883 of CM037093.1, read as the reverse complement.
TTGTGAGGGGTAGAGGAAATTCGAGCCTGCCTCCGAGTCCGACGTTGTGTGCTAAAAGACCTCCGGGCTGAAGTTCTTCGTTTATTCAGACCTTTTTGAGAAGATGATGCTGCGGATCCCGTTCTCCTCCTTTCAAAAACGGGTTCTCAAATACACGACGCAACTTACTTCCAACGCTTGGGCTATATCCGGACGTTCGAGATAGTGATGGATGCCTTGCATCGGGCTTGTCGACACAAAGACTTTTTTTCTTTGTTTGAGGTCTTTCGTCAGCCGAAGATTGGGTCCGGCAAGAAGAGGCGGGCCACGTGAGCATTCAATGCAATAGAAAGTGGAGTTTGTTCAGTTCGGTGACAGATTCCGTCAAAGATTTCAAATACAAGTTCTTTTACGTCAAGCCTGTGAATGGGGCTGCCCAAAGGGAGGTCACCGAGTTGGACGAGAGAGGGAGGGTTGCGAAGCCTTTGTTTCCTCTATCTTGGTCTGTGGCACATTTCAAATGGGAAGTTGCTGACTATGCTTACCCAACCTCGACGCTGGCAAGGGAAGAGGTTCAGACCTTTAACTTGTTGGTGCCCCAGCCTCCAAGAAGATTGACTCTACGAAGGTTTTGGTGCCGAAGCCGAGTTTCCCGAGGCCTTTTGAGTCGTTCTTGGTATAGTTTTCCGTATTCTATATTTGATTTACTCCCGTTGTTGTATTTTGGTTTTAACATGGACTTCCTTTGTATTTTTCAGATAAGATTGCTGATTTATCTCCTGCGGACTACGTCGATGCCGTTGGGCTCCGGGATGATGACATTTTGCGCCTTGGGGGAACCAACGAGAAGGGGGACTGATGCCCCTCTGGCTCCGATTTCCACTGCTTCTTCCGCTGCTTCTGAGATCGTACTCATCCAAGGCATTCCCTAGAAGGAAGGCTCTGACCCCAAGTCGAAGGGTCCGACTGAGGTGTCCCAGAAATGTCCTCCTCCGAGTTTGAACTCTGGGTGTAAGAATATGAGGGTGACTAAGTCCAAGGTCACCACCACTATGCTTTCCGTGGAGGATTTCCAAGTGTGTGCCAAGGTCGGCAAGCTAGTGGAAGAGATGTTCCTAAAGTGGAACGTTGTGGTTGTCTCCCGAGAAGAAGGTAATCATTTCGAGGCCAAGAATTTATTACTTTGTCGGGAATTGTGAGACACGTCGGTGAGACTAATATTTGGCTTGGAATCTCTTTCAGCGAGTCAAGGTGAGGCTGAAAAGTTCCGGTTGGAGAGGGACACTCTTCAGACCTCATTTGACAGCCTTGCTAGGGAGGCAAATATGCAGAAGTTGAAGAAGAATCTGGGGAGATTCATATCCTGAGGAGGTAGCTTGAGGAACTTGGGACCCGAAATAATGGGCTGAAGAAGCAAGTTTCGAGTTGCAAGGACAAGTTGTTGTCCGCTGAGGGAAAGCTGAATAAGAGCGAGGAAGACCAGGAATAGGCCCTTCTCTTCAAGCAGTAGTTTGCGAAGGACGCGGTGATTATTGATTTGTCTAGCTTCAAAAAACTCAATGGACCATAGGAACATTTTGTGGTTATCTAGGTCTCAATATTAGTCAAGTGAAAACTTTGAATAGGAATATTCTGTGGTTATCTTGGTCTCAAGATTAGTCAAGTGAAAACTAGAATGATCCATAGTGAAAACTAGGAGGAACAACCATTGATTTATAGAGATTTAGTAGAAGCAGACTCACAAACCAAAGAGGGATCCATAATTAAATTGATGGGGGTGATAATCTAGAATAACTAGGAACTACAGAGAATGGAAGATGAGTAAGAGAACAAGTTGATACTTTCATTAATGCTTTCATAGGTTAGCACTTGGTCAATGCTTTGATACCAATTGTAACTGGGTCGATTGTTGGGGAAAAACTAGAACAATTAATAACCCATTCTAGGGACTCCAATGGTGAGAATGGTGCACAAAGAAGATGACTCTAGGATTGAAGTCATCCTTGTAATAATGGGAGTATAATAAGAGAGAGAGAGAGAATTCAATGGTGTTAATGATTGATCATATATTTCATTAATGATTGAGTGGTTATATAGCCACATTACAATACAATCGTTTGAGGGAATATTCCCTTGCTAGTACACTAGTACAACCTTCTAGAAATGTAGTACACAATGGAAAGCAAGTACTAAAACAAGAAACACAACAAATACTAAATACTGGTACAATTTAGGGAATGCTAAATTCCTAATATTAACTTTTACTGTCTCAGATACTCAGTTGACTCATTGTGCTTGAGCATAGAGTGTGGTCAGTGTAAAATGCTTCTCGTCGAGGTGGTGAAAATAAAGCTGCCTTAGAAGAAAAGGGACACCTGTCATACCCCAATTTGTTCCGGCTTAGGTCAAAACCCTAATTTTCCACAAAAAATAAATAAATTGAAGAGTGAAGAGCATTATGCACTGCATTTTGGGTCCTAGAAGTCATTCCAAGGTTCTTGAAATCATTTTTAGGGTTGGAATGCACTTTTTGGGCAAATTAGGGTTTTAGGGTCAAAAAGGGCATTTTGGTCATTTCACAGCAAAAACGGTTTTCCATCACAAATCACTGGACAATTGTCAGGGGAATTATATGAGGAAGAATGTGCTTAATTATAATTTTTTTATGCGCATGAATGTTAATTATTTGCATAAAAATTCAAATTTAAAGGAAAGGGTAAAATGGGAATTTCCTTCAAGGTGAGGTATCAAATCAATTTTGGGAATGGTGATCTCATGGAATTTTGGGCCCAATGATTGATTCCTAGGATGAAGCCCAAAATGGAAAGATTTTTATGGAATAATCAAGAAAAAGAATAATCAAAAAAGGAAGAGATAATGTTGTGCACATGGGGGACAAATAGTACAATTGCCAACTTGCAAAAGTTGGCAAATTCTCTCCCTTTTCCCCTTGTAAAACCGTCAGCCCTCTCTCCCCATCCCCTCTCCAATATTTTGTGTTTTCTCTCCACCCTCAATCCATGTGATAAGTGATCTCAACCCTTCATTCAAAATCAAAGTGCAATCCTAGAGCACCCCCCAAGAACAATGACCAAAATAACCCTTTTGCTTGGTGCCCAAGTTCAATTATTTATTTAAGGCTAAATTACTGTTTTGGTCCTTTATCTTTGGCCTTGATTTCATTTTGGTCCTTTATCTTTTTTTTTCTCGTTTTGGTCCTTTATGTTTCAGCCAGTGTCAATTTGGTCCTTTTTGTGTCAATTTGGTCCTTTTTTTGTGTCAATTTGGTCCTTTTTTTGTGTCATTTTGGACGGAAAACTACAAAAAAGGACCAAATTGACACAAAACTGAAACATAAAGGACCAAAACGAGAAAAAAAAAAGATAAAGGACCAAAATGAAATCAAGGCCAAAGATAAAGGACCAAAACAGTAATTTAGCCTTTATTTAATTTTATTTTCAGCTGAATATTAATTCCCTTTTATTGCTTGATTACCATTTTAACCCTAGCTCTTCACCAATTCTATAAATACCCTCTCATTTCCACACATCACACCTTTTTTTTGCTCATTCTCTCCTTCACTAAGAATTAGCACACCACTCTCCTCTCCTCCTCTCTCCCATCCTGGCCGTAGCCTTCCTCTTCTCCCTCTCCTCCATTCTTTCATCTCCATCCACCCAAACACCATCAATCCATCTCCTTTCCATTCCTCTCTCACATACTACCTCCCTCCTTCACTAAAACTAAAGAATCATCATCACTTGGGTATCTCCTTCATTTTTTGCGTGGAGCTTTCTTGGGGTTTTCTTGAAGAGCTGTTGATTTGTGTTCTTGCTCTCCCTTTATTGCATAATCTAGCTTGGATCCAAGGTATACTCTAAAACCCTTGCATCATCTTCAACATTTTTGCATTAAAATCCACTTTTCTTCATCATATTTTCGCATATCATCATCATTTTTCTATAATGTAGTTTGTTGTTGTTGGTGGGTGAGAGTTGGCATCTCACCCTTAAATAAATGGATCTATGTTGCTTTGTGTTAATTTTTGTGTTTTTTTATTAAATAAAATGTGGACCTATGTTTCCTTTGGTTCGCATACTTATGATTAAAAATATTTTCAAGTTGATTTTGTTGTTGTTCTTTGCTTGATGATGTTTAATCTTGTTGTTAGTATTTCATTTTAGTGTTAAATGTTATTTTTGTTGTTGGTTGATGATCTAGCAATATGATTCCCACTAGTGCCTAGTGCACCTTGATCTAAGTGGTGAAGATTGCTAGAAAGGACTCAATTTAGCTTATGTGTTCTCTTGTTCTTGTGTTTTAGTTTACTTATTGTTAGTTGTTGATGATAGTCAAGTTGATTCTCACTTGTGCCTAGGGCACTTTGATTTAAGTGAGAAGATTACTCTATGTGATTCAACTTGGTTTTAGTGTTTACTTACTTGCTCTTGTATTCTAGTTTTATTATTGTCCATTGTTGATGATAAATCATATGATTCCCACTTATGCCTAGTGCATCATGTTTTAAGTGGTGAAGATGATTTTAGATGATTCAACCTTCCCCTTTTAATTTCTTAGTGAATAACAAATGAGATGGTATGTTTAGGGTTTAGGGTTTGTGATGTATTGCAAAGGATAGGCTTACTTTAGCCTTGATGCAATTCCTCTTTGTTCATGTTATTAAGAAATCGTTGCTCACATGTCATTAGTTTAATTAAGATCATTCTATGTCTATGATCAATTGTTTACTTGTTTTTGATGCTACCTAAATTGTCTTGATTTAATTGTGTGTCATTCCCTCCATGTGTATGACCTCCTAATAAAGACGTAAGCCTACTTGCTTGTTGTAGCATAGAGACATTAGGGTAAATGCACTCCTCCTCACACACACGCATTTGTTTTAAGAAATTCACATTGCATCCTTGACAATTGAATCTTTGATTGTATCGGCATGTTTAGTCTTAGTTGATGTTTGACATATGCATGATTACTTGATTATTAAATGTGTTTGAATTTTGTAACCTATCATTGATAATAACTTCACCCTTTTCCCAAAAATCTTTCAAACTCTTTTCTAATTAATGCAAGTTATTAGTGACTATCACCCAAAGCCTTGGCTTGTTTGATTGTCACGAATGCTATCAAGAGTTATTAGTAAGTATCACTCAAAGCCTTTGCTTGCTTGGTCATTATGAAAGCTCTTCCCCTTTCCAAAACCCTTTCAAAAACATTTTCATCTTCAAATTAGAACTATGTCGCTTTGATTCCCATTTGGGATACGTAGGAGCGAGCCACGTTTTCGTCAAGCGCAACAAATAAAAATCCTTTTCGCAACCATAAACATTAGCATTTTTCATAAAATAAAAAAAGAATCATTTTTAAACCCATTGTTTCTAGTGGCTAATCAGAACCTTTGTTCGTCTATCCAATGGTGGCAATGTCTTTTTCCAAAGAACAATAAGCGATGGTCACCCATAACTTTGGTTAGTTTGATCATTTGTGCCAATTAATCTCTTTCGAAAACCATTTTCAAAAGATCAAATAAAAAATGAGTCGCTACTAACGGTCAATCAGAAACTTTGTTCGTCTGACTAGTGGCGGTGACTCCCATTTTTCAAGAGTACTTAGCGGTGATTACCCATAACCTTTGTTAGTTTAATCATTCATTTGAATACTCGTCCTATTTCAAAACTCACTAAAAAGATAAAAAAACAAAAACCTTTTCGTGACAACCAATAACTACGTTGCTTTGATTCCCATTTGGGATACGTAGGAGCGAGAGGCCAACTCTCGTCAAGCGCCAAAAATAAAAATTTTCATTAAGTTTTCCCATTCATCTTCAAACAAGAAATAAATAGGCAAATCTAGGTATTTTTCAAATCAAACGTTAAAACCACACATTTAGTTAGAGGTTCCCTTTCGGTAGAAAGGACGTGTGTGGTGCTAGTACCTTCCTCACACGTAATCGACCCCCGAACCTATATCTCTAGTTTTAAAAAGACCATCCGCCTTGTTCAAAAGACATTTTTTCAATGTTTTGGTCTTAAAATTAAAATATTGGTGGCGGCTTCAAAAAATTTCCACGTAAATTGAGAAACCCAAACCGGATTTTTCGGGGTGCAACAGCTGGCGACTCCACTGGGGACCTTTTTTAAAAAGACGAGGGTCAAGCCTAACTAATTAAAATGTGTGGTTTAATGTATTGTTGATTTGACTAATACCTTGTTTTTTCCTTTCTTTCTTATCATTGATTGTAGGCATATGCATTTGTCTTCTTCTATGTTTATTCCATATCTCCTCTTCTACTCCTTTTCTTTTATTGCTTATGCCCATGCATTCTTCCAATCCCCATGATCCCTTCTTTTTTGCTCCCTTTCTTCAAAGGTAAGCTCATGCATCATATTCCCCTCATCTTGTATGTCCCCTCTTCTTCGCTCCCTTTCTTCGGTAAGTTCATGCGCCTTTCCCCCTATTCTATCATGTCCCCTCTTCTTGGCTCCTCTTCTTAAGGTAAGAAATATCCTTGTTTGTAGATATCCTAGGTATGGAACCCTAGTGTAGACAACATGTTATTGCTTGCTATTGTCTGGACTGCTCTGGTTTTCATTTCAGGTGGGGTAGTGCTAGGGAAAATGCCCTTGACACACACTACACTTATACCTTGTGATTACATGTTTTGAGTAGGACCATAACCCAGGTCTGCAAAAACTTAGGAGAGTGGATTCGAGTAGTGAGAGCCCATCAGGACCTTTGTCCATGTTGCTACTTGCAAAAGTTTCAACCAGAGTTGTGCTCTTTCATGATGCCTCACACCTAGCAGTTTGCTGCATTTGTGGGGAGTTTTGTGAAAGGGACTGTGGCTCTGGTGGCCTTGTGAGGGAGTGAATAGAGCTACATGGGAGGATTACCCTTTAAATTGCCCTAGATCGTAGGTCTCACCTCTTTTTAGGTCACAAGGGCTTTTCCAAAATTGTGTGTTGCATTATTACATCTAGCTTAGTTCTTTTCCTTCAACAATTTTCGAAAAAAAACAACAAATTCAAAAAGAATATATTTTTCCTTCTCTTTCATAAATACCTATATGAGGTGGCATATAGGGTATACTGCCCTAAATTTTCAAACCACCACCTGTAAATATCTTTCTTTATGTAAATAACATGAAAAAGCATCCTCATCATCCGCACTTTGCATCATAACATCATGCATTACATAAGCAAAATTCTGAAAAAAGGACTTCATGTAGCATTCTTCATGCATCTAAATTGTTTGCCGGTGATCTTGGAGTAACTTGGAATCTTGTCATAGGCGTGAAAAACGAGACAACATGGGATCAAGAAGCGAGGGTATGCTAAATTCGAGATTTCCAGTAGTAAAGAAAGCAGATGTGTTTAAAACTCGAATGAAGTATGCTCATATCGCTTGTTGATCCCAATTTTCGTCACGCTCTTAAAATGTTTCGATATTTGCTTATGACAAGAGCGAGTTATCTCACGATTCCCGGCGCTAAACACAAAAATAACATAAAGTCATGTGCATATGCACTGCATTCATTTACCCATTCATACTTGTACTCATAAAAATGTTCTACCAAGAAAAGAAAGGCAAGCTGGTTCGCCAACACCGATATTTCACCCGTCTACAAGCAAGATTGATGGCTAGCAATCAGAATGTCGAGAATGAGGACCGCCTGGGTCAAGATGAGTTGGTTGTGGAGATTCTTAACCCTGAGCAGCTGGCTCAGAAGAATCAGGCTTTGAAGACTAAAGTTGAGGCTATGGAAGCACAGATGACTGAAGTAATGAGTATGCTACAAAATCTGAGGGGTGGGGCCGCTGCTGGGGCCGCCGCTGTTGTAAATCCTGAAGGGGTTGTTACTTTCGTTTCTCCTCTGGTGTCCGCTGAAATTACAACTACTCACACTCCTCCTGGACCAGGGGTCAGTCACTTTGCCCATTCTCCAGGGGTGAGCGGACAGAGTCATCCGAATGCACAGATATATCCCTGGGGGATGCCAATGGGTTATGTGCCATCCGTTGCTGAAGCTATTCCTGTGGGGTCGAGTCAACCTGCCATGGTTATACCTAGTGGAGCTGCTAGTGGACCACAAATTCATACTCCTAGTCCCGGTATTGTGCTGCCAAGAAGTTCACCTAGTCCTACTTCGGGAGTTGCCGTGAATCCTCAGAATGTTGTCCATCATATGGGAAACTCTGCTCAGTATGGGGGTTATTATCACAGTCCGGGGAACTATCCACAAGGTCATTTGTTTGAGAACACTCAGCATAGGGATCGGTATCACTTGCTTGAAGAGCGTTTAAGAGCTATGGAAGGATCGGGTACTGGAGCCAAGGATGCCCGAGATTTGTGCCTTGTCCCAGATGTTGTCATCCCTCCTAAATTCAAAGCACCTGACTTTGATAAATATCGCGGCACTGGGTGTCCATCTAGCCATTTGACGATGTATGTTAGAAAAATGGCCGCTTATGCTCATGATGACAAGGTGCTCATTCACTATTTCGAAACGATCGACCGGGGCATCGTTAGATTGGTATATGCGCTCTACAATCCTCCGACATTCACAGTTGGAAGGATCTCTCTGAAGCATTTCTGAAGCAATACCAGTATAACATGGACCTTGCTCCCGACCGGTCTCAATTACAACACATGAGTAAAGGAGATAGAGAATCATTCAAAGAATATGCTCAAAAGTGGAGGAGCATATATAGCTGCTCAGGTGAAGCCGCCATTGATTGAAAAGGAGATGGTGTACATGTTTGTGGAGACTCTTCCAAGGCTATATTATGATAGGTTGGTGGGGAGTGTTTCATCCAGTTTCTCAGATATGGTTGTCATTGGAGAACGATTAGAGCACGGATTGCGCAGCAGAAAGATTGCTGGAGGTTTTGGCAATTCTAGTGGACAAAAGAAACCCTTTTCCAACTTCCCCAAGAAAAAATAAGGGGAAACCAATGTTATTACTGCAGGGGGAGGCCCATCTTTCAGCTCTCCACAACAAACAGTGCCATTTTCTGTTCCAGCTCAGCCACAACAAACTTATTCAGGTCATAGAGCTCAGAACTATCAAGAGAAGAGGCGTGCTAGTTTTGATCCGATTCCAATAACCTATACTGAGCTGTTCAATCACCTTGTCTCAAAGAATTTGATCAATACTCGCTCCATGAAGCCTATGCAACCTCCCTTTCCTAGGGGATACAATGCCGATGCTACCTGTAGCTTTCATAATGGAGGGGTCGGTCACACGGTAGAAGACTGCAAGGCTTTCAAACATGTAGTCCAGGATTTGATTGACGCCAATTGGCTCTCTTTCAAGCAGAATAGTCCAAGCACAACTACAAACCCCTTGCTGGAACATGGGATACCATCCGCTAATGTAGTAGAAGATTTTGTGGGACAGACAATGATAAAAGATGTTAAGTGTATCCAGACTCCTCTGGAAAATATACATGCTGAGCTGTGCCGTTGTGGTGTTATCAAGAAAGGTTGTGTATGTGCTGATCCTTTATGTGTAGGCGCCTTTGAAGTTTTCAAGTCAGTTTTGCAAGACTTGATGGATCGTTATGTGGTTCGAGTGGGAGTGGTTGAAAAGGAAGAAAGTGTGTTGATGTTGCAGTTCAATGATGGTAAATAGGCTAGGAAGCCAATTGAGATATTGTACAATCCAAAACCAGCCCAAGTCAAGCCTCAGCCAGTGGTTATTGAGATTCCTGCTCCATTCCCATATGAGAAGGACAGTGCAGTGCCATGGAAATAGAGTACCCTGCTATTGTGGAATACCGAGTTGTGCAAGTGTACACAATCGAAACAAGTAATAAAGTAGTAAGTACAGTTCGTCTCCACAGGGATTGGTATTAATTTTAGAGTTTAAGTAATGCTAGCTCTTAGCGAACCGAGTAGAAAAAGGTTTGTAGTAACAGGTTATCAGTTAAACAGTGAAGGTTTTAAGAAAACAATAAAAGCCGAGTTGTAGAATGAGAGAGAAACAAGTCGGATTGCCTTCCTAAAGTAACTTCCCAATTAGTACAGTATTATAACGCTACACGCTATAGCGTCAGCCAGCTGTTGCAATTGCTTTTGTGCCTTCGGATCACTCACGCCCGAGTTTCATTACAAGATTCCTATGTCTAGGTTCTAAATAAGTTCACCTGTATAATAAAAACCCACAGCCCTTGCTCTATGAACTATTGCATTTCTATGTCTAGAGGAAGCAAAATCTATTTAAATGTCTTTAAATAAACTTTCGTTCATATCAAGCTTTGAAGTCGATCCATGGACCATATCTGAACCCACGGATTTACCCATTTTAGCTGATCATTTCTAAAACAAGTTTGAAAGAAGTATAACACAAAGCTTGAAACGCAAAGCATGCAATATTATAACAACAGTACTAATGGTTCATTACAAAGTTCCGGGCAGTCCAACTTAAAGTATTTAGCTCATGTTTCGCATCATCAAAGCAATACAAGCTGGAAAACTCATACTACTTAAAACGAAATGAGAAGAACCGGTGGCAAAAGATACACACCGAGGTTCCCAACTCATTCACCGTGATGATACTCAAACGTTGAGTTAATACCGAGAATAAAAACAAGTGAAAAATTACAAGAAAAACGAAAACTAAAAATGTTCAGTAGTGCAGAAATCTCTTTGTCTAAAAACTCTCCATGTCCAAACTTTCTGTCTATGTCCTTTGTTATCCCCAGCATCTGTTTTTGTAAAGGAAGAAGGAGTTGTTGGAGTAGCTCACGCGCCCAGAATTTGCGCAGAAGGGAGGCATGGCCGATTCACCCACTGGAGCTATCGCTCCACTTACCTGGCGCGCCAGTGGCCTATAAAATCCATGAATATCCGCTTGTACCAGCTGCATAGTAGGTGCTGAAAACAAGGCATGGAACGAAGAACTTGGCGCCAAAGAAATACACTATCTGCTTCGCAAGCTTATCCGAGCTTCCCTCATGCCGACCTGCCTGTTGCCGAGGTCTCTCCCGAGCTCAATGATTTGGCTGAGCTGCCCTCATGACGCTATAGCGTCAAGCGCTATAGCGCTTTTATTACTGCACACTCACAAAACAAGTTAAAATGCTCAAAAGGGCACCAGATGTGCCGAGTTCACTCAAAACAGAATCTAACCCTTCTTTTCCTTCAACTATACTAATTAGAGTAATAAGACACTAATATTACTTGAGAACTTACTTGATTTGCATGGATAAGGGCATAAATAACTCATATAAATATGAGTCATCACCTGCCTCCAGTTGAGAGTTCTCCAAACACCTCTGTTGTTACCAATATAACCGGGGCAAGTGGAATGACAAGGAGTGGCTGTATGTTTGCCCCCGAGTTCGTTCGGGGTGAATCATCCAAAGAAGCTGAAGACAGGGCTCGTAAGGGGAAGGATAAAGAAGCGGAGAATTCTCAGAAAAAGAAAGTGGCAGGACAAGAAACTGATGAGTTCCTAAAGATTGTAAGGCAAAGTGACTATAAGGTGGTTGACCAGATGAATCAGACCCCGGCAAAGATTTCAATGTTGTCATTGTTGCTAAGTTCAGAAGTGCATCGAACTGCCCTAATGAAAGTACTGAATGGGGCTCATGTTGCTCAGAATATTTCCGTGGGCCAATTTGACCAAATAGTCGGGAATATCGTGGCTGCGAACCATGTGACTTTTGTTGATGACGAGCTTCCCCCAGAAGGAAGGAAACACAACCAAGCCCTACACATCTCTGTTAAATGTGGGGATTTCGTGTTAGCTCGTGTTCTGATTGACAATGGTTCTTCTCTAAATGTGATGCCAAAGTCCACTGTAAGCAAGTTGGATGTGGATTGTTCTTTCATGAAGCCTAGCTCGACATTGGTGAGGGCGTTTGATGGATTGAAGAAAGAGGTAATAGGGGAGATGGAGTTCCCCATTCAAGTAGGTCCTGAGACATTCTGTGTTAACTTTGAAATCATGGACATCTCCTCGTCGTACAGCTGTCTGCTTGGAAGGCCATGGATTCATATGGCGGGAGCCATTCCTTCCTCTCTGCATCAGAGAGTCAAGTTTGTGGTCGATGATAAAATTGTGGTAGTGTTCGGAGAGGAAGAGATGTTAGTTAACAAACCTTCTCCTTTCTGTTATGTGGAAGCAGCCGAAGAGTCCCTGGTGTAACGCCCCAAAATAATTTAATAATTTATTTAATTAAGTTATTAAAGGTTTGCAACATTTATTTAAGTCAAATAATTAATTTAGAGTTTTATTTTATTTAGGAGGTGTTATAGTGATTAGTTATATTAAAAATAGAGTATTTAATATAACTAAGAGGTGTTGGGTAGTAAATAAGGGAGTGAGGAATTAATTAAAATAGGGAATGGTTGAAGTAGATAGGGGTGTAAATAAGGGCTCAAGCCCACTAAATAGGCCCAAGTTCATGACTTAAATTAGGGATAGGGTTGTAGTCTCCTTAGATCAAAGAAAGGAAAAAAAAAAAGAGAGAGAGGAGAAGGGAGTAGGAGGCGAAAGACGGGACAAACAATAAGGGGAAGGGAAATTCATTTGCTTGCTTTTGGGTAAGTGATTTTAGTACCAACCCTTCCCATTTTTCTTCCTTTATCATCTAGTGTAAGTTTCCTACACTAATTCCTCCCCATTTTCCTTTTGCCATGGATGGGGTTTTGGAGCTCAAAATATTGGGGAAGCTATTTTGGTGGTTTTTGTGTTGTTGAAGGAGAGAGTACTTGGGTTCTTCAATTTTGAGGTATGGGGGCTCTCTTTCATAGTTAATAATCTATAAACCTTGAAATCATGTGGTTTAGGTGTTAGGAGTAGCTATTTAATTTGATTCATGAATTATTTGAGTGTTTGAGTGATTGTTTGATTTTATATGTGATTGAATTGAAATGTTGTTCTTGATTGTTGGTGTTAAGGTGAGTTATATGAATTAAATGCAATATGGTGTGTAATAGGTGTTAATTAATATGGAGGTGATTGGTTGTTAAATTGATATAATTGAAAAGAAGAAATATTGGTGCTTGTTAGGTGTTTGATATATTGTTTGAATTAGAGTTGAGTAGGAGTGTGTATGTTGATGATGAACTTTACTTGTTTATGGTTTTGTGTGTTCTCTGGACACTATTTCGGTTTTCCTCAACTGGTACTGTTTGGTTGATCCAAAAATTGCGTGGCTAATTGTTTTTGAAAATAGACTTAAGGCCGGTCGTTTTGGCACTGGTTTCGTTCGATTCGGAGTTGTGTAGCTCAAGTTATGAGTCTCTAAAGTTAGGTCAAATTTCTGAGTCAAACTGGGGTAGGTTAAGTTTTTGCAGGTTTTGTGTGCTCAATTGAACTCCGTTTTGAGTGATTCTTATTTCATTGAAAAATAGACTTAATTCTCTACGAAATAGGCACTGATTTCACTGAATTTCATTAAGAAATGAGAAAGAAAATTTGGTTGCAAGTTGGGTAAAGCGTTCTGTCCGATTTTGGTACCTCAGTGTAGTGTTTTGAAAAACTGTACCAACTGGACACTTATTTTGAAAAACTAAAATCATAGGTAGAAACTACACTCAGAGGGCTTTCCAATGAGTGGTCTTTTGTAAATTTTCGATGTCGTTTGCTATTTTAAATAATTCGCCAAAGTAGGAGTACTGCTGTAGGAATCCAGCACTTCGTGCGGGTGTTGTCAATGTTACCCAAAGTGTCGAAAATACTATTTTGGTCCCTATGCACTATTGGTCCTTCAAAGATGTTGTTTTAATCCTTATGGTGTCAGAATGATCCCCAAGGTATCAAAATAGTCCCTAGATGCTAAAATAATCCTTATGGTGTCAAAATAGTCCCTATGTGTCAAAATGGTCCCCGAGGTGTTAAAATGGTCCTTATGGTGGCAAATTGGTCCTTAGGTGCTGGAATGGTCCTTAGATGTCACATTAGTCCTTAGGGGGTGATTTGGTCCTTAGGTGGGTTTAGTCCTTGGGGTGACATTTAGTCCAATAATGAGGTGTGTTGTGTTGTGGTGATGATTAAGCGATGTGGGCTTCGGCCAAAGCGACGTGTGCCCTCAAGGCTAATATTGTGAACGGAGTGGAATTGCGAAGTGAAAAGTGATGAGTAATAATTGTTGTGGTGAATGTATTGTGTTGTGATGCATTGACATGGGGTCACATAAAGCATGCATATTCAGCGACGACGTGGGCTTCGGCCAAAGTGATGTGGGCTTCGGCCAAAGTGACGTGTGCCCTCGAGGCTTATAGCGATGATGATGGATCCACATGCATATTGCATTTCATGCATTACATGCATGCTCTGGTGATTGATTGGGTGTTCATAAAATAATGGTGTGTTAGGTGTAACCGCATTTAGTGTAAATCATTAATGGTGTATTTGAATTGATTTGTATATCGGTGTACTTATTCTCTTTGTGTTTCTTGTTTTATTTATTATTATCTATGTATTGAGACTCACCCTACTGCGTCGTGTTGCCTCGTATGCCGGCAACCTGCAGGTGACGGTGACTAAAGGTGTCTAGAGATCCTTCTTCTAGTGTGGTCGAGTCGGCTCTGATATGTAGCACCGGGGGGGAATATTTAGTAGTTGTTATTTTATTACGTTTTGAACTATTATGTTTAGTTATTATCTTCCGCTGTTGTACTATTTTACCCTCAGACTTGTTGGTGCTATGTATCATATACTGGAGTTCTATTGTAATCATTATTCTGGAGTTATGTAAGGTGTTTTGATTAAATGTAGCACTCTCTTTGAGGTGCGTGGAATATTTTTTGAAAACTCTGATTTTAAAATTGACTAAATAGTAGTAAATAGAAAGGGGGTGTTACATTAGTGGTATCAGAGCTCATGTCCAGCTGAAAGAAAACAAGGGTCGTTACGGGTTGGGATACCACCCAAGTGAGGCTGAAAAGAAGAAGTTGGCTGAAGAGAGAAGAGGTGAGCGGTTGGCCAAGCTGAGAGGCCAGGACCCATGGTCAAAGAGAATCCCCATCTGTGACATCCGTCAGAGCTTCAAGAGTGCAGGGTTCTAGACCAATATCAAATTACTGCTATTGAGGATGGTTTAGAGGATGAAGAGGGCGGTACCAGCTTAGTTCGTCGTTGCCTTGCTAAAGAAGAGCTCAAAAATTGGGAAGCTGTCGACTTGCCCATCACTTTTAGTTCAAAGTAATGATTGTAATGCACTCCTTTGGCTCTGCCCAAGGCCTCACGATAGTTTGTTAGGGCATGCATGTTTTTATTTTCAATGACCCCATCATCAATAAAAGCGCTTGTTTTGAATTCCATCAATAAAATCTCTTTTTCTTCATTTATCTTTTCTTTCTTTTCGCTTTATTTTGTTTGTTTCGCTTTTCATTCTACTTTCTGCTTCTACGAATGCAGATCAAAAGTAATTATCTCTGAAAATAACAGTGCCAATGATTCCTATTATGACTTTGATCACCCAATTAACCAAACTGAAGGGGGTGTTGACGAAAACTGGGAAACTCCTCCGGAATTGATGAGACTAATAGAGCAGGGCCATGATGGAGAGTCGATTGAAATAATCAACTTGGGTACAGAAGAGGATAAAAGAGAGGTTAAGGTCGGTACTGCCATGGAAGATAGTGAATGCAAAAGGCTAATCCAACTCTTGCATGATTACATTGATGTCTTTGTGTGGTCGTACAAAGATATGTCAGGGCTAGATACCGATATTGTTGAACACAGGTTTCCAGTGAAGCCAGAGTGTCCACCGGTCAAGCAGAAGTTGAGAAGAATGAAACCTGAGATGTCATTGAAGATCAGGGATGAGGTAAAAAAGCAGTTTGATGCGGAGTTTCTAGCAGTGGCCAAATATCCACAATGGGTAGCAAACATCGTCCCTGTTCCGAAAAAGGATGGCAAGGTCAGGATGTGTGTCGATTACAGGAATTTGAATAGAGCTAGCCCCAAAGATGACTTCCCTCGGCCTCATATTCATATTCTGGTAGACAGTATAGCCCAACATTCTCTATTCTCCTTCATGGATGGGTATTCAGGGTACAATCAGATAAAAATGGCTCCAGAAGATATGGAGAAAACCACCTTCATAACTCTCTGGGACATTCTGCTACAAAGTGATGCCTTTTGGACTCAAGAATGCCGGTGCGACTTATCAGAGAGCAATGGTGACATTATTCCACGACATGATGCACAAAGAAATTGAGGTGTATGTAGATGACAACATAACTCTCCAAACAACTGTGATTTATTTGATTAAGACAGAGTACCTCCTCGGGTGGGAAAGGAATACCGGGCTGAAATTCCACCACTAATGTCAAAATCTGAGTATTTAGATTCTCTAAAGTAACATCCTCAGTACTCTGGTGAAATTGAAGAATTAAGTGGACAAAACAAGGGTTCTTCAGAGAATGCAACGTGCTTGAAAAAACTCATGATAACATAAGGTGGAGCAAAAGACAACAACAACTATCAAGCAAGGCGTTGGAAGATATTGCCTAGCAAAGTGGTGAGGAGAAAAATATCAACAAGTTGAAGCGTAAGCGCTATCCTCAAAGGTCGACGGCAAGTTGAAAAATACTTTCGATGAATATGAGCGACAAGTTTTCAAGTTAAGGCAATTGTTAGTGAGGGTGGGGGAAATGTTAGTTGTCGGGATTTGAACTCGGGACCTCCTTCTTGCACTCATATGGTGCACTCCTTCACGCCCCTTACCACTAACCATAGCTAATTTCACCTTAGGGAGACAGACATACATATTATATATATATATATATATATATATATATATATATATATATATATATATATATATATATATATATATATATATATATATAATGTTAGAATCAAATTTTGAAGCCGTTTTTTTAGATACACTGGTTGTAAGAGAATGTTGTAATAGTATTCGTTGGACCTTCGCAGCATATATTAAAAAAAACTTTCATTTTTTTTTTTTGGAATTGATGGTTTATGCTTTGTTCTTGTTATTAATAAATGTTAGAATTATAATTGTTTTTGTTTCGATAGTTTTATGAGCAAACTCATCACAATATTTGGGGCGACTCAGGCGAGAAAAACAATTTTGATTAGGGTGGGGTGGCAAGTGTAATACAAGTAAGAGAATAAAGAGATTAGGGTTTTGGGTTAGGGGATGGAAGGTGAAGCCCCATATGAATATCGTTCGTATGAACCAGCTACCATATTTATTAGGCTAAAAGGTACATTTAGTTCCTGCAAATGTCAAGAAAATCCAGTTTAGTCTCTGCAATTCCAAAATTTTTAAAATAGTCCCTGCAATTAGTAAACGTTACTACTTTAGTCCCTGCTGTTACTTTACTCTTAAAAAAGGAGGGACTAAACTGGATTTTCTTGACATTTGCAGGGACTAAAAGTACATTTTAAATGGAATTGCATGGACTAAAGTAGTAACAGCAGGGACTAAAGTAGTAACGTTTACTAATTGCAGGGACTATTTTAAAAATTTTGGAATTACAGGGACTAAACTGAAATTTCTTGACATTTACAGGGACTAAAAGTACCTTTTAGCCTATTTTTTATCCTCTTGTTGTGGATCATTGTTTGCTCTCTGTTTAGAGGAATTAAAAACATATTTAAACTGAAATTTTAAAAAATAATTGAAAAGGTTTGTTCTTTCGATTTCCTATGTCAAATGATTCTTAATAATATTTAATTGTAGAAATGTCAATAGTAGATGCTTATCCAAGTGATGATATCCCGGTAATTCATTAACTATAGTAGGTAAGATTTTAAAAATATAATATACATATTTTAATATTATAACTTTGATCCTAAGCTTTTTTAAATAAATAAATATACATTGTTATTATTATTATTTGATCGTACCTGACCAATAGAGATTAAGTCGCCACTGCTGCTCTGTTGGCCGGTCGCTGTGGAAAGGTATGGACCGTTCTTGAATGCCCTCGGGTGGTACCTGGAAAGACACTCTGACGCTCTAGTCGTGGTGTTCAACGGGCAGGGTCACAAGGTATGATTACGTACCTGAAGCCACAAGTGAGTGTGGTATATATACTGTTGGAAGGCGAGGCGCCCTGGCCGTTAGCGTGTCTTGCGAAGCACGCCAATCGTGGGTCGTTTTGGGCCTGCCATGGTGAGTTGGGCCGCTGGCCCATATGGCACTCTGTGGAGGTCTGTTTGCTCTAGACTGCTCTTTTGGGCCTATTGGCCCACTCACGTGTCATGCGCGGACGACCTACAGGGAGCGACTTAGCGCAGCCTATTCGAGGCTTGATTTGTTGCCCCTAGTGGAGTCGTGCGTGGCCGTCTTGAAGAGAGCGACCAGTCGCAGCTTATTCGAGGCTTGTATCGTTGGGGTGTGGTCGCTGCCACTAATGTTGGGATGTGGTCGCTGCCACTCATGTTGGAATGTGGTCCAATCGATCGGGTCTCGGCCAATCACCTTAGACGGCTTACCAAGTCACTACTTGGATTTTGCTTGCCTTAGGGGGTGCGACCATTCTAAGGTTGCTTCAATCGTGCTCAACTCGTTGAAGCGCCTTTGGACAATTTACCAAGTTCTACTCGGATTGAACTCATCCTCTGGGGTGCGACCATTCTTAGGTCGCTTTGTTTATACTTAAATCCGTTCAAGTGTTGCCACACATTGCTTACTGAATTCGTTTCAGAAACAACTCGATCGTGACCTCGATGGGCCGCTATCGTAGCAGACTCGTTTGGCGCGTTTGCGATTCATAAATGATCGGCTGCCTAGGTTCGACCTAGGCTAAAAGCGATAGCTATGGCCGGTCGCTGCTGGCCGTGCTAGTTATAGACCATTCATTGGTCTGTTTTGCTGTAAACCAATCGTTGATCTACACTCGTCGCAGGCCGTTCGATGGCGCGTTCGTTGTAGGTCGTTCATCGTCCTACGCTCGCTGTAGACCATTCGTTGGTCTACGTTTGTTTGGGCCATTCGATGACACTCGTTTGGGCCAATCAATGGCACTCGTTGTAGGCCGTTCGCCGACCTACGCTTGTTGTAGACCATTCGTTGGTCTACGTTTGTTTGGGCCATTCAATGACACTCGTTTGGGCCATTCGATGGCACTCGTTGTAGGCCGCTCGGCGGCCTACGCTCGTTGTAGGCCGCTCGGCGGCCTACGCTCGCTGTAGACCATTCGTTGGTCTACGTTTGTTTGGGCCATTCGATGGCACTCGTTGTAGGCCGTTCGGCAGCCTACGCTCGCGGTAAGCCATTCGTTGGCTCACATTTGTTGACCATTCGATGGCCCTTCGATCGCTCGGCTGCTACTCGCATGGTGAGCGGCCGGTCATACTTTCGAGCATGAAGAGAAACACAAGCAAGATTTTTAAAGGCCGGGCCTCAGTAAAAACCCCAGTGGGGAAAAAGAGCTCCCGCCTGATATTTATTCATAGGTCAATAGTCTGGCCCGTTATCACGAGGATTGTCTTGTCCTTTAAGCGACCTATCCTGTTCTTCTATGGGCCGCGCGCGGGCGCCTTTTCTATCGAGCAGTGCTTCTTCATAGGCCATATGGTCGTTGGCCCTTCGAAGGAACATGGCCAGGTCCATGTACCGACTTAGGCCAAACTCTTTGCAAATCTGTGGTCCGGTCTAATACCACGTTTAAGATACTTCAATTTGTCTCTGTTCGTTAGGTCGCGAATCTGATCAGCCTCGGCGTTGAACCGCTCTATGTATTGTCTCAACGATTCATTGTCCCCTTGGATAATCGTATCCAGGTGCTCTTCATATCGGTCTTGGCATCTATTGGCCGTATAATTGGCCAGAAGTCCTGACCAGGCCGTCCCAGGAAGATATGGTATTAGGGCGCAAAGCTTCCCACCATTCCAATGCTCGCTCGTCCAACGATTGTGGAAAGAGTTTGCACTTCATGATTGGACTTAGCTCCCTATAGCTGCAGTAACTATTGAAGTATCTCAAGTGCTTGTCAGGGTCTCCTCGGCCGGTGAACTTGTTCAGATTTGGGGGTTTCCTCTGATCTCTGGGGACACGATAACGACGTATCTCCCTGGTGAATGGACCTTGGCCGCTCGACATAAAGCTGGATGCGAAAGGTTGCATGGCGAGGAAGGCTTCATGAGTAGGCATTCCAAAGAGTCTGTTGATCGGTTGGCCCAAGTATCTGTCATTGGCCGCAGGTTGGTCGTACGGCCGAGGTCGGGGTCGCAAAGAGGATGGTCCTCTACGGTGCTCGCCTTGGCGCCTTCTAGTCGGTCAGCGGCCCGAGATACATCTCTTATTTCACCATTTCGATGGTAGTCGCCAAACTCATTGTACGGATCCCAAGATCGGCTTCTCGATCCTCGAGAACCAGATGATTCACAGGAAGAGTTTCTGATTGGCAAACGATCTGAGTCAGGGCGATAGCTTGAATCCGAGTAACTGTAATCATAAAAGGGGGAACGGCGACTGCGCACGTTCCTGCGAGCAGGCGATCTCCGCGCCCTATTTCTGCGTGTCGGAGATCGACGAGAAATGTGGATATCTTGTGTTGCAGGTTAAGTTTTGATGATGAAGCATTCTAAATAAAGTGACAAAATAGCATTTTTGAAGACTAAAAGTGTTCAAAGAACCAAAATCACATTTTTGGGGACTAAAAGTGTTCAAAGAACTAAAACCACATTTTTGAGGACTAAAAAGTGAACAAGGACCAAAACCAAAATTTTCCCACACAGCACCACCAAACCATTTCTTTTAAACAACTCATCAACACCCAATAGTCACCATACTCAATTCCAATTAATTTTAATTGAACTCCTTACACAATTATCACATTATACCAATTAATCCCACATTACATAAACTCCCATTTAACACTTAACCACCCATTTAACTCAACAAAACCTAAACACCCATTTAATTCAACAACACCCAAACACCCATTTATTCCACAACACATGCACGCCCATTTATTCAATCAACACATAAACACTCCTTTATTCAACAACACATAAACACTCATTTATTCAACAACACATAAACCATCATTTAATTCAAACAACTCATCAATAATCAATTAATTCAAACAATCACATAAACACCAATTTATTACCCTAAACACCTAACCCACACATAATCACTAATCCTACAAACTATTATGTATGAAAGAGAGCCCCCTTACCTCAAAATTGAAGAACCTAAGTAGCCTCTCCTTCAAAAACACAAGAACCACCAAAAATGGATGCTCCACCACTTTGAGCTTCAAACTGATATCGAAGTGTGCTCCTATAGCAAGTCGATGAGGACAAATCACGAATTCCCGAGCGCGACTTAATTCCCACGTAACAATATTTGGTAGGATGCGTGCGGTATGTATCAACAACAACGATAATCGAAGAATCATATCTTTGAAATATTAAATTGTACCAGACTTATCTTATTATATATACATATATATATATATATATATATATATATATATATATACATTTATTTTCTTCAAATATAGTTTCTTTCCAAAGATAACCATAAAATATGGCTACTCCATGCGTTGAACATATTGTAAAACTAAGTGTCATAATCATTATAATAACAATACATTAGTTTTGAAACAATCCCCAAAACATTATTTTAATGAAAAAGTTCTAGCATGATTGTGATTATCATACGGATGAAGCAATGGGGTAATAGGATGCTCACCAAATTAAAACGTAAGCTAGGTGTTATTTGCTCCAAATTAATACTGCGTGAGTCTGGAAGGAAAGTTGCAACAGCATAGAGAGTCCTCTTAAGGCTATAGCATCGTACACATGAGAGGGGAAGAGACTTGAGGGTTTTCTTTGTGGTTAGGATCGCGAATACACGAGTAGGACGGAACCACGATTGAAGGAACAGAGGTCGGATTCGGGATCAGCGGTGGATTTCGTGTGGAAAGTCAAGTTTTTGAGGTTGGCCGTAGCTTGTAGATGAAGAACGCATGAAGGAAGTTGCTTGGTAGGGTTTTGCTGGTTTATGCGTGTTGCAGCTAAGGTGAAGAAGAAGCTTGGGCAATCGGGCCTAGCTGTACACATCGGCTGAAGTTAAATGTGCGCATGGGGTGCGTTTATCAAAGACAATGGGGTGTGTGCAAGTAAAATGACCTAGAGTTCATTTTAATTTAAAACTCAACTTCACTTCAACTACTATTTTAACACCTTAATGGCCCAAGATAATTTTCAAAATCAATAACATCTAAAATAACAACATTTTATAAAATGAGGTAGTCAACTAAAATAATAATATCTCAATTACAAATATTCTATAAGTCAAATAATTAGATAATAAAAACCATATATTACCAATTGAAAATACTGTTTACTATCATCTTAATATATATATATATATATCAGTAATTCAAGCACACCAAAATGTATAAATTTATTTAAAGTAATACTAAGTCATACTTACTAAGAAGCAGAATATATCGCAAGGCTGCTATTATATTCATGCATAAACAAAAACGTGCTAACAGGAAAAATCGGGGTGTTACAACTCTCCCCCACTTAGAATATTTTCGTCCTCGAAAATTTACGCCAAATTCATGCACTCAACATCGAATCCCCTTATCACCTCTAACCGTTCTCATCCATGTTCTATTGTACACTCAACCGACCAACGCCCTCCTCTACACTCTTACTCCCCAAATAGGTATCCTAACCTGTAGATTATCAACATCCTACTCGACTACCCAACACCATAAATTAGCTAACTTGTGGCATCATCACCAATTAAGTAGGACCGAATCCTCGTCGTCGCTTTGAGACGCTAAGTCTACCTCGTTACTTTTAGATACAAATACCTATATTGTCACTTTTATTTTCCTATTCAACGGAAAGCAAACACATACGACACCAGAGACAACAACAATCATGGCCAGAGGCCCAACAACACCAACAATCGCAATTAACACAACGACAACAACAAAATTCAAGGTCAACCTATTCCACAAATTGACTCTAGAAATTTGACTCGACTTTGGAGACTCATAACTGGAGCTACACAACTCCGAATTTAACGAAACTAGTGCCAAAACGACCGGCTTTAAGTCTATTTTCGAAAACACTCGGTCATATAATTTTTGAATCAACCAAACAGTACCAGTTTTAAAAATACTGAAACAGTGTCCAAAAACGCATAAAACTATAAGCAAGCAAAACTCATCATGACCAATCACCAAAATCAATTATAATTCTCACGTACTTATGCATTGCACCAAACACCAAATAAGTATAACCAATTATGCAAACCATTTTAAACACACAAGTTCGAAAAGATTAAACACGTGGCATTTTCTTCGACTTCTTTACTCCTAGAGATTGGCTAACATGCAATTTTTACAACCTCTCTAGAAAATAACACGGTTCATATAATTCTACCAAATTCAGCTGATTTCATATCACAAAAGAATATAACCAACACATGCATTATAATACAATTGTTTTGATACAAAACTTGATATTAGTTTAAACAAATGAAATTGATACCCTTATCAACACTTAGTAAGGAAACTAATCAAGTAATGGAAGTGCACAAAAAGGTCTTGCTGCACAGTTTCATCATTAGATTTAAAAGCCCCGTAAAACGAATCAAGGATTGACAATTAACAATCATGATAGCAACAACAAAGTCACAGTTAAGTCGTAAATCGAACAAAATTTTCACAATTGTACTTCCTAGTTAGAAGGTACTTAAAATTGTATATATTTGTTTCTAAAACTTGACAATTGAGATTGGACTCACATTCACATAACATAAGAACTCTAACTCACCTAATCATGCAATTAGTGTAATACCCCATAATTCTCAAACAACACCTAACCACAACCTAATCGGTGCAGAAGCCGAATTTATGTCACATTTTGAAATAAAGGCCCTAAAACATTTTGGGAACAGAATTCAACACTAATTTGACATCACATTCATTTTCCAATAGCATAAAATTTTCCAAGTACCGTTTCTTTTTGAAATTCATAGAACTCACAGTTTTGTCAAAAAGGAAATTATATGCAAACCCCCAACCTTACTATCACTCGAGCGTGCAACCACATAAATAACTACTTATTAGTTCAAAATTTAATTTCCGACATAAACTCAGATGGTAAGGAAATTTAATCATTTAATTTTGACAAATCACATCATGCTCACGGAACAAGTCAAATTGAAACACTGAAAATGTCAAAACTTCAAGTTATGCAATCTTAATCGAGATAATGAGAATATAACATTACACATCATTTCATTTTAGCATACTAACTTCGAAACAATTAAGCACAAGTCAACTTAAATTTCTATACATCACAGTAACAATCAACCTATAGTAGAAATGTCAATCAAGTGCAATAATATTCAACACGCAATCCTTCAAATATTGTCCAGTGTATAACTTACCAAGGTTAGGTCATATAAAAGTACCTTCAATATTCTAACAAGCTAATCAAGCAATCAGTCAAATTAAAATTAGTGCATGCATCCAAAGTTAATAAATACCATGAGTTATTGTCGCCTCTTTCATTGGTGATGAGTTATTGGGGTGATCAGTCCCTCCTACTCACGCAACCAATTAGTTAAGGTCACAAAAACTACTTCCATTCAACTTTATAACTACCACATTAAAAGACTTTTAACGCAGTCCAGAGTGCGAAGGCGTCGTCACGACTTTCACTCCTTTGACGTCGTTAGAACTCTTTTAATCACACATATCCGAATGATACAGACAACCGTCACAAGCAGCCAAAATCAATGCTACAACCAACAGTTACACAGTTCAATCACTCATACCTCAATAAATCAATATAACTTTCAATCGTCATCCAACAAATAAGTCACAAGGCATGTCAATGGGAGAACAAACCAACAAAGGTAACAGTAATAAACAGCAACATAATTATGATTTTAGAACGAGTACCAAGACTCGAGGGTTAACAGACTCAACAACTTGGCGGACGATTGCAGCGCTCTGATACCACTAATGTAACACCCCTTTCTATTTACTACTATTTAGTCAATTTTAAAATCGAGTTTTCAAAAAAATTCCACGCACCTCAAAGAGAGTGCTACATTTCTTCAAAAACATAAAGCAGCCAATTAAATTTTCATAAAACAACTTCATGCGTGATACATAGCACGTCAAAATGGGGCGAACCCTCAAAAACACTTATTTGGTTATTTACAACATCCACGATTATAAATCACCAAAGCCACAGTGAACATCGACCGAGTCTCAAAGTATTTAATACAACATCCTATATCGAATCAATACATCAAAATAAATTACTAAATATTTAAGATTTCCGCTCCGGTGCTACATATCGAGCATGACCATCACTAGACTACTTCATTTGCTATCACTGCGGGTTGCTTGACATACGAAGCAACACGACGCAGCGATGGGGTGAGTCTCTTTACATAAATAATAGCAAATAGGATAAACATTATATTAGGGAAGGCAACTAACGTAAATCACATTTAGCATCTAGCATTAAGTATGGCACATCAACTCACAATCATCATCAAGGCAACATCAAACATATGAATGTATGCATGAGTGCAAGTATGCATGTGGATCCATCATCATCGCAATAAGCCTTGAGGGCACACACCGCTTTGGCCGAAGCCCACACATCGCTTTGGCCGAAGCCCACACATCGCTTTGGCCGAAGCCCACACATCGCTTTGGCCGAAGCCTACATCTTCGCTGAATATGCATGATTTATGTGACCCCATGACAATGCACCACAACACAATATATCTACCACAACAATCATTAACTCATCACTTTTCACTTCGCAACTCAACTCCAATCACAATATTAGCCTCGAGGGCACTCACCGCTTTGGCCAAAGTCTACACACCGCTTAATCATCACCGCAATACAACACACCTCATTATTGGACTAAATGTCCCACCAAGGACCAACTTGCCATACGAGGACCAAAATAGTATTTTTAAGGACTAAAAAGGTTCAAAGGATCAAAATAGCATTTTTGAAGACTAAAAGTGTTCAAAGAACCAAAATCACATTTTTGGGGACTAAAAGTGTTCAAAGAACTAAAACCACATTTTTGAGGACTAAAAAGTGAACAAGGACCAAAACCAAATTTTTCCCACACAGCACCACCAAACCATTTCTTTTAAACAACTCATCAACACCCAATAGTCACCATACTCAATTCCAATTGATTTTAATTGAACTCCTTACACAATTATCACATTATACCAATTAATCCCACATTACATAAACTCCCATTTAACACTTAACCACCCATTTAACTCAACAACACCTAAACACCCATTTAATTCAACCACACCTAAACACCCATTTAATTCAACAACACCCAAACACCCATTTATTCCACAACACATGAACACCCATTTATTCAATCAACACATAAACACTCCTT
This sequence comes from Oxytropis ochrocephala, assembly GCA_020916435.1. Classification (NCBI taxonomy): domain Eukaryota; kingdom Viridiplantae; phylum Streptophyta; class Magnoliopsida; order Fabales; family Fabaceae; genus Oxytropis; species Oxytropis ochrocephala. The sequence continues at coordinate 57,764,509 of CM037093.1, read as the reverse complement.
TATTCAACAACACATAAACACTCATTTATTCAACAACACATAAACCATCATTTAATTCAAACAACTCATCAATAATCAATTAATTCAAACAATCACATAAACACCAATTTATTACCCTAAACACCTAACCCACACATAATCACTAATCCTACAAACTATTATGTATGAAAGAAAGCCCCCTTACCTCAAAATTGAAGAACCTAAGTAGCCTCTCCTTCAAAAACACAAGAACCACCAAAAATGGATGCTCCACCACTTTGAGCTTCAAACTGATATCGAAGTGTGCTCCTATAGCAAGTCGATGAGGACAAATCACGAATTCCCGAGCGTGACTTAATTCCCACGTAACAATATTTGACTGGGATGCGTACCAGTATGTATCAACAACAACGATAATCGAAGAATCATATACTGAAAATATTAAATTGTACCAGACTTATCTTATTATATATATATATATATATATATATATATATATATATAATACATTTATTTTCTTCAAATATAGTTTCTTTCCAAAGATAACCATAAAATTTGGCTACTCCATGCGTTGAACAGATTGTAAAACTAAGTGTCATAATCATTATAATAACAATAAATTAGTTTTGAAACAATCCCCAAAACATTATTTTAATGAAAAAGTTCTAGCATGATTGTGATTATCATACGGATGAAGCAATGAGCTAGGTGTTATTTGCTCCAAATTAATACTGCGTGAGTCCGGAAGGAAAGTTGCAACAGCATAGAGAGTCCTCTTAAGGCTATAGCATCATACACATGAGAGGGGAAGAGACTTGAGGGTTTTCTTTGTGGTTAGGATCGCGAATACACGAGTAGGACGGAACCACGATTGAAGGAACAGAGGTCGGATTCGGGATCAGCGGCGGATTTCGTGTGGAAAGTCAAGTTTTTGAGGTTGGTCGTAGCTTGTAGATGAAGAACGCATGAAGGAAGTTGCTTGGTAGGGTTTTGCTGGTTTATGCGTGTTGCGGCTAAGGTGAAGAAGAAGCTTGGGCAATCGGGCCTAGCTGTACACATGGGCTGAAGTTAAATGTGCGCATGGGGTGCATTTATCAAAGCCAAGGGGGTGTGTGCAAGTAAAATGACCTAGAGTTCATTTTAATTTAAAACTCAACTTCACTACAACTACTATTTTAACACCTTAATGGCCCAAGATAATTTTCAAAATCAATAACATCTAAAATAACAACATTTTATAAAATGAGGTAGTCAACTAAAATAATAATATCCCAATTACAAATATTCTATAAGTCAAATAATTAGATAATAAAAACCATATATTACCAATTGAAAATACGGTTTACTATCATCTTAATATATATATATATATACATCAGTAATTCAAGCACACCAAAATATATAAATTTATTTAAAGTAATACTAAGTCATACTTACTAAGAAGCACAATATATCGCAAGGCTGCTATTATATTCATGCATAAACAAAAACGTGCTAACAGGAAAAATCGGGGTGTTACAGAGGCTCTACAATTCCTGCCTCGACCAGTTCGGCAAGGATCAATTGTTGGACGGGCTGCAACACCGGTCCTTGGTCGCCCTGCACCGATTGCTCCTGGCGAGGGTTGCCCTGTGATTCATGAACAGTTATCGGCACACCCTCTGGGGTCTGCTGAGGGCGAGCGTTCTGCCCAGAGGGTTTGAGTCGTGATGATGCCCGCGTAACGGGCTGTTTTTGCGGCGGCATTATGAAGGTAGGATAGCGCTCGGGCTTCCCACTGTGGTCGCCAATTGATTGTACCTGACCAATAGAGATTAAGTCGCCGCTGCTGCTCTGTTGGCCGGTCACTGTGGAGAGGTCTGGACCGGTCTTGAATGCCCTCGGGTGGTACCTGCAAAGACACTCTGACGCTCTAGTCAGTGGTGTTCAACGGGCAGGGTCACAACGTATGATTTCGTACCTGAAGCCACAAATGAGTGTGGTATATATACTGTTGGAAGGCGAGGCGCCCTGGCCGTTAGCGTGTCTTGCGGAGCATGTAACACCCCCTTCTATTTAACTACTAATTAATTAATAAAATCAGAGTTTTCAAAAACTTTTCACACAATTGAAAGCGAGTGTCACATTTACTTCCAAACGAGCTAACATCAAATACATGCTCACATAGATAAAGTCAATGATACATAGCACATAAGGTTGAGACGAGCCCTCAAATACACCTGTCTCAGTACATCACAGTCATAATGAATATCTCGCAGCGGAATATCTCAAAATAATAATATTAACTCTTTTAAATCCCAAAGTAAAGAGTGAAACAACATCAAGTCAATAAACATAAACTACTACGCCCCGATTGCTCGTGTCGAGCATGACTCTGGGACCAAAAAGAAGGTAGAAGAACCTTCACTCGCTATCACACACGTTTGCTTGAGCATGAGAAGCAACATAAAAGCAGTAGGGTGAGTCTCTTTACATAAATAATATCCAATAGGATAAGCATTATATTAGGGAAGGTAAACTAGAAGCACCAAATCACGACAATTATCAATATACATCAACCAATTCACAATCGCTAAGAAACACCATCAAATGCATGATTAATGCATGTAATGCAACCCAAACTCCACGGGCCATGCATGTGGATCCATCACCCAAAATAAGCCTTGAGGGCACTCCCAATCACGGCCGAAGCCTCATCACCCAAATAAATGCACATGGTTTATGAGACGCAATGAACAATGCATCAATCACAACCAATTCACACCATACTCACCACATATTTAATAGACTCCCATTGTCATTAATTAATTCACCATCACCCAAATAAGCCTTGCGGGCACTCCCAATAATTTACAATTGTCATTAATTAATTCACCATCACCCAAATAAGCTTTGCGGGCACTCCCAATAATTTACAATAAGGCCGAAGCCTACTCACCCATAATTACTTTCATCATTAAATACATCTGATAGGCCGCAAGTGCACGGTTTCTATCTCGTAGTAAAAATGTATCGATCCACAGGGAGTTAAGCAATTACCAATCTAATTTTTAGTTTTGATTAGCTGAAAGGAATAATTTTTAGAAGAAGGAATGATTGTTGGTTTTAAATTTAGAATTATAAAACGTCCTAGGATTGTGGTTTCATCTCAATGATAGAAACATTTCACAACCCCTCATCCATTCCCTATTTTATATAAAATTGTATTTCTAAGGATGAGACATTCAATGGTAACTCAAGTTTCCTTTCAGAATACAAGAGTGTGTCTTGAACCAATAATCAAAACCTATTCTCATGGTTGATTATTGCCAAGACCCCTTAAGTACAAGTCTCTTTATCCCAAGGGTCCCAAAACTATTCTCATGTTTTGTTTCCCTTGTTTAATCACATAGTTCTAATATCAAAACTTCTCCTTTCGGTACTTGGAATAAGACTTTAAAATCAATGGGATTAAATTAGAATATAACTTTAACAAAATAGAGTTTAGACTTGGGATTGTTTATGGGCCTATCATTGGATTAGTCCCACAATCCCAAGACTAAAAGGAGTCTACTCACTCATGCTCATAGTAGACAAAAACTTAGAAAGAGAAGAAGGAGACATAAAGATAATCAACAAGAAGATAAATGACGGAAGTGTAAATTGCGGAATTGTAAATGACGGAATGTAAAGTCTGAGAAAAAATAAAGGTCTTTGGAAAATAAGGATGAGAAAAAGTTGCAAGAATTATAAAGAACAAGAACTTAGAATGAGGAAAGTAAATTGCATAATATCTTAGAAATAAACTTTGAGTAGTGATTACAATAGCCTAAGATGTCCCAAGCACTCGAATTTCGTGCTTTATATAGCCAAAGAGAAGAGACAAGTCACTTAAGACAATTTACAAGCCATTAAAGAGCAAATCGTAACATCTTTGGAATCGATGCGATCGCGCGGGTGCGTGCCAAATCCAGCCGCGAATCGTGCAACCATCGAGTAGACTTTCAGCGCAAAGGAAGAAAAAGTTCAGAGCGCGGGTCGTGCCAAATCCGGCAGACGAATTCGTGCAACTATCGAGTAAACGACTTTGCTTGCCTTTTCTTATATTTTTCAGCTCTTTGTTTCTCTTTTTGACTTGAAACTTTGTTTTGCTCTTTTTAAGCTTAAATCCTTCATTTTCCTCAAAGATAGACCTGAAATTAAAACAAACAAAAGGTAGTAAAATAGCTCTAGAATTGAACTAAAATACCAAACAACTTACTTAAAATAAGTACTAAAAAGACAACTAAAAATGGACTTATCAAACTCCCCATGCTTAAATCCTTGCTTGTCCTCAAGCAAAACATTACAATTTATTTGGCAAATTCTTGAATGAAAATTATCGAACAGCACATGAACTAGAAATGATCTGGTGGTATCCAACAATATTTTTCTTCTCGACATGACACTTTTCTATTGAGCTTTATGTGCGAGAGAAGATCGGTTTTGTGGTACTAGAACAATGAAGTTAGATATCAACGACCAAATTCCTAGCACCTTTTGCTTGGGTCATCCACTTATATGCAAACAATGCAATTGCCACACTTGGTCTCAAAGGAGTGTCTCTTTTCCCGATGTGTGATCGGTCTCAAAAGGGTACTCAAAGTATTTCCCTAGTAACCTATGACCTCAAAGGGATGTTGGGCTAAATTGCTTAAATTCTTTTCTTTTCTTTTCTTTTTCATTTTTTTTTTCAATTTCTTTCCATTTTATTGCTCTTTTTAAGTAGCCCAACTCAGACATTTCTCCAGTAACCAAAATGCAGTAAGTGTCACCAAGGGAACTAAGTGGCTATTTTTTCAATCTTTCTTAAACATCCTAGTACCAGAAACTATCTAAGTAGTGCGTGTGTGAACTCGACAATAAGTATCAAGAAGCATATCTAATAGTTGAACACCAGCCAGAACATTCAAATTGCTAAAAATCAAAAAATTTATCACAGAAATGCCATAAAAAATACTTCAAAGTTTCACAAGGATTTATCACATAAGAGGAGAAGATACATGACTCAACTACCAAATGAAGAAGAAGAAAAGACTAAAGTCACCCCCCCATGCTTGGACTAGACATTGTCCTCAATGTATAAAAATAAGAAAAGCACATGAGAAGGGTAAAGAAAGCTCACATGGCCTGGTCAGGAGGTGGCGGTGGCTGCTGAAGGTTGAATTTGTCAGCGGTGCTTGCATCATTGTTGCTAGATTTCCCATTTCTTGATTTTGGGCCACCTGCCCTTCTTTGATATACGCAAGTCACCTGCATGTCTGAGTGCATTCCTCTCGATATCTTGCAATTCCACCCCTTGTCTTACTTGCTCACCTCGGCCGGTCACACCAATCTTGCCAAAACATATTAGAAGGAGATGGGCGGCCTCCCACTTCGAGGGCTGCTTGTTCCTCATTCCTTTGGTGTGCTTCTCACCGGTTTGGGTGTCACTGTCTGAGAACCAAATAACCAATTCCTACGCTCTCGATATCTGTTCTTTCTTGATCGGGCAACATAATGGATTTTTCCATATTAATCGACCAGAAGTACCCCCTTTTTCTTCAAGTTTATTGGTTTAATCATGAACATCTTTGGTACACAATTCAAGGTCAACCAATCTATTGCGGTTTCACGGTACCAAATCATCAAGATAAGAATCAAGTCCCAAATCTTTGAGCTATCCAAGTAACCACACCCCCGATCACAATTAGACCTTTTTCACTTAATTATATCGTGTTGGCTAATCAAATAGTACCCAATGTTTACGACTTGATTGTGTACCATTGCCCATAAAATGAATAATTCGGCCATCCTCACCTTACCTGCCTCACCTCTGCCAAGCGGTGCACGCCATTACCCTTTGCACATCACGGAACACCGGATTGTGAATTTTAGTGGCCTAGGCATGGTTTGAGACATAATTCCCGTCCACTGTAATTTCTCTCCAAAAACCTTAGGATCAAACCCCACCGGCCTATTAGCGGGGTTCTTAGCATCATGAAACAGCCCCAACATTCTCAAAATTCAACAACTCACAAAAATTTGCGAGTAAAATCATAATCCACATTGAAAAGTCTGAATGATATGGTATGCTTTGGATTTAAGACATTGATTTTGTCCTCATGAAAATTTAGTGAACTAGAAATTCAAAAGTAATACCTTGATAAGTGTAACAAGGAGTACTCATAAAATCTGTCCACCCATATTATCCAACAACATTTTCACATTGTCATCTAACCTAGGGTGTTCAATGAGTCAAAATCAGCATACCTTGTAGCCACAATGTTTCTTTTGGAGAGTATTTCAAACCTTGCCTCTTGTTTGTTATCCTTGAAGCGATCCCAAAGGGATTGTTGGAAGAGGGCTCTGGAGCAGCAGAGCGCTTTTTCTTTTCCTAGCGGTGAAAGGCGGGGAACATGTGTACTCCTTGATTTTTGGACCCATTTTGAATTTTAGGGATGGAAGTTTAGGATTTTGGAAAATTTGGGTGTTGGTTGAAAGTTGAGGAAATTCGAATTTGATGGGTGGGTTTTGTGTTTTGGGTAGTGGGTATGGAGGTTTTGTGGTGTGGGTAGTGGTTATGGAGGTTTTGTGGTGTGGGTAGTGGGTATTTCGAATTTTGGGTATTTGGGGAAAATTGGGATTTTGGTGAAGATCAATGGGTTTAATGATTGGGTTTTGTTGTATTGGTCATGGGTAAATGATTTTGGGTCATTTTGATGAAGGTTTGAATGATTTTGATGAAGGTTTGAAGGTTTGGTTATGGTGGGTTGGTGAGAGGTTGAAGAAGAAGAAGTGAAGAGTGTGGCTGCTGAAGTTCGAAATTAGGGGTTTTGGAGGAAGTTTGGGTTCGCACGGACCGGGCTGGTGTTCGCACGGGTCGTGCAAGCATCAGGTACTACACATTCAAATATGCATATCGGCTATGAGGGACATGGCACGGACCGTGCCATTTATTCGCACGGGTCGTGCCAACCTCCAGTACTCCTTTCTTCTTTATACGCTAATTAGCGCGGTCACGCCACGGACCGTGCAGGTATGCGCCGCGGGTCGTCACAACAATCAGTACCCCTTTTTTTTTTTGAGGAAAGTAAAATAAAATGTACCTGCAAAACAAAAGAAATGAAAAATGTCAACCGTGGGTTGACTCCCACGCAGCGCTCTTTTAACGTCACTAGCTTGCGGTTAAAAGGACCTTTTTGCTCAAATTGGATTATGAAGGACCAAAGCGGTTCCCTTCTCAATATTTTCACCCACATTATAAATCTTTAGCCTTTGGCCATTGACCTTGAATGGTCCTAGTCTTTTCACTCCAAATTTCAAGCGCACCAAGGGAATACCTAAGGATTTTAAAGGGCCCGGACCATCTTGATCGTAACTTTCACGGAAACAATTTTAATCTTGAGTTGAAGAGCAACACGGGATCACTGCTTTAAATTCTCTGCGGGTGATACGCTTATCATGCCATTTTTGTTCTTTCTTTATAAATCCTAGCATTCTCATAAGCGTCCATCCTTAGCTCTTCCAACTCATTCGGTTGAAGTTTCCTTTTATCTCCTGCAAGACTCATGTCTAAGTTGAGAGTTTTGATTGCCCAATAAGCTTTGTGCTCCGGCTCAACCGGGAAGATGACAAGACTTCCCATAAATCGGTTTAAAAGGAGTCATTCAGATGTAAGTCTTGTATCTTTGTCCAGTAAGCCCAGAGCATCATCAAGCTTGACCCGACCAATCTTTTCTAGAGGTAGAAACAGTTTTTCTAAAATTGACTCGATTTCTCTATTTGACACCTCAACTTGGCCACTAGTGAGAGGTGATACTGTGTTGCAACTTTATGTTTGACCCCGAATTTTTGTAAAACTTTCTCAAATTGTTTTGAAATGAAATGGGATCCTCCATCACTTATGACCACTCTGGGGACCCCAAATCTTGGTAAAATTATCTTTTGAAAAGCTTTATAACTACTTGTGCATCATTAGTTGGAGAAGCAATGGCTTGATCCATTTAGACACATAGTCGTCGATCCGCAACAAGAATATATTGATTTCCGAAAGAAGATGGAAATGGTCCCATAAAATCAACTCCCAGGGCGTCGAAAATTTCAACTTCGAAATGTTGTTTAGGGGCATTTCATTTCTTTTGGAAATGCTCCCGATCGTTGACACCGGTCACATTGAGATACAAAGCGATGCACATCTTTAAAAGAGATGGCCACCAATAACGAGAATGAAGAATTTTAAAAGCGGTTTTACGAGAAGCGTGTGCCACCATAAGATGAAGAATGACAAAATCCTAAAATGTTACTTACCTCGTCCTCAGGGATGCATCTTCTAAAAATACCATCGACCCTCTTTTGAAGAGATAAGGGTCATCCCATAGTAGTGCTTGATATCATGGAAGAATTTCTTCTTCTCACGGTAGTTCAAATCCGAGGCGACACTCGGTACAAGGTAATTTACAAAATCTGCATACCAAGGTGCTTGACTTGCACCAAGGAGAATAGTGATCATCCGAAATGAATCATCAAGTGGCGGCTCATTCTCGTTATTCTCTTGCAACCTTGACAAGTGATCGACCACAACATTTTCAATGCCTTTTTTATCTCTTATCTCGGGTCAAATTCTTGGAGGAGCAAAACCCATCGGATCAATCTCGAAACGGCATCTTTTTTATTCAACAAATATTTTATTGCCGAGTGATCGGAATAGATGATGATTTTGGACCCCACCAAGTATTGCGGAATTTATCAACGGCATAGACTACATTTTGTTGTGCCAGGGCAAACATTCCTGTTTTGAATGATAACAAATTACAAGTTACTAATAATTTACTTGAGGTAAAGCGCGGGAAAAATATAAGAGCGCGAGGCGATGAACAAGAGAGCTTGGAAGCTAACTCAAAGTTTGTAGAAGCTCGGACGAAAAAACTGCTCAAGCATTGAAGACTTATATCGCTTTGCGTAGGACTCATGTAAGATCGTATTACCCAGTCTTATAACATTCGTAGTTGAGAGGTGATGATTAAAAATAAAATTGTTTTAGAAAAATGTTTTCTATAAAATCATGATTTATTAGATTAGACACAAGTTGTTGTTAAAGAAAAGTTTTGAATCATGATTTGTTGTTTTTATAAAGAAACTTGATTCATAGCTTAATGTTTTAAAAGAATTTGTTTTTGAAGTAAAGAATGATTCTTGATTTGGTAAATTAAGCTAGAAATCGATTTCCACTTATTTCTAAAGCCAAAAATCGATTTCCTCTTGCTTTTTAAAGTCAAGAATCGATTTCCCTCTTCCACTTGGAAGCAAGAAATCGATTTGCCACTTCTTAATTGGTTTTGAAAGAGTTTGTTTTGGAAAGAAAGTAATCGATTGATGACTTTGTGTATTTGAAGAGCCAAATCGATTTCCTCTTGCTTTTCAAGCTAGAAATCGATTTCCCCCTTGTTTAAAGGCTAGAAATCGATTTCCCCTTGTAAGTCTAAATCCAACAATCGATTCATAGCTTGCTTGTTTTTAAAAGAACTTGTTTTGGAAAGAAAACAATCGATTGATGACCTTGTGTTATTAAAGAAGCAAATCGATTATTGACTCCTTTTCTAGAGCTAGAAATCGATTTGGGGCTTCCTCACTTAAAGAGGAAAATCGATTTCTTGCTCCTTCTTTTAAGAAAACAATCGATTTGTTACTTATGTTTTATACGCAATCAATCGATTTCTCACTTATAACAACTTGATGTTAAGATTTGTTTCAACGGTCATATTTTTTCAATCCTATAAATAGGACATAGGGTTTTCACGATAAAAAGACACAACCCACATATCAAAAGAAAAGAAAAGAACGAGAACTCTCACAATAACATTCATCTTTTTACGTTCTTCATCTAGGGTTTCAAATCTCTCATCTCTCTCAACTACATATTGTTATATTGCTTGAGTGATTGGATCCTAGTTTATACTTGTAATCTTTTATACTTATTGGTTGTTGTGAAATCTGGGGAAGCTTTCTTGGGTAGTTCAATCGGGAGATTGAATTGTAGCGAAAATCCTTAGCGGGGAGCTTGGGTTCTCAATTTGGGGAAAATTGAGATTGGTGTGGTAGCTATAGGGGAAGTTGCTTGCTTGTAAGACATTGCGAAGTATCTTCTCATATAGTGGTGATTACCAAAGTCCAAAGGTTGCAAAGCCGGAGGCCGAGGAGTAGGGCTTTTATCCCGAACCTCGCTAAAATCACGGTGTACTTCTTTCCACTTATCTTTACTTTGCATTTTCTTTATAATTGTTAACTTTATCATTGTAGTTGATATTATCACGCTTAAACTTCAATATCATTTGGAATTGTTTACGCCATTGTTATAGCTTGCTTAGGTGTTGCATATAGTTTAAATCTTATTTTCGCATGTGATTTTAACTTGCATCGTTAATATTTCGAAAAATAAAAAAGATTTCATTTTTAAAATATAACCTTATTCACCCCCCCCCCCCTCTAAGGTTATCATATAGTCCAACAACCGCCAATAATTCTTTTTCTTTGTGGCATAATTAACTTGTGCTTCATCCAAGGTTCTACTAGCATAGTAGATAGCATGCATCTTTTATCCTTCCTTTGACCAAGAAGCGCCTCAACCGCATAGTCACTTGCATCGCACATTATTTCGAATGGAAGATTCCAATCGGGTGGTTGCATAATTGGGGCGATGGTCAAAGCCTTTTTCAACTGCAGAATGCTTCTAAACAAAGATCATCAAAAACAAAAAGCTGCATCCTTAAGGAGCAAGCTTGTCAATAACTTAGTAATCTTGGAAAAATCCTTTATAAACCGTGGTAAAACCCGCATGACCCAAGAAACTTCTTACCTCTTTGACCAAAGTAGGAGGTGACATTTTTTCAATGATTTCAATTTTTGCTTTGTCAACCTCAATACCTCGTTCGAAACTAAGTGTCCTAGAACAATTACCTCTCTCACCATAAAGTGACACTTCTCCCAATTTAAAACAAGATTCACTTTCTCACACCTCTCGAACTTTTTCTAGGTTAGCGGACAATTATCAAAACTTGACCCATGAGCAGGAAAAATCGTCCATAAAAACTTCCATAATATTTTCAACAAAATCGAGAAAAGATGGACATCATACAACGTTGAAAAGTAGCGAGGAGCATTGCAAAGACCAAAAGGCATCCTTCTATAGGCATAAGTGCCATAAGGACATGTGAAAGTTGTTTTTTCTTGGTCGCTAGGATGAATAGGAATTTGGAAAAATCCAGAATACCCATCCAAATAGCAAAAATGCGAATGCTTAGCTAGCCTTTCTAACATTTGATCTATGAAGGGGAGGGGAAAGTGATCTTTACGGGTTGCTTTATTAAGCTTCCTATAATCGATACACATTCTCCACCCCGTAACTGTCCTAGTTGCAATGGATTCATTTTTTTCATTTTTGACAACTGTTAGGCCTCCTTTCTTAGGAACTACTTGAACCGGACTAACCCATTTGCTATCAGAAATTGGGTAAATTACCCCAGCATCAAGGAGTTTGAGAACTTCTTTTTTCACAACTTCTTTCATATTAGGATTTAATCTCCTTTGATTCTCAATGGAGGGTTTATAGTCCTCTTCAAGTAGTATCCTATGCATACAAATTGAGGGATTGATTCCCTTAATATCCTCAATTGTATACCCTATAGCTTTAGGATATTTCTTGAGAATATCAAGTAATTTATTTGTTTCCACCTCATTTAAATTTGCATTGACAATTACAGGAAAAGTAGAGTCTAAACCAAGAAATTCATACCTTAGAGATGATGGAAGAGGCTTTAGCTCCACCTTTGGAGCTCCTTTTGGAAGAAGACCAGAATTTTCCTCAACCAAATCTTCAATGCTCAAGTCTTTTATAGGAGGATTTTCATCCAGCAATTTGGCGTAGACTTGGGCTTCTCCAGCTAACTCTGTACCTGCATTGTTTACTAAACATACTTCCAAACCATCGCATGAAGATGATGCTAAAGAGCACTCTTTCACACAATGGTCAACAATATCAATCATACAACAAGAGTCCTGAATGGAAGGACTCTTCATTAGATTAGCAAACTCAAACTCTATCTTTTCTTCACCTACATTGAAAGCCAACTTACCATGCTTGACATCAATTATGGCTCCGGCAGTAGCCAGAAAAGGTCTCCCCAAAAGAATTGGAACTTGGGAGTCCTCTTCCATTTCCATCACAACAAAATCAGCTGGTATAAAAATTTGTCCTACCTTGATAGGAATATCCTCAAGAATCCCAACCGGATGTTTAGTGGAATGGTCAGCCAATTGTAAGGTCATATTGGTAGGTTTCAACTCTCCTATGCCTAACCTCTCACAAAGGGATAATGGCATCAAGCTCACACCTAGATCACACATAGCTCTCTCAATGGTTTCACTTCCAATGACACAAGAGGATGGAAAAGTGCCGGGATCTTTAAGCTTTGGAGGCGGTTTATTTTGAATAATAGCACTACATTCTTGATTAGAGCTCTTTGTCTCATTGTCATCTATCTTTCTTTTCTTAGATAAAATTTCTTTCAAAAACTTTGCATAAGATGGCATTTGAGACAGAGCATCTGTAAAGGGATGTTAATGTAGAGCTTTTTAACAAATCAACAAACTTTTAAATGCTCATCCAACTTTGATTTGGCAAACCTTTGTGGGAATGGAATTTTAGGCTTGTATGGTGGTGGTGGAACATAGGGTGTTTCTTTTTCTTTCTCTATCTCAACCTCAACCCCCTCATTTTGTGGTTCCTCCTCACTCACATGTTTCTCATTAGTCCCCTTTGGTTCCTCTAATTTTTTCCACTCCTAAGGGAAATAGCATTTAATTGGGCTTTAGGATTTGGTTACGCTGCCTGGAAATATTCCAGAGGTTTTAGAGGATGAAGCAACTTGTTGAGCTACTTGAGAAATTTGAGTTTCCAACATTTTGTTGTGAGTAGAGATGGAGTCCACTTTTGATGTCAATTTTATGAGAGTGTCATTCAAAAATCCATTTTGGTTTTTAAACTCTTCGTTTTGCTTTGTTTGTGTTATCACAAAATTTTCTAATAAAGTTTCCAAATTGGATTTTTGAGGAGCTCTCTGATTATTTTGAAAACCAGGTGGTGTTCTTGCTGCTGGTTGAAAAGAGGGATTGGCTGGAGGATTTTTATAAGAAAAATTTGGATGATTCCTCCATCCAGAATTATAAGTATTTGAAAAAGGATCCCCCTTTTGAGCATAATTAGCTTGCTCAGAACCATTAGCAGACACCCCTAGCTGGCATTCAACACTAGTGTGGCCAACTACACCACAAATTTCACAAGGGTGCAGAAGAAGAAGTAGAAGAAGGTGAGGCAACCTTGACATTTAATTTTTCAAATTTTTGGAATAGTGCGTCCACCTTAGAATTTAAATGGTCAAGGCGCGAAATTTCATACTTATCCGCTCTTTCTTTGATGGAAGCTGGAGCAGCGATGTGACTCTCTCACTTGTCCATTGATAGTGATTACGAGCCATGTCCTCGATCAAAGCATACGCTTCTTCAATATTCTTGTTCATCAAAGCTCCACTGCAATGCATCAACGATCATTTTTGTGGTATACAATGACCATTATAAAAGTGTGGATGATCAACCATTTCTCTAATCCATGATGAGGCAAAGCCTTAGCATTTCTTTGAAACGCTCCCATGCATCATAAAGAGACTCCCCATCATTACGAGTGAATCGTGTAATTTGATTCCTCGGTTGAGCGATTTTTGCTTGGGGAAATAATTTAGCAAGGAATGCTTGCTTTAGTTGATCCCAAGTTGTGATGATTCATTAGGTTATGAGTGAAACCAAGCTCGGCTTTGTCCCTTAATGAAAAAGGGAAAAGTTTTAGCCTTATAGCTTGAGGAGTCACTCCATTCAATTTCAGAGTGCCACAATATTCAAGAAAAATTGAGAGATGGAGATTTGGGTCATCAATAGCAGAACCTGAAAATTGGTTCTGCTGGACCATAGAAAGTAAAGATGGTTTAATTTCAAAATTATTAGCATCAACAGCTGGATGCACAATAACAGCATGTGGCTCCGCCGTAGGCGTTGCGTACTCTTTGAGAGCACGATTTGCATTAGCTGCCATTTCTTGGTTATTGCGCAATTCTCTTCTTCTTCTATGAAAATATCTCTCTCAATTTCGTGGAATTGGTTGAACAATTTCACCAAGACTAAGAGTTCTTCGCATTCAAGAAAAAGAGAATTCAGAAAGTTTTAAAAAGAAAACAAAAATTTCAGTCTAACCGGTACAAAAAAGTTGATTAATATCACTAACTCCCCGGCAACGGCGCCAAAAAACTTGATAGGCCGCAAGTGCACGGTTTCTATCTCGTAGTAAAAATGTATCGATCCACAGGGAGTTAAGCAATTACCAATCTAATTTTTAGTTTTGATTAGCTGAAAGGAATAATTTTTAGAAGAAGGAATGATTGTTGGTCTTAAATTCAGAATTATAAAACGTCCTAGGATTGTGGTTTCATCTCAATGATAGAAACATTTCACAACCCCTCATCCATTCCCTATTTTATATAAAATTGTATTTCTAAGGATGAGACATTCAATGGTAACTCAAGTTTCCTTTCAAAATACAAGAGTGTGTCTTGAACCAATAATCAAAACCTATTCTCATGGTTGATTATTGCCAAGACCCCTTAAGTACAAGTCTCTTTATCCCAAGGGTCCCAAAACTATTCTCATGTTTTGTTTCCCTTGTTTAATCCCATAGTTCTAATATCAAAACTTCTCCTTTCGGTACTTCGTTTGATATTTGGAATAAGACTTTAAAATCAATGGGATTAAATTAGAATATAACTTTAACAAAATAGAGTTTAGACTTGGGATTGTTTATGGGCCTATCATTGGATTAGTCCCACAATCCCAAGACTAAAAGGAGTCTACTCACTCATGCTCATAGTAGACAAAAACTTAGAAAGAGAAGAAGGAGACATAAAAGATAATCAACAAGAAGATAAATGACGGAAGTGTAAATTGCGGAATTGTAAATGACGGAATGTAAAGTGCAGAAAATAAAGGTGCTGGAAAATAAGGACAGAAAGTAAAGTTGCAAGAATTATAAAGAACAAGAACTTAGAATGAGGAAAGTAAATTGCATAATATCTTAGAAATAAACTTTGAGTAGTGATTACAATAGCCTAAGATGTCCCAAGCACTCAGAATTTCGTGTTTTATATAGCCAAAGAGAAGAGACAAGTCACTTAAGACAATTTATAAGCCATTAAAGAGCAAACTGTAACATCTTTGGAATCGATGCGATCGCGCGGTCGTGCCAAATCCAAAGCCGGGTCGCGTGCCAAATCCAAAGACGGTCGTCGTGCAACTATCGAGTAAAACAGACTTTGCTTGCCTTTTCTTATATTTTTCAGCTCTTTGTTTCTCTTTTTGACTTGAAACTTTGTTTTTGCTCTTTTTAAGCTTAAATCCTTCATTTTCCTCAAAGATAGACCTGAAATTAAAACAAACAAAAGGTAGTAAAATAGCTCTAGAATTGAACTAAAATACCAAACAACTTACTTAAAATAAGTACTAAAATGACAACTAAAAATGGACTTATCAACATCACCCATTAACACACCCTTAATTATAGCTCTAAGGCTAGCAATTAATCTCTCAGTTATACCGACACCAATTAAATAGAATATTTTGAGTTCAAGAACACGGGGCAGCCTCTTCCCCTGGGCGCCCCACAGATCACAGACCAAAATGGACGCATACAACACTTAGGCAACACCTAGACAACATTCAAGACAGATTTGACAAAGACTTAGACAATATTCAAGACATTTGACAAAAGACTTAGACACACACAACAAAGACTTAGACAAAGACTTAGACAATATTCAGCAAAGATTTGACAAAGCACTTAGACACACACATCAGCACTTAGATAAAGACTTCAGGCGCAGGGGCTGCCACATTTGGCGCCCTGCGCGACCAACACACAACCATGTGCACCTAGGCGCGAGGGCTGCCACATTTGGCGCCCTACGCCATGCCACCACCCACACAACCACACCAACACACCTAAACAACACCAAGTGGCACAATGCCTCAATTCCCAATCTCCACACCAATTCACCTATACACATAAACAACACAAGAATGGCACAATGCTTCAAACTCCCAATTCAACATCAATTCACCCACACACATAAACAACACCATAGTGCATATCAAGTCCATTTCAACAACAAACAACTTAATTTATCAAATTGAGTTCAAATTCATTTTTGGGCAATTTATCCAACATCTTACAATCATCACAATTTCATATTCAACCACATTGTAACAATACACCAAACACCATGCCTACATAGTTCATATCAAGCTCATTTTCAACAACAACATCATGGGTTCATCAAATTTAATTCAACACAACACCAATTAATTCAAACAACACATAATCAATCAATTAATTATCCTAAAACCTAACCCACACACAATACTCATCATATAACCTATTATGAATGAAAGAGAGCCCCCTAACCTTAGGAATTGAAGAAATACTAGTACCATCTCCTTCACAACTTCAAGAACCACCAAAAATAGCCACTCACTAACTTTGAGCTTCAAACCCCCTTCCATGGCAAAACGAAAATGAGAAGGAATGGGTGGGTGAAACTTGTACTAATAGAAAGAGCAAGAAAAATGAGGAAGAATGGGACCAAAACCCACTTACTACAAGCCAAGGTGAAGAAATGCTCTTCCTCTCCTCCTCTCCAAAACAGGTCGTCGGCCTCCCTCTCTCTATCCTCCTCCTTTTCTTTTCTTTTCCTTCAAAATGGAGAGAAACCCTATACCCTAAGTTAATTTCCTTGAATATGGGCCTACTAATGGTCCATGGGCCCTTTATTTGCACCTCCTAGTTACTTAAACACCTCCTGAATAAAATAAAAACTCTAAATTATTTATTTGACTTAATAAAATGTTGTAACCCTTAAATAACTTAATTAAATGAATAGCTAAATTATTTTGGGGCGTTACAACTCTCCCCCACTTAGAATATTTTCGTCCTCGAAAATCTATGCCAAACTCATGAAATCAACATCAAATCTCCTTATCACTTCTAACCGTTCTCATCCACGTTCTATCGTACACGCAACAGACCAAACACCCTCCTCTACACTCTTACCCCCCCAAATAGGTATTCTAACCTGTAGGTTATCAAAATCCTACCTGACTACCCAAACACCATTTAAGGTTCACCCATGACACAAAAATTGGAGCAGAGCTCCCATCACCAAACCATCACCATAAAATAGCCAACTCGTGGCATCATAACCAATTAAGTAGGGCAGAACCCTCGTCGCCGCTTTGGGACACTAGGTCTACACCGTCACTTTTAAACACACATGCCTATATCGTCACTTTTAGACACGAATGCCTATATCGTCACTTTTATTTTCATATTCAACAGAATGCAAACGCATGCGACACCAGAGACCACAACAACCATGGCCAGAGGCCCAACAACACTAACAACTGCAATTAACACAACAACACCAATCTCAACAATAGACTCAACAACCACCATCAAACAACAATGAACACAACAACACCAATCTTCAACAATTGATACGACATCACCAACATCACCAATTTATCATATACCCCATTATAGTGAAAGAAACCCACCCTTACCTTAGAGTTTTGCCGACTACGAAAACCTCCCACAAAACTCCAAGAACCACCGCAACACGATCTCCCTTCCCCTTTCTCCTCTTCTCCTTGTGCTATCTCTCCCTCTTCTCTTCTCACTCTTGGTTTCTAACTCAGGAACTGCTCTCCTATCGAAGCCCTTTGCGATACGAAGAGAACGCAACAAACCGCGTCAAAAACGGAGCTCTAGAGACAAAGTTATGCTCCGAGGAGTGAAAAAGGTGAAAAATGGCTAAATCTGCACAGAAACGCAATATATAGCGCAGACTGGCGCGCGGGGCGCCACTCACGCGCGACAGGCGCGCCAACAGGCAGGGAGCGCAGGGGAATGGCGCACGACGTGCCACTCACGCGCGACTTGCACGCCAACGAGAAACAGCATTGGGGATCGGTGCGCAGCACGCCACTCACGCGACGCGCGCCAATGACACGAGGACCGCGGGCGTAGGATGCGCGCAAGCGCCACTTACGCGCCAAACACGCACACGCAACGCCACACAAGCGCGGACCGATTTCTAACTCGACAACCACCTATGAACATCAATTTTAATCATTTCTACCATGGTTCCCACACCAATAAACCTCCAATTTCTTCAATAATTCTACCAAATCGAACTGATTTCTTATGACAAAAGAAACATAACCAACACATGCATTATAAAACAATTGCTTTGATACAAGACTTGATATTAGTTTAAACAAATGAAATTAAATACCCCTGTCAACATTTAGCAAAGAAAACTAATCAAGTAATAGAAGTGCACAAAAGGTCTTGTTGCACAGTTTCATCATTAGATTTAGAAGCTACGTAAAACAAATCAATAAGTGACAAATAATAATAGTAATAGCAACAACAAAGGCCAAAGTTAAGTCATAAAAACGAATAAAATTACACAATTGTAGCTCACAGTCAGAAGGTACTTAAAATTGTATACATTTGTTCTTAAAACCTTAACAGTCATTATCGGACTCACCTTCACATACCATAAAGATTGTAACTCATCTAACCATGCAATTAATGTAAAACCTCATCATTTTCAAACAACATCAAACCACAACCTAATCGGTCCAAAAGCCGAAGTCATGTCACATTTTGAAATAAAAATCCTAAAACAACTTGGGAACAGAACTCAACACTAATTTGACATCACATTCATTCCCAGTAGCACAAAATTTCCAAGTACCGTTTTTTCAAAAACCATAGAACTCACAGTTTTGTCAAAAGGAAACTATATGCGAACCCCAACCTTACTATCACCCGAGCATGCAACCACCTAAACAACTACTTATTAACTCAAAATTTAATCTCCGACATAAACTCAGAAGGTAAGGAAAGTTAATCATTTAATTTTTGACAAATCAAATCATGCTCACGAAACAAGCCAAATGAAACACTGAAAATGTCGAAACTTCAAGTTATGCAACCTTAATTTGAGATAATGAAAATATAGCATTACACAACATTTCATTTTAGCATACTAACTTCGAAACAATTAAGCACAAGTCAAACTTAAACTCGTATACATCACAGGTACAATCAACCCTTAGCAAAGACGTCAATCAAGTGCAAAGAACTATTCCACAAGCTATTCTTCATATATTGTCAAGTATATAACTCACCAAGGTTAGGTTATGTAAACGTACTTTCTAGATTCCAACAAAACTAATCAAGCAATCAATCAAATTAAATTAGTACATATATCCAAAAGTAATAATATCCACGAGTTATTGTCGCCTCTTTCATTGGGGATGAGTTATTGGGGTGATCAGTCCCTCCTACTCACGCAACCAATTAGTTAAGGTCACAAAAACTACTTCCTTTCAATTTTACACATACCACACCAAAAGACTTTTAACGCAGTCTAGAGTGCGAAGGCGTCGTCACGACTCCCACTCTTCTCGACGTCGTTAAAAATTCTTGTAATCACACATATCTCAATAAATCAATATAACTTTCAATCGCTATCCATCAAATAAATTACAAGGCATGTCAATGAAAGAACAAAACCAACAAAGGTAACAGAATAATAAAAGAACATAAATATAATTTAGAACGAGTACCAAGACTCGAGGGTTAACAGACTCGACAACTTGGCCGGACAGACCGAACTGCTCTGATACCACTAATGTAACACCCCCTTCTATTTAACTACTAATTAATTAATAAAATCAGAGTTTTCAAAAACTTTTCACACAATTGAAAGCGAGTGTCACATTTACTTCCAAACGAGCTAACATCAAATACATGCTCACATAGATAAAGTCAATGATACATAGCACATAAGGTTGGGACGAGCCCTCAAATACACCTGTCTCACTACATCACAGTCATAATGAATATCTCGCAGCGGAATATCTCAAAATAATAATATTGACTCTTTTACATCCCAAAGTAAAGAGTGAAACAACATCAAGTCAATAAAACATAAACTACTACGCCCCCCGGTGCTACGTATCAGAGCATGACTCTACAGACCAAAAAAGAAGGTAGAAGAACCTTCACTCGCTATCACCTACACGTTGCCGACATGAGAAGCAACATAAAAGCAGTAGGGTGAGTCTCTTTACATAAATAATAGCCAATAGGATAAGCATTATATTAGGGAAGGTAAACTAGAAGCACCAAATCACGACAATTATCAATATACATCAACCAATTCACAATTGCTAAGAAACACCATCAAATGCATGATTAATGCATGTAATGCAACCCAAACTCCACGGGCCATGCATGTGGATCCATCACCCAAAATAAGCCTTGAGGGCACTCCCAATCACGGCTGAAGCCTCATCACCCAAATAAATGCACATGGTTTATGAGACGCCATGAACAATGCACCAATCACAACCAATTCACATCAAATTCACCACAACATGTATGAGGCATAATCAACCATATTTAATAGACTCACATTGCCATTAATTAATTCATCATCACCCAAATAAGCCTTGCGGGGAACACTCCCAATAATTTACAATTGCCATTAATTAATTCACCATCACCCAAATAAGCCTCTCGCGAGAACTCCCAATAATTTACAATAAGGCCAAGCCTACTCACCCATAATTACTTTCATCATTAAATACATCACCCATTAACACACCCTTAATTATAGCTCTAAGGCTAGCAATTAATCTCCCAGATTATACTGACACCAATTAAATAGAATATTTTGAGTTCAAGAACACGGCAGCCTTCTCTCCTGGCGCCCCACGATCATGAGCACTCAAATGGACGCATACAACACTTAGGCAACACCTAGACAACATTCAAAGCACAGATTTGACAAAGACTTAGACAATATTCAAAGAAAGATTTGACAAAGACTTAGACACACACAAAGAAGACTTAGACGAAGACTTAGACAATATTCAAAGCAAAGATTTGTCAAAGACTTGACACACACAGCAACACTTAGACACACACATCAGCACTTAGACAGCACTTAGGCGCAAGGGCTGCCACATTTGGCGTAGATATATGTCTCACGAACCTACTGTCAAAAAAGAAAGACGATCCAACGGTTAACGAATTCGGAATCGCACTTTTACGGTAAGGGTTTTGAGAAAAACGGACCAAAAATGCAGCTATTGCGAAGGAAATTTCTCTCTCCTCAGACCTCGTTTCGACGATCCGAATGGTGAAAGCAGAGATATATGTCTCACGAACCTGCTGTCAAAAAAGGAAGACGATCCAACGGTTAACGAATCCGGAATCGCAATTTTACGGTGACAGGTTTGAGAAAAACGGGAATTGTGTTTTAAAGGGGAATTGCTTTCTCTACCTTGTTTTAGTCCCACATTGCTCACAAGAAACAAGAACTCCCTAGCAATCGGATATAAAAGGGGTTGAGAGGTGAAGATTAGGAGGGGAGATCATTGGCGGGTTAAGTGATCTTTTGGGTCGCGAGCGCCCATTTCACTAAAAAAAGTCCGTCTTGATCATTTGGAGCGTTTTGAGTCGGCTTTCCGATTCTCAAAGCGGTTCCGCGGTCTTGGGGTCAAAATGGACTAGATAGGAGTCCTGTCGCGATTGACCTGGTCGATCGCTTTCGGTTCGGTTCGGCACTCGTCGAGTCCAGTTAGTTTTGTATTTATTTTGTTTATTTTTATGTACATATTTATTTATCATTTATTTATAATATAATCTATTTATTTATTGTTTATGTATATATCTATTCATATTTATTTATGTATATAGTTATTATTATTTTTTAGCCTAGTCTTTATTAATTATCGCTTTTGTCTTTTATTTTATTTTTATGCACAAATTAGTTTATTTCTTCAAAAATCAAATAAAAGACTAAGTCGGTTGTACAACCCAAGTTAGTCATCATCCTAGGACCAATGAGTTATGCATTCAAGAATCCTAAAAACTTATAAGTAAATAAATAGATCACTTTTCCTAAAAATAGGGGACTAAGTCGGTTGTACAACCGGGTTAGTCAATGTTTCTAGACTAATGAGTCAGCAGATTCGGAGTTCTAGAATACCTATTCTAAAACCAACTCACCTCACATCAAACAAACTTCTTTCAAAAAACCTCAAAAATACTTTCAAAAGTAGGGGACTAAGTCAATTTACAATCGGGTTAGTCGTCCCTAGGAATCGATGAGTTATGCAGCTTCAAGGAATCCTAGGACCCTTACACTAAAAAAACACCAACCAACAAACCTTTTTCAGAAAGAACTACGTAGTTTTGATTCCACCATTGCATCCGGAGGTACGTAGGAGCAAGAGTCCACTCTTGTCAAGCACTAAAAACTAAAAATTTAAATAAGTCTTTTCCTCTATAAATAAAAGGGTAATTATTAATAAATCCTAATTAATTAGACCAAGGATGTCGTGGGGTGCTAATACTTTCCCCACACATAACGACTCCCGAACCCTAAACCTGTCTTGTCCTAAACAAAAAGGGATTTTCCGAATTTGCCCTTAAACTAAAATTTGGTGGCGGCTTCCTTTCGAACTTCGAAGAATCATTTCCCGGATTTTTCGGTCGCTACAAGAAGGATTGATGGTAGAAAATCTTACATGCAATGAGAGATGAAGAAACTAGAGCTTCCTCTTCCTCTTCTTCCCTTCGCCCCCTTCTCTCTTCTTCTCTCTCTTGGTTTTCTGAATTTTTAAGAAAGTGAGGTGTGGTGCTGGCTTGTTTTGGTTTAATGAGTTGAGGGGAAACTTAAATGGTAAGGAAAGACTAAAATACCCCTTGGTCCATTAATCATCACTAAACTTATGTTTACCCCAAAACAACAACAACCAATCATATAATTCAATAAATATTGCAAAACAATCCTATAATTAACGATTACCCATTGATATCGATACAAACTCATATCCATAACGTGACTTATTATTTATACGAATAATAACTCACTCGTTAATTTCTTAATTCAAATTAACGAAATTAGGGATGTTGCATGACATGTATGCTAATTACATGGAACGATGACGTATTATTTTTAAGAAATACATGTACAAGTGATGTGGACTATTCATAATTGTATATAATTAGAATTAGAATTAAGATTAAGATATAACGACTTTGCGTAATAATCTAACTTTGTTTGTACCAGTTCAAAACTATTGGTAGAAGTGTTGAATTGAAGCAGTCTTTGGAGGAAAAGAGAAGGAACAATTTGGGAAGATGCAGCTTGTATTTATTATTGAATTGCTTAAAAATATGTGAAGGAAAATGACACGACAGTACGGTTTTATTATAGTTTAAAAGAAACAGAAAAGATAGTACGTACACTAAACCAAGTATTAATATTTCATCCCTGAATTCGTCAAATTACGCGTCTGAATTAATTTACCTAGTCAGTCTCAAAGCTTGTATAAACTAATGAAAGTAAGATCCTATATATATTTGTGTCATGCAAGCTAGCTTGTCATAACAAATAAAAAAGACTTGAAAGATCAATATGTCTTACTTATCATCGCAGCTAGCAGCTGTTTTCCTTGCAGTTATCATCATCATCTCCAATGTGGGAAATTTCGAGTCTCGAGTACTGCTACCTTTTTACCCCCCCGAAATCAACATCCCAGAAAAACCTACCATAACGCATCCCATCCCAAGAAAGCCAATTCGCCCGCCTCGTACAAACCAATCTACAAGCCCCTGAACCAAGAAGGCTCTTTAAAGTTTGAAGCTAGCTAAACTGGAGCAGCATAAATTAAAATAATATATTAGAATAAGACGTTCAAGCCATATACATGGAGAATATTAGAGTTTTTTAGAATATCTTACGCTCTTAGTTAATTAGTTTATCCTTGGCGAAAAGGTACTTTTAATCTCTGTAAATGTCAAGAAAATTCAGTTTAGTCCCTGTAATTCCAAAAATTTTAAAATAGTCTCTGCAATTAGTAAACGTTACTACTTTAGTCATCATTACATTACTTTAGTCCATGCAATTCCATTTAAAATGTATTTTAGTCATCGCAAATGTCAAGAAAATCCAGCTTTAGTCCTCCTTTTTAAGAGTAAAGTAACAAAGAGGACTAAAGTAGTAACGTTTACTAATTGCAGGGACTATTTTAAAAATTTTGGAATTGCAGAGACTAAACTGGATTTTCTTGACATTTGCAGGGACTAAAAGTACCTTTTAGCCTTTATCCTTTATGTCTATGTAAGTACTCCCTCCGTCCTAAATTGTTTGTTGTTTTAACAAATCAATTTGTATCAAATTGATTGTTGTTTTAAATTTCCAATGAAACTTTTAATGTTCTTTTACACTTATACCCCTATTAATTATGACAACTTTTTACCTCTAATAAAATATTCCCATTTATTTTGGTAGAGAGATAAAGAGTTAAACGGTAAATCAAACAACATTTTTTAAAGAATTTAGGCTCCTAATCATTTTTCTTAAAATGTGTGTCAAAACCTTAAACTGCAAATAAAATGGGACGGAGGGAGTATTATTTATGATTTTAATGTTGAACTTTTAATGCATTGTATATATTTATTATTTATTATTGGGAAAATTTGACTCACATTAAATGAGAGCTGGATCAGTTTTTCTTTCAAGCTCAATCCATAATAACCAAAGGTTTATGCTAGACTTCCTTGAATTTATCTGTCAATGTGTGTAAATCCTCCAGTGTACGCTATGCTTTTTGAGTATAATGACGTTTTACACAAGCAAGAATAATCAAACTCTCTTTCTCTCTCTCTCTCCACACATACACGTGTCAAGAATTAATAGGCAGTTTAATTGGTTCGTATAATTTTTTTTCACCAAAAGTTCTTATAATTTTTTTTGACACAACCAAAAGTTCTTATAATTAGTAATTCCAAGCCTAGCAAATTCAATTTATTGGTCCATTAAGTTATCAAATCAGCGAATGCCTTTAATTGATATCCAAAATAATTAGGGTATTACTTTTCCCACACCCCCTCCTACTCTTTCACACCCCTTAACAAATTTTATTCCAAAAATAACTTCGCGTAAAACGCTGTGAGGACGTGTTTAAAGACTGTTCGAATGACCTTGTTCGAACACGCTCAATGACCTCGCTCAACAGGTGAAATTACGCACAAAAGCGGTGTGAAGTCAATATTTAACACACTGAACGATGTCGTTCGAACGTGTTCAACAAGGTCATGCGAATCTGGTCGAATGACCTCATGCGAACAGTGAAAAACGCCCAAAGAGAGTGTGTGAAGTCAAAATTTAACACACTCGACGATGTCATTCGAACTCGCTCAAGGCCCGTGTTCGAACAGTGAAATTTCGTGAAAAAAAGAGGTTTTGGCCGCTTTTTGTCTTTTCACACCTCAGGTGTGTGTTTTGAGTAGGAGGGGCGTGGGAAAGCAATAGCCAATAATTATTTATAATACACGTGGCATCAATTATAAGTAGCCCAACTAAAAATGATTGGTCCAAATGGTAACCGGATTTAGTTCCTCTCCAAGATCTCGAATTTGAATATCGGGTGTGGCAAAAACTCTGTTGGGTGGGAAGAACCACACGGACCGGCAAAATCGGTACTCGTGGCCATCTAGATTCCCCGGCGTAGATTTGTCATCGGCAAAGCAGGTGAAATACGCACCAAAAACATAATAATAAAAAAAATTATAAGTAGCCCATATTAGGATTGTCAAAAAAAAATAATTATTAAGTAGCCTATATAATTTCCGTTAATATAATGGCTAAAATGCTCCGGAAGTCCCTTAACTTAATTTTAGGTAACAGTTTAATCCTTTATTTTTTTTGTCTCAATTAAGTCCTTTATATTTTAAATTTTAAACAATGTAACCCTTTTCTGTTAGCCTTCCATCCAACTCCGTTAAAAATGCTTATGTGGTTTTTTTATACTTGTGTGCCTTTTTTTATGCTTGTGTGGCACTGACATTATTAGTTGATGATTCATAGTATCTATTAATTTTGATTTAAAATAATTAATCCTTTATGCTTCTTCTTCCATTCTCAAGGTATCATCCCCTCTCTCCTTAAATCTGGGTTGCCTAAATGATAACTCATCGTTATTTTTGTTGTTGTTATTGCATTTAGACTGATTTATTACTTAATGATAACAAATCTGGGATTCTTCTTCATCGTTGTTGTTGTTCCACTCTCAAGGTCCCATCCTCTCCCAAGTTTCGATTACTGTACAGATCTCCATTCAGTTTTTAAACCAAGAAGAAGGTGAAGTCTAAAACGAAACCTGAATTGAAATCTAAAACTAAATCAAAGTCTGAAATAGAAAACGAAGCGAAAAAGAATCGAAATCTGAAACTGAAAACGAAATCAAAAAACAAAGAGAAAAATGAAATCGAAATCTGAAACTAGTTTTTAGGCTTAAATATGTTTTTCGTCCCTGCAAATACACCTGTTTTTCAAATAAGTCCCTGCAAAATCGAAATGAAATCAAAAAACAAAGAGAAAAAACAAAGAGAAAAAAAAAATTAGGCTTAAATATGTTTTTCGTCCCTGCAAATACACATATTTTTCAAATAAGTCCCTGCAAAATTATTTTTTTAAAATTAGTCCCTACAAAACCAATTTTTTTAAAATAAGCCCTTCTATTAGTCAAACGTCACAGAAACATTGACGTGGCTGATGGACTGACACGGCTGACGGACTGACACGTAGGATATGACACATCAGATATTTTTGTTTTTCCATTTAATTTTATTGTTGTTGATGTGGCACTTCATCTTCCCCAAATAAACCCACAATCAATAAATAACCATTGACACCACCATCTTTCCCCCATTTGAACCCTAAAATTATCTGCCCCAATCACAGACTAATTAATCAACCCTTACCACCATCATCTCCCCCTTTTCAAACCCTAACAACTCCATCATCTTCTTGAAATCGTGAAAAGCTTCAGCTTCAATGGCTGCCTCGAAATGTTCAAGCTCAAATGCATGTTGGTTTGTTTATTGTTCATGCCATTGTTGTTCATTTGACCTAGTGTTGAAGATTGATGTAGTTTGAATGACATTATGATGTTTTTAACTGTAGTTTAATTGACCTAGTGTTGAAGATTGATGTTGTTTGAATGTAATGACTTTATGTAATGACATTATGTTGTTTATGAACAACTTAGTTTGATTTGATTGTGTGTTTGATTTGATTGTGTGTTTGTTACTGGTGTAGTGAGCAATCTGTTATGTTTTGTTTTTGTAATATGGGCAATCTGGTATGTCATAGATCGCAGGGACTAATTTCAAATTTATCAGTTATTTACAGGGACGTTTTTAAAAAAAATGATGTAATTGCAGAGACTTTTTTAAAAATGATGTCCTATCCTACGTGTCAGTCTGTCAACCACGTTAGTGTTTCTGTGACGTTTGACTAACAGAATGGCTTATTTAAAAAAAATTGGTTTTGCAGGGGACGTTGGCTCCCTGAGTCTTCCCACATTTCCCGGGAATTCTTCTCTTGGTGTTGTCCCGCAAGGCGTTCCAACTGTCATTGCCGGGGACAGAGCCAACCTGATTCCTGCCTCCAAGGTCCACACAGGCCCCTACGAGTTGGCGCACAGTCTTGGAAGCCCTGGTGGCTTGCCCCGTCCCCAAGATTGGTTTACGATGGGATAAAGTGGGGATCGGGCTGGTCCTACCAATGGGTATCACTGCTGGCTGGAGAGTCCCTACGTTCCTGAGAGGAGTATCTGGGGATGGCGGTACTCCCGACTCTTCAAGAGAAAATCCTTTGCTGGTCCTGACTTTCATGTTGTATTTCTTGGTTCGTCCATGAACAACGGGTCTACATGCCCTTCTCTATCGAGCTCGTGGAGGATCCTGACAACTTTGCACGCAGTTCGACCGGTGTTAATATCTTCTTAGGATGGGATGGTTTTCGTAACGGGGAAAAGGTTCTTTATATTTGCATTTGTTTTCCGCTAAGGCGCCGGCGTGTGGCGAGCATCTTGACATTGTTTCTATTTTATTTTCAAATCCATCGTTGTGTCCCTCGCATACTTTCCCATAGAGTAGGATAATATTCCTTGAGATATCTACCATTAATCTTTGTTTTGAATTCTTCTCTGTCTAGAGTGATTAGACGATACACTCCACTGTGGAATACCTCGCTAATGATGTATGGCCCGTCCCAATTCGGGGACCACTTACCCAACATGGGATTTGTTCCGCTCGAAACCCAATACAGCTTGGAAGGCACAATACGACCCAATACCTAGCATGCTCCGCAAGATGCGGCCATGCCCGCAAAAGGCACAACAGCCAGAGCGCCTAAATCACCATCACTATAAAAGCATCACAGATCCCGAGAATGAGGTATGTAACCCTACCTTGTGACCCTGCCCGTTGTACATCGCTGACTTGAGCGTCGGAGTGTTTTTGCAGTACCACCCGCGTGCGGCCAAGACTTCTATACAACCAGTCCAACCGTGATCGAACTAAGGATAACACCAAGACTTCACTTCTATTGGTCAGGTACGATCAATTGGCGACCACAGTGGGAGGCCCGAGCGCTATCCTACCTAAGTCATGCCGCCGCAAAGACAGCCCCCTACTCGGGCATCATTACGGCTCAACCCCTCTGGGCAGAACACTCATCCCCAGCATACCCCAGAGGGCGTGCCCATAACAGTTCACGAGTCGCAAGGCAACCCTCGCCAAGAACCCTCGGTGCAGGGCGGCCAGGGACCTGTGTTGGAACCTGTCCAACCACCGCATCAAAAGAACTCCTGACCGAATTGGTCGAGGCGGGAATCATAGAACCCCTTCCAGAACACGTGACTCAGGCATTCCTCCAAATACTACAGAACAAGAATCAGCTCATTGCTGACCGTGATGCACTTCTTTCCCATTATGAAAGGGGATCAACCTTGGCCCGCCCGCGTGCGGGCGATGAGCATCCTCGCAGGCATAGGACACCTCCTCGAAGAGACGTTCCACATCGCGGAAGCTTATCCAGCGACTCTCAACATAGCCGCCGCTCCCCTCAGTATGACTACAACTACTCGATTCCAAATCACGGCCGCCAACAAGATACTCTTCGTGAATCTTTTGGTTCTCGGCGTCGAGGAGCCGGGCCCCGGACTCGTACGATGAATTTCGTGACTATCGCAACGGTGAGATACGAGACGTATCTCAGGGCGCCTATCGATCCAAGAGACACCGATCCGAGCGCCCCAGGGAGCAATCCTCTTCACAGCTCAGGCCTCAGTATTAGAGAGGACTAATCAACGAAGGGTACCCAGGCCAACCGATCAATGGACTCTTTGGAATGCCAACTAACGAAGTATACCTCGCTATGCAGCCGTTCGCACCCAACCACGTTTCGAAAGACCAAGGACCATTTACTAGGGAGATACGTCGTTATCGTATTCCCAGAGACTTGAGAAAGCCCCCCAATCTGAATAAGTTCAACGGTCGGGGGGGATCCAGATAAGCATTTAAGGTACTTCAACAATTACTGCAGCTACAGGGAGCTAGGCCCAACCATGAAATGCAGACTCTTCCCGCAGTCACTCGAGGAGCGAGCATTGGAATGGCGGGAAAGCCTGCACCCAAACACTATCTCCTCTTGGGACGGCCTAGTCAGGACGTTCTTGGCCAACTATACGGCCAACAGGTGCCAAGATCGATACGAAGAACACTTGGATACCATTGTCCAAGGTGATAATGAGTCGCTGAGGCAATATATAGAACGATTTAACGATGAGGCCGACATCGTTCGCGATCTATTGGATAGAGATAAACTGAAGTACCTGAAACATGGAATTAGACTTGACCATAGATTTGCAGAAGAGTTTGGTCTAAATCATTACATGGATCTGACCATGTTCCTTCGAAGGGCCAACGACCATATGACCTACGAAGAAGCAAGGCAAGCTAGGATGGGCGCCCACGAGCGACCCAGAGTAGAGCAAAACAGGTCGGCCAAAGGACAAGACAACCATCGTGATAGTAGGGCGGAGTATCGACCTAAAAAATACGAGCAAATGTGATGAGGTCGACACACCCATAGCACAAATCTTCTCGTAATGTCGAACAATGAGTTCGTTGGCGTAAAATGGCCTGACCCTCTTATCCCCCAAAAAGGGGGCCCGGTCGACCAAGGAAAGGTTGTCGCTACAGATTTGGTCGTGACTTCTGTAACACCCCCTTACTCTTAATACTTTAATTTATAAAATCAGAGTTCGAAAATCGCTTTTCTTTTCAAAGATACATTCTCGGCGGAATGCTACGCTTTCTCAAACATCGCTTTCACTTAGCCAATAATAGTTTTCATTAATAAAATATAATTGCGTGATACATAGCACTAATTAAATGGGCGAACCTCAAATTCTAATACATCAATCTATTACGCTCAACACTAAACTTAACCGCTAATAGACTACCCGCTTCCCGCTTTGACGTCACGCAGCAAGACGCCACAACTAGGCCGAGGAAGAAAGGACCTTCACTCGTGATCACCGCACATCACCTGCTTGTCGCCACGAGAGCAGCAACATAAAATGCTAGGGTGAGTCTCTTTTCATAAATAATAAAATGTATGATAAACATTATGCTGAGAAAACACCTAGAAACACCGTAACAACTCTACCACACAAAGAACACACTCTAACTCGTGAATAATCGTGACATCACTAAAATCATGTGGCCTACCACAACACCAAGATCAACAACGTAATTCACATGAGTTATGCATGCAATGCAATGCAACCTCCAGGTATAATGCATGAGGATCCATCTCTTTAAGCCACCTGTGCATATCCGTCGCTAGTGATACTCGCATCAAGTCTTTCGTGACGAGACCGGTCTATAATCGCCGCCGATGCATATGATTCATGAGACTCTATGAACAATGCATCACTCAAACAAACCACTCTTTTGTGCAAAACCGCACCTTCGCCTTACGCTGTCTAGTCCTCTTAGACAACCACCATAGCACCACCGCCATTTGCCCACTCACGTGGCACCTCACTCCTCGGCAAAGTGACCCACTCCATCACTATGAAGGCCTCACAACGCCTAGATCGAACCATCACATAGGGACTAAATCGACTATGCCATTTCGCCCCTTAAACGACTTCAGACGCAACGTCACTCACGGTGGCGCCAATGCCTCTACGCCGTTATGCGTCACCAATAGGTCACCTCGGCACCTTCACTCTTCTCGGTAGATACACGCTATAACTTAACGTCTGCACTCCAGCAACTACGCTTAAGTATATATATACACTCCATTTCGACAATCCGCACCTCGACATGCTTATATCTCGACAACTACTCTTAGTCTTACATGCTCTACACTTCGACATCCTCATATCTCGACAACTACTCTTAGTCTTCCATACTCTACACTTCGACATACTCATATCTCGACAACTACTCTTAGTCTTCCATACTCTACACTTCGACATACTCATATCTCGACAACTACTCTTAGTCTTACATACTCTACACTTCGACATACTCATATCTCGACAACTACTCTTAGTCTTACATACTCTACACTTCGACATACTCATATCTCGACAACTACTCTTAGTCTTACATACTCTACACTTCGACATACTCATATCTCGACACACCTTCCCTATACCTCGGCAACCACAAACCGGCTCTACGCGTAACCTCGTATACACTTACTTCCTCACTTATACTTAGTCACACTCTTCGTCACCTACTGCACCTTCACTTACGCTTTGATACTTATACTCATTCACTTATGCTTCGTCCTTCTCATAGTTAGGCAACTACACCTCTGCCTCCTATGCCCTCATACGCCTAGCCTACCTCTTCTTTCTCCTCTCTGGTCCTCACGCTCTGATTAGACTTAGACACAACTATTACACACTTATTCCTTCGAACCAGTTCGACACTCCTCAAGAACTCAACGAAGGTGACAACACCAACAATAACACACTGGGACCGAGGGTTCTCGGCCCCATTCCTCTCCCAGGTCTCCCATACGACCACTTTCATCCACAATTTTAACACATACACTCACACCAGCGAGGCACACAACGCACCCAAGACATGGCTCACAACACAACTTCAACACAGGGAAGTAAACACAACAAGCAACACAAACAACTCCGAAATCACCCTAGAGTCTAACTCACGCACAACATTCATCATATAATCTATTATGATGAAAGAGAGAGTCCCCTAACCTTTAATAGTTGAAGAAGCAAAGACTCTCTTCACTCAAGCTCTCCGATCAATCACCAACAATAAGTTCCACTTCAAGGATTTTGAGTTCCTTCCACGCCCAGCTCTCCTCCTTCTCTCTAAAAGTACTATTCCACCTAACTCCTTCTCTCTCTCACTTTCCTTTTGACTTTTCTTGAGATTTTGTTATCAATGAAGTTCTTTCCTACGGCTCCTTACACATATACTAACGACATGGGCTTATTAATGGGCCATGGGCCTCTAACCTCACCTTTATCCATTACTTAGACACCTCTTAAAAGAAAAGAAACTCCCAATTACTCATTTAACTTAATTAAAATGTTGTAAACCTTAAATAACCCAATTAAATAAATAATTGAATTACTTTGGGGTGTTACAACTTCCAGAGAAAAGACGTGACCGAGGAAGAGCGCGACACCCGGCAATCCAGAGGACGAAATGTGGCCATGGTCATCCATGGAGGTAACCCATTTGAAGTCCATGAGTCTAACAAAGCCACGAATGTGGCCATTGGAACGACTTCGGCTCCTAGACCGGTCTCGAATAGGCCGCCTATCTCCTTCGGCAATGAAGACCTGCTAGATGGGAGAACCAATAGATATGTTCCTTTGGTTGTTTCAGCAGTGATGGCCAACACTGAAGTAAGAAGAATATTGGTCGACCAGGGAAGTTCGGCCGACATAATGTTCGAAGACCTTATTGACAAACTGAATGTGGACAGGAGCGAATCATTCCCCAGGCCGATCCAACTCCTTTGACGGGGTTCAATGGATCGACTACATACCCATTGGGAACCTTAGACCTCTTAGTGACATTCGGGGATGACACGAACGGTAGCACCCTCTATAGGAAAATCAGGACGAAATTTCTGATCCTTTCAATCAAGTCATGTTACCAATGCATAATAGGCCGACCCACGCTTGGGAAGTTAGAGGCAGTCGCTTCCACGGTCCATTTAAAAATGAAATTCTACAGCAAGAACGACCAAGTAGTCACCCTGTTGGCCGATATGGAGGCAGATAAGCGTTGTCATTACATGTATCAAGAAATGTGTGAAGAGCCGACACCGAGCGCCAACTCTCGTGACACGGTGAAGGTCATCAGGTCAACGTGGCCGACCTAGATGCCCATTATGATCCAGATAGTGATCCTGAAGAAGATGATGACGACTTGGCCCGTGAGCTCAAGAATAGGCTCAAAAGATCAGAGCCTCATGGAGAATTGATTGATGTCCAGTTGGGGAACGACCCGGCCAAAACGGTCAAGCTTGGCAGCGACTTACCTGAGCGGGTCAAACAGGACCTCATTGGTTGTTTAAAGGACTACGCCGACCTATTCGCTTGGCAGGCATCAGATATGCCTGGTATTCCCATATAAATTGCTTGCCATCAGCTTTCGATCGACAAGACAGCTAGACCGGTCGCCCAAAAGAGGAGGGCACAGAATGAGGAGAAGGCTCAGACAACGGCCCAAGCAGTGGACGACCTGATCAAAGCCAACTTCGTTGAAGAAATCAAATACACTACTTGGCTCTCAAATGTTGTTTTGGTTAACAAAAAGAACGACAATTGGCGCATGTGTGTAGATTACACCGACCTGAACAAGGCGTGCCCCAAAGATGCCTTTCCTGTGCCCAATATTGACAAACTGGTCGATGGCGCCTCAGGGTATAAACTTCTGTCCTTCCTGGACGCATATTCGGGCTATAATCAAATAATAATGTACCCACCAGATTGATAGACTTTCATGACTAACCGTGGCAATTTCTGCTACAAGGTCATGCCTTTCGGCCGGAAAAACGCAGAAGCGACATACCAGCATGATGAACAAGATCTTCAGGAAGCAGATCGGCCGAATAGCTGAAGTCTACTTAGATGATATGATCATCAAGAGTAGATCTGACGAGGACCACATAGACGACCTGAGGGAGGTTTTGAAGAGGCCAGGAAGAACTCGCTCAGGTTGAACCCGGAGAAATGCACCTTCGGGGTGCGAGCAGGAAAGTTTCTGGGTTTTCACTAACAGAAAGAGGGATTGAGGCCAACCCTGACAAGTGTAGGGCGGTCGCCGACATGAGGCCGCCCACTACGAAGAAGGAGATTCAACAGTTGAACGACATGGTCGCTACCCTGTCTAGGTTCATACCCAAATCAGCCTGTAAGTCGCTCCCCCTATTCAAGCTCTTAAAGAAGGATGTAGATTTCGAGTGGACTGAGCAATGCCAACGAGCATTGGACGACCAAAGCAAAGATCGACAAATCCCCATCAAGCCAAGCCGTTTGGGAAACATCAGATTCAGATCCGCAATCACCAAGAAGCTTTGAGTATTGTTCTAGTCAAAGAGAGCGACTCAAAGCAGAACCCAGTGTACTTTATCACTAAGGTGCTACAGGGACCAGAGACCAGATATCAGAAGATTGAAAAGCTGGCCCTTGCACTTCTGGTGGCCGCCCGCAGGTTAAGTCCATATTTTGTGGCACATCAGGTCGTAGTAAGGACTGACCAGCCGATAAGACAGATCCTGCACCGACCAGATTTAGCAGGCCGTATGATTAAATGGGCTGTAGAACTCAGCAAATTTGGAATAAAGTTCGAAGCTAGATCGGCGGCAAAAGCACAAGTACTGGCCGACTTCATTGCTGAAATGACTCCAGTCCCTGATGGTCGTGAAGTCACCAGTGTCACAAGGAAGGGGGGGTTGGAATTGTGACCCTTTTAAAATTGTCCTGAAATAAAGGAACTTTGATTCACAAGTGATGGTTGAGAATCAAGTGAGTGAGTGAAATAGGTTATACAGAAACAATTCTTATTAGTTAAGTGGATGAGTCTAGAAGGGTAATTGAATTGTCTTCACAGTTATATAGAACTGAGAAGGATCAGTTTGTATTTCCTTCACTCTTCTCACAGTTGTTTCACAATTGTTTCAGATAGAGATTTGTTGCAGATGATATGTCTAGTTAATAAACTACTTTTTAAGAGTTTCAAAAACATTTCATGTTCTTTAAAAAGTTCTGAGAAGGGTTGAAAACTCTTGCTCAAAGTATCTCTAAGAAGCGGTCAAAATGACTCTTCTCAAGTTTTCAAAAATCTCTCCGTAAGAGGAGTTTTTCTCAAACAGTAAACTAAAGACTTAAAGCAGTAAATAACACATGGATTTATAGTGGTTCACCCAAAGATATCATGGGCTACTCCACTCCTCACACCCAGTGAGATTTTCCGCTCTTTTCCAAATAGTTTACACCCTTTCACACTTCACACAAGTTTAAAGCTCTGGTAGTTTTATTCTCACAAATTTCTACCTATCAGATACTCCACTAATAGACTTCTTCAAAGCTATTAGACTGCTTTTTAACACAAAGCACTCACTTCTCAAGTCCTTTCAAGTATGAAGGCGAGCAAATGAAAATTAAGAAGGATAAAGAAGTCAGAGTACACCATTTAAATTAGAAACTTTATTTAGTTTGCTTTAAGGTTAATTCAAGATTTTGGTATCATGACTCACCTTAGTGTATCAATGGAGGGTTTCGATTTGGTCGAAAGTCAAATGATGTTGAAAGATACATCTCTCGTGGGGACGACTTGTAAGGTTATTCAAGTTGAGGCAATTGGAAAATTTAGATTATAAAAAAATGATTTTGTTTGATCTTAGTGAAACTTTTATAGTACCATCTTTTAGACGAAATTTGATTTCTATTTCTACTTTGAAAATATTTGGTTTTTACTGCTCAATTTAGGAATGAAAAATTCAGCTTGCTTTGTTTAATGAATCGCTTCATGTGAGTACACAATGTATAAATTTTATGAGGTTAGGCTAATACGGGCTTTTGAGTATCTAATAGGGTGTGGGTCTTTAATGTCTAGAGACTAAAGGGTAATTCTAATTTTGTGATGGGCTAAATTAGAAACACCAATAGATAACCCTAATTGGGGTTTTATAAATAAGGAGGTTATGGCCCCCAGATTACACTACAACTTTTGGAGCCGTTCTTAGCTGACATCCCATTATCAGCAAGATACAG
Source organism: Oxytropis ochrocephala (assembly GCA_020916435.1). Classification (NCBI taxonomy): domain Eukaryota; kingdom Viridiplantae; phylum Streptophyta; class Magnoliopsida; order Fabales; family Fabaceae; genus Oxytropis; species Oxytropis ochrocephala. Next base: position 57,728,155 of record CM037093.1, on the reverse strand, counting down.
AGAGAAAGCTAAAGTGTTCTCTTGGAGAGAGTACTTGTTGACCTGGAAGGCCAAACCACAAACCAATCAACACCAAAATGAGGTACGCTTCCGCTAGTATTCAGGTACGCTTCCGCTTCGGTATTTTATATTGATTAACATGATTGATTTTGGATTTAAGAACTAATATGGATCTAACAACTAGTACTTCTTTCAGAAGAAGATGTTGGCCTCAGATTCAGAATTATGGAATCTTGGAAAGCACTGCCCATACCACCAGATCCTACAAATCGGGTACTTTTTGATGGACCAACAAATTCATTCCAAGCAAGTAAGGCCACTAGACTCTCCTCAACAGGATCAATGCCACTACTCTACTGAGTTTCACGGTACTCAGTCTGCCAATTAGAGAAATTTTCCTAAAAGCAACAACCAAGAAATGAATAACCATTAGTATGTAATATAATATATATTTTATTTATAATATTATAATAAAAACAATATATAAATATTAAACCTTATTTACCTGAATATATCTTGCCCAGTCTTCAACGCATATTCACCTTTCTCCTCTCGCATATGAAGTTGGCGGTGTAACTCAGGCAAATTAAGTGGCCGACCAAGGATGGCCTCCTATATACATAGTTATTATTTAATAAAATATAAAATACATATGTATAATATAAATTTAATCAATTATTATATTTACCAAGCGTATCTTGTAACACCCCCTTTCTAAATACAACTATCTAAATGAATAAAAATCGTAGTTTTCAAGTCCTTTTCAATGCAACCACAAGAGGTGCTACACTTTCACCAAACATCATAAAACAACACCGAATGCTCATAAAACAATAGAGTATGTGATACATAGCACATCAATCGGACGACCTCAAAAACACCTGCTTAGTGACATTACACCACTTAATCACCACGCAACTAATAAGACATGTTTCATAAAACAGATTCAAATACAACACCAAATAAATAGTCAAACAACTTCAATTAAAACAACTAATAAACTAATCGCCCCCAAGTGCTACGTGATCGTAGCAAGACACCACAACCGCACTAAGGTAGGTAGAACCTTCACTGATCACCCGCACGCTGTCGACATAAGAAGCAACATAGAAAGCGTATGGGTGAGTCTCTAGCACATATAATAGAATGTATGATAAACATCATGTTAGGGAAGGCAACTAGAAACATCACCGCCAATAGACAAACACACAACATCAAATTATAACACATCAACTCATAATCATCAAGAGACATCACCAATTGCATGAGTATATGCATGAATGAAACCCAACACCAAGGGCGGTATATGCATGTGGTACCATCACCGCTACAAATATCGCCATTCGTGGCATGTCCGCTCATAATCATTAATAATATCAAGGCCGGCCTACACCGCCACTTTGATGCATATGAGGCATGTGACTCCATGAACAATGCATCAACCACAAACAATCATATCATGTATGAATTAACACCGCTACTAGATTCATCACCGCCATTTAATCCACCGCCATTAAATACACCGCCATTAAATACACCGCCATTAGATACACCGCCATTTAATTCACCAATACATCATCAATTAATAGCTCTATGGCTAACACCAATACATCAATCAATAGCTCTATGGTTAACATCAATACATCAATCAATAGCTCTATGGCTAACATCAAACTCACCTGATACATCAACACCAAAAGTCGTGGACTAAATCACACTACAAGGACCAAATCACACACAAGGACTAAACCGCTACTCCTGTGGACTAAACAAATCACACTATGACTAAACTGTCACATAAGGACTAAACCGTCTACTACAAGGACTAAACTCACACATAAGGACCAAACTCGGGCAACACAGACCAAACTGGGCATCACAGACCAAACTGGGCATCGTGGACCAAATCGGGCAACACAAATTTCCACGACACACACATCGCGCATTGGCGCCAAAGACACGATATTCATAGGGCGCCAAACCTAACACGCGCACACCGGCGCACATAAAATGGCGCTCGTGGCAACACAGCACCACCGGGCCGCCACACACCACAGTGCCGAATTCCTACAAAGAAGGCACCTACTTCGCGAATTAATTAAAATAGCAAACGACATCGGATTTCAACAAAAGACCACTCATTGGAAAGCTCTCTGAGTGTAGTTTCTATCTATGATTTTAGTTTTTCAAAATAAGTATCCAGTTGGTACAGTTTTTCAAAACACTACACCGAGGTACCAAAATCTGACAGTAACTCTTTACCCAACTTGCAACCAAATTGTCTTTCTCATTTCTTAATGAAATTTCGTGAAACCAAGGCCTATTTCAGAGAGAATTAAGTGTACTTTTCAATGAAACAATAATCATTCAAAACGGAGTTCAATTGAGAACACAAACCCTGCAAAAACCTAACCTACTCACGCTTGATTCCGTAATTTGACCTAACTTTGAGACTCATAACTTAAGCTACACACCCAAATTGAACGAAACCAATGCCAAAACCAGCACTCAGCCAGAAAGACCAAACAAATCCGTAAATGCACAGAAACCCCAAGCAAGTCAAACTCATCATGATCAATCACCAAAACCAATTATAATCATCACATACTTATGCATTTCATCAAACACCACAAAAGCATAGTAAATTCACCTTCAAAACTCATAGAGTAATATCATCAAACACCTTGTAGGCAACATATGTTCATAGTTCATTTCAACAACAAAACACTACAATTTCACCAAATTGAATCAAACACAACATCAATCACACAATTAACAACACAATCAATTCAATAATCATCCTAGAGTCTAACCCATACATAATCCTCATCATATACCCCATTATAGGTGAAAGAGAGCCCCCTTACCTTAATGGATTGAAGAAAATAAGCACTCTCTCCACCAAGAATCCAAGAATCACCAACAAGCAAGTTTCTCTTCCTTGCCTTGAATTCTCAACGCCAAAATCTTCTCTTCCTCCCTCGGAGCCGCCGCACCTCTCTCCTCTCTTCTCACTTTCTATTTTTTTCTTTGCTTTAGTTGAAATGAGCACTCACCCTAGACTCCTAAGCTTATTACATGAATATGGGCCTAACTAATGGATCATGGGCCTTTATTTACACCTCCTCAATTACTCAAACACCTCTTGAATAAAATAAAACTCCAAATTAATTATTCGACTTAATAAAATGTTGTAAGCCTTAAATAACCCAATTAAATAAATAATTGAATTATTTTTGGGGCGTTACAGACAGACTCGATGCACTTATGGCAGGAACCAAGGTGGACACAACCATCAAGATTCAAAAGCCGACTGAAAAGAAGACTGCTCCTTCTGGCTCGAGAAAGGGGGGAGAAACGGCCTCCCGAGCCGACGCTGAAACTGGGCCTCAATAGCCCAAGGCAACAACTCAGCCCGACAAAGTCTCGAAGTCAGGCTCTGACAGAGGGGGAAAGCCCAAAGAGCAGGAGAAATCTAGCCCCGAGATACAGAAGCGTGTCCGAGACACTATTCAAGAGCTCGACACGGAGGGCAGTGGCGACAATCCAAAAGATGCAAAGGTGCAAAAGTTGTCAGAGCATAGAAACAAAGAAAAAATTGCCGAGCTTACCGATGTCGATTTCGATGTGCTGGCTAAGGTTGCCAAATTTGGGGCCGAGGCTTTCAAAAAGATGAAAAATGCTGCTGAGGAGAACACCCCTGCCAAGCTCCAAAGTACATTCACCGAAACTCAAGCTTATAATCATGCAATAGAAGCCTAGTTGATTCGCACTTCCCGAGACTTAAGGATTTACCAGAACCATTGGTTTGTAGAGCTTGCTGAAGAAAACCGATCATTGGTGTGTGAAATAAGCATGTGCAAGTATACACAAATACAAACAAGTAATAAAGAGTAAGTAAAGATCGCTCCTACGAGGATTGACTAATTTTTAATGTGTTTGTTTAGCATAGGTAAACTAGTGTGTCTACAACTATTCGTAAATTTGTGGTTGGTTTTTGGAATATAGAAAACAGAATTTAAATACCTTGTAGAGGATGTAATTTAAGAGAGAGTTGAGATGCTTTTACCATATGAGTTCCTTGTGAGAATGTTGTGGTCAGTTTTTCTGCTTGAGCACTGGTGCTTGATCACTTAGTGTAGATACATCGACAAGGGTGACTGCATAAGCTCAATAAACCCTTGTTTTTTTAGCAAAGTGGGGCAAGTGTGTCAAACTCCCTCGCCTCCTTTCAAGTGGTTCAAGTTGCAAATACTTTCCTTAGTAAAACCCCACACATGAACAAAGACTATGCTAATTACTTTTGAATTAGCATGGAATTACTGTCCGACTTTGTGGAAAACAAATTTCTCATCAAAGACTTAAATAAACACTTGCCTTTGCTTCTAGTTCTTGAGATCTAGTTGTAAGTCAATCTCTTGTAAATACAACTCCCCTTGTTCTAAGTTAACCTTAAAACAAGTTTAATTCAAGTACAAGAACTAGTGTTGAGGCACCCTTTTGGACAACACAATAGTTCTCACGAGTTCATCATATGACTAGAGCATCCCAACTAAGGAATTTAGCTCATCATCGCCCACATAAAGTAATTAAACAAAGCAAGTAAAGAAAGCATTGTAAATAACTTGAAATGTAAATTGCTTAAAAGTAAATTGCTTGAATGGACAAGTCTTGCAAGAAAGTAAATTGCTTGATTGACAAGTCTTGCAAGAAATTAAATAACAAGAAAATAAATAAAGAGTAAGATGAAGAACATGAAATAAGAACTTAATATTAATGAAGAACACTTGATTCTCAACTAGGAAGAAGTGAAGAATAGAGATGTCAATTCCTTCTTACCTTCCTCTTAAGCTTAGAGTAATCAAAGTGAAGTAAAAAGACTTGGAAATAAAATGAAGAACAAGATGAACTTTAATCTAAAACTACTATTGTATCTATATGGTAATCTATATATATTTTCTTATATTTTTCTTTATATTTTTTACAAGAGATGAAAGAGTCCTATTTATAGAAGTAGGAGATTTCCTTCCATGGAGGGTTTTCTTTGTCTTCAAGTATTTGACTTCTTTGCTTGCTTGTGAAGTTTTCTTTGACCATCATGTGACTTATCCTAGTTATTTTGCAGGTGTCAATTGTTGTCACTTTGAATGGGAAACATTCCTTTGAGTGGGAAACATTCCTTTGAAGGGGTCCAATTAGTTGATGACATTTGGCTTGGTGTAATGATGATGTTTGTTGTTTTTATCCCATAGATGACTTCTTTGGTAACTTGATAATTGATTCCATGTGATCACCGAGCTAGTAGGAGGCCAAAGAAGGCTCATTAGAACGAAATCAAATCGAGGTGCTTCCAATGTGGGGTCTTGTGCTTACTTGCTTCACCGCATGCTTCAACAAGATGCTTTGGTGCTTAAGCACTGATGCTTAAGCACTTAATGCAAAATCACAGACCGCAAAAGTACTCAACAAACATATCAAACATACCAATTTGTATATAAATTGAACTTCTATCTCCTTGATAATGTATTTTATGATTTTCATCTCTTTTTATTGTATTTACAAGTTTATTGCATTGGTTTCAAACATTTATCTAAGTAAAGATTATGAATAACTCTATATAAAATAGAGTTATCACACCCCAAACTTAACTTGTTGCTTGTCCTCAAGCAATAACAAAATAACAAAATAACAAGTAGGATTCTTTTGATGAAGAAGATCGATCACCAACTCCTTTCAATCTTTCAAAATGTGATGTTCTCTTAAAAGAACCTTTCTTTCCTCCAATCTCTATGTCTTTGTGCCTTTGAAATTCATCACAACCAAAGCTATTAAAACTCTTTTATGTGCGTGTGTGATCCATTGAAATTTGATTGGCTCCAAACTAAGCAAAAAGGTTTTCTTAAACTTTTGAAACTTTAGAAAACTTTTGGTCAACACAAAGGTGTTTCAAAACATAGAGTAGACTCACAAGATCCTTAAGCTCAGGGGCTTTAAGTATATCAAAGGGCTTGACATGAGTAGTTTAAAACTTTTTGACTCAATGCTTCTTTTTTTGATGTTTCTTTTCTTTTCGTGCATAAGATCTACTAGATAAGCACTAGATGCTTCTTAAAACTTATGTTACCCTCTTTATCGACCTCCATGTGCATACTTTTTCTTTGATTTGTTTTTTTGTTTTTCTTTTTCAAACCAAATGCACTTTGGAACAGGATTCATTGTCCTCCTTATGCATACTTTTCTTTTTTTTCTTGGTTTGCAAATCAAATGCACTCGCTTTCTAACAGTTCATTTTTTAGATATTAAGCAAACATAGTTTTGACACCTTTGATTTTCTTTTTGAAACTTTATTGAGTACTAAGCTCCTCATTTTTGCCTTTGTTTTCATAAAATCTCCCCAAACTTATTTCTCAACACTCTTCTAAGTTTTTAATAAAACTTTGTTTTTGACCTTGGTTTTCTTAAATTCTGCTTGTTTCCGTAAAAACTTTTCACTCGCTTTGATCTCTTTTCAAAATCAACTTTAAAGTGTAAAAGTGATAATAACAATGGTTGTTTTTGAAGTAAAAAGGACTCTTTTTCTTTTCTTTTTCATTGAGGATTTTGGTCTAAAGAGATGCATCAAAATCATTTGTGAAATAGCAAGTCGATCATGCTTCAAAATCAGACATTCCTACTATTGATTTACTTAAAAACTGCTCAAAAACAGAATTTGATTTTTTTTTGAAAATGCTTTGTTAAGTAAATTTAAAACAAAATGAAAATAAACTCTATTTACAAAAGACTTAACTACTTATCTAACATACTAACAGATATTTAATGATATTAAATAAAACAAGCATTAGTAGGTTTAAAATACTATATATATACCACATGCATCGAATTTGAAGTGCTTCCCCTCTTAAAAAATTGAGCAAAGGTCCTCACTAGCTCTTAAGTCGAGATATCAAGCTTCATAGTGCTTACACGTGGTGCTTGAGCACTAAATTCTCGTGATTTCTTGAAAACACCAAAACATCAAACTGCATAAACATAGTTAATATTTATCAAAAATTGATGGGTTGCCTCCCATAAGCGCTTGTTTTAATGTCTTAATCACCGACTATCCTTTTTAGATCAAGGATTTTCAAAATGAATGGTGCTTTCAGATTGCACCATTTGCTCACCATAATACATTTTAACTCTTTGTCCATTTACTTTGAAAGTATTACCCGAGTTTGCATCAAATATGTCAATCGCACTATGAGAATATATCTTGACTAATTTGAATGGTCCTGCCCATCCGATTTCAATTTTCCAGGAATAATTTTAGCCTTGAATTGTACAATAGACCAATCCTCCTTCTTTAAGATCTCTTTGTTGGATTCTTTTATCATGCCACACCTTGGTTTTATCTTTTGTAAATTCTAGCATTCTCATAAGAGAAGTGCCCTCAATTCTTCTAATTCATTTAGTTCTAAAACCTCTGCTTGCCTCGCTTGGTCTAGATCAAAATTCAGCTTTTTGATTGCCCAATAGGATTTATTTTCTAGCTCAATCGGTGTGACATGCTTTGCCATAAACTATTCTATAGGGGACATACCTAATGGAGTTTTATATGCAGCTCTATATGCCCATAATGCTTCATCTAAATGCAATGACCAATCTTTCCTTGTTGGTCCAACCATTTTTTCTAGCATTCTTTTTATTTCCTATTTGATAGTTCAACTTGGCCACTAGTTCGGGGGATGATATGCAGAGAAATTTTGTGTTTAATCCCATATTTTGCAAGAAGATTTTCAATAATTTTATTACAAAAATGAGATCCTTCATCATTTATGATTGCCCTAGTGTGCCAAATCTAGTAAATATGTTCTTTGAAGAAATTTACTCATCGATCTAGCATCAAAGACTAGGTAAAGCTACCGCTTCAACCCATTTAGACACATAATCTACAAAGAACTAAGATGTATTCTTTACCAAAAGAAGTAGGAAAAGGACCCATGAAATCCATGCCCCATACATCAAAAAAGTTCAAGTTCAAGAATGTTGGTTCTGGCATTTCATGTTTTTCGATATATATTACCACTTCTTTGGCATCTATCATGTGTTTTTACTATATAGAATGCATCTTTAAATAAAGAGGGCCAAAAATAACCCGCTTGTAGTACCTTTTGTCGCTGCTCGTGGTCCTCCAAAATGACCTCCATATGGTGGCCGCATGGCAATGCTGCTCAAGCACCGCTTGTTGTTCTTGCTCAGTGGACACACTTTCTCATGACTTGTCCGACACATCTTGTATAGGTAAGGTTCATCCCAACAAAGATTGTTTTACTATATGGAAAACCTTCTTCTCTCACGATAATCCATCCAGGCAGTACACAACATTACTTACCAGATAGTTAGCAATGTCAAGATACCATGGTGCAGAATCTCCAGTGTTGAGCACTAAGTGCAAAAGCACTATATTCTCGCTACGTATATTGCTAACAAATCTTCATCCGGGAATCTCTCCTTGATTTCTTGAGTACTGTGATCATCACCTTCAAGCCTAGATAGTGATCAAGAACTTGATTTTCTACTCCCTTCTTATCCCTAATCTCAAGATCAAACTCTCAAGGAGTAGAATCCACCTTATTAGCCTAGGTTTTGCATCTTTCTTTGCAAGCGTATACTTAATGGCAGAGTGGTCAAGATATACAATCACTTTTGTGCCTACTAAGTAAGATCTCGAATTTGTCAAAAGCAAACACCACAAATAATAGCTCTTTCTCACCACAAGCAGTAGTTCACTTGAGCTTCAATTAATGTTTTGCTAGCATAATAAATTGAATGAAACACTTTGTCATACCTTTGCCCTAGGACACCCTACAAAGAAAGTCACTAGCATCACACATTAGTTCAAAAGGTTTGGTCCAAATGTGTTACAATGACAAAAAGTGCAAAGGACCAAAGCCTTCTTCAGCTTCAAATGCTTTATACAAGATTCATCAAAGTTAAATTGTGTATCTAATTGCAAAAGATTACACAGAGGTTTTGAAATTTTTGAAAAGTCTTTGATGAATCTTCTATAGAAACTCGCATGTCCTAGAAAACTTCTAATCCCTTTGACAAATGTTGGTGGTGGCGCTTTTCAATGACCTCAATTTTAGCTTTATCAACCTCAAGACCTTTCTTTGAAACCCTATGTCCTAGTACAATGCCTTCTTGTACTATGAAGTGACACTTTTCCCAATTAAGAACAAGATTTGTATCTTCACATCTTTGGAGAATTTGTTCTAAATTTGATAAACATAAAGGAAATGTTTCTCCAAAGACAGTAAAAATCATCCATAAAGATTTCCATGGATTGTTCAATAAAATCGTAAAACAAGGACATCATACATCTTTGAAATGTAGCAGTGCATTACATAATCCAAAGTGGCATTCTCCTAAAAGCAAATGTACCATATGGACATGTAAAAGTAGTTTTATGCTGGTCCTTAGGGTCAATGGCAATTTGATTATAACCCGAGTAGCCATCTAAGAAACAAGAAACTCCTTTCCCGCTAGTCTATCTAACATCCGATCAATAAAGGGCAATGGAAAGTGATCTTTCTTGGTTGATTTATTAAGTTTTCTCAATCCATACGCATTCTCCACCCGCCATCGTTCTTGTGGGAATTAGTTCATTTTTTTGGTTGGCTATTACCGTGACTCCCTTTCTTGGGAACACATTGTACAGTGCTAACCCATGTACTATCTTCAATTGGGTAAATAATCCCAAAGATCTAGCCATTTAATTATTTCCTTTTAACAACCTCTTTCATGATTGATTTAGCCTTCTCTCGCGTTCTCAATGTCGCTTTTTAGCATTGTCTTCTAGATTTATTCTATGCATACAAATAGAGGGGCTAATCCCTTTAATGTCCGCCATTTGCCATCCTATTGCTTTTTTATGTTTTTTATGGTTTCAATTAAATCATGCTCCCGCTTCTAATGATAGATCGATGCAATGATAACCGGAAGTGAATCATTATCCCCAAGAAAACATACTTTAAGTGTTTTGGCAATTCCTTCATTTCTAGTTTGGGAGGTTGTTCAATTGAAGGTAAGTTTTTCTTAAGGTTGTGGTCTTCTAAATTTAAAGATTCAAAAGTTCTAGACCATACCTTAGGTTTAACTTCTCTCTGTTGTCGTGATGCCTTGTTCTTGCATTTCACCTTTCTGTGAAGTGCATAAGCACTTGATGCTAAAGCACTAGTCGATGGTCATACTCGCTTGTTGAATTGCTTCGCACTGCATGATCAAGTGAGATAGCGTAACATTCTTCTTGCTCCTCCTCACGATACTTCATCGCTTTCATCACATTGAATTTCACTTCTTGATCATTCACCCTCATGGTTAGTTCTCCTTTTGAACATCAATAAGTGTCTTACCAGCTTGCAAGAAATGGTCTTCCAAGGATTATCGCACATTTTCATCTCAAGAATAAAATCAAGAATAACAAAATCATAGAAAACACGAATTTGTCAACCTCGACTGCAATATCTTCAACTATCCCTTCCGATATGCCGCTGATCTATCTCGCAAGTGGATAATGTTACGCAGGTAGGCTTTGCATTACCAATTCCTAACTTCTCAAAGATAGATTTAGGCATCAAGTCGATGCTTGCACCTAAATCACATGTAGCTCTCCCCGTATAGTTGTTGCCTATAGAGAAAGGAATTGTAAAGCTACCAGATCTTTCAATTTTCTTGGAATTTTATTCTCAGAAAATTGAACTAACTTCCTTTGACATTGCAATAGTTTGAAATTCACCTAATCTCTTTCTTCTACAAATGATATCTTTCATAAATTTAGCATAATTAGGCATTTGTTGTAAAGCTTCAATCAAAGGAATATTAATGTGCAACTGCTTTAAAACATCTAAAACTTATCAATCGCTTCTCCTCATGCACTTTTTTTAATCTTTGAGGAAATGGAGGAGGTGGGTGTTCAAGAACTAACCCGGGATTTGGTTCTTTTTGAGAAGTGGAAGCTTCCGTGCTTCTCGCATTCTCGAGTTTCTTTTTCTTTTGAGTTTTTTCTCCCTTATCTACACCTTCATTCTCATAGGGCTCAGTGAGATCCTTACCACTTCTCTGATATGGCCTTTACTTGTTCTTTTCCTTGCCTTTGAGATGTGGATGCTTCAGATTGATGGTAGAACACCGCAGTCTTTGATACATAGCATTTGCTAATTGACCTACTTGAGTTTCTAAGTTTTTTATGGAAGCATCTCGAGTTTGCTCTCATTGCTTTGTTTCACTTATGAATGATTTAAGCAAAGCTTTCTATTGAATTATCATTGGCGCTTGTTGTTGCCTTTGATAATTTTGATATCCTGGTTGTGGGCTGGTGCTTGAGCTCCCGGTGCTTGAACACCGGTGCTTGAGCATCATATTACTTGGTCCCCACTTAAGATTCGGGTGATTTTTCCAAACAGATTATAGGTGTTAGAGTAAGGGTTGTTATTCCTATTATTATTATATCTATTTTGATCCACATAGTTAATCGACACAGATTACTTGAGCACTCTTCATAGAGGTGGGCTCTCCACAAGAAACACAACTAGGTGCTCCTCGAGGTGCTTGTTCTATGGTCGCAAATGTGTTTCACTGGTTTAGGTGTAAATTAACTAGTGTAGTGAAAGTTTTAATCATGTTAGCCAACGTGGCAACTCGAGCAGCTAGGATGAAATTTCACTAAGTTCATGTACTCCACCTTTCTTTTGGGCACTTGCCCTTTCAAAGAGGCCAGCTAGAACTATTCGTTGCTACCCTATCAATTAATTCACAAGCTTCATTATAAGACAGATTCAATAAAACACCCCGATGACGATCAAGCATAATTCGCTCAGGGCTCTAATCCATTGTAAAATGTTTCCATCTCAGATAATGACCGCGCACTATGATGAGGACATTTTCTAAGCAATTCCTTCCATCTTTCCCATGCCTCAAACAATGATTCAAAGATCTCTTTGTTTAAAAGATGTAATGTCATTTCTCATCCTAGCATTTTTGATTGGTGGGAAGTATTTTGACAGAAATTTTTCACTAATTCATTCCATGAATGAATTGAATTAGGCTCTAAAGAATTTAACCATGATTTAGCTTTATCTTTTAATGAATATGGAAATAACTTTAGCCTAAATGCATCCTCACTTACACCGTATGATGAAATTGCTACATACTTCTAAAAACTGCTTTTAAATGCTCATGGGGTCATCATGTGAAAATCCCCAAATCGACTCAATTGTTTGCAAAAGATTTGAAACATCATTGGTTTAAATTCAAAATGGACAAAGATTAATATGAGGCCTAGCAATGCTAGTCTGCATATTTTGATGATCAAACATGGCATAATCCCTCACGGGCCTATCTCTATCATTAATCATGCCTATAGGGTCCATGTATATGAATCGATGTCTATGATTTAATCCTACATCAGAATTGAATTACCTCCGATGTTGTTATGCCTTGATCCTTCATCTTCTTGGGCCGTGTTTGGTGCATGTGTTGTCGCATGCATCCGCATGTGTATTTGTACCGCTTGTGGCATCCCTAGTGGTATTACCGGTTCAAATGCATATCACCGTGTTGTTGATTTCCTCTCAAGTCTTAATTGTCTCCTCGATCTTCTTTCAATCTCTCGGATCAAAATCAAAATTTGGTGGTGGTCTTCTTGGCATAGGCTAGTGCTTAAGCACTTGTTCTCGCATGCATAACACTACCAAAAAGCAAGAAAAAAATAAAAACACTCTTTTACTAACTAAACAAACTAAAAATTATTGGCAACACTCTCAACTAACGCGCCAAAAACTTGGTGTGTGAAATAAGCATGTGCAAGTATACACAAATACAAACAAGTAATAAAGAGTAAGTAAAGATCGCTCCTACGAGGATTGACTAATTTTTAATGTGTTTGTTTAGCATAGGTAAACTAGTGTGTCTACAACTATTCGTAAATTTGTGGTTGGTTTTGGAATATAGAAAACAGAATTTAAATACCTGTAGAGGATGTAATTTAAGAGAGAGTTGAGATGCTTTTACCATATGAGTTCCTTGTGAGAATGTTGTGGTCAGTTTTTCTGCTCTTGAGCACCGGTGCTTGATCACTTAGTGTAGATACATCGACATTAAGGGTGACTGCAAGCTCAATAAACCCTTGTTTTTTTGCAAAGAAAGGGCAAGTGTGTCAAACTCCCTCGCCTCCTTTCAAGTGGTTCAAGTTGCTAAATACTTTCCTTAGTAAAAACCCCACACATGAACAAAGACTATGCTAATTACTTTTGAATTAGCATGGAATTACTGTCGACTTTGTGGAAAACAAATTTCTCATCAAAGACTTAAATAAACACTTGCCTTTGCTTCTAGTTCTTGAGATCTAGTTGTAAGTCAATCTCTTGTAAATACAACTCCCCTTGTTCTAAGTTAACCTTAAAACAAGTTTAATTCAAGTACAAGAACTAGTAAGTTGAGGCACCCTTTTTTGGACAACACAATAGTTCTCACGAGTTCATCATATGACTAGAGCATCCCAACTAAGGAATTTAGCTCATCATCGCCCACATAAAGTAATTAAACAAAGCAAGTAAAGAAAGCATTGTAAATAACTTGAAATGTAAATTGCTTAAAAGTAAATTGCTTGAATGGACAAGTCTTGCAAGAAAGTAAATTGCTTGATTGACAAGTCTTGCAAGAAATTAAATAACAAGAAAATAAATAAAGAGTAAGATGAAGAACATGAAATAAGAACTTAATATTAATGAAGAACACTTGATTCTCAACTAGGAAGAAGTGAAGAATAGAGATGTCAATTCCTTCTTACCTTCCTCTTAAGCTTAGAGTAATCAAAGTGAAGTAAAAAGACTTGGAAATAAAATGAAGAACAAGATGAACTTTAATCTAAAACTACTATTGTATCTATATGGTAATCTATATATTTTTTTTATTTTTTTATTTATTTTTTACAAGAGATGAAAGAGTCCTATTTATAGAAGTAGGAGATTTCCTTCCATGGAGGGTTTTCTTTGTCTTCAAGTATTTGACTTCTTTGCTTGCTTGTGAAGTTTTCTTTGACCATCATGTGACTTATCCTAGTTATTTTGCAGGTGTCAATTGTTGTCACTTTGAATGGGAAACATTCCTTTGAGTGGGAAACATTCCTTTGAAGGGGTCCAATTAGTTGATGACATTTGGCTTGGTGTAATGATGATGTTTGTTGTTTTTATCCCATAGATGACTTCTTTGGTAACTTGATAATTGATTCCATGTGATCACCGAGCTAGTAGGAGGCCAAAGAAGGCTCATTAGAACGAAATCAAATTGAGGTGCTTCCAATGTGGGTCTTGTGTTACTTGCTTCACCGCATGCTTCAAACCAAGATGCTTTGGTGCTTAAGCACTGATGCTTAAGCACTTAATGCAAAATCACAGACCGCAAAAAGTACTCAACAAACATATCAAACATACCAATTTGTATATAAATTGAACTTCTATCTCCTTGATAATGTATTTTATGATTTTCATCTCTTTTATTGTATTTACAAGTTTATTGCATTGGTTTCAAACATTTATCTAAGTAAAGATTATGAATAACTCTATATAAAATAGAGTTATCAAGTATATGCAACTCCGGAGGAAGAGGTCGACACGCCGGCCGACAACGCTGGTGATGCCACCGCGATGTTGTAGCCGACGATGGGGTGGGTTTGCAGCAAAGATACTCTCGCTAAGGATGCCGATGGAGAGATGGGGGAAACGATGGTTGAACCCCTTTGTAATTTCCTTTTCCTTTTTGTTTCAAACAATCTTTTTTAAGGTTGGCTCGGGCATGTTCGGGGCCGGGCCATGTCTCAGATGTACAATGGGCACCGCCCATTTTCTCCTGACTAATTTCCTATATTTTGTTTACATTTTTCGCCAAATATAAATATGCATGTTTAGTAGAGAGTGATTTACTCATATGTGGGCCTACGTGGCACATAGATGACCGAGGCGAAGGAGAGGGAGTGAGGCCGTAGAGAACCTTTAGCAATCCGAGGTCACACACCTAAAGAGGGTGTGCGGCTGAGAGAATTCGCACAAGTGTTCAAACTTGTGGATTAGTGCCGAGGTGGCGAGTAGGTGAGTGTCGATGTGGCGATTCCTCGAGCCGAATCAAATGATGAGAAAGCCTCTGCGGGCTCCCTGTGCTCATTTAGATAGGAAGGTCGCCAGGGTCCCCTACTCCTCCATCTTCTTCGATGCCGCGCGGGCGATCGCCTTGGCATCGAGCCGCTGGAGGTGCCCACCTTCACTTCATCCTACCGAGGCCGTTGTTGGCTTATCGCCTTCTTCTTACCGAATCGTAAGAGATGCCCGCCTTCTTACCGCAGTCGCGTGAGACGTCCGATCTTCTTACCGTAGTCGCGTGAGACGCATTTACCTTCTTACGAGTCGCAGAAGACGTCCGACCTTCTGGGGCGAGATTGCGCAATAGGTCTCTTTCATTCTGGCCTCCGATGAAACTCGCCGCCTGCATCGAGGGAAGGATGGGCTCGCGTAAAGCAAAATTGGGAAACCGTTCGAGCCCTGATGGAGTTCGTCAACTCGGCTTCAGAGGGAAGCGCAAACTCGCGAGAGCGCAGGAAGAGTCGCCGCGATCGATTCCTCGGGGCCCTAAATGGAGGAGTGTTAGACTCGACACCAAAGAGTCGCTGAGGCAGCCACGCCCATTCTCGCAGGCTCGTAGAGAGGAGGAGTCAAGCTTTAATAGGCTAATCGTGTGACGAGGCCTGAGAGATGAGCTATTGGAGCCGATTAGACTATTCAAATATGAGCTCTGAGAGACGAGTTATTGGAGCCAGATTAGGCTATTCAAATGACGAGCTCTGAGAGACGAGCTATTGAGCCAAATTAGGCTATTCAAATAAGAGCTCTGAGAGACGAGCTATTGAGCCAAATTAGGCTATTCAATGACGAGCCCTGAAAGACGAGCTATCGGAGCCGATTAGGCTATTCAAATGACGAGCTCGGAGAGAGACGAGCTATTGGAGCCATTTAAGCTATTCAAAGAACGAGCTCTGAGAGACGAGATATTGGAGCCGATTAGGCTATTCAAAGAACGAAAGCTTGGTGCGAAGATGGAAGGTGATTCCGAGGTACAAAATCGATTGGGAAAATCTCGGCGATTCGCAGATCCCGCCGGGTCTTGCAAATTATCAAGAGGTAGCAATAAGGATATAGTGGTCGAGTGGACCGCACTCTGGTAAGTTCGGCCGTAGGCAAATGTTGTTCCGCATCATCGACCGGATGGTCTTCGTGGAATATGTAGTAAGCCGAGGGTGAATCATCCTCATGAATCCCGGGAGCCAGTTGATCTAACTCCCACCGTGGTCGCCATTGTTCTGCACTCTAGACTTCTGACTCGGCCCGAGGCCCGTGATACTTGCTTTTAAGAGGTCCAGTGACAGAGGTAGGAGTCTTCAGATAGAGAGAGCGAGCCCGGAGGTCGGAGCTCATACTCGCCTGGCTCGAGGTAGCTTGAAGATCCACGCCGGGTGGGGTACCTGCAAGACACTCCGACGCCAAGCCAAGATGTGACCAAGATAAGGAAAAGAGAGAGAATAAACAAGAGAGGAGTTGAGGGAAAAGTTCAAAATGGTGAGCAAAGGCATCGTGGTAGAGAGGTTGTACGCCTATTTATAAAGAAAGGAGGCGTATTGAGAGCGTTGATACGGCAGAGGATCCGGCCGCTGGAGGCGGAACTGCTATGGGGCGCTCGCTTGGGCCATGCTTCATAGGTGGATTGGCCAGTGCCCACCTTTTTAGGGACTTTTGCCTCGACTGCAACACAAACTAAGCGCCATGTTCAGGAAGAAGAAGAATCACCAAGATTAGTAGAAATGATTGAGAAGATGAAGAAAGGATTTAAGAAAACCCCTCTTTTGGAAAACTCGATTTATTTTTTGTTTTTAATATTTTATTATTTTAATTATCTTAATTATTATATTTATTAATATTTGATGTGAATGTATATGTGATATCATTAAATGACGCATACATGTTCGCCACGCCATTTAACGGGCGCCACATCAACATTTTCTTTTACTGCATTCCAACTCAAGAAAAAAATTGAAAATCACTCTTAAACTAAATGTTTGAATTTTTTTAAATTATGAAGACTAAATATCGTTGTTTTAAAATATAGAGATCAAACGTCTCGAATTTTAAAAATAATTAACCAAAACTATAATTTAGCCACGATAAAAGGACTAAAAGTGTGGATTTTGGGAATAACTCTTCCCTTCAAAATCGATTGAAGTTCTTGGAGAGTTTAGAGCAAGCAAGCAATTAACGGGACGAAACAAGAGAGACCGAAATGAAGTTAGCTCCAATCGCAGTGTTTATGTTCAGAGACACAGAGGGTTTCGCCTCTTCCATCTCAGAAGCTCTTCACCCTAATCCTTCTTCTTTCTTGTCCCGCGTGTGAGTTTTCTTCTTCTTTTCTTATTCGATGGTTTTCTTTCAATTTATTTTTCTTTATGAACACTGATGTGTTGTTCCTTTTTTCTTTTGGTTTCAGAGTGGACTCCTTTGACCTCTCTTTGGATGATTATGGAATCAAGGACCTCAAAGCATCAGGGAACCTTATTCATTACGTTGATAATCATGGTGTTTACAAGGTAGTCTTTTTTCTCAACCACACTTTTACTACTATTGGGATGGTTTATATCATGATATTGTGCTGTGATAGTAATTATTTCTAGAATTGGAGTTCATATGAGAAGAAAAAATCTATCAATTTAGCTTAGTGTTGGGATTAACCCCCTTCTCCTAATTTGGATTTGGAACCGTTGGAGGAAGGCTTGATTTTGGGGTTTTGCTGATCTCAAAATCTAAGTCACTGATTTTGATCCAATGGCTCCGAAATGCTGATTGCATTGAGGGTTTGTTTGGAGGGAAGGGGAGGGGAGAGGCTTTGGGGGGAAATATATAGAAATCTTTCAATGATAACAGTATTCTTATGATTAATATACTTTTTAATTTTAAGACTATTATAAAATGATGTAAATGATTTGAAGAATTTGCCTAAGCCCTTCTAAACCTCTCAAACTCTTCTCCAACTCATTTTTTAAGTTCCTCCAAATTGGGGGAATTTGGTTTTATGAAGACCATTTGACTCCCTATTTTTTCAATCCCTCCCCTGCAAACTCCCAAACAAACCCTAAAACTCTGGCTCCATAAAATCCAACCCTTATTTGGTTACAACTTGTGTGTAAGAATTTGGAAGAGATCATAGAAATAATTTATGACATTGTCAATAAGTTGTTTCTAGCTTATTCTAAGAAGCTCTCCAAGTAAACTTATAGTGATAACATACACAAAGGTTACCCCTCTCTCCTCTTTGATTCCAATCTATCTTAAATTTTATTTTTACAAAGAAAACAAATATTAAGAATGCAGATAGCTTTTTAATATGCATATCCAAATGTAAATAGCTCGTTGAATTTAAATTCTTATGACATAGACTCTCTATGATAGGTCTTTATTCGATGAACACTTGAATAAGCAGTATAGACGCTTCCATTATCACATTTTAATTGGGAGAGGTTACAAATAAGACCTAGTGGATTGTTCACTATTCTTTCCCTCTGCTTAGCCATAAACGAGTAAATCTCTGAAATTTATCCTCATAGGACCTAGTTGGTTATCCTAATACTTTCAAAAGTATGGTTGAAATAACTTACCTGGCCAACGATGAAGTCTATAATTCATGACATTGATTAGTTTATTTACATAGAACCATACGCAATTTTTTTATTCAAGTTTGTTCATCGTTTCTTTTATTTAGTTCATTGTAAAGAGAATGCAACATAATTATGGCAGTGTTAGAAACTACTACATCAATACAAAGCTACTTCAGTTTAGATTTTCTAAAGTAGGATGATAATACAACCCTAGTAGACAAGGCAAATTCTTTTTCCAGGAATCCTCTTTACAGCAACAAATAAAAAGAGGAAATGATAAATCCATTCCCGTCTCTATTCCGCACAAATATCATTTCCTTAGTTTGGTATTGAATCATCATTCCTTTATCAGGTATAGGCTTGTAATCTGAAGCTGGTAAAATGAACCGTGTTTATATTTTTGTTCCTTTGTTATGATTCATTAGTCGTAACTCAAAATTCAAGTCTATTGTAGAAGGAGTGGGTATGAGAGCAGTATGGGAAATGGGGTTTATGAGTCTGTTTTTTGCATGGCCCTATAACAAACTGGAGAGGTGGAAGTAAGCTATTGGATAGAGAGAGGTCACACAAATATGAAGGGAGGGTGTTGCGGAGTATATCTTCATTTTAGTGAATATTTGGAGTGGTTGAGGTCAAAGGGCAGAGCAAGCACTGCCTCTCTGATAGTTTGTGTTAGGACCCAAAACTGATAGAAGAAATAATTGAGTACAAAATGTAGATAGAATGAAGAAAGTGTGTAAAAAGATAGAAAATTAGGGAAACACTGCTATCTCTGTCCTTTTGGTATACCCAAACCCAAAACTACCCAAATGATTCGACTCCTTTTCAGGGTCCAGCCCCTCTCTCATATTCCCTTCCCCAATCCCTTTTTGCTAGCTGTCCAATTTGACACCACGCATTCTCCAATTCCCTTCTTCAATCCCTTTATGCTAGCTTTCTAAATGAATACTCATTTCCCTCTCTCTTCCAACTGATACCTCCGTTTCTATAACTCGAGTCAATGTCCCACTAATTCCCATATGAGGCCCATCAGCTTCCTTTCTAATTTCTGCATTTACATTCTACTTCAATTCCATTGAAATCAGAGCTTTGTCTCTGAAATCAGAGCTTTGTCTTTGAAGTTCTTCTACCTTCTGAAGTTCTTCTTCTACAAATTCTTCAATTCCATTCTACTTCAATTCCATTGAAATCAGAGCTTTGTACAGAAATATCAGTTTCTATACTACTAAAATGAAGACATATTTTTCAGATAAAAATATGAACTTTAGTGTTTTCTTAAAATATAGATAAATGTTCCAACTGGGGACTTTTTAAAGCAATACACTCCTTTTAACAAACTTTAGAACATAATCTTTATGATTGGCTCAACACTTAAAACTTAAAAGGTCTATTGGTTTGGTTAATCACTTTTTAAGAAGTATTGTTTTTTAGGGAATAAGCCAAACAAGAGTTCGTCAGAAAGAGTGTTTGCTTCCATTCCTCTTTAAATTATTACTCAATATCACCTTTTATCCATGGGTCGTGGAATGAAATTAGATCAAAATTTAAAATGCTTTTGCTGGGGCATCATCATATTAAGTATTTAACCATCTTGCATAAATGTCAGCTCTTAGAATTCGGGTTAGGCTTAACCCAACCCCCAAAAGCTAGCTCATGAGGTGGGGGTTGTCCTCCACTTAAACCACTTATAAGACCATCTCACTATCCCATGTGGGACTTCTAAGTCCCATACACGCCCAAGACTGGAATTTGGAGATCGACTCGAGTGGCTTGATAAAGTGTCCCCTAGCAATGGATCTAGGATATTCTCTAATACCACCTTAGAATTTGGGTTTGAGCTTAACTTACCTTAAAAGCTAGCTCTTGAAGTGGGGTTACTTCCCAATTATAACCACTGATCAGGTCATCTCACTATCTCATTTGGAACTTCCAACAAAAGCAATAGTATGATAACTACCCTACCCTTTCTCGATTACTCCCTTTCCCATCCTTTCTCCCCCTTCTAATAAGTTTGATGAACGTATTTACACATATCCATAGCTGGTTTGTATTACTTATTCTTAGAATTTGGACTTAACTTAACACCACAAGACTTGCTTGTAAAGTGAGGACTGCTAGAGCCTTATAAGCATTACTTAGGCCTATCTCTAGTGAGATGTAGGACTTTCAACACACTATCTCATGCTCAGGATTGGACATCCAAGTGTGGACTAATGTGGGTGGAATAAGAGATCTCAATACACCCTCTCACGCATAGGATTGGACATCTAGAGTTTCACAAATATGGGCAGAATCAAAGAATTGCTTTTGGATCACGCCAAAGAGAGCATACCAGACATGTGGCAAATCAAAGAATTGCTTTTGAACTCAAGAAAGACAAGGCTGTTTCCGATGGAGGAGAAAATTCAGACAATAAGGACGAGAAGTTATAAGAAGAGGATAATGTTAAAAACGGGTCTAACATAGACAAGAAGGAATCTTGAGGTTCTGCCAGAAACTGAGGATGGAATCACAAGCAGGAGCAGTAGAAAAATCTGAATCAGTCTTGAATGGAGCCAGAATCCTGTATTACATTGGCTGCGACAAGAAAGAGCAGAGACTGCAACTGATGTGATCAAGAAGAGTGTTAAAAGTTTGGCGTGTCAGAAGCAGCCCATGTGATTAAGAAGAATGTCAAAAGAGTGTCAAAAGTTTGGCGTGTCAGAAGCAACCCATGTGATCAAGAAGAATGTCAAAAGGATAGGCTTGTCCGAGAATTCTCCCTTGTTTTCTCATCACAGCAACATGAAAACATTTTTGAAGGAGGCAATCACCAAGAATCTGGTTCCCTGGAGGAGAATTTTTGTTATAATTTTTTTCATGCACCCGCAAAGGCTTAATGTTTTCATAACCTGAAACAGAATTTTGCTCATCAAGCTCCCAACAGCGGATCCTGGAGTATTTTTTTCAACAACCATTGAACAAAAAAATTCAGTATATTTCAACCTCTAGAACAAGGTTGTTTTGAGGAGAGGTGTATTGTTAGGATGTAGAGTAAAGGGAATTGGACTAGTTAAGAGTTGTTAGAATCAACTATGGTTGTTATGGTTGTTAGAGTCTGTTATAGTTTGTTAGAGTTAGTTGTTTGTTAGGCTATTAGTTAATTGGTGGTTAGAAGAATATCATGTATAAATACGAGGTAAATGGGATAGAACGAAGCAGTTTCTAATTTGTATAATTCTCTGTAGAGCAGTGGCTCTATTTTAAAAGGAGAAACCCTTTGGAGGAGAGTTTTTTCTCCTATTCTTTCCTATTTTGAATAAAATTTACTCTTTCCTTTCCATTCAAATTTCTGGGATCCTAACAGGCTAACATTTTGTGTATCATCTTTAATGCCTTTAATTTCAAATCAAATTCATGATTAAACTTTACCTTGCAAATGATGTTTTAAGAAAAGTTGTATCTGTGCTTTGATTTTCCTTCTATACATACATCTGATTCTGTTAACTCTTCATATTCAGGTGTCACTCGTGATTATGCAGCATTATGAGCCACCAGTACTGGCATGTGCTCTTAATGAGGTCCTTAAAAATATTGCTGGAGAGGCTTCATCCTCGATGCCCTCACTGTTGCTACCATTTTTGGTGGAATCATCCAAGGTTAAAAGTCAAAGTAAATCCCTAAGATCAGATGAAAGTAAAGCTTCAATTTTTGGCATACAGATTGGTCAAAACACAGATATAATGCAGGCCTTGCTCAAAAGAACTCAGGAACCACCATCTTTTTACAGATTCAGCATGAAACGTTTGCATGTTTTCTTCACTTTGCTTGCGTAATGCAGCTACCAGCCTTTTTCTAATTGACAAACCAGTCAATATTTGGACAATAAATCTACCAAACAGCATGAGGTATTCATTTTCCTTATCACTTTTATAGAAAATTATTTAATTTGATTTCTTTAAAAGTTGTCAATTTTTTGGAGAATGGTTCGCCTCAATGGATAGTGTACCATCTGACAGCCGTCTTTTAAATTAGGGGTGAGCAAGGGACGGGTTACACTTGTCATTTACCCGGTCCTAAATTTATATAGGTCATTTTTTAGACCCTAACCCGTCCCCAGGCCCCAACAAACTCATGTTCTTAGGGACAAAGTAAGACCGGGTCTATTTAGGACGAGACTGGGTTGGCCCAAAAGACAATTGAAACAAAATTATAAGGCGATTACTCAAGAATGGCCAAAAGTTAGAAGTAATAAATTGAATCTTTTTAGTATTTTATATGTATTCTAACTCTAAACATGGCTTTTACAGTATTACTTTACGATAATATTTCTACTTAAACTAACATCGATTTCAAATTGAATAGTTTATTTTTAAAAGTCTTATTACCAATGTAATTGAGTTAAAAATTAGAGTGAGGAGTGAGTAAAATGACAGGTTGGGGTGGGTTATACCTAACCCTAACCCTTAGCTAAATTTTGGTCGGGCTAATTCTTTAGACCCTAACTCGTCCTTAGACACGAACAAACCTGATATTTTGCGGGTTTAATGGGACGAAGACGAGACGGGCCTTAAGGTTGGGTCGGGTCTTGCTTACCGCTACTTTAAATAAACTGGGGAACTGAGTTTCCTATTCACCGTGCAACACCTCCAAAATATGTCAAAAAAAAAAAAATTTTTGGCTTCCTTCTAAAATAAATGGGTGTAAGTTTCATGTGGCTAATTTTTTGGTGGTTTGTGCTAGGCAATTCATGAAATAGGTGAGATTTTGGCTAGCAGTACAGGCCTGGAGTTTTCAAAAGACAGAGTGATATGGAATCCAAAAAAGACAATAAAGGAGTGCAAGGAGCCATGGCGCGATTTATATGGCTGAATCATGGGTTCCTTTCATACAAACTAGGATCTAGTGTTTTAAGTAGTCTGGTTCTCAGAAATCAGAACCATTGTTAGTTGTGTTAAGTATTTCCTTAAACATAGAAATCTCTTTGTTATTTTCTTTGTAGCTCAATGGTGTATCTCAGTTTCCTTTTTGTAATGTATGCATGTGGGTCTTATTGATATTTACTTTTCGAGTTTCCAAAGGCTTGGCTGCATATTTTTCAACCGTTTTAAGACATTCATGACTTTTATACACACTGCTTTTTGATGCATCTATAACTTTTTAAGGGAGATAAAGATTAGAGCCATGTTTTTTTGAAATTTTGTTTCTGTAACAGTAGCACTTTAGTGATTGAGTATGGGAGTTTAATAATTTGACTGTCTACAATTTTGGTAATGTGAAGAACAGAAATAATCTATGATAATTTTAAATGATTTCTAGACAACTTTTGGTTAGATGGGCTAATATAGGTATACATTCTTGGTTATTCCACAAACTGAACTTCAACAACAAATTCGTCTATTTTTTTGTATTTGGTGTTTTTTTAAAAATATCATTCAAGGCGACTACAAGAGGACTAATCCTTTGAGATATCAAAATCTATTTAAAGGTTGACTTCACCCAACACATGTTTTTCCATAAGGGGGTCGAGATTGAGCCATGACCAAATGGTTAAAAAAACCAAAGTATTTACCACTTGTGTCACATCATGCGGTTATTTTGGTACAATGTACTTGGTGTTTTTCTTTCATTGATAATAATAATAATAATAATAATAATAATAAATAAAATAAAATTTTAAACTTTTGAAAACTGGTATAATATTTCTAAAAATTCCTAAAATAAATTAAAATCGTTTTAATTTTTTGTAAATACATTCTGAAAATATCTGTCATATTTTTTTGGCACTTTAGTAATTTTCTTTTATTAACTGCTTAGTTATAATATCGAAATTTTTAATGCATGCATTGATTGTGCCCTTCCCCAAGTGTGGGGAAAGATTCAAATTCAAATTTTTAGATAAATAATCAGTTTAAACCCAAAATGTATGGTCTTAAGGATGAGTGAGTTTACCACTAGGCTATCTTGTAATTGTTGATATAACCTTACAAATATTGCTATATATTATTTAAAATCCGGTTATGTGGTTCAACTGTCGACCCTTTGGTCCGACCCTTAACCCAGTGACCCAGTACCCTCACCGAGTCGGTCACTGGTCCGAGTTTTAAAACACGGCTTGTTTTGCAAATGAAAAACCGGTGTAAATTATACAGTCCCTCAAAACGTGAGAAACAATTTCAGCTTCGGATTTGCATACTAGACACTAGTTAGAGTCACTAATATCATATGCCATTTAAGTCATGTCATATTTGTTTTTAAACCTCCATCGAGGATCATCCACAAGAAGCTGAGTTGCCAAATTCAATCTTATGAATATAAGACCATCCTGACATTTATATTTCGCCTTCAAAAAGTAGACCAGGATTTTTCAATTGACCCCAAGCATCTTCTGAATTAACTACAGTTGCAGTCTGCAGACCCTACTTGGTTTAAATTTCTCTTCTTTTATGCAAGCTTGTAAGTTGTAACCACGCCAATAACTCTGCATTATGTACCAAGGCTAAAAAATAAGAAATCGCAAATAGAATAGAGAGGAATTTCAAAGTTTCTGTTTTACTTCAAAAAAGATGGGGAACATGGCATATCAATTAGACAAAGTAGTAGGTACGAAATTGGAGTGAAATTAGATGTTGCAAATTAAGTGCTTTATTCTCATTTATTTCAGCCAAATTAAACACATAACAATACAGCACAGAGATAGGGTCCACTATTGATGGCACTACCAACTTTAACTATGTAAGATGATATTGATTGACATGTTTGATATCAATGTAAATATGATTTCTATGTAAGAAAAGTAAGGGAGGGATCCAAGTAGAACAAACAGTTAAGGGTGCACAAAATAGTGAAAAAATCCCATCGGTCTTAAAGTTGACAATCTTCAAATTTAATCATGCACACAGTGTTTTACACCCCCTCCAGTCTGAATCTCTGCTTCAGTGCTCGATCAGTAGATCTGAATGCATACAACTTAAGCAAAGTCCCTATGGTGGCCGGATTTAATTGCAAATCTCCTGCAGTAAGATGTAACACGTCTGGGTTTATTGCAGCACTCCCGCTGTTACATGATCCGTACATCGTTACATGTAACTCTCCTCTCTGTGAGTTGCATGTAACTCTCCTATCCTATCGTTCTTTTGGTCCAGGTGTTTCATTCTGACGCGTTACTCGGACAACGCATTATCCGTTCCCTGCTGCCACGTCCTTATTTTTAAGTTACTAAATTTTTCATGAGAAAATCGCCTTATGTTTGAGGGGCTGTGTTGTTGATTGCCCGTTATATGCTTACGAACCACGTATTCCTTTACAAAGCCTTATGTTTGAGGGGCTGTGTTGTTGATCGCCCGTTATATGCTTACAGACCACGTATTCCTTTACAAAGCCTCGTGCTTGAGGAGCTGTATAGTGATCATGAGAAACTTGTCTGTGGTATGCTTTCAAACCACTACGCCCTTTGCATGGCCTCGAACTTGAGGGGATGTGTACCTGTCAGTAACAATGGTCTATATCAGAACAAGTATATGAGGACGTTGTCATTGTGCCCAATAAATATGAATTAGGCGTCTTCTACACTATTTTATAGGTCGCCTACCACTCCTAGAGTAGCAGTAGATCGCCCGTATGGCCATGGACCTGTCACACTAGCAAAACTAGCCTGATCCCAATTGATATCTGACTCGCCTAGACTTGAGTAGAAGAGCTACCACAAGGCGACCTTGATAGCCAAGAAGAACCAATGACTTCACTTTTACTTACAAAAAACCTAACTTGTTCTGAAGTCCGTACGTTGACTTCTACTAAAGTACACTGCCTAATAATGGTCTTCTTGCAACTGACAACTATTATTTATTAGGGGAGTAACTGACTACTTTACTAACTAATTAGTACTAGTAAGTGACATATCTGACATGTCATGGTCCCTTTCCTCAAATATAGAATTAATAAAGACATTTTCAAAAAGTTGATATTCTACGGACATTTTGCGGGTCTAGCAATTTTGTTGACTTTGCAGGCAACAACAGAACCACTAACTTCAGTAATTGTGCAATGCTTTCGTAAAGACATGCAATAAGAAACAAAAATGAAAATGAAAATGAAAATTATTACTTTCAGTTAGTTAAGCAACGGGAAAAATAAATGTTATAACCTTGATTTAGGAAATGACATTCTCCAATGCTTTCATGGTTGTGTTTATTTGCTAGTTAGTTGTGCTCTGTTTGGTTCTATTTACTGGCACCATAAATAAAAATCATGTTCAGCTATATTTTTGAGTGATGACTAGGGTGGTCTAACACTTTAACTAGTTTATGGTGTTTGAGATTCACCCCAAACTCCACCAACGACTGGCGAAATATATGAAATACAAACGAAGTTAGACAGATGATTACCTGAATCATGTGTTGTGAAGGAGCAAACAAAGCTTTTGCAGCTGCATTGTGATATCAATTATACAGATACATTTGTTGCACTTATCTGTAATTTTAACAATTATAATGTCACTGCAACAGCCTCCCTCATGCTGGAATCGCTACTTTCCCCAAAAACGTTCACATGAGAGCCCTTCTGATTTTCACTCCCAATCCAGCTCTTACCAGGCAACTTCTTAACCCCTCTATCTTCCATCAACTTCCTAATCTCCAAAGCATCATTCCACCGGCCAACTTGTCTATAAATGTTACCAAGCAGAACATAACTCAAATGGAAGTCAGGCTCACGTTCAATCATCTTCTTAGCAAGTCGTTCGGCAGTGACATAATCAGAACATTTAGTGCAAGCTCCAAGAAGAACTGCCCAAAGCGACTGATCATATATAAAACCCGCATTCTCCAACAAACTCTCAGCTTCCTCTATAAACTCAGCACGACCCAAAAGATCAACCATGCAAGTATAATGCTCAACAGCGGGCTTAATCCCATATTCTCCAGTCATCAAAGCAAAATACCTTCTCCCTTCATCAACCAAACCAGCATGGCTACAAGCAAAAAGAACAGAAACAAAAGTAATGTAATCAGGCCTGATCCCGTCCTTAATCATATCCTCAAACAACGCCAACGCCTCAACCCCTCTTCCATTCTGCGCGAACCCACTAATCATCGAGTTCCACGTGATCAAATTTCTAACCTTCATTCTCACAAACACCCTACTCGCAAAATCAACAGATCCACATTTAGCATACAAATCAACCAATGCAGACTCAATTATAACATCTTTCCAACCACCTTTCCTCACATATAAACAATGAACCTCCTTTCCTTGATTGACTGCAGCCAACCCCGAACACGCGCGAAGAACAATCCCAATTCCATAAAAATCCACAACCCCTCTTTCCCTAACAAGATCAATCACATTTTCATATTCCTTATTCTGACAATACACAGCAAGCATCGCAGATCACGACACGAATTCTTATTCCTTAACCTATCAAACACAATCCTAGAACACAAAACAGATCCACATTTTCCATACATATCCAATAAACTACTCTCAACAATAACATTTCCACAAAACCCTAAACTAACAACCTTACCATGCACTTCTTTACCTTGTTTCAACCACACCAAATTAGCACAAGCAGTCAACAAAGTCCCAAAAGTAAAACCATCAGGAATCAACCCACAATCCCTATGCATAACAATAAACGACTTCAATGCCTCTTTAAACATGTCGTTTCGAGTCAACAACGATATAATCGCAGTCCAACACACCAAATCATCTTTCACAGGAATTTCATCAAACACACGGCGTGCATCTTCAACCGCACGATTCCACCCATACATATCAATCAAAACACTGGAAATGACACTGTTAGAGTCAAATCCACGTGTCACAACAATAGCGTGAAAGCATCTACCGAGTTTCAAGTCACTGAGATCGGAACAAGCTTTAATAACAGAAGAGAGAGTGAAAGCATTGGGGTCAACGGAAAGACTCAACATTTGAGAGAAAAGTAAAAGAGACTGACGTGGCAGGTTAGCACGAGTGTAACCGGAAATAAGAGAGGTCCATGAGATGACGTCTTTGAAGGAGAGGGAATCGAAGACTTTGCGGGCCTCCGAAAAGTTTGGGCCTGGGCCCAATTTGAAGTAGAGAGAGAGGAGGCTGTTACCGACGAAGCGATCGGAGTTGAGGCCGGATTTGAGGGTGTGAGCGTGAACGGCGGTGCCGTGGTGGAAGGAAGAGGTTTTGACGCAGGTTTGGAGGAGGGAAGCATAGATGATGGGTTTGAGAGTGAAGGTGGGTTCGGATGTGTTGAGGAGTTTGAGGGCTTTTGGAAGTGCGCCATCTTTTAAGAGTTGGAGGATTTGAGATTCTTTGGTTGTTCTTGTGGCCAGGAAACTGCTGCACTCTCGCTTTAAGTGGAGACTGTGGAGGGAGTGGAGGAGCTTCTTCATCAAACAATGACAAACAAATTGCGAGTCCTCGATATAAATTACATCACTTCGCGATGTATTCGGGACTAACTTTTCGTGCTGTATATCATTTCCATAAATTTATGTATAAATAATAAATAATTAAATATAGTCATCACACACAAAGAAAGGATGGGAGGAGAGAGATGATGATGATTAAAAGATGAGAATTAATTATGAGAGAGTGAAATCAAGAGATATAAAAAAGATTAAGGGGTCGGTAGTGTTTTAAGAATTGAATGACGGGACGATTTAGCTTAGGTTGACTTAGGAATTGCCCGAGTCTGGGTTGGTTCAATCCCATTTGGCCTGTTGGGTTGAAGCGTCTAGAATCGGATTTGATCTGGTTGAACCGCTTTAAGCGAATCATTTAACCCGGGTTCAACCATTCGAGGTGTATTTTTGATTTTTATTTATTTACTTTTTCAACAAAATTGTTCGATACTAGAACCTCGGAATATACTTGGATCAAAGTGCAATTGTCGTGCTTCAAAGAGTTGAAGACGCAACTTGGTATTGAAGATGAACTTGGAAGGTTCGAGGTAGCTAGCTTTCACACGTCGGGTGGGTTGTACTGCGAAACACTTTGATGGTTAAGTCGTGAAAGGAATAGGAGAGTTGTATTTGGAATGAGAACGTGCACAGAATTGGAGAGCTACACCTCTATTTATAGACAAAGAGGCGTGCTTAGAGCTTGGAGGCAGGCGGATAGATCTAGACCCTAGGATATGGGCGCTTGTTCGTAGAGAGCTCGCTCAGGGCCGTTTACATGCGAGATATGTCTTTTCCAGGATTTTGGGATCTTGCGGTTGGTAATTTCGAGGTAAAGGACTTTTGGAGGAGGAGGAGGAGTCGGAAGAAGAGTTCACTTGTGGAGTCGACCTCGGTGGAGACGGTGGAGTCGGTGGTTTCGGGCGTTTTATAGCATGAAATTAATTAGGTGAGTATTTAACTAATTTAACTAGGTGATTATTTAATTTATTTAATTAAGTGATTATTTGACTAATTTAATTAAGTAATATTTTAGTTGTGTATGTTAAGGTGATAATAGGGTGTTTAAAATAAATAAGAGGTGGTGCAATTAATGGGCCCATGATCCAATAGGCCCATTTAGTGAGAAAGTAGAGAAAAGAAAGAAGAAAGGAGCAGAGAGAGAACAGTGAGGAGAAGGGAGAAACATTGAAAAGAAAGAGAAAAAGGGAGAGGGGAGAAGAAAGGGATCACGGCGGTGGGCAAGATAAATGGGAAAGAGGAAAAATTAATTATTTAATTTGGGTAAGTGATATGTTGTACCAATCTCCTCCATTTTCTTCCTCTATCCTTTAGTACAAGATTCATACCCTAATTTTGTGTATTTTCCTTTTTACCATGGATGGGGTTTTGGAGCTCAAAATGTTAGGGAAGCTATTTTGGTGTTTTTGTGTTGTTGAAGGAGAGAGTACTTGGGTTCTTCAATTTGGAGGTATGGGGCTCTCTTTCATGGCTAATAATTTATAAACCTTGAAATCACATGGATTAGGTGTTAGGAGTAGTTGTTTAATTAATTAATGAAGTAATTGTGTGTTTGGGTGTTTGTTTGATTGTGTATGTGACTACATTAATTGTTGTATTTAAGTTTAATTTGGTGATACTATGATACTTGATGTTGGAAATGAATGTGTTGTTAATGGTGCATGCAATGTGTTTGACAAAATGCTCCAATGTGATGAAATGTGAGAATATGTTGATTTCATAGTGTTGATAAAATGTCTAAGTGAGTCTGCATTTTAAGCGCATGCAATTTTCTAGTGCTTTACATTTGTTTGAAATGACCTTGGGATCATCGAGGATTTCATTTGTTTTACATGATAATGATAATGATAGGTTAAATGGAGAGAAAAGAATGGGTTGAAAGCTGAAAGTCACGGTTAGGGAACCTAATGAAATGGGGATAATAGCTAACAATTTAAATAACCACTTTGGGCATTATCTTATGAGGTTTTATTACAAAAAGTGCTTAAAGTGAATAAACCATACTCATCAAAATACTATTTGCATTTGGTTTTGATGTAAAGAAAGAAAATAAATTTTTGGGGGTGGATGGAAATCGAAGAGAGTATAGGGCGTGTTCCACATATCTTTGTTTTGAGAGTTTAATAAGTTAAAAATAGCTTGTGAGATATCATTTAACTATTCTTATAAGTGTCAAAATAGTCCTAAGTGTGAAATTGGTCCCTAAGTGTGAAATTGGTCCCTAAGTGTCAAAATAGTCCTAAGTGTCAAAATAGTCCTAGATGCTAAAATGGTCCTTATGGTGTTAAAATGGTCCTTAGGTGTGGGTTTAGTCCTTGGTGTGATATTTAGTCCAATGATGAGGTGTGTTGTGTTGTGGTGATGAATAAGCGATGGGTAGGCTTGGCCCAGCGGCGAGTTGTGTTGTGGTGATGAATAAGCGATGGGTAGGCTTGGCGAATCACGACGAGTTGTGTTGTGGATATGTTTAAGTGATGAGTAATGATTGTTGTGATAAATTTCTTGTGTTGTGATGCATTGCCATGGTGTCACATAAATCATGCATATCGCGGCGAGGGCTTGGCCAAAGCGGCGAGGCTTGGCCAAAGTGGCGAGGCTTGGCCAAAGCGGCGAGGCCGGCCAAAGTGGCGATGATGGATCCACATGCATATTGCATTTCATACATTACATGCATGCTCTGGTGATTGATTGGGTGTTCTGAATTAATGGTGTGTTTGGTGTAAATATATTTGGTGTAAATTTGTATATGTGACATAGCGTATATTGGCGTATGCTTGTATATTTAGGCGTGGTTGTAATTGGTGTATTGCATTAATGATGTATTTGAATTGGTTTGTATTTACGGTGTGCCTATTCTCTTGTGTTTCTGTTTTATTTATTATTATCTATATATTGAGACTCACCTCTTTGCGTCGTGTTGCCTCGTATGGCGGCAACTGCGGTGATAACAAATGAAGTAGTCTAGTGATGGTCATGCTCGATATATAGCACTCGGGCGGGAAGTCTTAGATATTTAGTAATGTATTTTGATTTATTTAGTCAGATATGGGATGTTGTATTAAATACTTTGAGACTTGTTGATGTTTCATTGTCTTTGGTGATTTATAACGAGGATGTTGTAATTAACTAAATAAGTGTTTTTGAGAGTCAGTCCCATTTTGGCGTGCTATGTATCACGCCTGAGTTGTTTTTTTCACGATTCAATTAAATCGTTTTATGTTTTGAAAGAAATGTAGCACTCTCTTTTGAGGTGCGTGGAATATTTTGAAAACTACGATTTTAAAATTGACTAAATAGTAGTAAATAGAAAGGGGGTGTTACACGTGTTGCTCGTTGAATTGGAGAAGTGTCATGTGTCGGGTTCCGAGGTGGAGTTCAACGTCGTCTAGATACGGTTATTTGGGCAGGAGAAGGAGGAAGTTGGGGGGTTAGGCTGCGTCGTGGTTGCTCGCGCAATGGCGGCTATCTCTAGGCGAGATTGCTCTTGTTGGATTAGATCCCGACCTCGACGTTCTAGGACGTCGAGGAGGTTCTTGTGACACCGGATCTAACTAGGGGCAGCGCCGACAGCAAGTGGGAGTCGGAGCGATTAGGCGGAAGTCGGTGGAGGTGGGTATGGCCAATACTTCTTTGTAGGGCAGTGTCTATACATGTCCTTCAGGCGTTTCTGTGGCTTGTGGAGGAGCTACGGCGTTCGCTGTTTGGGCCCGAGACTGAGCTCGGTTGGGGGACGTCCTCTTGGAGCCATGAGTCAAGCATTGAATACGGATGTGGATAAGTTTGAAAGCAAAAAATTATGCTCCCACTATGGTCGCCAATGTTGATCTTTGGAACCTCGAATATACCTAGATCCGAGTGCAATTGTGCGTGCTTCTAGAGAGTTGAAGATGAACTTGAGCTGTTGAAGATGGACTTTGGGCGGTGCAGGGTAGCTAGCTTTCACCGCGTCACGGTGGGGTGTATCTGCAAACACTTTGATGCTTAAGTCAACAAAGGCATAGGAGAGTTGCATATGGAATGAGGGCGTACATGGAATTGGAGGTTGCACCTCTGTTTATAGACAAAAGGCGTGTACCTTGAGCGTTGGATTTGGGTGGGCCCAAGTCTTGTGGGGTTTTAGCTCGATCGGATCCAAAATTAATACTTTTTATTATTTATTTATTTATTAATCATCTAGTTCAACCATGGTTGAACTAAGTGAACTCAATTGAACCATGACACGAGGTCTTGCGATTCGATCTTGGTCGATTTAAAAACATTGGGGATCGTTCTCCTTATTAATGTTGATCTACATGGTGCTTCATAAAGTGAAAATTTAAGGGACATTCATTATTTAGTTATTGTCAGGCAACTAAACATTAAAATATAACTATTTATCTCCCAACAACACAAAAAGAAAATATAAATACGTAGAGTCATGTATGAGTTGGTTAAATTCAACAACCATTAGAGTAAAAAATGTTTTGTTTGCTTATGAATTGGTAAAAGCATATGTGATGGTTTCAGCCCATAAAAGACAACTTAAGTAACCCATTTAGATAGATCCCATTTACTTTTGGTAAGACGACCAAATAGGAAACCTTTTATTTGGTGGGTATTACAACAAAATCTCATTGAAACATAAAGTTCAACAAAATCTGTTGTTTAACTTTATGTTTGTACAAGCCTCTCGTAACATAAGCTCTCATAAGGTTTGTGTGCGCCACACCCTCTAAGGTTGGTGTCTTATTTGTTATCGCCCTAGGTACCACTTAGGTACATCGTTTTTAGCACATTCGGTCTTTGCTCAGTCAATGCACACAATATGTTTCCTCTCCCCCTCCAAGCCATCTCCTTCATTCTCAAACCATGAGAAAGATTGTTGCTATGTGTGATTTCTTCTCTTCCTTGTTCAGCTCTTCCCATGCCCCTCTCTCTCGGTAGCGGTGTGTTGTGCGAAAAGGTGATGTGCAAGTATACACAACCGCAACAAGTAATATAATGATATAAGTAAAGATCGTCTCCATAGGGATTGATGTTAATTTTAAAGTTTAACTTACACAAACACTAGTGAAACAAGTAGCACATATATATGGTCACAAGTAACAGTAAAAAGAGTGTTTGAATAGGACAGTAAAAGAGTAGTTCAAGTATGAGAAAGCTAAGTTGGACTGCTTGTTACTAAGAAAATCCCCAAAAGCAAAGTGTTATATCATCAGACGCTATAACGTTAAGCGCTGTAGCAGATGATTATGTGTCTTTCAGTCACTAACGCCAGGGTTTCGTTACAAGATTCCTATGTCTAGGTTCTAAATAAGTTCACCCCTGTATAATAAAGAACTCACGACTTTTGCCTTATGAACTATTGTTTTCTTATGTCTAAAAGCCGAAGCAAATGTTGCTTAAATGTCTTTAAACAACTTTTCATTCATATCAATCTTTGAGTTCGATTCATGGACCATATGCATACCCATGAATATATACCCATTTTAGTGATCAATTCTAAAATAAGTTTGAAAGTATTAGAATGCAAAGATTGAAAGCATAAAACATTAGATGTTATAAATACAATACTAAAGGTTCATTACAAAGCTCAAAGAAATCCAACTACAAGTAGTGTTTAGCTCATGATAAGCATCATCAACAAAATACATGACAAATGACTCATATTACAGTAAACAAGAAGAGGGAAGACGGTTGTAAAAGATACAAACCGTAAACTCCAACTCAAAGGCGAACGACTTGTTGTGGCTATAACGTGAGCTTAGGCGCTAAAAAATGGTAAACTATATCTAAAAGAAAAGCTTGAAAGGTGTGTTAATGGAGGAGAAGAGTGTCAAGTTTTCTCCCAAAAACTCTCTCTAACTTCAGATGGGGGTGGTGTGTGTTGAAGAAGATGAAGAAGATATTTGTTTTATCCCCAAAAGTAGCTTTATCAAAAGGTGATGGACACATCTCACCCACCAACACTATTCTCCACTCATGAAAGTGCCAAGTGTCCACACTAACCAATGAGAGTCGACTCACTGTCGGGGTGTCTGGTGGGAGCGATGTCTTGTGACTTGACTTGAAGCAATTGGCGCGAAAATTAAGCTTGTTGTCTTTGGTACTCGGTGGCCACGCCATCTAAGCGTTATAACGGCTTACTTGCGTAACACTAGCAAACACGTTAAAACATTCACAAGGGCACGAAATGTGCGGATAATCAACAATCGATTACCTAGCCCTTCTTTATCTAAAATGCACATAATATAATAAATAAGATACAAATATTACTTGAGAACTTACTTTAATTTAACGAATAAAGGCATAAATAACTCATATAAATATGAGTTGTCACACCCCAAACTTAAACGATTACTTGTTCTCAAGCAATGACACTTGACTAAAGACACAAACACTAACACATAGGCATAGAACTTAACACACAATCGGTTCTTCATTCTTGATTAAACAATTTGTCAAATACGTTCTCAAGGGGCTAACCTTTCAGATTCACACTCACACACACACACACACGCCATTGCATTTCACAACTTCTAAACTTAGTACTGCTCAATTGTGAGTGTGTGATCTCTGACTCATCTAAATTCCTAGCTAGATTTGGATTTCTCTTAGCCTCGGAAAGAATGACTCTCTTTTGGTGAAATCAAAGACTTTTTCAAAACAGTGAATAGACTAACAACTTCACACAAGAAATGAGGATTTCAAGCTTGACAAAGGGCTTGATTAGGTACTTGAGATCTATGGTCGGTGATTCTAACTATTGAAGATAAATCAGCAACGTTATAACGTTTGATGCTATAACGCTGGAACTTTGATGAACATAATTCTTGACTGCAACCCCCTCATTACTGAGCTCCTTTAGCATTTATTCTTCTTTTTTTTTCTTTTCTCTCTTTTTTTTTACATATATACATTTTCCTTTTGGAGCATTTCGACTTTTGTTTGGGTGAATTCTGACCATTACAAAGTATCTCTAATCTGAGATGAGTACAATGAAGTCTAATTCACTAACCACTCTAGGATCTTGATACCTAGCCTTTATATAACTTGTGCACCCCCAGACTTAGCTTCAAAAGCTCTTGAGGTTTTATTCAAGATTTGATTTCACTTTGGTTAACGAGGACTAACTTAAGCATCAAATAGTTCTTAGCTAACTAAGTTTCTACTTAAGCACAGAGATTTGTGTAGAAGCAACAATAAGAGTAGATGTTATTCAGGCAAGACTACTCCACACATTTCACACAATCATCACTAAAATTAGCCCAAAAAGAACACATTCAACTAATTGAAAAACTAGACTAGTACTGATCATGCATTACTACTATTTTTGAAATTTTAAATTTTTAACATTTTTGACACACAAAGGTCCTCCCCACTAAAACTCAGCGGTGTCCTCAACTGCGATGCAAACTATGGGAGAGGCCTTGAAAGACTCAAACATACATAACTTAAAAATTTAAAAAAAACAACTCCTAAACATCTTTGTTAGGTGTAGAAGCAGGCAGCTATAACACCTAACTTGAGGTTTATTGAAAACATTAAAAACACACTGACATGCTCTCTGAAGGGCTAGGTTACTTTTACATTAACCGGACCTAGTCTTAGTGTTAGATGTCTTGGAGAATGGTCTTTGGCTTGCGGATCTGGATTCTTTCTTTGCTAGTTTCTCGGGCTCCTCTTTCTCGGGCAGCTATAAAGTTAGGCAGCTATAGCATCTACTACTTCCACAATGACTTCACTAGATATCTTCCATCTCCAGAATTCACTCCTGCACAAAAAACAAAGTTAAAACAAAAGATTGGTTAATTAAAACCTTTGGGTTGCCTCCCAGCGCGCTTGCTTTAAGAGTCTTGACTAGACTTCCTCTTTTGTTAGAGTTCTGGTAGCTCTGTGGAGAACTTGTCCCTCACCACATGTGCTCCACAGTATTGCTTCACTCCTTCATCATTAACCTTAAATGTGAAACAAGTGGCTTCCTCAAACAGATTCACTATCTTATTAGGATACACCTTCACCAACTTATAGGGTCTTGACCTCCTAGATTTGAGCTTCTTAGGTAACAATTTAAGCCTTGAGGTGAATGATAAAACTTGTCCACTTTCAGTTAGTTTTCTTCTTTGAATATCTTTGGTGAGTTTTGGTGGTGTGGTGGCAATTGATTGAGGTGAAGATTGTGGACTTAGGTTTTTCTTAGCTTTCTGCTTGAGTCTTGGTGAATTGCAAACTGCAACCACCTCTTCAGTTGGAACCAACTGCTCAGAAGACGTTACAACGACAGGCGTTATAACATCAGTGATCTCCACTTTCTTTTTCTTTGAAATTTTTTGTAGGGTTAGCATCTCGAACCTTTCTCCTTGCACTCTCTTCTTGATCCATCTTTTCCTACGTCCCCTTAGAGCTCTTGTTAACATCGACTTCCCGCTTAACATATCTTCTTCCCTGAAGCTTTTCTTTTTGGTGTTGGCGAGAGCCTTGACCAGTGGTCACCTTGCTTGTGGAATTGTTGTTGAACCACGAGAATCAAGAGACATTACAAAGGAACAACTCCTCGGATCCGCATTT
Source organism: Oxytropis ochrocephala (assembly GCA_020916435.1). Classification (NCBI taxonomy): domain Eukaryota; kingdom Viridiplantae; phylum Streptophyta; class Magnoliopsida; order Fabales; family Fabaceae; genus Oxytropis; species Oxytropis ochrocephala. Next base: position 57,690,478 of record CM037093.1, on the reverse strand, counting down.
GAGAACTTGGGATCACTCATCACATTAAACTTAATCTCTTGATCATTGACTCTCATAGTCGGTTCTCCTTACGAACATCAATTAAAGTGCAGGCGGTAGCTAGGAATGGTCTCCCAAGAATGATAGGCATCTCTTCATCGCATCAAAATCAAGAACAACAAAATCCACGGGAAAAACAAATTTGTCAATTTTAATAAGTACATCCTCTATTATCCCCTCGGGATAGGCTATGGACATGTCGACTATTCTTAGAAGGAGTAGCGATGGTAAACTTAACAATATCAATCCCAAATTTGTTTAACTATGGATTTGGGCATCAATTGATGCTTGCTCACAAAATCACATAGTGCATTACGAGAATAAGATTTACCCATAGAACATCGTATGGTGAATGCGCGGGATCCTTCAATTTGCTTGGGAGTTTCTTTTGCATGATCATCTTTGCACTCTCTGTCGTCATGGCCTTTGTTTGAATTCTCTAGCCTTAACTACTCTTGGTGAGGACATCTTTCATAAACTTGGCATAGTTAGGCATTTGTTTTAGAGCTTGACCAATGGGATATTTATGTGAAGTTGTTTGGCACCTCTAAGAATTTCCCAAATTGCTTGTTCTCATGAGCTGTTTCAACCTTTGAGGAAAAGGAGGAGGAGGCTATTCTAGAACAAACTTAGGTTCTGGTGGTTTGTCAGGTGTTATAACGTTAGGTGTTATAACGTCAGCAGGAATTTTTTCTTTTTCAGAAACACCAGAAACAGTAGCTTTTGATGATGTAATTAATTCCATACCACTTCTCGAGTTATAGCCTTCACGTGCTCTTTTCACGTGCTTGAGATGATGAAGCTTGATGGTGGAGGAAGTCCTCCATTAGGCCTTTGAGTAAGGCGGATGCAATTTTCCCAACTTCGGTTCTCTAGGGTCTTTATAGATGCTTCATGAGTCTGCATAGTGGTTTTACAAACACTAATAAAAGACCTCATCAAAGATTCCATAGAGTTGTCCATAGGTGGAGCATTTTGTCTTTGAATATTTTGAGAAGGAATCTTGGTGGAGTAGTGAAGCATTTGGACTTGTAGTAGCATCATTACTCCCACTTTGCATCGAAATTAGGGTGATTCTTCCACACTAGGATTATAAGTATCGGAATAGGGATTGTTACCCTTATTTGAAACCCACGTAGTTCACGGACCACGAGATTGGTTGGGCATTCTTCATATAGATGTCCTCCTCCACAATAAACACAACTAGTTTCTCCATGAGGAGCTTGTTCAGGCAATGACAACAATTTGTTCTTTGGTATTTATAGCATCGGGCGCTATAAGCGTTAGCGATGTTCGAGACCTTTAATCATATTTGTTAGAGTAGCTACAGAAGTGAAAGAAGCGAGAGACTTCACTCACTTCATGGACCCGACTACTTTTTCCACGAGTTTAACCTCTCGGTGGGCCATTGGGAGATGTTGGTAGCTATCACGATCTATGAGTTCACATGCTTCATTGTAGGATGAGATTAGGATCACACCTCGGATGAGGCATCAACATCGATCTTATGCGTACTTCAGCCCATTGTAGAATGTTTCCATCTGAATCACTATTGGTATCCCATGATGTGGGCACTTTCTCAGTAATTCCTTCCATCTTTTTGTTTGAAGGATGTAATATCATTCCTCATCCTGGCGTTTTTGTTGGGTGGAAAGTATTTTTCCAAAAACTTTTTAGTCATTTCCTCCCAAGTGGTGATGGAGTTAGGCTCCATGGAACTCAACCAAGATTTGGCCCTATCTTTCAAGGAGTATGGAAAAAGTTTTAGCCTAAAGGCATCTTCACTTATGTCAGGAATGATGAAGTTACTACAAACTTCAAGAAATTGTCTCAGATGAGAAAAAGGATCTTCTTGTGTGGAACCACCAAATTGTCCAACTGTTTGGAGCATCTGGAACATCATTGGCTTGAACTCAAAATGATTTGTAGTTAGAGTTGGCCTTGTAATGCTTGTTTCCATGGAAGTTGGGTCGAAGGCGACATAATCCCTCATTGAGTGCATCTCTGTCATTCACCATCTCTCTAGGACCTTGGTTTATGAATTGATCTACATACCATAGTCATGAGTGGGTTACGTACGTGAAAGGACCCGGAGGCACTCTTCCACCTCTTTGAGCTCTTCCTCCCCTTGGAGTTCTTCCACTTATGTTGAGAAGGAGTTCTCCCACCAATAGTACCTCTACCGGTACCAGCGATGTGTGCTCGGACATGGTTGGTCTAAGTTGTTGTTGTTTTTGAAGCTTTCTCGACCTTACAGACCTTCTCGGGTTACGGATGAAACTCAAATTACAGTGGTTACGACATGGGCATGCGCTATAACGCTTCTGTTATAACACCCGACCAAGCGAGAACACGAGTAAAATCCCATAAGTGTAAGTATCTTTAAACAAAAAAATTAAATGCAATCCCGACAGCGGCGCCAAAAACTTGTTGTGCAAAAGGTGATGCGCCAAGTATACCTGTCGCAACAAGTAATATAATGATAAGTAAAGATCGTCTCCACATGGATTGATGTTAATTTTAAAGTTTAACTTACACAAACACTAATGAAACAAGTAGCAAATATATATAGTCACAATATTGATAAAAAGATTGTTTGAATAGGGCCGATAAAAAGTAGTTCAAGTATGAAAAAACTAAGTTGGCACACTTGTTACTAAGTAAATCCCCAAAAGCAAAGTGTTATAACATCGGGCCATTATAACGTTAAGCAACTGCGGCGGATGATTATGTGCACTTTGATCACTAATGTCGGGTTTAGTTACAAGATTCCTATGTCATGTTCTAAATAAGTTCACCTGTATAATAAAGAACCCACAACTTTTGCCTTATGAACTATTGCTTTCCTATGTCTAAGCGAAGCAAATGTTGCTAAGCGTCTTTAAACAACTTTTCATTCATATCAATCTTTGAGTTCGATTCATGGACCATATGCATACCCATGAATATACCCATTTAAAAGGTGATCGATTCTAAAATAAGTTTGAAAGTATTATAATACAAAGATTGAAAGCATAAAACATTAGATGTTATAAATACAATACTAAAGGTTCATTACAAAGCTCAAAGCAATCCAACTACAAGTGTTTAGCTCATGATAAGCATCATCAATAAAATACAAGACAAATGACTCGTATTACAGTAAACAAGAAGAGGAATACGATTTGTAAAAGATACAAGCCAAGTAAACTCCAACTCATCAACGACTTGTTGTGCTATAACGTGAGCTTCGGCACTAAAAAAATGGTAAACTATATCTAAAAAGAAAAGCTTGAAAGGTGTGTTAATAGAGGAGAATGGTGTCAAGTTTTCTCCCACGTTTCCATTTTATCGATTTAGGGCTCTTAGCGACAGATCAAGCTCTCTAACTTCAGATGGGGGGTGGTGTGTGTTGAAGAAGATGAAGAAGATATTGTTTTATCCCCATAAAGTAGCTTTATCAAAAAGTTGATGGACACATCTCACCAACCAACACTATTCTCCACTCACAAAGTGCCAAGTGTCCATGCTAACCAATAGAGTGTAGCTCCTGTCAGTGTGTACAGCTGAGAACAGTGTACTGTGACTTGACTTAAAGCAATTGGCGCCAAAAATTAACTTTTGTCTTTGGTACTCAGCTGGCCACGCCATCTAGCATTATAACGCTTAACGCTGTAGCACTAGCAAACATGTTAAGACATTCACAAGGGCACCAAATGTGCCAGATAATCAACAAATCCGTACCTAGCCCTTCTTTATCCTAAATGCACATAATATAATAAATAAGATACAAATATTACTTGAGAACTTACTTTAATTTAACGAATAAAGGCATAAATAACTCATATAAATATGAGTTATCACGGTGCCATCTCCTCGACCAACGACCTCCGCCATCCACGAACCATGGCGATAAAACCGGCCCGACTCTTGAACCTCAAATTTGTTGCTCAAGTCCTGCATGGCCTCCAACACCAAAGGCGCGGATGGCCCCCGTCATTAGTGGTGGAGTTCTTGTTTAGTTTCACGTCGTGGTATGCCTCGGCATATGAGCGATTATCAATTGCACCGCACCGGCGTCTCCTTTTCTTGCTGCTTTGGCGGTGCGTTTACGCACTCCATGTCGAGTAAGGGTAAAAAACCCTCTAAACTGTATCAAGAATGCCAACAATTTGGTGCTAAGTTTCAAACAAAATTCTGCTATAATTTTGAACAACATTTATCTTTGCATATGGTTATTATGAGAGTCCAAGTAGATTTAATATTGTTTATTTTTGACAAAAAGTATATTTAATGTTGTTTCGTCAACTTTGTTGTTTGAATGTTGGAATCACAGAGTATATTAATGAAGAATTTCACTACTTCTTACTTTTAGGATTGTTATGTTCGTAGGTTTTGCTAAGCTCAATGGAAATCCAAATATTAGAGTCTTAGCCTTCTTACTGGTAAGATTCAGCAGGCCTTGCCATGTTCTATGTAATAAGAGTTGTGAAGAATGGCAGGAATTTACAAGGTTTTGAAGGAAGAACCTGAAAGGAAGTGATTTTGTTGCTTATGTGGCACTACCAATATGTATCCTAGTCATCAAGTAATCCTACATGGCAGTCTTTCCATATCACATCAGGTTTGCAGCTGATATATGCAGGTTTTGGTATAACTGTTGCAACAATATTTTGAAGTCACGGTTATTGGCGCCAAAATCCGTTTCTTGTACTATATTAGCTAGATTGATGTATTGCGATTGTAATAGACTTGTAAGATCACGAGGAAGTGGAAGAAACAGGGGATTTGTGGGATTTGGGAAGTGAGGAAACACTTGGGAAACTTAGCTCGATTGTGTAACACTCATTGGAATTCCAATATTGATCAATGATAATGGACAAAAGCATTTGCTTCGTCCCCCAGAGTAGATTTCAACATTGAAATCGAACTGGGTAAACAAATTCTTGTGTTGTAATTTTCTTGCAAGTTATTCCCAAATTTTCTGCAGTTAGGGTTTTTACGCTCAATTGAATTGAATTAGAGATCAATTGAACAATTCTTGTTCAATTGAATCTTAGTTAGTGTTTGTTGTTAGTTGTTAGATCGATTCAAATCGGTTTCTTTGATATGTAATGTAACACCCAAATAATTTAATTAATTATTTAATTAAATTATTTTAGTATTCTAACTGACTTAATTATATGAAATTATTAATATAGTGTTTCAACATAATGAAGGGAGTAGTACTCGGTAACTACGAATTGGGAAGAAGCGACCCAGGACTCTAGGCGAGATATAGGCGCTAGGTTAGTAATGCAAGTCGCATCACTTGAGAAAAGAAAAGGAGAAGAGAAGAAAAGAAAGGAGCAGTGTGAGAGAGAAGAAGAGGATTTAGCGAGTTGAAGGAGAAGGAAGGAGCTCGACATTGTTCTTTGCATTTTACGGTGTGGTGATTGAAAAGTCCTCTTCTTCATCAATCTTTAAGGTAAGAGGAGTCTCATAGTATAAAGGGTTATGTTGGGTTGTATATGGGAGGGTAGTTTCTATAATGCCTAGGTAGTGTTGTGTTATGTTTGTGATGTGTTTGTGATCTATGAATTTATATGTTGTCTTGATGATGTTGGTGATTGATCATAGTTTTGTTGTTTTGTTTGCTTTGAATACGATCATGTATAATGTTGTTGGTGTTGTTTGAGAATTGATTGGCTTGAATTGAAAGTGTTGCACCGAGGTGTTTGAGAGAACGTGTCTAGGTAAAGTGAGAATGCCTACCTTGTTGTGTGATGAATTGTGTCCTCTTGGCGCCATGGTGCTGTCAGTGTATGCGTGTCGAAGCCTGTGTGTGTGTGTGTCAAGATGAAGCCAAGGTGTGTCGAAGTGCAGCGTATGTGTGTCGAAGTGGGTGAGTTGAACCGAGGTAGTGTAACCGAGGTGAGTGAGGTGAAGTGAGGGAGTGTAACTGGTGTTTGGAAATAACAACACAAATGTGCAAGTATACACAGTCCAAAAAACAAGTAGAAAAAAGATCGAACCCACAGAGATTGAAAAACTCACTTTTAAAATCAATATAAAGTAATAAAGTGTAAAGTAACTAAGTAACAAAATAATTTTGGAGTTTAAGTGATCACAACTAAGTTAGAAAGAAAGCAAAGTAAAAAGTGTTGATAATGCAAATGAGAAAAGCTAGTTGGAATGTCTTCATCAAGTAATTTACTTCTAAGTGTTTGATGCGGTATGTGATGCAATTTGCATGCCTTGAATCTTTGTTGCATTAGCTATGTGCCTTTCAGTCACTTTCTTGAGTTTCAATACCGGCTCTTATGATCCTTGCTTTTTGCGATAAAGAAAGGGTTGTCAATGCCTTTCTTGCCTCTAACAATTATCCAAGTTGCTAAAATAAATTCACTCTTGTATTTTAAGTACCCACAATTCATCCTATGGACTATAATATCCTATTTCTAGGACTTAGCATGGTTTTCACAAAGTTTTCTTTATGTAAAACACTCACCCATATTAGTTCTTCATTTCTTAATTGTAAGCCATGTTTGCTCTTACAAATCTACTTATTCTAAGTGATCAAGTTCAAAATAAGTTTTGAAAAGATTATCAAGCAAGAACTAAAGTACAAACATACATACATGCAACATACTTACTTAAAAGCTCATTAAATGATTAGAACATTCCAACTAAGAGAGTTTAGCTAACAATAGACATTGCAAGATATATATAAAGCTGAATAGACCATGTTTATATAATAGAAATCACAAAGAGAAACAACAAGATAAAAGTTACAAATGTTGAAGCCCTTTGTATGAAATCTTCTAGCAATGCACTAGCATTACTCCTTAGCACTATACAAACACTATGAAATCGAGTTAAGGAGGATTTGTCAATTCCTTCCTTTCCCTCTTACAAAATAGAAACTAACTATGTATATTGAAATTTTGATCTAACTTATGGATTGTGATATATTTCCAAATGAAGATGTGAGGTCCTTTTATAGCCTTGAGAGAGGTGCTTCCTTCCTTCATGTTGAAGTAATCTTGAGTGGATCATAGGCATGTGTTTGCTTTTGAGAGGTTGATCCCAGTTGAAATCTTTGACTAAGTACATAGGGCGGTTCATTGATGATAGAACATGTGTCCCTATGTTGGTGACTCTTCAAAGCTATGCCTATAGCTATGTGTGAATGGTAGGCGCCTACTATACAAGGTGGGATGGCTTGAGAAGACCAAGCATGAGGTCGACAATTGCAAGTGGATGCTCATGAAATGGTGCTCATTCACCAAGTAGTCTGATTTGATGTAGGATCGGTCTGAGGAGCATTTGATCTGAGAAAGCATTGAGGCCTGCTGAACAAAACATCAAACATACCACATATATCCAAAATGGCCTATTAATAACTATAACCATTCAAATCACTCAAGATATCATATATCACACTAAATACTATATAAACTCTTTATTATTACTTGAAAGAGAGCAATTACTAAGTTTAAACATATGAAATACTCTATATAAAATAGAGTTATCACACCTGTTGCACCAGAAAAATCCGATTTGGACTTCTCGATGTACAACGTGGGAAAATATGAAGCGCCACCAATATTTTAGTTTTGAGGCGAAAACATTGAAAAAAGCGTCTTTTTATACAAGGCGGGTGGTCTTTTGAAAACAAGAGATGTAGGTTCGGGGTTCGGTTAGAGTGCAGGGAAGGTATGAGCACCAGTACCTCCTTTCTAGAAAGGGAACCTTTAATTTGATGTGTGGTTTTGAAATGTTTGATTTGAAACAATCGTTCTACTTCTTTTCTTTTGGTTGAAAAAACATTTTATTGGAAGCGAGAAAGAGAATATTTTTTGATATCCTTGAAAAGCGGAGCAGAACAAGGATCTTTTAAAGCGTGCTTGGCGGGGCGGTGCCGCTCCTACGTACCCTCATTTGAGATGAGGATCAAAGCTACGTAGTTCTTGTTTTGTCTTGTCAGAAGGCGGCTTTGCGATTTTTAGGAAAGAAGTGTGTTGGTGTTTTTTTTTGTAGGGGTTTCGGTCCTAGGCTATGCAGATCAATAGACCTAGAACAAAAAGCACCCCACTTGTCTGCGGACGGCGTGCCCCACTACTTTTGGAAAATGATCTTTTGATTGATTTTTTTAGAAAAAGGGTTTGAAATTATTAATTATTTGTTTTATTACTCACAAGTATCCTAAGGCGTTTGGTATGCTGACTCGAGTCTTAGGGCAGCTAATTTCTTTTCACCGTAATCGTCAGAGCTTGCCTCCTTATGAGTTTTGAAAAAATATTTATTGACCTCAAAGATTTGATTAATTTATTGAAAATGATTTAAAGTATTGACTCTTGAAAAAAAACTTTTTTGACAAATAGATTTATTAGAAAGGATAGGAAAAGAATTTGAGGGTGGCATTGGCCTGAAAGAAAAGAAAGTAGAACATTCAATCAATTTTTAAGTCAAAACCAAAAGCATAATACTTGTTAAATTGCAAACAAAATAATCCACAATATAATTAGGACACAAGCATGCCCATTATTATTTGCAACAAGAATGCACAAGAATGACATTAAAGTATCAACAATTAAACAACTAGCCTAAGGGTAAGAAATTGGATCATGCTAAACTATCCACAAATGACAAGCAACTCATGTCCTAACAACTTGAGAAAAATTATTTTGAACCACAATTACACCTTAATAAATTAAAAAAAGCAACAAAACCCTAATTCCTAACCAAGCACAAAACATATACAAAAGGGCCTATAGGCGAGATCCCTAAGGACCAAGCCACTAAGCTAATTTATGCTAAAATTCATAATCATAGAACAAAATACAAGATTCAAGTTCTAACATATCAAGCTATATTACAAAATAATTATCAAACTAAGTCATATATCTCATTCCTACAAATCAAAAAGTAAAAGACTCCAAAAACCCTAAATTCTAACCTTAAGGCGAAACCCCTTAATCCCCACAATCAAACCCCAAATATCATGCATTCACAAGAGAGTAACAAAATTAACCAAAACCTAGCTAGTTCAAGTCAAACCCAAAGCTATTACATGCAATTTAACAAGGTAAATGCACTAAAATCAACACAATTTAATATGGGATCATAATTCAAATTGCAAACAATTTATACAAGTGCAAACTTTACTCATGAAGGGTTCAAAACAGTGGCATATCTATCATGTAAGAGGCTCAAACAACTCATTTCCAAATTATTCACCATATATATACAAAAGTAGGTAAAAATCAAAGGGTGTATCAAAAACCTAGCTAAAACCAAACCATATATATACCTAAACCCACAAATTTCTTCATCAAACTTAACCTAATTACATGAACAAACATGAATACATGAAGAACAACAATTAACAAGAAAAACTCCTAAAAAATGGGCTCAAGGCGAAAACTATATATGTAAGGGAAGAAGGGTAGAAAGTGAACTTATGCTTGGAAACTTGAACATTAATAACCTAATTTGATAATCCAAAAGAACAAATGATCAAATAAGCTATTTGAATCCCTTCTAGCAATCTTCTTCACTTGGATTAAAGTACCTTAAGGTACTAGTGATGAATCATCTTGCTAGATCATCAATGCTAACAACACTAGCAACCTCTAATACCAAAATAAAATGCTAACAATAAAATTAACCATTATTTTGCAAAGAGCAACAAATAAACCATTTAAGACTAGAATCAAAACTAAATTAAATCTAAATCACAAGAAAACATAAAATCGAATATAATGAATTGAATCCTCTCTAGTCATCTTTTCCATTTAAATCAAAGTGCCTTAAGCACTAATGGTAAATCATATGACTTGATCATCAATCAATAACAAGACTAAACTAAATTTAAATCACAAGAAAGACAAGATCAAATATAATGAGTTGAATCCTTTCTAGTCATCTTTTCCACTCAAATCAAAGTGCCTTAAGCACTAGTGGTAAATCACATGACTAGATCATCAAACAATAACTAAACTAAATTTGAATCTCAAGAAACATAAAATCAAATATAATGGGTTGAATCCTTTCTAGTCATCTTTTCCACTCAAATCAAAGTGCCTTAAGCACTAGTGGTAAATCACATGACTAGATCATCAAACAATAACTAAACTAAATTTGAATCTCAAGAAACATAAAATCAAATATAATGGGTTGAATCCTTTCTAGTCATCTTCTCCACATAAATCAAAGTGCCTTAAGCACTAGTGGTAAATCACATGACTAGATCATCAACCACTAACAATAACAACATTTACTACTAAAGTAAAATACTCATGACAACATTGAATGAAAAAATACACAATCAACTTGAACATATTTTTGTTTAGTGAAATGACAACAAAACTACAATAAAGCACCATAAAATCTATTTATTAAGGGTGAAATGCCAAATTTCACCCATCAACAACAACAAGCTACATTATGAAAATGAAAATGATAAATATGCTAAATAATGAAGAAAATGTGAGATGAAGAGAAGAAAATAATTTCTAATGCAAAATGCTTGAAGATGATGCAAAGGTATCAAGGGTTTTTACCTTAATCCTAAGAGAGAAAGAAGAAATTGAAGAAATAGAGGAGAGGAAGATGGAGATGGCTACGGCCTTGTGTTGGAAATAAGGGAGAGAAGAATTGTTTTGTGTTTTTTTGAGTGAGAGGAAGAGGCAAGGTTGTGAGAGGTAGTTTTAAAGGTGCTTTGGTGAATGAAGGTGAATTAATGGAGGGTGAGAGGAGGAGATGGTTTTGGCTGAGAGAGGAGGAGAGGAGGAGAGGTTTTCTTCTAGGTTTGCAAAATGAGAGTGTGTGTGAGTGAGTCTCTTATTTTTGGGCTTTTATATGAGGACCAATTTTAAGGGCATTTGTGACAATGTGCTTTTGTAAACCACTAGGATTTGAGATAGAATTTAAATGGAGGTCAAGATTGCAATGCACAAGGATTAGGGACACTCAAGAAGCACAAATCAGCTGGTTGTACACGTTTTTGGAGTGGGCTTGGAGAGCAAAAATTGTTGGGGGCATTTAGGTCTTTTTACATTGAGTTATGGCCTAGGATTTGATCAAAAATTTTAATCAATGGCTAAGGATCATTTCACAAGGATCATGGGCATGAAAAAGCACAAAATATGGGCTGGAAATGAGAGAAATTCGCAGCACACAAGTGAGAGAATGAGTGGAAAACTTGCAAGTTGTCATTTTGTCTTAATCCTTATCCTTTCATCATTCAAAATGTAGAATATTCCTTCTAGATCTTTCTTTCTTATTCATGCCATTTTGGGCCCTATCCTATGATTCCATGATTGGGCTCTGAATTCCATGACCTCACCAATCCCAAAATTGATTTTGTTGACCCCACCTCAAAGGAAATGACCATTTTGCCACTTTTGTTCAAAACTTGAATTTCATGCCAAAAATATTTCAATGGTGCACAAAATGCACAACCTCCACCCTTTTAGACCCAAATAAATTCCCAAGAGATGCATAGTGGTTTTACTGAGAAATTATTGGTCTTAGTGAAATGACCAAAATGCCCTTTTGGTCCCAAAAAAAGTAATTTTGCCCCAAAACTCAACTCTCTGCATAAAACATGTCTTCCAACTCCAAACATCATCTTAAAAACAATGAGATGACTTTTAGGACTCAAAATGCATGTTCCATGGCTTTTCTGAGAAATTACCCTTTTTGCAAAATGACCAAAATACCACTTTGACCTAAAAACTTGTTTATTGTCCAAAAATGCATTTTAAACCTAAACATAATCCTAAAAACCCTTGAATGACTTTTAAACTCTAAAATGCATGTCAAGCTTTAATTTATTTATTTTTGGTTGAAAATTAAGGTTTTGACCTAAAGCCCAGGACAAAATTGGGGTATGACACACTTTGAAACTTAAACCATTGCTTGTCATGAAGTAATGAGAAAGACAAACTATTAAAAACTATAATTCTAGAAGATAGATCAGTTTGATTTTTGGATTTTCATGAGGAGTTCCATATGAAATTCATTTCTTAACAATCTTTCTTGTGCCTTTATTTCTTGAAAACTACGAAAGCTATTTAAACTCTTTTGTGTGTGTGTAGAACCCCTTTTGAGTTGAGATTGGTTCCAAGACTAAGTGAAAAATTTCCTCCTAGCCTTTGAAAAGTTGGTTCATCTTTAGTCACACCAAAATATTTTCAAAAGAGAGATTAGACTCACAAAATTTTCTCGAGTGTTGGGGAGTTCTAATAATCAAAGGGCTTGGTTGATGTTGTAGTTGTCAAGTCGAATAAGGCGAACTAAAAATGGTGATGTTGATGATTACGATGGGTCGAGTAAGACCACCTAGGTGATGAAGATATTGCGGCGATGTGTAAGTGCGGTCTTGGAGCTATGCTCAAGCGGCGTTTGTGCGAGAGGCTATTGTTGTTGTTGATTGTTTCAGGGTGATGTACATGGTGTCTCATGCATGCCATATGCATTATGGCGGCGATGTAGGCTGCGGTCTTGGAGCTATGCTCAAAGCGGCGTTGTGCGAGAGGCTATTTTTGCGACGATGGTACCTCGTGCATATGCGAACGGCGTGGGTTGCATCTTCATGCATATACATAAATGATGATGAGATTAATTGCCGATGTGCTCTATTGTTGTGGCTTATTGATGTTTTTCGGTGATGGTTGTCTTTATAGCGTTGTTATGCTATGGTTACTATAGCTGCTAGTCTCTAGTATATTGCCTATCATATACTTTTTATGTTGTTAGAGACTCACCCTTTACTGTTGAACGTTGCCTTCGTGGTTACGTGCAGGTACACGCTAGTGAAGGACTCCTTTTCCTTCATCCACTTTGAGTCATGTCGGTCGCTCGTCGTAGCACACAGGGGAAAACAAACACTAGTCTATTTGTTGTTTTATGATTTCTAGACCATTGTCATTATGTTCTCGGATTCTTTATGGATTGTATGATGTTGAGATGATTTTACGATGTGCTGCGTATCTTTTTGAAAGTTCTAATTGAACATGCGTTGTTTAAGTTTTGAGAAGTTGATATGTGGCGCTTGATGCATGATGAATTTAATTTCCACACTCACGATATTTAATAAAATGAATGGGTAGGATTGGGGTGTTACATGTAGCAGCGTTGTTAGTGGTTCGATCTCTGTTTGGTATATCAGTCTTGTTCCATTGGTTCTTTTCTGCAGATTTGAGTTTTCAACATAACTCTGAGTTTAATTCCTAACAACTGGTATCAATAGCTTTCTTGTTGGGAAGGTGGATCAAATGGAAATGGCAAAATTCAACATAGAGAAATTCACGGGAAAGAATGACTTTGGGTTATGGAAGATCAAGATGCATGCTTTGCTTGTACAACAAGTCTTGAAGATGCATTGATTGATGGAGGAAAGAAACTAGCGAAAAACACTAAGCGACAAAGAGAAAAAGGATTTGTTTAACAAAGCACATAGTGCTATAATTTTGAGCACAGGTGACAAAATCCTAAGGAGATCTCAAAGAGAGACATTCTTCTTTGTATGGACAAAGTTGGAGGCCGTGTACATGACTAAGTCATTGGCTACAAGATTGTATCCCAAGCAAAGCTCTACACACTCGAAGATGCAACCGAGTGCGTCTATTGGTGATCACATTGATGAATTCCATAAACTAATCTTAGATTTAGAAAACATTGATGTGAAAATAGATAATGAGGATCAAGCTTTATTACTCGTTAGATCATTGAATAGTTCATATGATACCACTAGGCGATACTTTAGTATATGGGAGAGAGTCTATAAGTCTTGATGAGGTCTGAGTTGAATTAATGTCTAAAAGGAATTGTCGAGAGCTGTGAAATTAGAGTAATGATCAAGGTGAGAGTCTTGTTGCTAGAGGTAGAAGTGAGAGCGAGGAATGAAAAGGGAAAGGTAGAGGTAGATGCAGAGTGCAGAAACAAGAACAATAAATGCTATATCTGTCATAAAGGGTCAGCTATAAGAAGAAGCGCTCTGAGAGAAAGAAAGGCAATAACTCTAGGAAGAGAATGTTGATGCCTTAGTTGCATCGATGGGTATGATAGTTGTGAATTGTTGTTTCTTTGGTGATGATGAATGTTGTGAATCCTCAAGCTCACATGAGGATCATGGCAGTGAGGCTCTAGTTGTTGTTGTGAGAGAAAGAATTGAGTCAAATTCCTTTGCTACAACATCAAATGATGAAGATTGGATAATGGACTTGGGTTGCTCATATCATATGTGTCCAAGGAGGTTGGTTTGTTGATTACAAGCTCTATGATGGTGGTCAAGTTAAGATGGGAAATAATAAGGCACACAAGGTGGTTGGGATTGGTATTGTGAAAGCTGTAATTAGCGAGATGGTACAATCAAGATGTTATCAATGTGAGGCATGTTCACGATCTTAAAATATCATTGATATCTCTTGGCGGTCTTGAGAAAGCCGCGATTCAACTTTAGAGGTGAAGATGGCACTCTTCACGGTTCTAAAAGGATCAAGGGTTGTTATGAAAGGTGTGAGAAAGACTAAGCGTCTCTATGTTCTTCAAGGTAAGACTTTGATTGGAGAAGCATGTGTTGCATCCAAATCGACTAATAAAACACTCACGTGGCATCAAAGACTTGGTCACGTGAGTGAGAAAACTTGAAAGAATTTGAGAAACAAGGTGCATTGTGTGGTGTGAGTTAATAAGCTTCAGTGCAGTGAACATTGTGTGTTTGGAAAACAAACCCAGTGAAGTTTACTCTTGGTACACATAAGACTCAAGAAGCTTGGTTATGTGCATTACGATCTCTAGGGTCTGCTAAGGTGCTGCAGACACATGGTGGTAGAGATACTTCATCTATTTCAGCTGATGATTTGAGCGGGAAAGTGTGGATCTATCTACTCGAAGACAAAAGATGAGGCATTTAAGACTTTTGTTGAATGGAACAAGCAGTAGAGACTCAAAGTGGATTGAAAGTTAAAGCTTTGAGAACTCCTGATGGATTGGAATTTTGCAATGAAGAATTCAATCAATATTGTAAGGAAGAAGAAATCTATAGAAATCTCACGATGAGAAGTACTCCACGACAAAATGGACTTCTTTGAGAGATTGAATAGAACATTCTTGAAAGCGTAAGGTGTATGCTATCATGTGCTAGGTTACCTAAGTCATTTTGGGGAAGCGATCAAAATAGCACATTATTTGATTAACAGAAGTCCTCCCACTACTTTAGAATTCAAAACACCTCGAAGCTTGGACTAGAACTAAACACAGAGTATCAAAATCTTAGGATATTTGGGTGTCGACTTTCTTTCATGTGAATGAAGGAAATTAGATCCTAGATCCAAGAGGGCTTGTTCTTGGGATATCCTCGAGGAGTAAAGGGATATAGAATGCAGTCTATTGATGAGAAAAAGTGTATAATCGTGAGAGAGATGTAGTCTTGATGAATCAAAAATGATGAGTGAAACAAATGGAGATGAAACTCTTAAGAAGGATCTTTGTTGATCAAAGTTCTAGTATTGAGGTGGAGTTTGAAGGTTGTTAAAGAGAAAGAATCAAGAGTGCAGAGATAATAATATTGATCTACACAAATCAAATAAATGAAGAGGACTCAAGCTCGAGAGAGTGAAGAGCTAGAGGAGCATGATCGAGAACAATGATCAAGTGCGGGATTATTTGCTTAGCAGGGATAGAACAAGAAGGGTAATTAAACCACGGATAGGTTTGGACATGAGTCTATGTTGCATATGCTTTGAACACATCTATTGGATGAACCTAATACCTTCCGAGCAAGCAATGAATGGCAAAGAAAGAATAAGTGGATGGAAGCTATGATAGATGAAATGAAGTCCTTGGAGAAAAACCAAACTTGAAAACTTGTTAAGAGACCTACTGGTGCAAAATTAGTGGGGTGCAAGTGGATATACAAGAAGAAGGAAGGGAACTCAGAGAAGGATCCTCCTAGATTCAAAGCAAGGTTGGTTGCAAAGGGGTACACTCAAAGAGATGGGTTAGACTTTAATGAAATTTTCTCTCCTGTTGTGAAACATATATACTTCAATTAGAGTATTGCTAGCTCTAGTTGCAGAGTATGGTTTATACACAGAGAAAATGGATGTAAAAACAACATTTCTTCATGGTATTTTGGAGGAGAAAATATACATGTCACAACCTAAGGGATTTGAGGAGAAAGCAAGGAGAATATAGTGCATCTCTGCGAGAAATCATTGTATAGTACCTCAAAGGGAGTTTGAAGCTTGGTTTGAGCTATCAAAGGGAAGGTGGTAACTCTGCTGGTGTGGTTAGGTATGTTGACTTAGATTTTGCTTTTGATCATGACAAAAGAAGGTCCTCATTTGGGTATGTATTCACATTGTATGGCAAGGCAGGTGAGTTGGAAAGCATCATTGCAACATGTGGTGGCATTGTCCTGCATGAAGAGTGGCTGAATACATAGGTGTTCTGAGAAGGCGTAAAGGAAGCCCTATGGTTGAAAGGTCTTGTGAATGAGTTAGGTGTTAAACAAGATAGTGTGGATGTGCATTGTGATAGCAAAAGTGCAATCCACCTATGTAAAACCAATCATTTCATGAGAGGACAAACCACGTTGATACAAGGTTGCATTGGATCAAAGACATAGTTTACGAAGGCAAAGTTGATTAGGAAGATACCTACGACTCGTAATCCTGCGATTTTATTACAAAGGTAGTCCCGTTAGCTAAGTTCAAGCATTGCTTGAACTTGCTAAGTGCTCTAATTGAGGTGGAGTTTTGGGTGGAGCTTTTGCTTGGGTTGGTTCTATTATTGTTGATTGATTGTTTGGAAGTGCCAAGGTGGAGATGTTGCTCATGTGGCACTTCCAATATGTATCCTAGTCATCAAGTAATCCTACATGGCGGTTTTCCATATCACATCGGTTTGCGGTGATATATGCGAGTTCGGTATAGCAGATTTGCAACAATATTTTGAAGTCACGGTTATTGGCGCCAAAATTCGTTTCTTGTACTATATTAGCTAGATTGATGTATTGCGATTGTAATAGACTTGTAAGATCACAAGGAAGTGGAGAGAAACACTAGGATTTGTGGGATTTGGGAAGTGAGGGGGAAACACTTGGGAAACTTAGCTCAATTGTGTAACACTCATTGGAATTCCCATATTGATCATTTATAATGGACAAAAGCATTTGCTTCGTCCCCCAGAGTAGATTTCAACATTGAAATCGAACTGGGTAAACAAATTCTTGTGTTGTGATTTTCTTGCAAGTTATTCCCAAATTTTCTGCAATTAGGGTTCTTACGCTCAATCGAATTGAATTAGAGATCAATTGAACAATTCGTGTTCAATTGAATCTTCGTTAGTGTTCGTTGTTAGTTGTTAGATCGATTCAAATCGGTTTCTTTGATCTGTAACGCGTTGTTAGTGAATTCGATCTCTGCTAGTATATCGGGTACTGTTCCATTGGTTCTTTTCTGCAAATTTGAGTTTTCTGCATAACTCTGAGTTTGATTCCTAACAGATGCTAAATAGGAGTTTCATGTGATGAGTGTTGAGCAAATTGGTAGCAGGCGAGATAGCCTTAGGATTGAATCAGATATTTATTTATCTTCAAGTAGTGATAAAGAGGTGCTAGCATTTTCCTACATTATTATTTTCTGTGCATGAATTTGGATGATCAATAATATGTCATTAGGATCAACAAGTTTATTTGACTTAAATGGTATTCTTTCTTTTAATTTTTTATGGTGTCAGGACATATTGAAGAAAGTTCAATCTCTTTCCTCTTGAGCTCTAGTTGGTTATTAGGTACTAACTGTTTATCTGTTTACTTGACGATTCTTCAGTCATGCAGCTAGAATTCCATGTTTTTGATCCAACAAAAAAACAGATAATGAAGTTATCAATTTTATGTAATGGGTTCTGCAGTTTGAAGTCCCATTTTTTCATTTTAACTTTCCTCTTTTTATTTATTTATCGTGGAATGAGATATTTCTAAGTTCTAATGAGTCTTCTTCACTTAGAAGTCATTTCTTTTTATTTTCTGTTTGGTCTGTTTTCACTATTCCTATCACAATGGCATATATAATCATTTATTCAGTTAATTATCTTTGTATATATTTATCCTAGCTTCACAGGTTGCATGTGCATTGCTCAGGGTGGGTGAGAATCTAGATAACAATGTTGATGTAAAGAACATTCTTCTTTGAGATGGGAACATATTTTCAAGTTCGGGTGATTTTTAAGCTAACATAAATTTGACCTCTTAGCTTGAAGGATGATTCAAACTCTACAATGTTGTATGTCTCATTATAGCTTGAGTCGTTTCTAAAAGCGTATTGCAACATATTTCATCTCATCCTTTTTTCCTTCTTATTTTAGGATGATTATTTGAATTTCTTTGGTGATCATCAATCAATTGGAAAGGTGAGGATATTAAATAGTAGATCTTTGGAAACATTGATGTCCCTTTTTTTCCTTCTCATTCTAGTTATCTGTGGAACCAGATAGGCACAGATATTGAAGATTTTAAGTGCTCTGAAGATTTTAAGTGCTCTTGGTTAGCTACGAAGACAGTGGAATTTAGCAATGAAGAACAAAAGAAGCTTATGCATGCTTACCTAACATATTGCTTTTGGTAAAATTTGGGTGCTTTGGTCATGTGTTTATTATATAGATGCAAACATTATAAATATTTAGTTGGAACTTACAATGGGTAGAATTAAATATGTATCACAATATGTATTAGTTGGAAATGTATCAATTTAGTTCTTTTTTATTTTAATTTTTGATATTTGAAATGAGTCAATTTTTCTTTTGTTATTTCAGGCAATTGAGTCTCATTCTCCAATGGATGCAAGTGGATCATTCGGTGCTGGCAACACTTAGTGGTTTTAGGATCGTTTAGTATAAGATTTTTATGATGCTATTTTAATTTTGAGTTGTCTGACAATAGATATTTGAGCTACAATTGTTTCTTTTTATTATGTTTTTGAGTTGGATGACATTACATTTATGTTATCACAGTTATATTTTTAATGAAATTTTCAATTTTTTGAGTAAGCGTAGTAAGTGTTATGTAAGATGTATGTATAGTTATTAGTGATGAAAATATGGTAATTAGATAAGGAAAAAAGAAATTCTCAAATTGGAAAAGAAATATATCACAATAAAAAATCTCCACAAAAAAACTCTTACAAATCAATCAATTTCAGGAGGTTTATATAACCCCCTCACAAAAACCTCCACTAATCGTAGGGGTTAAAAACCCCCGAAGTAAACCCCCCGCTAAAAGACACAATACCAGTGTTTTCAAAAAAACCCCGCAGATAGATTGCGGCACTTGAAACTCCGGCGTTTTTTAAAATTCCCTCTAATCACGTTGCGTAAAATCCCCCTCAATCTATTCTGTTTTCTGTAGTGAAAGCACATTTGTGCGCAAAGAAATTAAAAAGGCAAGTCGAGCCAAAGTATGGGCCACGACCTTCTATTCCTGGCCTTAGCGTAAGAGGGGAATATGGTCAATTGGAGTTGTGGATTTCTTTTGAGCCACTCATAGGGAGCCAACATAGAGAATACCCCATAGCCCAACATAGAGAATACTTCAAATTGGCTTTGGGGCTAGACATGTTCCTTGACCCCTCCAACCCTGAATACCCCAGAGCCTATGAACACTGTGCTATTGTCTTCCTCACCCTTTGGGCTATTTGGAAGAATTCGTAACCTTAAGACTTTTGAAGACAAGAATCCATGGCCTATGAATGTTTTATATGGAACAAGCGCAATGGGACTCGATGGTGTGGGTGTGTGGTGAAAATGGCGGCGACAAACTCGCTCCCATCAAATTTGGTCGAGTGCGCCTTCGGCGATGATCGTCTCTCTGTTGGAAGCGGTCGTGTTTATCGCATGAAATTGGTGAAGATCTAGAAGAGTTTGAGGTTGTCGTTTAGGGTTAAATTGTTGGTTGAGTAAAATTTGCTCAATTGTTTTTGTTCCTTTTTATGCAAGTAGTTGGTTGTTTCTCTGTATTAGAGTCGAGTTTGTAGTGGGCGGGTTGTGTCTAGTAGTCAGTTTTCTTAAGTTTTGGGTGGCTTGTGGTCAGTTTGTTTTCTTTGAAGGCTTTGTTACTTTTACCACACCCCTCCTACTCCAAACACACCCCTCACCTACACATTTACCAAACTAACCCCACACAATTCTATTTCCTCTCTATCCTCTCTCTCTTCTTCTCCAACACCCAAAAACACTCCTCTCTCAACACCCAAACCTCCCCTCTCTCACTCCAAAACCCACCCATCCTCACCTTCATCATTCACTCCCGTTCAACTACCCATCATTGGCAACTAGCTCGAGGTAATAACCTACCAAACATTTTCATTTTGGTTACTGTTTTGAGTTTTATCGCCATTTTTTTACATGCAGCGCTCGATTCGAACACGATCGTTCGAACATGTTACTTGTCTGCGTGTTCGAACAAGTGTTAAGCGGGGTGTGAATTTGATTTGTTGAACGACCTAATTCGAACATGTTACGCATGAGTAGTTCGAGCAGTATATGGCGACAAGCGATAAGGTATGCGAGTTTTTTGGTTAAATGGATGAAAATGAGGTGCATTTGGAAGCGATTGAGTTGTCAAGCTGTAGAAAGCGAGATGTCAGCTATCGCGATTGACATCTCAGCCAGCGTCGTTGAATCCCAAGACTTTACAAGTTCCTTCCAAAGCGTCGGTAGAATGAATTAGTTGTTTTAATTTTAGCTAACTATTCAAATTATGTAAGCGACACATAGTAATTGAATTTGGTTATTTCCTACTCGTGAGAGCTTGACTTGGAGTGCGTGCGGTTGGAAAATCTCTTGGGATGGTGATTGTTATAGGAAGATCGACACTTGGACGGCGATCGGGTAAACAATCGCATGTTGATTTGTGATAAAAATTGGATCATATAAGACAAATGTTGAGGAAAGCCTGAAACACTAGAAAATGTTGTTCTCCGCCCGGTGAAAAGGAAATTTATTAAGAAGCTTGGAGGATGGATTTTGAGGGTTATGAATGGAACTCGTAACCATGGGATGGTTACTTATCATGATGGACGTCAGTACATTGGTAGGTTAAGTTCGGAAGAGAAGGAACTAGTGGCTAGAATGACTAGGAATCATACTCGGCCTAAATTGATCCTTAATGGTATTTGAAATTGATGAAGCACGATGATAACTATCTGGTTGTGAAACAAATATACAAGCTGTCGTCAAAGGCAACTGATCGGCTATGCGTGAGGTAGGGTGAGCTCCAACGACTCATGTTTTATTTGCCTTGCGATAATTATGTTTCTTGGACTCGACTTGCGAGAAGGAACTACGGTTGTGAAAGACATCTTTTGGGCCCATCAGTTCTATTGAGCTTAAACACGTTTCCAATTGTTTTGTTGATTGATTCCACATATAAAACCAGCAGAATGCAGTGTCCAGTTGGTTGAGATCGTTAGTGTGACCTCCTTTGAGAAGACTTACTCTGCTGCATTTGCTTATGTCAATTGGGAGAGGATGGACAACTTTGCATGGGTTCTTGAGAAATTGAGGGGTTTATTTAGGAAGCGGGATGAACTTACGCAAGTCATACTTCTTGCGAGAGACACGGGTATGATGAATGCCACAGCGTAATATTTCCAACATCTGCAAAACTTGTTGTGCCAATTTCACATTAAGAAAAATGTGAGGGCCAAAGCGAGGCTCATTGTGAAAGACCAAGTGTTGTTAATGACATTATGAGTGCATTTCTATCATTTGTCCATCACGAAGACTACGGAAGAGTATGATTATGAGTTGGAGTGCATTTAACGACTTGGCGGCACCTTATCGATTTCATACGGTATGTGAAGACCACACAGCTGGAGACCCGCTTCAGGAAGGTTTATTGATGCATGGATAAATAAGCATATGCACCTTGGCAACACTACCACCAGCGAGTTGAGTGCACACTCTCTCTTGAAGCAAATATTCACGAGGCAGTAGGGAGATTTGTGCAAGTCTTTTGGGATGGAATCTGAGACCATGCTTAGGATACAACATTACGATCTTAAAATGCTGCTTGAAGCATAGTTTGAGTAGAGTGAAAGTTCAACACTTGAAGAAGAAGATTTTGATGAAATTAAGGGTTTAGTTTCATCTAATGCTATAGACCATATTTTGGGTGAGGTCGTGATGGATCAGTTTCAGCAACCCGTCATTATGTCGATGCTGCTTTCGAGGACTACACGGGACTACCATGTGCATGTGAGCTTTCAAGGTATGATGTACACTCATTACAAGCTGTTATTTTGTCTATAAAGCTGGATCTGTTTTGATGGGTTGTCCTTTGAATCAATGTCGCTTTTTGTAGGGTCATGATGGTGCATGTAACACCCATTTCTACCAGGTAATTTAAATCAAAATCAGTATAAAAATTCATTTCTCAATTAAAATCATCAATGGGATGCTACACTTATCTCTTTAAAATCACTCGAGAAATCATCTCATTTCATAGCAATGGTTTCAATCGTAACACCATAAAATAAACTCGTGGGAATGTAATTTCACATAACACAGTGGAAAATAAATCATAATCTCAATAGTTAACTCGATAGGCTCAAAAACAATACATATAAGCTCCTGATAGACAAAACAAATCAAACTAAAGTTCATAACCCCGTCCCACAGGTGCTACGTGTCGGAGGCGGGCCAGGCTCGGGGAATAGTGAAGGTGACAAGCCTTCACTCATGACTACACAATAGTAAACAACAACGAAAGGGTGAGTCTCGAACTATATAATAAAAGTGATAATAGGCAATATACGGTCATAGTTCACGGCCTGATCAATCATACCAATCATCAACTCGATAACATTTATATGCTCGTGTGAATGCATGCAATGTAGTCATGCATGTGGTACCATTCTCCTCGGGACATGACCTCATCATTACTCATTATACTCTCTGGCCGTGGCGAAATAAACACCGGACGCGGCCCTCGTCATTACTCATTACTCTCTACGGGCCAGCGGTAGAATGTATGCATGTGACTCGTGAGGCACCACCGCAGTACATTTACAATATCCGTCATACATTATTTCTCATCTCACATTTAATCTCATTAATAGCCCCATGGCTCATGTCCCCATGGCATCCTCAACCATCTCGATCACTACTCAACACCATTAAGTCCCGAGGACTAATCTCATCTAGAGGACTAAACCTCAACTCGAGGACCCAAAAACACCTTTTAGGACCAATTCCACACTTAGGGACCAAATAGTCACCTAGGGACCAAGCTGTCACTTAGGGACCAAAAGCGGCCACACTCGGGGCATTTGGCGGCACTAGGCGCCATTTTCCCCACGATACAGCGCCCGCAGTGCAGCCAGCGACACTAGGCGCGAGCTTCAGCAATCTGGCGCCCCACAGTAACACACGGCCACGGCGCCACTTTCCCTGCTGTCTGGTGTGCCCCACAGGCGGCCACGATGCTAGACACAAACTTCGAACACAATTCGAACCACGATCTCGAACCACGAGCACGGCTGGCGCCACAGGCGGCCTGATTTAGCGCCCCCCGGCTTTCGGCACACCTGACGCTTGCAAGCGAGAAAACCACTCGAGCGAAAAGGTTTAAAAATGTTTTTGGCGGTGAATGCAAAATATGGCGCGGTACAATATGCCCGAAATGTGAGTTTAAGCTCGAGCCCACCCCTTTTACACACAAAACCACACCCAGGGACATTTGTAAAATAACACGTAACGAGAAAAACCACTCGAGCAAAACACTTAAAATTGGATTTGGGCGGTGAATACAAAATATGTACGGGAAAATATGCCCCGAGAAATGTGAGTTTCACTCAGCCCACCCCTTTTACACACACAAAACCACACCAGGGACATTTGTAAAATAACACAGTAACGAGAAAACCACTCGAGCAAAACACTTAAAATTTGATTTGGGCGGTGAATACAAAATATGTGCGGGAAAATATGCCCAAATGTGAGTTTCACTCAGCCCACCCCTTTTACACACACAAAACCACACCACCAGGGACATTTGTAAAATAACACACAGTAACGAGAAAACCACTCGAGCAAAACACTTAAAATTTGATTTGGGCGGTGAATACAAAATATGTACGGAAAATGTGCCTAAAACACAAGTTTCACTCCCGGGCGCCAAAACACCCACGTTACGGCGCCCGGGCGGCCAAACACCCACTCCACGGCACTCAAGCGATTACTGCTTTGGCGCCATTTCCCGACAACTTGGCGCCCGGCAACACCGCACCTGAAACACAATTCCAACACATGAGCGATAACCCGGTAGCCAATTCCTCGGCAAAGTGGCGCGGAAAGCTTAACACAACCCATAGCCCACTTTGCTCACGATTACGAGCGCGAATCCTAGCCATTTGGCGCCTACACCTCAAAAATTCCCAATTCTTAATTCCTTCCAATTCTAACCACCAAGTATCATTCAAATTCACTCTATAATCATTTTAACATATTCAATTTCACAATTCAAACATCAATTTACACCATAACACGAAATCAAGCACATAAACCCTAACATTAAGCCCTAAATCAATTTCTCATGCAATTTCATCAAATTCACTCAATCAAATTCCATCGATCAATCAATCATCAACAATTAGAGACCTTATGACTCTATCTGACCCATTATACCCTCTGTATAGAGTGAGACTCCCACTTACCTTATTTTACAGTAGAAAGCCACTTTCACGAGTCACCTACAAAACCTCGGCCAACTAGAACCTTCTTCTCCTTCTCCTTGCTTGATCTGAAAACTCTTCTCTCTTCTCCACTAGGGCTTCTTGTGCCGTCTCCTTCTTTTCTCTCTTCTCTCTTTTTGTTTTCTTTCTTTCTTCTCACAAATGAGAGCAAATTCTAAATTTGGGTATATGTACATTGGGCCAGCGCACCTTGGGCCCTTTTACCACCTCTCCATTTCTTCCACCATCCCTTTCAATTAAAATAAATTACTAAATTATAAAACACTATATTATATTCTATTATAATTTAAGGCGAGTGTAACACTTTAAATAATTTAATCAATTGCTTAATTAAATCATTTAGGGTGTTACAACTCTCCCCACTTAGGAAATTTCGTCCTCGAAATTCATGCACAATTCAAGCGACTCGGGATCGACTCCGCATCCTGCTCTCCGGCTCCCGGTCATACTCTCACGGCGGCTCCCGGCCACCACCACCCGGCTAAGGCAATGTCTTTCCTCTCCAACACCTTCACTTCTCTATCATCAATCCTCAGCATAGTCTCCACGGTGAGGTTCTCACGCCTCCACATCATCCATGTGAATCACATGAGGCAGATGCGGAATGTACTACGAAGAAGGCGTGACACGTGGAAAACATCGTGCAAGTTCGAAAGATTAGGTGGCAAGGCCACCACTATAACAACCTTTCCAACCTCTCGGTGATTTGAGTGCGGTCGATAAACCTTGGAGTTAACTTCTTTGCCTTGAGCCACGCCCGACACGGTCATAGGCGTGACCTCGAGAACACATGCTCACGGCTGAAACTCCAAGTCTTTTCTCCTCTATCATGGTAACTTTTACTGCAGGCTACGAGACTCTTTCATTTTCTCACTGATCATTTCACTTTCTCGGTAGTCTCGCTAACCAACTCTGGTCCAGAGAACAACACTCTCACCGGACTCGTGCCAACCTGAGGGAGTTACACACCTCATACATCGATTACTGTAACGCCAGAAAATAATTTGAATATTTATTTAATTGATTATTTAGGAGTTATGTAGTTAGTCATATTTAATTAAATGAATGAGGTGTTTTAATTAAATATGGAGGTGAGAGATAGTAAATAAGAGAGTGGTGGTATTATTAAGTTAGGGAGTAGTTGAACTAATTGAGGGGGTGTGAATAGAGGCCCATGACCCACTTAGGCCCAATTGATTGTTGAATTAAATGAAAGAAATGAATTAAGAAGAAAGAAGAAACGATGGGCCAGAGAGAAAAGAGAGAGGCAGCGAGAGAGGGCAGGAGGGAAGGGAGGAAGAGGCGACAGTGAGGAAGGGAAGAGGAGGTGGAGATCTTCTCCATCTTAGCACTAGGTAAGGGGCTTTTTAGCTCATTCTCTTCCATTTTCCTCCTACTATCTATTGATGTTAGTTTCAATCCCTAATTCCTAGTTTTTGTTGTTTTGCCATTGTTGGGGTTTTGAGCTCAAAGTTGGAATTGGTGGTTGTTTTTTAGTGTTCTTGGGCTTTTGGAGGATAGGAGAGCTTATATTCTTCAAATTGCAAAGGTTAGAAGTCTTTTTCATTCATAATAATTTGTAATATGAGTGATTGTATGTGTGATGGGTTTAGAATGTGTAATTTGATGTATTTGGTGAAGATGATGAATAGTGATTAGTGAATATATATTGATTGAGGTGTATTTGAATTGATGAGTGAACATGATTGCTTGATTGTGTTGCTTGAGTTGTTGAATTGATTTTTGAGAGAAACCATTATGTTGTTGTTGAAATGGGATTGATATGTATTTTGTGTGGTTTATGAGTGTGGTTGTTTTGTTGTGAATAAATGGGTGTTTAGGTGTATTTGGATTATTTTGATAATTGAGTTGTTGGATTAAAAATGTGGTTGAGTTAATTGAGTTAGTTGAGTTAATTGAGTTAATTGAGTTAGTTGAGTTGATTGAGTTAATTGAGTTAATTGAGTTAATTGAGTTTGGTTGAGTTGGTTGAGTTGTTTTGAGTAGTTGTGTTCAAGAGAGAAGGAGGCGCGCAAGTCCACTGGAAATGGCGCTAGGGAGCTTTGGCTCGGTTTTGGTTGAAATTTGGCTAGGAGGTGGCGCCATTTGCCTAGCAAAATGGCGCGAGGGCTCGGTTGGTTTGGATGAGGTGCCCGCGGGTTAGGCGCCACAATGTGTGGCGCCTTGGCGCCTAGGTGTGTGTGCATGGCGGGCGCGAAAGTTGGCGGCCCAGGCGCGCTGTGGCGCTGTGCGTCGCGTCTTGCTTTAGTGCGCTAAGTGTGGAGGTGTGGCGCGGGAAGAGGCGCCAAATGTGGGCTGTCCGTGTGCCTTGGTGTGCCTTGGGGTGCCTTAGTGCGTTCGATGCGTGTGTTGGGCGCGGTGGCGCCAAGGTGGCTGTGTGTGTGCGCTGTGTGTAAAGTGAATGGCGTGTGGTGAGTATGGTGTAGGCACCAATTGTGGTGTGCCACTTATGCTTTAGGCATTGATGTGTGTGTTCACGGCACGGGTGTCAGTGATATGCAGTGGTTGCCGGTGAGATGTGGCTTTGTGCCTTGAGTAAGTGGTCGATATAATTGAGAGTTGCACAGAGGTTGTCTACAGTGTGTGCTTCCATTTGGTCATTATGTGACGTTTTAGTCTAGGTGGCGAGAGGTTCACGTAGTGGCGAGTTGTAGTGATTGAGTTGTTCACTTTACCTCTGAGTGAGGTGTCTGTGAGATGGGCGTTAGCATTAGTGCTATTGAGGTTGTCTAAGAGAAATAGGCAATGTTGTGGTGTGGCGCAATCTTGGTGAGTTTAGTGTTGTTGAATAACACTGAGAGATGATATGCTGCGTGGCGGCCTTGAGTGGCCTAAAGAGATGGTTGATTGTGAGTGATGCATTGTTCATAGAGTCTCATGAATCATATGCATCGGCCCAGCGGATATACTGCGTGGCGGCCTTGAGTGGCCTAAAGAGATGATATGCTGCGTGGCGGCCTTGAGTGGCCTAAAAAGAGATGATATGCTGCGTGGCGGCCTTGAGTGGCCTAAAGAGATGATATGCTGCGTGGCGGCCTTGAGTGGCCTAAAGAGATGGATCCACATGCATTATACCTAGAGTTTGGGTTGCATTGCACTCATGCATACACTCATACATTTGATTGATGTCTCCAGGATGTAGTGGGAGTTGAATGCTATATGGCGAGGATGAGTGTTTGTTACTTGAGCGGTGAGGCTTCTCGATGTTTGTATTTAGTGACGTATGTTAGTATGGTTGTAGAGTGTGTTCTATTTCCTTCCTCGTATAATGCTTATATTATTTGTTATTATTTATGCAAAGAGACTCACCACTAGCATTTTATGTTACTGCTCTCGTGGCGACAAGCAGGTGTTGTCACGGTGATCTTGAGTGAAGGTGCCCATGCCTTCTGAGTTAGTGTGTCAAGCTCGAGTAGTCACATTAGGGATGGGGAGTATAGTACCATTATTTTACTTTATGTATTAAAGCTGGTTTAGAGTATGTATAGAGTATGTATTGTATAAGTAAGACTTATTGTCATTCATTGTGCTAGTGAACTAGTTTTGGGTGTTGTAAAACTAAGCGAGTATTTTTTGAGGTTAAATCCTATTTAAGTCGTGATATGTAACCACGCAATATATTTTGTTAATGAAAGAGTATGTTGACTAATTTTAAGTCATATGTATGGTGAGCGTAGCATTCCGCCGAGGATGTATCTTTTAAAGAAAAAAACAATTTTTGAACTCTGATTTTAATTAAATATTTAAAGAGAGTAAAGGGGTGTTACATAGTTGGTATCGAGCAAAAGTTCGATGCAATCAAAGCCAAGTTTGTCGATCGTAGTGTCTCGAGAGATCCGCATGTTGATCTCAACGAGAGACTTTGTTAGAATTTTGTTTGGTTGTTTGCAGCTGTTGATTGTAATTGCTTGTATTTGTTGGATTGTATTAAGTGAGGTATGTGTGATTGGAAGAGCATTTTAACGGCGTCAGGAGTAGGAATCGTGGCGGCGCCGTACTGCGGGCTGCGTTAAAAAGTCCTTCAATGTGAAAGGTGTAAATTTGAAAAGAGCGTAGTTTTGTGACCTTGACTAAATTGGATGCGTGAGTAGGAGGGGTGATCACCCCGATAACTCATTCCCGATGAAAGAGGTGACAATAACTTCGTAATTATTATAAATCTTGAATATATATACTAATTTCAACTTGATTGATTGAGTGGTGTGTGCAAGTTGATTGACTATTAATTTTTAGATAAATAGGTGTCTTATGGATGGTTGAGTTTGATTTGAAGTTTGATAGTCGGGGGATGTCAAAATAAGGATTGACACTTTGGATTTGAGGTTCATGCCAAGAAGATAGAGCATGCCTTTTTGGAAAAGTTTAGAATTATGGTTTCTAGAAAGCCTAAGTGTAGTGGATAGACAATATTTGAAGGATTGTTTGTTGAATATTGTTACCTTTGATTGTGATTTTGCTATAGGTTGATTGTTTACGTAATGCACATGAGTTTAATTTTGATTTGTGCTAAATTGTTTTGAAGTTATGTCTTGAAATGAAATCACGGTGCTTAGTTATAACAATTAAGGTTAGGATTAGCGTATAGTCTCCTTTTTGGCAAAGATGAAATGATTGACTTTTCTAACTTATGAGTTTATGTCGGAGCTGAATTTTGAGAATAATAAGTGGTTGTTTGTGTGTGTAACATGTTAGTGTTATAATAAGATTTGGGGTTGCGTATAGTTTTCCTTCTTTTGGACAAAATCGTGAGTTATATGATTTTCAAAAGAAAGCGGTATGAAAAGTTACTGTGTTTTTAGGAATGAGCGTAATGTCAAGATTTGTGTTAAAATGCATTTCCAAGTTGTTTAGAATTTTATTACAAGATGTGACATGATTTTAGCTTTAAGGCCAGAGCTAGGTCATGGATTGATGTTGTATGAAAATGGCGAGTCTTACAAATATTTCATGGTTTGTGAGATAAAATCTTTTGAAAACAAAAAAAAAGGTGAGTTTTACTCACGTTTAGAAAATTTTAAAATGTGTTTGTGTGTTTATGTGTTGTCATGTGTTTATTTCTTGTGATGGAAAGTTTAGTTATGGAGAAAGTGCAACTTTCACAAAATTGGAAATTTTACGGTTTTTGAGCATGTTTTGGTTTGTGACTTTGTAACTTTCGATTGTGCTTGAGTGAATTGATGAAATTATGCCTTAGTTGTATGTAAACCATGTGTTAGAATATCCGTTTGAAAATGATTTATGTTTCATTGGAAACTAGACTCATTTTCTTCAATTTGAACATTTGCTTTGCTTCATTTGATTGAGAATTAAATAAGAGAAGCGAGATTACAAATAGAAGCCATGATTGTTGTCTGTCTTACAGAACCACTA
Source organism: Oxytropis ochrocephala (assembly GCA_020916435.1). Taxonomy (NCBI): domain Eukaryota; kingdom Viridiplantae; phylum Streptophyta; class Magnoliopsida; order Fabales; family Fabaceae; genus Oxytropis; species Oxytropis ochrocephala. The sequence goes on along the minus strand of CM037093.1, from coordinate 57,660,323 downwards.
TGCTTTGTTTTGAAAAGCTGTACTTTTTAGCTACATAAACAAATAGACAAAAATTATATCCGAGAAACTAGACACTCTAAGGTTTCTAATGAATATTTGTTTGTTTAATTAGATAACGTTTGCTATGTTATGTTTGAGCGGTTTTGAAAATTGGAGTTTAAGTGAATTTTAGTCAAAAGCGCTATTTTGAGAAATTATGTTTGTTTGAAACTTAGAAACGAAACCATAAAGATTTGATTGTTTAATTGTTATGCTTGAATATGGTTTTGATTGTGGAGTGCATGTTAGGTTGAATTTACAAATCTTTTGGAAAAGCAGTAAATTTTGTATATGTCTTGAATTAATGATTTACGACAAAAATTGATGTACGGGTAGTGGTTATCTGAGTAAAAGTAATTTTTGGGATGTCCATATTTGGAGGAAACTCTGCTAGAATTTTAGTTAGAAATTTTGATACATGTTCAAGGTGGTAATTGAATTGTGTGGTTAGATGGTAAATGAAATTGAGGAATGTTAGGGTGGTGTTAACTAAGCATAGTAGAAGAAGCGAGTTGTTGAAATAGGTGTAAGTATCTAAGTGAAGAGTATGTGCAATTAAGTATATCGAAATCTAGTATGAATGCAGTTGTGAAGATATTGAGGTAAGGTGTAAGTCGAAGTTATTGTTTGTCGAAATGAGTAATGTCTAAGTGTATTTCTCTAAGTTAGAGTGGAAGTGTCGAAATATTGAAGTTGTCAAAGTATAGTGTGATGTATATAAACTTAAGGGTAAAGGAGTGGGTGTAGCGTAGGGAAGCCTAAACTAGTATTCTTTGAGATGTAAGTATTTATGTGGAATGAGAGGCAGTCGAGCCTAGTAATGTTGAAACATAGCGGTGTCGAAGTGTTGTGCCGTTAAGTCGAAGGGTAAGTCCATGGGAGTCGAGGTGTAGTGGCTAAAGGGTAGTGTATAAATATACCTAAAATGCAGGATCTGAGAGATCCGGAGTGAGTGTCTTGAGATCTTGGTTTAGCGATAACATGGTTCGGGATTGTTGCTAAGAACCTTTGGGAATCTGGTTGTTATGGAACTCGAGGTGGAATTACTAGTAATGGCGACGAGTAGGTCAATTAGATGAATGAGATAGGTTGGATTAGGAGGTTGAGTTCGGAGTGAGCACGGAGATTGGAAACTTAAAGAGGGTAAGCTAATGCATGATCGTAGTTGAGGGTATAGTGTTCTTGCATCGGAATAGATGGTATTTGAGTAGTCGAGTAGGATCTGGATACCTACGAGGTTAGAATATCTGCTAAGGGTAAGAGTGTAGAGGAAAGCGTGTGGTTTGTTACCTTGAGTGTCACGATAGATTATGATGAGTGCGGTTAGAGGTGGGAAGAAGGTTGGTATTGCTTAGTGAGTATTTTAGAGGGCGAAAATATTCTAAGTGGGAGAGAGTTATGCATAGAAAATAATTTGAATATTTATTTAATTTATTATTTAGGAGTTATGTGGTTAGTCATATTTAATTAAATGAATGAGGTGTTTTAATTAAATATGGAGGTGAGAGATAGTAAATAAGAGAGTGGTGGTATTATTAAGTTAGGGAGTAGTTGAACTAATTGAGGGGGTGTGAATAGAGGCCCAGCCCACTTAGGCCCAATTGATTGTTGAATTAAATGAAAGAAATGAATTAAGAAGAAAGAAGAGCAGTGGGCCAGGAGAGAGAAAGAAAGAGAGGCAGCGAGAGGAGGCCAGAGGGAAGGGAGGAAGAGGCGACGGTGAGGAAGGGAAGAGGAGGTGGAGATCTTCTCCATCTTAGCACTAGGTAAGGGGCTTTTTAGCTCATTCTCTTCCATTTTCCTCCTACATCTATTGATGTTAGTTTCAATCCCTAATTCCTAGTTTTTGTTGTTTTGCCATTGTTGGGGTTTTGAGCTCAAAGTTGGAATTGGTGGTTGTTTTGGTGTTCTTGGGCTTTTGGAGGATAGGAGAGCTTATATTCTTCAAATTGCAAAGGTTAGAGGTCTTTTTCATTCATAATAATTTGTAATATGAGTGATTGTATGTGTGATGGGTTTAGAATGTGTAATTTGATGTATTTGGTGAAGATGATGAATAGTGATTAGTGAATATATATTGATTGAGGTGTATTTGAATTGATGAGTGAACATGATTGCTTGATTGTGTTTGCTTGAGTTGTTGAATTGATTTTTGAGGAAACCATTATGTTGTTGTTGAAATGGGATTGATATGTATTTTGTGTGGTTTATGAGTGTGGTTGTTTTGTTGTGAATAAATGGGTGTTTAGGTGTATTTGGATTATTTTGATAATTGAGTTGTTGGATTAAAAATGTGGTTGAGTTAATTGAGTTAGTTGAGTTAATTGGAGTTAATTGAGTTAGTTGAGTTGATTGAGTTAATTGAGTTAATTGAGTTAATTGAGTTTGGTTGAGTTGGTTGAGTTGTTTTGAGTAGTTGTGTTCAAGAGAGAAGGAGGCGCGCGAGTCCACTAAGGAAATGGCGCTAGGGAGCAACTTGGCTCGGTTTTGGTTGAATGGCTAGGAGGTGGCGCCATTTGCCTAGCAAAATGGCGCGAGAGCTCAGTTGGTTTGGATGAGGTGCCACGGGTTAGGCGCCACAATGTGGCATGCCTTGGCGCCTAGGTGTGTGCGTGGCGGCGCCAAGTTGGCAGCCAGCGCCTTGTGGCGCTTTGTGCGTCGCGTCTTGCTTTAGTGCGCCTAAGTGTGGAGGTGTGGCGCGGGAAGGGCGCCAAATGTGGCTGTCCGTGTGTGCCTTGGTGTGCGCTTGGGTGCCTTAGTGCGTCGGATGCGTGTGTTAGGCGCGGTGGCGCCAAGGTGTGCGGTTGTGTGCGCTGTGTGTAAAGTGAATGGCGTGTGGTGAGTATGGTGTAGGCACCAATTGTGGTGTGCCACTTATGCTTTAGGCATTGATGTGTGTGTTCTGGCACGGGTGTCAGTGATATGCAGTGTTCTTGCAGGGTGAGATGTGGCTTTGTGCCTTGAGTAAGTGGTCGATATAATTGAGAGTTGCCTAGAGGTTGTCTGCAGTGTGTGCTTCCATTTGGTCCTTATGTGGCGTTTTAGTCCTAGGTGGCGAGAGGTTCACGTAGTGGCGAGTTGTAGTGATTGAGTTGTTCACTTTACCTCGAGTAGAGGTGTCTGTGAGATGGGCGTTAGCACTTAGTGCTATTGAGGTTGTCTAAGAGAAATAGGCAATGTTGTGGTGTGGCGCAATGCTGGTGAGTTTAGTGTTGTTGAATAACCTGAGAGATGATATGCTGCGTGGCGGCCTTGAGTGGCCTAAAAGAGATGGTTGATTGTGAGTGATGCATTGTTCATAGAGTCTCATGAATCATATGCATCGGCGACGGATATACTGCGTGGCGGCCTTGAGTGGCCTAAAGAGATGATATGCTGCGTGGCGGCCTTGAGTGGCCTAAAAGAGATGATATGCTGCGTGGCGGCCTTGAGTAGCCTAAAGAGATGGATCCACATGCATTATACCACAGAGTTTGGGTTGCATTGCACTCGTGCATACACTCATACATTTGATTGATGTCTCCCGATGAGTGGGAGTTGAATGCTATATGGCGAGGATGAGTGTTTGTTACTTGAAAGCGGTGAGGCTTCTCGATGTTTGTATTTAGTGACGTATGTTAGTATGGTTGTAGAGTGTGTTCTATTTCCTTCCTCGTATAATGCTTATATTATTTGTTATTATTTATGCAAAGAGACTCACCTAGCATTTTATGTTGCTGCTCTCGTGGCGACAAGCGGGTGTTGTGCGGTGATCTTGAGTGAAGGTGCCCATGCCTTCTGAGTTAGTGTGTCAAGCTACGAGTAGTCACATTAGGGATGGGAGTATAGTACCATTATTTTACTTTATGTATTAAAGCGGTTTAGAGTATGTATAGAGTATGTATTGTATAAGTAAGACTTATTGTCATTCATTGTGCTAGTGAACTAGTTTTGGGTGTTGTAAAACTAAGCAGTATTTTTGAGGTTAAATCCTATTTAAGTCGTGATATGTAACCGCAATATATTTTGTTAATGAAAGAGTATGTTGACTAATTTTAAGTCATATGTATGGTGAGCAATAGCATTCCGCCGAGGATGTATCTTTTAAAAGAAAAACAATTTTTGAACTACGATTTTAATTAAATATTTAAAGAGAGTAAGGGTGTTATTCTGATTGCCTCAAAAGGAGCCATCCACATGCTCGAATGATAGGCTGTTATTATAAGTAAACTCAATCGATGGGAGATGTGTATCCCACGCACCTCCTGCTCAAGCACAAGCTCTCGGAAGATCTTCCGAGGGATGGATGGTTCTGCTGTCGACCATCGATCACGAGGGTGATAAAATGAACTCAACCTCGGCTGAACCCCCGATGCCTCTGCAAAGCTTCCCCCAAACTTCGGATGTAAACCTCGGGTCTCTGTCCAGACACAATACTCTTGGAACCCCATGCGGTTTCACAATCACACGGATATAAATTCTAGCCAACTTTGCGCGGGGTAGGTGATGTTGATAGGAATAAAATGGCGGAACTTGGTCGACTTATCCTGAATCACCCAAATAGTGTCAAACCTCTCACGATGTTTGGCAGCCCAGATCCACGAAGTCCATTGAAATCTTGTCCCACTTCCATTCGGAATCTCTAAAGGTTGCATCGACCCCGCGGGCCACGATGCTCGATCTTTGACTTACGGCAAGTCAAACACGCATATACAAAGCGTGCAACATCTCTCTTCATACGAGCCACGAGCGGTTTCTTGAGATCATGATACATCTTAGTAGCACCGGATGAATGCTCGACTTGCTCCTATGGCTCTCCTCGAGTATCATTTTCTTGATTTCGGCATCATCGGAACCACAGTTTTGTCCACGAATCTCGACACACCACAGGAATCTAACACCGTAATCCCAATCCACGGCTGATCACGGTACCAGCAAGTCGACGAGTTTCACATCAACTTACGGCGTCTCGATACTAACCAGAAGTCATTCCCAATCCTCGGCATACCCGATCGACGCTCGGGGTGTCAACCGCCAACCAGGACTCAAATCAGGAATTGCTCGATCAGCTCCAATTCCTCGCCATCATGGTGACATATGTAAAGTTTTCCGAGCTTAAAGCATCGGCCACGACATTAGCTGCCTTGGGGTGATAGTTCAAGCGAAATCATAATCCTTGGCGACTCTAGCCAGCGCCTGCGCCTCATATTCGACTCATACGGTCAAACAAGTACTTGGACTCTTGTGATCCTTTGAACACCTTAAATCACAGTACCATAGAGATAGTGCCTCCAAATCTTGACACAAAAAACAATAGCGACCAACTCTAGATCATGAGTAGGATAGTTCTTCTCATGTGTCCTCAAGCTGTCGGGGCGCATCACGCAACTACCTTCCCGTCTGCATCAATACACCTCCCAAACCCATCTTGGGCGTCACGTTATACAACAAAAGGTTGCTGCAGCGCGAGCAACACTAACAACTGAGGCGTTGTCGACCTCTCTTTAACTCTTGGAAGCTCTCTTCACATTTTGCATCCCACACAAAGGCTCTTCCTTTCTGAGTCAATTGAGTCAGCGGAAGGGCTAACTTAGAACCACTTGATGAACCTCCTGTAGTAACCCGTAACCCCGAAAAACTCGATCTCGATCCACGGACTTTGGGCTCTCCCAGCTGTAACCTTTGCATCGACCTTGGTTGGGTCCACGGTATACCATCACGAGAAATAATGTGACCCAGAAACTCACCTCCATGACGGAACTCACATTTGGATAACAGCATCGAACTCTTCTCTTTCAAGACCTCTGGCACCAATCTCAAGTGCTCTGCATGCTCTTCCTCGATTTTGAGTACACGAGAATATCATCAATAAACACCACCACAAACCGATCCAAGTAGCTATGGAAGATCCGGTTCATGTACTCCATAAACACCCACTGTGCATTTGTGACACCAAGCGGCATTCTGAGTACTCATAATGCCCGTACCTCGTTCGAGCATTTGTCTTACGGATGTCTTCATCCTTCACCTTAATTTGGTGATACCCGGACCTCAAGTCAATCTTGCTAAACACTTTAGCACCCACTTAGGTGATCCATCGGATCATCATCCTCGGGAGAGGTACTTATTCTTGATAGTTACCTTGTTGGTTATGCGTAATCTCGCCTGGCGCATACTCCGTCTTTCTTCTTAACCAACAAAGCTGGAGCTCCCCATGGTGACACACTAGGCCTCATGAAACTTCTTTTCAAGTAGCTCTTCCAAGCTGCTTCTTTAGTTCAAAACAACTCGGTGACATCGTCTGCGATCTGCGTGAACCACGGGCCTAGTACGAGCCAAGCTCAATTCAAACTCAACTTCCCTCTGCGGTGGCACACTAGGAATCTCATCGAGAAACACTTGGGGAACTCACACACCACACCGCAACCCGTCAACCACGGCTTGGTTCTCGGCGTGAGACATAGAAGCGCCATCAAAGCAAGCGGTTGACCACCTCTTTCATTGCCCAGCATAGCGATCGTGACGATAAAGCAGATTCTTCCTCTTACGGAGGAGGAAGTTATGAACTTGTTGAAGCGGTTGATGTGTACATGGTTATCTACTAACCAATCCATACCCGAGAATCACATCCAACCCACGAAGGCAAACAAATCGGATCGACGGAAAATCTCTGCCAGAAGGCGGCGGAGGACACCTAGCACACATTAGAGAAGTAGTTCACAGACCCGCCAGGTGGAGTGTCGATAACCATCCTCTCTCCATAGTAGACAAAACTAAATTCAGCGTTTGGCCTGAAGCGAAGCAATAAAGAGTCGTAGCACCGTGTCAACAATAGCAACTAAAGGTGTACCATAGATAAAGCAAGTACCTCCGATGTCATTAGGTCCTCAGACACACTTGATGCAAAAACTCTCCCGATGGACCTCTCCTTCTTAGGCTTAGTGCACTTGGAGCTAAAGTGACCCGACTTCACCACAGGTTGAAACACGCGACTTCCTTGCGATCACACTCACGGCGCCATGTGACCTGCTTTCCACACTTGTAACATTTCCTCACCTCGACCTTGCACCCAAAACTCTTGTGACCGGCTTGCCACACAAAACACACAATATCCGATGGGACATCTCCCCCAGCTGGGCTTCTTGCCTCGGCAAACCTACTTACCAGCGGCGTACCTACTATTACGGCATACCTTTGTTTACCCTTGCGGCGGATGTCTCGTATGGTTTACCCACAACTCTGAAACTTACTCTTACGATCTCTCATAAGTCTAGCCGGGGCATTGCTATCGGCCTCATGGATTCTGCAGCGATCCACGGATCGGCGAACACTCGATCTTACGATACCTACGACTGCTTGATGCTCGGCTCTCGAGCCATTCTCAAATTTTATGCACTTTGAGAATTCAGCCCGACCTCGAGTAGTGTGGGTAGAACTTAGCAAGGTCGACAAACTTAGCGACATACTCTGTGGTGTCATACTACCTACTGCTTTAGCTCGAGGAACTCTATTTCTTTACGTCCTCTGGCGTCCTCGGAAAATACTTTCTTAGGAACTCCTGCTGAATCTGACCCAGTAACCTCCTCGTGGGCGGCCCACAACCTCTCATTTGGTCTCCAACCACGGTCATCGACCTCTTGGATAGGGTATGAGTGCCGTACGACTTTTGCTCATCATTGCGACCAATTACTCGGAAGATCCTCTCGATCTCCTTGACCAAGCGATTGCACCATCGGGTTGTACTCCCCACTGAAGGTAGGAGGTCCTCTCTGCTAAAGGTAGCGGACTACGGGTCTCGGCGTGCTGGGGTACCCACGACTGCGCTATATAGCTGCAGGCCTCGGCCAAAGCAACGTCCATCCTCACGGCCATATCAACCTAGCTGCGGCATAAACAACCACTTTCGGAACTAATTTAAGACACCTAATTGTCATGCACAATATGACAACAGACACACTTGGCGGACGGACCGAACTTTTGCTCACGATACCACTAATGTAACACCCATTTCTACCGGTAATTTAAATCAAAATCAGTATAAAAATTCATTTCTCAATTAAAATCATCCAATGGGATGCTACACTTATCTCTTTAAAATCACTCGAAATCATCTCGGCTCATACTTGGCGGTTTAATCGTAACACCATAAAATAAACTCGTTAGGAATGTAATTTCACATAACCAATGGAAAATAAATCATAATCTCAATAGTTAACTCGATAGGCTCAAAAACAATACATATAAGCTCCTGATAGAGCAAAACAAATCAAACTAAAGTTCATAACCCCGTCCCACTAGGTGCTACGTGTCGAGCGGGGCCAGGCTCGGGGAATAGTGAAGGTGACAAGCCTTCACTCATGACTACACAATGGTAAACAACAACGAGAAAGGGTGAGTCTCGAACTATATAATAAAGCGATAATAGGCAATATACGATCATAGTTCACGGCCTGATCAATCATACCAATCATCAACTCGATAACATTTATATGCTCGTGTGAATGCATGCAATGTAGTCATGCATGTGGTACCATTCTCCTCGGACCAGCGACCTCATCATTACTCATTATACTCTCTGCCATGGCCGAAATAAACACGGACCAGCGACCTCATCATTACTCATTATACTCTCTGGCCAGCGTAGAGATGTATGCATGTGACTCATGAGCACCACGCAGTACATTTACAATATCCACGTCATACATTATTTCTCATCTCACATTTAATCTCATCAATAGCCCCCATGGCTCATGTCCCCATGGCATCCTCAACCATCTCGATCCTACTCAACACCATTAAGTCCCGAGGACTAATCTCATCTAGAGGACTAAACCTCCTTTCGAGGACCCAAAAACACCTTTTAGGACCAATTCCACACTTAGGGACCAAATAGTCACCTAGGGACCAAAAGCGTCATCGCCAGGGACCAAAGCAGCCTGCACTCGGGCATTTGGCGGCACTAGGCGCCATTTTCCCCACGATACGGCGCCCGCGGTGCAGCAGCGGCACTAGGCGCGAAAACTCGGCTGTCTGGCGCCCCGCAGCAGCAACACGCCACCAGCGCCACTTTCCTGCTGTCTGGTGCCCCACAGGCGGCACGATGCTAGACACAAACTTCGAACACAATTCGAACCACGATCTCGAACCACGAGCACCGGCTGGCGCCTGAAGCGGCCTGATTTGGCGCCCCACTTGACTCGGCACACCTGACACTTGCAAGCGAGAAAACCACTCGAGCGAAAAGGTTTAAAAATGTTTTTGGGCGGTGAATGCAAAATATGGCGCGGTACAATATGCGAGAAATGTGAGTTTCACTCAGCCCACCCTTTTACACACACAAAACCACACCCAGGGACATTTGTAAAATAACACTGTAACGAGAAAACCACTCGAGCAAAAACACTTAAAATTGGATTTGGGCGGTGAATACAAAATATGTACGGGGAAAATATGCCCAGAAATGTGAGTTTCACTCAGCCCACCCACTTTTACACACACAAAACCACACCCAGCGGGACATTTGTAAAATAACACACCTAACGAGAGAAAACCACTCGAGCAAAACACTTAAAATTTGATTTGGGCGGTGAATACAAAATATGTACGGGAAAATATGCCCGAAAATGTGAGTTTCACTCAGCCCACCCCTTTTACACACACAAAACCACACCACAGGGACATTTGTAAAATAACACATGTAACGAGAAAACCACTCGAGCAAAACACTTAAAATTTGATTTGGGCGGTGAATACAAAATATATGCACGGGAAAATGTGCCTAAAACACAAAGTTTCACTCCCAGGCGCCAAAACACCCACGTTACGGCGCCCGGGCGGCAAACACCCACTCCGCGGCACTCAAGCGATGCCTTTGGCGCCATTCCCCGGCAACTTGGCGCCCGAGCGGCCTACCACGCACCTGAAACACAATTCCAACACATGAGCGATAACCCGGCGCCAATTCCTCGGCAAAGTGGCGCGAGCACTAACACAACCCATAGCCCCTGCTTTCTGATTACGGCGCGAGAATCCTAGCCATTTGGCGCCTACACCTCAAAATTCCCAATTCTTAATTCCTTCCAATTCTAACCACCAAGTATCATTCAAATTCACTCTATAATCATTTTAACATATTCAATTTCACAATTCAAACATCAATTTACACCATAACACGAAATCAAGCACATAAACCTAACATTAAGCCACTAAATCAATTTCTCATGCAATTTCATCAAAATCACTCAATCAAATTCCATCGATCAATCAATCATCAACAATTAGAGACAACATGACTCTATCTGACCCATTATACCCTCTATTATAGAGTGAGACTCCCTTTACCTTATTTTACAGTAGAAAGCCACTTTGCGAGTCACCTACAAAACCTCGGCAACTAGAACCTTACTCCTTCTCCTTGCTTGATCTGAAACTCTTCTCTCTTCTCCACACAGGGCTTCTTGTGCCGTCTCCTTCTTTTCTCTCTTCTCTCTTTTCGTTTTCTTTCTTTCTTCTCACAAATGAGAGCAAATTCTAAATTTGGGTATATGTACATTGGGCAGCGCACCTTGGGCCCTTTTACCACCTCTCCATTTCTTCCACCATCCCTTCAATTAAAATAAATTACTAAATTATAAAACACTATATTATATTCTATTATAATTTAAGGCGATTGTAACACTTTAAATAATTTAATCAATTGCTTAATTAAATCATTTAGGGTGTTACACTTTGCCTCCAATCCGTTGAGCATGATTCACCAACATTGGCGGAGGTTGAATTTCAAAATCTGAGGCGAGTAATGGATGATGAGTTGAGTGTAGAAATTGAACTTGAAGCTATCGAGAAGAAGGTTTGAGGCATCGATCACGTGGTAGAGTTATGATTAAGGCAAAAGCACGTGAATTGGCATTCCCGACCACGACTTCTATGTGTCCACCTCGGGATCTGATCATTACAAAGGGAGCAGAAAAAGATAAGAAAGGGAATGTTGATTACTCAATGGCGGTACAAGTCATTTTGGGAACATGTAGATGACAAATTTGACTCCCCGGGGTTCATCTAGTGGATGTTTTGCTCGATCTAAGTAAACAACCTACTCCCCCAAGCAAGAGTGGGCGTCTACAAACCCATCTGATTCTGGTTGACTCCTGCTCTGCTTTGTCAGCGTGTCCGGCACCTAATCCATCACAAAGCAAAAAGAGAACTCAGTGTGATTGCTACTACAATCCTACTCCTCCACTTTACATAAAAACCAACACCCACACCTATTATTCTGAAGGCTGCTCACTCTTTGTTTCAAAAGCTCTTACTTTGACACGGCTCTGTTCTTACAGAATCCTATTATTACAGATGTTGCGATTATGGATGTATTTAGTACATACATCGTAGGGATCTTGAAGCATACATGCGTCCTATGTTGAAAAAATTGTTAATGTGGTTGGTGATGGTAGCTAATGGATTAGGTGTATTGCGGCATTTCTTGGAAGGGTGAGGAGGCTTGGCGATCGATCGAAGCGATCGATGGAGGAGCTTAACCAATACTGATGACTTACACACTCATTGTATGGTGGTATTGGTAAGGTCACATTTTGATGAAGTCGTTGTTGAGGGCACATCATGGGAACAATGTTGAAGATAATTGGATGACTATCTGGGATATGGGGTTATCGATCGATAACAAGTACAAAGTTGTCTGAGTTGTTGGTCACCTAATTGTTGTTACACAATTTTCCCTTCAATGTTGCGCCATTCGAAGTGCGAGCAATTCACATCCTTTTACCGTGCGAACCACAAACACTTTATGCAGTGCGTGTCTTATTTAGATTCGGTGTAGTCATTCGAAAACATTAGATAACATTATGTTTTTGTTGTCTTTTGAAGATCTTTATGAGCACGGAAGTCCAATGCCCCTGCCGGATATTATGTGGAATACTAATAGGGCACACATGTGAAAGGTTGGGACTACTTTTTATTAGCCAGGGTGCAAAAGTGGAAGTGTTTGCTCATACAATCCACAACCCCCATCCACTTCCTTGTGTAGATTTAAGTAAAGATCTGATGGTAGTCCATGTTAAGTTAGATTTATAATTTTTAATTACACAGCGTTGTATTTAACTATTGGTAGGCAACTTTTGAAATCAACAAAACTCTGTTTACATTTACGGTTTTAAGTTTACCTTACTGCATAACATTGGTTGAATGATACCAATCGAGCGCTGTTGAGCGCCACCCTTGAACATGTTGAATAAAGCCATTCGGCGGCAATAACACACCTCACACCAGCGATTGGCAATATTCCTTAACACGTATGACCTCTTTCGAGCGAGTTGAGCGATGTCGTTCGAACAATACAAATTCCTTAACACGGACAAAATCGTTCGAACACATTCGTACAAGGAGCGTTGACGATCACTTAAACCACATACTTGCCACGGCGTCCCACGCGAGCCATTTTGGAAAAAAATGTTTGAGGCGTCGCGATGAGTAAGCGAGGGTGTGGGAAAAGTAAAAGCCTCTTTGAAAGTGTTTGTGTTGTGCCTCGGTTATGGGCCTAGAGGTTGAAAACTTTTGGTTTATCTTATCATAGAGGTTGAAATGTTACACATAGTGTAATGCGTGTGACTTTGTCAATCATGATGGAACTTAGCACTTTCGTCAAAAAAACAAAATTAGTTGGATTTTGATTCCAAAATCTGATTTTACCTTAATATTCCCTCTTATATTCAAATATCATTTATTGTACTACATTTTACATACATCACTTTCACATCCTGGGGAAAATTTCAAACCATGATCATGGTTTTTCTAAGCCTAATCCTTGTAGTAATACACCTAACTTTGAAGTACATATGACCAAATGTTTTTCCAGGAGCTAATCAATTTTGTACGGACAGAAAGATGTCCTTCAATAACACTTTCAGTAGTTGGTCCCATTTCATGAACAAATTTGACAGACTCTGAAAGTCTATTGAGAAGATTCATCAATGCAATTACTTCATTCCTTTGTAGCTGCAGCTGAAAAGTGCAACAAAGAGTGTCAGTCAGTAAATTCTTATATTGTTCATAGTAAGCAAAGTAGGAGTATGTAATGTTTGGGGGGAAAAACGAAACACATATTATAGTGAATTTATTTTACTTTTTTGTATGATATGAACTTCTTTTATTTTGGAAACACAAATCTCTCTTGAATTTACTTTTTAATCATAAAGTTTTAACAAAGTTCTCTCTTTAGTATCACGTTCCCCGGTAATCAAGGTCAATAGTAGTTTATAAACACCTATGTCCATAACTACAGAGGCGCCTTTTTTAAGGACAAAACCGAGAAGTCTCACATGTAGGCCAAAACAGATAATACCTCGAAAAAACAAAGTCGGCAGTTGCAGCCAGAACACCTATCAAGAGACTTCCTATAGGGTTGAAAATTCAAGGGGAGATATATGTAGTGAAGAAACAATGATTTGAGTGGTAATTTAAACAAAAACAAATGTAAATTATTATTGCGAGATTGAGTGGTCAGTGTTTAAGCAGCACGGCAAGAAAGTAAACTATTCCTGACAGGAAAAATCAACATGTGACACTGTTAGGACTTGTAATAGGGCTGTTAATGGCCCATTATTGATATTGGGCTGTTAGTAATAAAGGGTGTTATGAGCTGTTAGTAGTAAAATAGGATAAAGAATATGGGGTTGTTAGTTAGTTAGGATAAAGATGAGTTAGTTAATAATTAGGAAGTTACATCCCTCTCATCTATAAATAGGAAGTGGGAGTTCTTTGTGAGGATTATCTTTTGACATTAGCATTTTTACTAGGTTAAGCTAGTGTCGGAGAGTATTCTCTTTGGTGCATCATTTTGGAGATATTCTTTCCCATTCTTTCTCAATAAACAGTACTCTTTTCTCTATTCAATTTCTTGGTTCCTATCAATTGGTCCGTCCGACCTGCGGATCCGTTACAGCCATGGTGGCGCCATGGAAACATGTGTGAGCACATTAGAGAAATGGGCCAGGGATCGAAAGGGCAGAGTCCAAGAATTGAAAAGCGACATGGAGCAGATGAAAGAAAGTGTAGCAGAAATCTTGAAGCAATTGAAAGAACTCACGAAGAAACCGTCTTCTACCTCAAAGAAAGAGGTTTCGATCAAATTGAGAGCAGTATCAGTTTCATTTGTGGAAAGACCTTGTCACAGCAAGAGAAACACATTTGGTGGAGACAACCACCAAGAATCTGATTCTTGGTAAGAAAAATGGTTGGAGTGGGTGTCGTCAAGGCAAGAAACAAGATTAAATCTGATTTGCAAGTGAAACAGATCTGAGAAATTCTGATTTGCAAGTGGAAATAGTGGTAGAAAATCAAGAAACAGAATAAAAACCTTGAAGGCTTGGTCGTATAGGTGCTGGGGGTTACTGGCTTCAACAAGTTCAAGAAAACTGAACAATAAATAGACTAATTCCAAGTCTGTATTCAGTAGACTTGACCCCGACAAAGTGATGGAGATTTTTGGTAGAAATAGCTCCTTTATAGCCAATAATCTCTTAAATGGCCTAAAGGCATATTGGGATGTGTTTGACTACATAAATGCTGAATTGGAAGCTGCTGAGGTTTTACATTGGAGTCATGTAATTGAAGTTCCACATGGCTAGCGAGCTAAAGTTGCACCTTTGGGTTGGCGTCTGCAACATAAAAGAGCAGAAGAATGGTACTTGCAGCAGGCAGTGGCTGAAGTTGGCGCCTCAAGCTACCAACAGTGGGATCCACGGGGAGAGAAAAATTGTCGTCAACCTTGAGGACAAGGTTGTTTTGAAGAGGGGGGGGGGGTGTAGTGTTAGGACTTGTAATAGGGCTGATAATGGTCAGTTATTGAAACCTCTCCTTCTTTCTCAATAAAAGTATTCTTTTATCTATTCAGTTTCTCGGTTCCTATCAGACGCAGATACTAGCGATAGATACATTAAACTGGAAAAATTTTGACACTGAATTGCAAATTCTTAACTATCAAATTACGTCCAGTAGCAGGACTAATGAACGGAATTAGGAAGATCTATATGTTTTGTTCAGGATTTAACTGGAAGCAGAATATATTTAAATGCAGCAGCAACAATTTGATTTGAGGTGCCATGCATAAAGGTAGCAACCCAAGAGAGGAAGAAAAACAAAACTCTAGTAAATGTACTCACTGTTTGACCCAAGTTTTGTTGATCATCATCAGTGAAGAGAATCTTCAAAGCAGTTCCAAGACCAAGAACCTGAAGCTTTCCCCATAATCGACACTTCTCATCCTACACAGTCCATCAATGCACTGCGCCAAAAGTTATTCCATTGCAAATGAGATGCAACGTTGTTTGTAAATTGAATCAGTAATAAAAGATAGCAGATAGAAGGAGTGTTTGTTTATAGTAAAAATAAATGTTTAGATCAGCACTTCCAGGTAAACCTACTTTCAGGAAATTCAAAAAGTAACTTTGAGGAAAAAGGGTATATAAACACCCAACCTATATTTCAAGTTTTATAGCTCCAAAAAGTTTTGCAAGTCATAACATGAATCAACATAACTTATTGTCTTTCTTACACATCTATTAGCAGCATAAAGTATGTCAGTAGAAATTAAACCACAATAAAACTCTGCAAGTTAACAAAGGATACTATTCAGTTGAGGCCAGGGCCAACTCTATTAGATTTCAGTTAATACCTGATGTTTCTGAATTGGTGTTGAATTTTTGTTTTAGCTCAGGTCCACTCTGGCCTTTCCACAGCTTAGCTTCATCAAATGGAATTGGACAAGCAGCTTGAAGCTTGGGGTTGTAAAGTAACTGTTTTATGAAGGATTGTGTTTTAAGGTCTTCATTAGGGTTACCAGTATTATACTCAGCCTGCTCGAGATAGTCCGCTGCCTAAAGTGTTACAAAGATTGCATCAGTAATACATTTAACTGGTATGTCTAAAAGAAAGAAAAGAAAAAGATTGATCAATTAAAACCAGGACAATTTATTATACTCACTTTGGTTACCGCTCGTAGGACAAAGAGAAAAGTGAAATACAAATTTCTGACACGATCGGGGTATCTTAGGACTCGGTCATACATCAAAGTAAGATTTTGGCCCCACTGGAATAACAAAAGGAAACAAAGAAGTTAGTATCTAAATAGATTTCTGTTAAGTTGAAATGCATTGCAGTAGAGTAACATTTTGTAATGTTGACAAATTATTTTAGCGCATAAGACAATGACTAACTTCATTTTGCAAGGTCCATTATACAAAAAGAATATTGAATAAAATATAACTTTTAGGCTGTAAAACAAAAATGTTTCCACTAACCATGCAATGAACTGTATTGCTTCCTCAGAAACAACGAAAATGTTTATCTGAAAATATAAAACTAGCTACTACTTAGAAGAGGAACATGAGATTTACCATATTAAATAGCTTCATCGAGGAGGTAATCAGCAGCTATATGTATTGATATGGAGGTGAAGACCTGATATCAATTTATACAAAATCTTTTCCTCCTGACATGAATCTTGGGATGGATCTACAAAAGACAAACTTTTTCTTAGTATAAAGTATGTATAGATAGCATAGAATAGAGTACAGTTCCTCTTCTATGAACATTTTCAAGATGTTCGTCACTCAAGAAATAAATGATAAGAACACGAAAGAAAGGTATCATCCATCTACTTAAATGATGTGCTTATGCTTTCAGAAATGAAGAGAACTTACATTTGGGGCAGTTCTCAGAGTAGACAGCATCCATATCCTTCTTGCAGATGGACCCGTGTAACCGGTGTACCTTTCAGGATTTAGTTGAAGATTCACATATGTCATCTCATCTGCAAATGCAAACATGCTTTCCATTACACATTTATTTTATTAGAAAGAAGTTAATAATCTTCCAAAACCAATTTAATTTGATATGTTGACAGTGTAAAGTATGAAGTATTTTACACTGTAAGTGAATCCCATGGTGCTGCCTAATTAAAAATGGATAAAAGCTTTTACCAGAAGTGAAACAAGCTTATTACTACAATACTCTTCCATCTTGCTTTCAGATAATGAAAAACTTCAAACAAATGGGATCAAATTGAAATTCAATCATAAAAACATCTTATCTTGTTATATACAAAAGTTATTCACCAAGACAAACTAATTTGAAGTACAAAAGCAAATCTAATACTCCATTTGGTCCTATTTATAAGAAACATTTGTAGTTTTAGCTTCATTGAATAAGCGATGTATCGGTCTATATTATATGACCAGATACATCGATTCAATGAACCTCAAGCTGCAAATTTTTCTTATAAATAGAGACCAGAAGAAGTATCGATGTTATCAAATATATCGGCCATGGCGGCGCCATGGCGGATTATGATGGCGGTTTATTGACAACCGCCATAGCCAATTGTGAAGGATGGCAGTTTATGGCGGCTTTATGGCGGTTATGGCGGCCTAAAATGGCGGATTTTGGCTCTCCGCCATAAACCGTCATCCGCCATTGACAACACTGGGAGTATCACACAAAATATATTTGTTAACAGATCCTAAGTTCCTAATTTCAATGTGTCAAAAAAAAAAGTTCCTAATTTCAGTATTCCAAAATTGCTAGTATATAATATTTCATGCAATTACTACGATAAGCGACTAATATAAACAGAAATGATTACACATGAATTAGTATACAGAATAGCGCACCGTTGTCAGTTTCATCATCATTTGTCCAAGGATTGTCTATTTCTGTCCATCCTCTGAAAGCTTGACTATCAAAAATCGGTCAACAGCTGCCTCTGGTTTTCCTTCTTGACAAACAAGATCATTCAACGAAAGGCGTTTGGGCTTCTTAAATGACTCGGGAAACTCACTATCTGGGCATTCACATACACTACAGTCCATGCAGCAGCACATACCATCATCAGGCCAAAAGGGCAGTCACACCATAACTTTACCTACATAAAATTTCATCTACTTGTCTTTAGCACAGAAAAACAAATGAGGATTGGCAATAAAAGAAAAATAAGATGAAATTCAATGATCAACATTTCTAAATATAGTGCATAGAAGTATTCATTTAAATATGAAAGTTGCATGATATCAGTCACAGATAAACATAATCTTCAGCACCATTCATCCTTATGTTTAAACTTTGTATATCAATGTAAGTAATATCCATCCTACACAAACACCACAGGGAATCATAAACATCGGTTTTCCAACTTAACATGGTAGAAAGTTCATCATTAAAATCCATAATTCTGGTTAGAATAGTTTGAGCCAAGCAAATGGCAGCATATTGGCTCAATTCTAAGGCTGTACTGTGTTTCTACAAAATATGTGGTTCTCTCTAATTTCTCATATTGTTGATCAAATCAAAATTTAATAGGCCAGTGATGAATAAAATCTTCAAAAATGATCAATAGAAAAGCTGCGAACTTAGAATTGATCAAAAACTCTTTCTCTAAAAAGGTCTCTCCGATCCATGATTGTGCTGTTGGTATGAAATATGAATCGGATGCTAGCAATCCTTACCAGTCAGTTAAGGGACAAGAGGAAATAGTGTAGTCATCTATGAAGCACAAACACCTCTTCAGAATGTCGTGTCTTGTGTCCATGTCGGACACTGACACTCGTTGGACACTAACACGACACGCGTCAGACACCTCTCTTTACCGTGTTTCTCTTAATAAGATATCTTTTATGACATGGACACTTCCTAGAAACATTGGGTTTGAACACCTCTTAGACCCTCTTATCATAATGTTTATAAAAAAGAAAAATCAACTTCTTGAAAATTTCAAGTTATTTTAATTATTCTTAAGATATAAAACCTTTTATCTTCAAACAAACCTTGTAAAACTTATCAACTTTGTTTTTAAAAGGTAATTAGATAAATCTTAATTCTCAATTTAAATTTGTCATGTTGACCATATATGTGTTTGTGTTTATTGATTTAGTTACCTTTGTAATTACTTACATATTACATATATGTAGTGTCTCGGTGTCTATATTTTTGGACATTAGCGGCGTCTTTACATGCGTATGCATGCGGGTCCGGTGCTTCATAGAGTAGTCATTTAGAGACAAAAAAAGACATACAAAAAGGGCCTCTTGAAAACCTAATGATTTAGCTGGGTCATCTATTGCAAAATAACTATGAGCATCAACAGGGATGTAGGTTAATACAGAAGTAGACATAAGAAAGAGAAATGAGCCAACCTTAAAATACCGAAAGAATGGGGTTTTAACAAGCTCCTGGAGAAATGGATTCAAAACTTCCTCATTAAGATTATCCACAGTTTCATAGTCACAACAACAATCCTCCACCATACCACTATACTTCGTTGTACCCTGCAACACAGATAAAAAAAAAAAAAAAAAAAAATAAGGCCTAAAATTTCTAGTTATCAGCACAGAAAACAATCAATGGAAAACACATCTATACATCTCTTCTGAGCACAAAAATGTTTTATTATTTTCCTGTATTAACTGCATAAATCAATGCAAGAATTTGACATTACAACAAACCATCAATATATTGGTACTATACTCTTGAGTAATTTGTCAAAACAACTCACAGAAGACTTGCATGTCATTATAAACTCTAAAACATTGAGATTAGGGATTTCACAATTGAAGCTAAGTTAAGAAACAAAGAAGAGAATTAAATGTAGGTCAGTAACAAAGACATGAACATAGTGTGGATCTGGAAAGAGAGAGAGAGAGAGAGAGAGAGAGAGAGAGAGAGACTAAGAGAGAGAGAGATTACCTTAGAAGTAGCACAGGGACATGCTCTATCAATTGCTCCAAAGAGAGCAATTTTGGGAGAAGTTTTGGAAGACATGCCAATGGCAACAAAAGCAGCAATAACAGAAACCACAATCCAAACCCATTTCGTTCCAAAACCACTTCTCTTCTCAATCTCCTTTTTCACCATCACCCTATTTGAGATCTCTGACGAAAACGAGAACCTACTAACGGAAATGTAAAAAGAAGATTTTTGGCGTTTGTTGATTGTGAGACGATGAACGTGTTTTCACCGTGATGAAGGGAAGAGAGTTAAGGAAGGTTTTGCGATTTTTCTCTTTTTCTTAACAAGGAAGACAAAGTTTTTATAAATGAATTTTCTTTTCTTTGGTTGGTTAGAATGAGTTAAAATTATGGGCGTTGTTTTTTCTTTTTTTGGTCGACATGGGCGTTGTTTGTTGTTGATGGTTTTGCTTTGTTTTTGTTTGACAATTGTCAAACAGTGGGTAAAAGTTCTTCCCAAATGCTAAGTCAAATTCTGACACCGCTGATTGTGAGTAAATCTTACAGTACATGAACACATTGGCGGATCTAGGACCCGAGATTGGGGTTTCAAATTTTCAAATTCAAAATTCGTTAAAAATATAATTAAAAAAGCGTAATATCTTTAAATAAATAAAGAACTTAAATATATGTTATCTCATATGAATATCTTAATTATCAATTTCTGCACTTGTAAAAATAAAACTTTTAAAAAGGCATTGCAAATGTAAATTATTTACAGTTCCATATTTGTTAGATTTTGTTATGACGTTAAGTGTAAATATATGTTACCCCCACTGCAAATATGTTTATTATGCATTACCCCTGCGTAAATATATGTTCTGCATAACGAATATCATAATTATCAATTTCTGCATGCAAATCTGCTCATTATCAGTTTCTGCCACTCTGAATAATAAGTGTTTCAACATACACTTAACAACTTAACATTAACAAAATCTAACAGCGGGGGTAATTAGAAATAATTTATATTTGCAAGGTCTTTTTAAAAGTTTTATTTTTACTGGGGGTAAATGGATAATGAATATATTTTTGAGAAAATAACTATATATTTAAGCCAATAAATAAATCATACGTTTCATAGTTTGTCATCTGCGTGATTTTATATTACGAAATCGTTAAATAATAAGTTCGAGTCGATTTTATTGAATCATCATCTCGATGTATGTCACTTAGAGTCGCTCCTCCATGCATCCCCATCAGGTTCTTTATTGCGCCCGAAAAATCCGGTTTGGGACTTTTCGGTTTGACAACGTTTGAAAATCGATGAAGCGCCACCAATATTTATTTAGGAAAACATTGAAAAAACCTTTTTAGGAAGCGGGTGGTCTTTAAAAACTTAGAGATGTAGGTTAGGAAATTCGGTTGCGCGTGGGAAGGTATTAGCACCCATGCGCCCTTTCTACGAAAGGAACCAATTAATTGATGTGGTTTTGAAATGTTTGATTTGAAATACATTGTTCTATTTATTTTCTTTTCTTTTTGAGAAATCACTTTATTGAAAGCGGAAAAAGGGATGTTTTGGTATCTTTGAAAAGCGGAGCAAAACAAAGATTTTTGAAAAGCGTGCTTGTGGGGCGGGGAACCGGTCCTACGTCTACCCTCAGCTGGTGAGGATCAAAGCAACGTAGTTCTTGTTTTTATGGGTTTTTAAAGGTGTGCTTGGCGGGACATGAACCGGTCCTCACACGTACCTCACTTGGTGAGGATCAAAGCAACGTAGTTAAGTTTTTGCGTGTGGCGGCTTTTGAGATTGAGTTTTGAAGTTTTGAAATAAGACTCAGTGTTCGCGAACACCAAACAAGCAAAGGCTTGGTGGCATTAGGTATTAACTCGAAAGAAAGAGAGTTGGGCGGTAATCAAACAAACAATGGCGGTGATTACAAGCGACAACGTCGTATTATTCTTTGAAAATAGTTTTGAAAAGGTGGTGAGCTAATAGCTCGTGTTATTTTGGAAGTTTGAATTAGTTGTTTTTGTTGTTGTTTATTTAATGTGTGGGAGTTTTCATGATAGCCAAACAAGCAAGGCTTGGTGACTACCACTTAGTAGCTCCTCGTTAACGATCAAACAAGCGGCGAGCAGTGATGGTTAATGATTTTTATTTAGAAAAATGCCTTAGGTTTTCTTATTTTGGAAAAAACATAGGATTTCAAGCTTGAAAAGAAATATAACATTTCAAATTCTTCTTCAAGTCAAAACCCAAAAACAACCATTGGGACACAAGCAAAGCAATCAAAAGAGTATTTACAATTTGCTATGAACAATTGGATGCATCATGATACAAGTATATGAGTGCAATAGTATGCAATTATGGAATGCAAAATACAACATTATTGAATGCATGAGTATTTAATTTATGAGATGCAAAACATGGTATTAATATATGCATATTTAAGAGAGCATGAAAATGCAAAAGATATAGATATAAATGAATGCATGAACATGTAGGCAAAAATCTAAGCTAACATATGAAATTGCCAAATGGGCATCTAGCAAGGCATTATTGTTCAACCTAAAAATTCAAGAAAACAAAATAGTGACTTAAACCTCAAAACCTAAAACCCTAATCCCAAGAACACACATTAGGGAACCAAAACCGAAAAATCAAAACCCTAACACTATAGAATATGCAATAGGGAATTTTATTCAATGAGATGGGCTCATGGCCTAGACCAAGTATGCAAAGAAAACTTTGAACATTAAGCAAAACTATGATTAATTCACAAGAACTATTTAAAAGATAAAGTAGAGAATGGAATGACAATTTATACAAGGTTGAATCCTTCTTGCAATCTTCACCACTTTGAATAAAATGCACTAGGCATGTAGTGAGAATCACTTTGCAAGATCATCAACAAATAGATAACAATATAACTAGACCACAGAACACATAAACTATTAAACTATGAAATATATTGAATCCTTTCTTGCAATCTTCACCACTTGAATAAAATGCACTAGGCATGTAGTGAGAATCATTTTGCAAGATCATCATTAACTAAACAACAATATAGCTAAACCATAAGAACACATAAACACATAAACTAGGAAATAGATTGAATCCTTTCTTGCAATCTTCACCACTTTGATAAAATGCACTAGGCATGTAGTGAGAATCATTTTGCAAGATCATCATTAACTAAACAACAATATAGCTAAACCATAAGAACACATAAACACATAAACTAGGAAATAGATTGAATCCTTTCTTGCAATCTTCACCACTTTGATAAAATGCACTAGGCATGTAGTGAGAATCATTTTGCAAGATCATCAATAAACAAAGGTAAATTAAAACACAAGAAATAATGAGTACATAAACTAATATATTAAACAAAAGTCATTTCTAGCTCTCTTCACTACTAAGATCAAAGTGCACTTGGCACTAGTAGGAATCATAGAGCCAAATCCTCAACAACTTACTAAAGAAAATACCAACAACAAGATTTAAACAAAGAAACAACAAAATCAATTTTGAAGACATTTTAATCATGTATATCACGAAACCTTGCTCCATTTTATTTAACAAGAAAACTCAAAAATTAACATAGAAAACAACACTAATCCACTTATTTTAGGGTGAGACAACAAATCTCACCCCTCAGCCTAACAAACTACATTGAAAAGATGATGCTATCACGAAAGGAATGAGGAAAAGAAAATGAGCTTCAATGCAAAGTATTTGGTGATGATGCAAAAAGGGTTATGGATTTTACCTTTTCTCTAAGATGGAAGAAAATTGAAGAAATGGAGGAGAAAAATGCAAGAGGGCTTGGCCTTGCAAAGGAAGGAAGGAGATAAAGATGGTGTGATGAACTCCTTGAGTGAGAAAGGAAGGTTAAGGGTGTGAGAGGTGGATTAAAGGTGTTTTGGTGGATGAAGGTGAAGTAATGGAGGAGGGGAAGGAGGAGAAGGCTTGGCCTAGAGGGTGGAGAGGAGGAGAGTATGATGCTTGGTTTTCTTGAAGGTGAGAATGATAGCCAAAGATTGGTGAAGAGAGAAGGTGTGAGCTATTTATAGGGATTTTGAGGCTTTAGGGTATTTAGGACTTTTTGCTTTGATTGGGCTCTAGGATTGGATCTTAATTTTGAATGGATGGTTAGGATTGTTGGTCACATGGATCAAGGGTATTTAGAAAACACAAGTGTGTGAGATAAATGGGTGAAGGTGGCGCATAAAAGGAGGAAAAAGGGAAATTTATGAACAAAAAAATCTAATTTGGGAATGGTGATTTTTGTAAAATAGGGTTAAGGAGTATTTTGGTGAGGAATGTTCTCAAAAGGTAAAATGGGGTTTTTGGTGGAAAGGTTAGTGTAAGTGTATGGGTTAATTTACAAAAAAGGGCAACATTGAGGATATGATCAAATTAAAACTTGGTGAGTAAGAAATGGAGTGTGTAGAAACTTCTAGAAGGAGGGAGAGGGGGTATGTGGCGCATAATATGCTGAAATGTGAGGGAAAAATAAAAAATGATGGTTTTTGGTGTTTTGTCTTATTGAGGACACTTCCCGTTTTTGTTTTGAAATTTAAATTTTTGGGCATGTAAAATAGAAGTGCACCTATTGGAAATATGTAACATGTTTTTGGGCACCATAAAATAGTCTCCTAATTATTTTTAGACAACCAAAATTGTCATTTAATAATTTGGGAAATATTAAATGGTCTTTTAATATTTTTATGCAATAAAAATAGGAAAAGTGCATTTAATTACTTTAGGCTAGGATATTCTCTCTAAAAATTGTACAAAAATTCTCTTGAATAAGAGAAAAATGTACTTTTGGTGTGTGCATATTTTTGTGAGAAAAATCATCCTATTTGTGAAAAATGACCAAAATGCCCTTTACCTAAAAAGTCCTAATTTGCCAAAAAATGCATTTTATTCTAAACATGATCCTAAAAACCCTTGGATGACTTTAGAACCTAAAATGCATG
Source organism: Oxytropis ochrocephala (assembly GCA_020916435.1). Classification (NCBI taxonomy): domain Eukaryota; kingdom Viridiplantae; phylum Streptophyta; class Magnoliopsida; order Fabales; family Fabaceae; genus Oxytropis; species Oxytropis ochrocephala. The sequence goes on along the minus strand of CM037093.1, from coordinate 57,635,580 downwards.
CAAGCCTTAATTTATTTACTTTTGGTTGAAAATTAGGGTGTCGACTTAAAAAGTAGGACAAAATTGGGGTATGGCAGTGCCCTCTTTATCTAGATTTTAACAAGGAATATGAATTGGCGAAACATATTCCGTGGCAAAATAGAGATAAAGAATTCGAGAAATATCTGGATTTTGTCAACTTAGGAAAAACCGAATTTTCTTTTTGGGTGAATGAATACTAGCGAGCAATTTTGCAATGAGCGTGGTGCTAACAAAGCGGGGAAACAAATTGGCGTAGAGCCCACTGGTGGCGTAAACAACAAGAAGTAAAACAATAAATAGAATAGTAGAGAAGGTCACAGTCCTTTGATAAGCGGAGGCAGGTTTGGGAAGAAAGTAACAAAAAGTGCGGTGATGAAGGAGCGCTCGTCACTCTGAAGGAACACACAGGTTACGAAGGAGCGTCTGCGACTCTGAAGGAGTACTTGGACTCTGAAGGAACACTTGGGCTCTGAAGGAACACACAGGGTTACGAAGGAGCGGCAGGAGGCTCTGAAGGAGCGGCTTGGGCTCTGAAGGAACACTTGGGTTACGAAGGAGCGCTTGGGCTCGAAGGTGGCTACTCGGCGACTTTGAGGTTACGTATCAAGTTGTGGAGGCGATACATTTTACCTTGATGGACTTGCACTATGCTTTACTTGCTTGCAATTTGATGCGAAGGGCGCTTAAAGTGCAGGGGCGATCCGTCATGCTCAGTGATGACTTGGCGGGATGAAGGTCGAGTTCAAAGTCATTTATTTGGGTTTGTTGATTTGAACTAAAGCGAAGAACCTCGAAGTCACGATGATTAAATCGGTGCTCGATATGACGGGATCGAAGGGCGCCTTAGTCTGAAGGGATGCCACCAGAACTGAAGGGATTTGCAAATCTGTTGATTGGTGATTGAGATGGCCGCCATTGGCGTATTGAATTGAAGTACTGCATATATCGATTGATGCAAGGAATGATGCATGAAGCATGGGTGCATGTTATGCAAAGGCATGTTATGCGGGGAGTATGTTATCTTGAGTGCATGCAATGCCATGATTTTGATGTGATGATGCATGTGGTGGGTATTTTCCTTTGTTTTGATTCTTTTACGATTGTTTCGACCCGACTTTACATTTTACGGTTATTTGTTTTTTCATGTTTTTCTCTCTTTTTTTCTTGATCGACTCTCTTTCTGACCAGTTCATTTTGCTTTTGACAAGGCTTATTTTTATTGGTTCAGCCAGACTTAGATACTCTGGTATGAGGCCCAGCCAGAAGCTGCAAGGCTTGTGAATCGAGCAGCGTTTGCTCTGCAGTTCGCCATGCAGGAGCGGTTTGTGAATCAACCCCTTTTTTTGTAAGATTAATTATCTTTAGGAATTTGCTTATTTCCCATGGCTTTTAAAGATTTAGCAATGATTTGTAATGCTCTATGATGTATGCACATGTTTCTGATTCGATATCACCATCATCATAAAAGCGCTTATTTTGAAGCGAGAAAAAGCGAAATATCAACAATCACGATATGAGAAAAGTTGAGCTTTATTGATATGGAAGCGATCGTGCTGATTATTCGTCATTATTGATTACATTTGAGAATTTTAAAACTACAAAAGACACGAAAATAAGAAAGCCCAATTACATTGTCCCAGTCTCTGTGGGGCGATCTTGACATTTGTGTCCTTGACCTTGATCAACTCCTCATTCAAGCCTTTGGGGAGTTGTATGCCTTTCTTTACTTTTCATGCTCAAGTTTTGACCCTAATTTTTGCTGGATCGCGCCGCTGCGGGTTTTCAATCACTTAGGTGCTCTGATTTTGCCTAAATCGCCACTTTGGGTTTTCAACCTAGCGAGCTAATTCTTACTTGGCTTGTCTTTCTCTTTTTTCGTTTATTTCTTTCGGGCATAATACTTCTTTCTTGATGCAGATTGGTAGGTTTTTGAGTCTTACGCCATCCATGTTGGTGAGTATCAGCGCTCCTCGAAAAAGGCTTTTTGACTACATACGGGCCGTCATAAGTGGGTGCCCACTTCCCTCGAGAGTCACTCACGAATAAGCGATATCTTTTTGAGTACTAAATCTCCTTCATTAAACTCACGCGTGGCGGGACTTTCTGTCAGAAAGCGGTTCTCATTCTTTGTTGAATGCAGTGCCCGTAGCGCAGGCGCAATCCTTTTTCTTCAATGAGGTTTAGTTGATCGGCGAGCGTACCCACTCTGCTTCCTCGGTTTAGTTTCCATCGGAACCGCGAGGAAGGGTATCTCGACCTCGATAGGAAATCTTCGCCCGATCCATACACCAAGGAAAAAGGGTTGCCCGATCGATGTGCGCTTTGAAGAGTGCGGTAGCCATGCAAAGCAAAGGAAGCATCTCATGCCAATCCTTGTAGGTTACCACCATTTTACGCACTATTTTCTTGATATTCTTGTTGTTTGCTTCATTGCCCCATTCATCTTTGGGCGATAGGGAGAGGAATTATGGTCTTTGAATTTTGAATTCCTTACAAGAGTCCTTCATCATTTCTTTGTTCAAATTGCTACAGATTATCGGTGATGATCTTGTCGGGTAGACCATATCGTAAAATCGGATCTTTCTTCACAAACTTAGCAACCAGCAGGCTGGTTATCTTTGGGTATGAGGCGGCTTGACCCACTTAGTAAAGTAGTCAATTGCAGCGAGAATGAGGCGATGCGTTTGGCGCTTTGGGCTCAATTGGACCTATGGCGTCCATGCCCCACATGGAAAAGCGGCCAAGATGCGATCGAACATTTAGTTTGGCGGCGGCACATGGATATGATCGGCATAGATCGGCATTTGTGGCATCTCCTTACGAAGCTATAACGATCGATTCCATGCGGAGCGGTAATAACCATGCCAGGATTTTCTAGCCATGGTGTGCCCACTTGAATGGGTTCGAGCGAGCCTTCATGCACATCTCTCATGATTCTCTCGACTTCTTCTTTGGCGACACATCTTGGGAGAACCATATCGTAGTTTCTCTTGTAAAGAACTTCACCACTCGAGAAGAAATTCCTTGACAACCTTACGAGAGTTCTCTTGTCATTTCGATGCCCAGGTGGGTATTCGACTAGTGATGTCTTGCTTGATGTCATGATACCAAGGCTTCTCGTCGGGCTCTTCATCTATTGCCATGCGATAATGATCTTGTGAGCGAACTCGATCTTTGGTCGATCTTAGTCGAACTCTTATCACGGTAACATTGAACATAAAAGCCAATATTGCTAATGCATCGGCCGGTGATTTTCACCTCGAGGATATCTTTGGAAAGTGATCTCATCAAAGGACTTCATCGACTCTTGCGGTAATCACAATAAGGAATCGAGTTTAGGATCTCTGGTCTCCCGATCGCCTCTTGCTTGATAAATAACGGTGAATCCGTATACATCTAGCCTTTTAACTTTCCACTCTACAGAATTTTGCTTGAATACCTAGGATACATGCTTAAATGATACGCTATGTTATTTGTGACATAGAAGCTTAGCCTTGCGATGGCGGGGAATGAAGCGATTATCGGGGAGATTAACTGCGCCCCTGCTCAGTGTCCCCACACATTTGGCGCACCATCAAATATCATTCTCCATCTTTCACTTTACGTGGGACTTCCCCTCATCGAATAGTGCCATGATGTCTTCATCGGGAAAGTCATGCGCGTTGGTACAGTAATCTGGAATCGGTGACATGCCAAATATTCGGCGAGTGTACTACCTTTAAGCGCCTTTTGTGTGACATCTGAGGATATCGTATTACGATAATTGCATACGCCATCGAGCGATTGCGTCTGTGGTGGCTTCTCAAATATGTACTTGATTGGATCCATTTTTGAAACCAACCAAGTTGTATGACTCGGCATGTCTTGCGCTTAAGCGATGAAGCGGCCCGAACTAAAGCCTGAATGGTCTTCTCGGCGCCGAATACCTTGTCTCACGATCGATGAACTTTTTGCTTAGATAGTATATCGCATGCTCTCTTTTTCAGATTCATCATGCTTGACCCAACACTGACCCGTTGAATTATCTAGCAGCATGGGTATAAGATGAGTGGCACGCACACCACGGGTGGCATTAAGGCGGTGGATTTTGCAAGTACACCTTGATCTTCTCGAAGAAGCGCTTGACAGCGATCATTCCAACCCGCTCTTAACTTTTGCATAGCAATTTGAAGATTAGCTCACAAGTAGCGATCAAGCGGAAGATGAATCGAGATGTAATTCAACGCCAGAAACCACGGATTTCTTTTTAGTTTGAACGCGCGGCATTTCGAGGATAGCTTTTACTTTATGCGGATCCACCTCGATTCCGCCACGGTGACAATGAAGCCTAACAACTTCACGACCTTACCCTGACGTGCACTTGGTGGGTTTAACTTGAGTTTATATTTCCTCGGCCGTTGAAAAAAGCCTGCGTTAATGATGTGTGCTCGCTTGTCGGTTTAGATTTTTGCGATCATGTCATCGACATAAACCTCAATCTCTTTATGCATCGTATCATGGAATAAGGTAACCATGGCCTACGATAGAGTTGCACGGCGTTCTTCAATCGAATGGCATGACCTTATAACGAGAATGTTCCCCGAAAGTGTTATGAAAGTTGTCTTTTCCATGTCCTCGAGGTCCATTTTGATCGATTATATCCGAATATCCATCCATGAAGGAGAATAGCGAGTGTTGGTATCTTGTCTACTAAAACATCAATGTGAGGCAAAGGAAGTCGTCGCTTAGGGCTATCACGATTGAGATCCGTGTCGACACACATTACGACCTTTCCATCTTTTTGGGAGGCGGGACAATGTTGGCAACCCATTCGCGGGTATTTGGCCTTGCCGAGGAATCTGCATCAATTGCTTCTTCCAACCGTCTACGATTTTGAGGACATCTACGGTTTCATCCTCCTCAATTTACTGTTTGGCGGTGGGCATTCGGGCTTGGTTGGTAGCTTGTGTACCACAATGTCGGTGTCGACCCGGGCATATCGATCGACCATGCAAACACATCCACGTAATCCGCGACAAGCCCGAACTAACTTTATGCGGTCTTCTTACGCTCATGGTGGTGCCTACTTTGACCTCTTTCTTATCCTCTGCTTGTACCCAAGTTGATCACTTGATGGACTCTTACGTGTGGCTGAATTACCACTTTCTTCTTGTTTCATTAACCTCAAAAGTTACGGAGGTTTCCCGGTCTTCTTGACATCCCCTCGGCTGATTGGCGGGGTGATCAAAGTCAAAAGGTGGGTATGCGACCTTTGTCATTTTAGAGACCATTCTTTGTGGATACGCATTTTCTTGGCGAAAAAGCGAGAATGAAAGCGAAACAAGAAAACAAGCAGGACAAATAAAGCGAGAAAAGACTCATGCAATGAAGAGAAATTGATTTTTATTGATTGAGAATTCAAAACAAGCGTTTTTATTGATGATGATAATTTTGAAAATAAAAACACGTGTGCCCTAACAAGCCCAGTCCTATGGCCTTGGCGAGAGCCACGAGGTTGCATTACAAATGATTACTTTAAATTAAGAGCGCGGGAGAATCGGCGATCTTCCAATTCTTTAACTCTTCCGCCGTCACATAGCAGCGAACGGGACTTCGCCTCGCCTGCTCTTGGATTGAAACATCTCGATGGCGGCAACTTGATTGGGATCCCGAAGCCGGCCTCACAAAACTCGACTAATGTCGCCAAATTGGGATCCTCTGGGGCCATGGATCTTAGCCTCTGGATTTGGCCAACCAGCTGGCGCTTTCGCTCATCATACCTTATCGCGCCTTTCCTCCTTACTTGGGGTGTATCCTGGCAGAAAGCGGTCTTTGTTTTCCTTGATTGGATAGGAGCTAGAATCCGCCGACCAGTCTTTCCCAAACGGACCCGACCTTGTACCGCTTGGCTATCATAATTTTGGCAACCATCTCCTCCTCTTTGGTCTTCCCAAAACCACGCGTTAGCAATCTCTAAAGGCGAAAAATTTGTTTCTAACGACTCTTGGCGGCTTCTACATATTTGAATTACGGCGGCTTATTAACGAGTCTCTTCCTCACCGAATACTCGACCACCTTGTCATCCACCATGAATTTGACCGTTGGTGTAGAGAAGAAGAATTGCCCGACCATGTGGATCGAGGTCTTCCCTATGAGGCGGTTTGTATGAAGAGGTAATGTCCATGATTTGGAAGTTGATACAAAAAACTTGGGACCTATTTGGATGGGAAATTCATCTCTCCGGCCACTTCCTTTTGGACCCATCAAATGCTCGCACAGTCGAACTTGGTTTCATGTAGGAACAATCAACATCCAACTTGTCCATGGTTGACTTTGGCATTACGTTCGGTGAAGACCGTTGTCAATCGATTACTCACTGGCGGCCACATAGTCCCCACTTTCTTGAGATATGAAGAAGCTTGATTATGTTCTTTTTTCGCTCGAGAGGCAACTCATCATCGGCAAAAGTTAGGTGATTTGCGACCACCACACTCGAACAATTCCATCAAAATGATTCAGCTGGAATGTCCTGCGCAGCGTGAGCCTCGAGCACTTTCATCAAAGGTACATTACGTGTGCTTCGAGCGAGAAGCGGATGATAGCATGGATATCTTTGAGGCGTCTGTTTCAGTGATCAACTACTCTGTAATCGCTTTGGACAAACTTCAAGAATTCATTGGCTTCTTTTACGCTACTTTTACGGAGCGACCTGCAGCTCTTTTCCTTTATCTTTGCGGCCTCTCTGTTCGGCCTCCTAAATGCTTCCGCCGGGCTTGCAGGGCATACACTCTTCCAACGGTGATCCCACTTGATCTGCTATGTTTGGTCACGGTGGTAGCATTTGGAAACGATGCAGTGTATTTCGAGGAGCTTTGCTTTATTTGACTCATGCAAAAGCGGAGTGGTACCTCAATCACTATTGGTGAGCATTTGCTCGCGTCGACCTAGGATTGAAATCATAAGGGATCTCAATGGGCCTTAGATTCCTCTATCATTGTCGAGTGCAGATGTCCACACTTCTCGGTCGGAACCATCCATGATGGCGACCACTTGGTCGTCTTGCTCATCTACCTCACCCAATCCGATGAAATTTGGATATCTTATTCGGATTAGAGCACTTTGGGAGCATCATATCGACCAAGTAATCAAACTTTCATTGGGCTCTCTAGAGTGTCCCAGCATCCCTCCTTTGCCACAGGGACAACCAGCTTGGTTGTCTTGTTCATCTTCTTCATCCCACCACGAAGGTTGGATATCTTATTCGGATTAGAGCACTTTTCGGGAGCATCATGCTCGACCAAGTAATCAAACTTTCATTGGGGCTCTCCTAGAGTATCCCAGCGTCCTTCTTTTGTAAGCGACCTTTGTTACCTCTTCAGCGATCTCTTCGCATGAGAAGGAGCAGTGTCTTCATTAGCTCTTGGTCGGGTCTGGCTTGAACCAATCTCGTAGCGGTGTGCGAGAATTTCAATTGGCTTTTTGGCCTCTCTACCCTTTGTGCGAATATAGGGTCCACACTTCATCTTCCACACCAGTAGGTCCTACTGGACCACATCATGCCGATCCATCGAGGTCTTGCGGGATCATTTGAAAGTTTCACAACCTCCCCCACGAGAGTCGTACACCCTTCTTCACATGGCAACACCGCTTTTAACACCTTGGCACGGCATAACTTCGGCATAAATGACACTTAGAGAGTCTTGATCTCTTGTACCTTTTGTGACTTGCCAGCAACACTTTCTATAGCATTGGTAGTTTGTTCCACCAGTGACACAGTAATGGATTGATTGTTGTATTTGGGCGGTTACTGTTTAAGCGATATCCAACGCAGCATCTATCAAATCTTGCACCACATGGCTTGAAGGCTTTACAATCTTCCTGACATGGCCAGCCCCATTTTAAGTGGAAGCTGCGGTGGCATTAGCATTGTATCCTCTGGGAAATGGTGGGCACTGCCTTACCTTCATGGGTCGGTATTGATCAGTTATTGGAGGTCAAGTGATTAAGCATTTCGATATATATCATCGAATTGGATCAAAACTAGTTAAACTTCTTGAAGCCGATAATCTTGAGTCTTGGGGCGGTCATCGCCTTCTTTGAGATAGCCTTTGGAGCGAGAAGAATGGAATTGTTTGGGGTGGAGGAGTACCAAAAGATGAATTTCCCCACGAGATGACATTAGTTTCTCCTCTTTCTTTTTAGGAAATGGGGCGGTACTTATTACAGTTGTTGGACCCACGAGACTCCTGCATTCTGAGGTGATTCAAAATCTTCCCGCTTGAAGGCCGTGTTCAAGTCTTTCTCAGAAGACTATCATGTCGGGCCAGGTTGAGAGACACTTGTGATCGACTGTCATAATAGATTCTTGCGTGAGTTTCGAGGAACATGTATACCATCTCTTTCGATCAAAGGAGGAGGTTGAACACAGGCGGTATTGCTTCGCCATTCTGAGCATACTCCTTGAAAGTCTCTTTCTCACACTTACTCATGTCTTTTGCATTGCGACTATCGGAGCCATGTCCATGTTGTACTTATCTTGCTTCATGAAAGCTTGAGACAAATCTTTCCAACAACGGATTTGAAGATTGCAACTTCATGTACCCAATCGGAGGAGCTCCACACAAAGCCCCATTGCAGGCGATGGATTAGTAATTTGTCATCATTGGCATAGGGACCCATTTTCTAACGAACATGGTAATATGGCTCTGCAGGCAGCCTATCCTGCAGTACTTGTCCACCTCTGGAGCTTTGAATTTTGGCGGGTAGAGCCAAATGCAGGACTAGGCATAGCTCACGGGCTTCTTTGGCTCTAACACCGAGTACCTCCATAGCTCTCACTCTTTCTTCAAGTGCTCGGATCGGATCATTTGGTTGAGCCCCCTCAAGCAGCGTGCCCTTGGGGTGACTCCCCATCTTTGTAGTAATACCCTCACTCTGGGTGAGGAACATTTTGAGGTCGTCTTTGTGAACCTGGCGTGGAATTGTGCATGGCATGAGGATAGGAGCTTTGATCCCGAGATCCTCGGCGATTCCCGGTATGGTAGCGATGATTTGATTAGGTGTGGCTATACCAGCGGGAGTAGGCCTAGCAGGTTGTGGCGGTACCAGCCCGGGCATACCCGAGGTATCTGCATGCGATGTCTTGATGACACATTCATTTACGGAAGCGAACAGGATGGCCAGGCCCCGAGATCCGGAGGAAGCGTGGTTGCAGCGATTCTTGACCTTTGGAGGAGGAGCGAAAGAGGTGACCCCATCTGGACCCACTTCTGGCGGCGGCGGCCGGTTGTCCCACTCTTCAAACCTTGCGGCATTACCATCATTTCATGGACACAGGCCTCCATAGGTACCCATCTTATCCTTGAGTGCGGTTTTCTGAGCGGTGCTTTCGGGATTGAGAATTTGTACACCCATGTCTTCTGTTGCAGGTTACTCTCAATTTCAACCTCGGATGTTACGTGTGGTGAGCCATTAGCTTGCAGCTTGCGATCAGTGAAATATCGGTGACGGAGAACCAGGCGTGCCTTTTACTGTTTATTTAGACATTTATTGCATAAGAAACAAAATAAATTTATGATATGAATGCATGCACAATGTTTGCTTGATCTTACAGGAACAGCGGGATACCTTGCCTTGTCATGCAGCGCGTAAACTTTTGGTTTGAATTGAAATAAACAAGGAATCGAAATAGCACGCCGTTCATCAAGATTTCAAAGCTTCACCAATTTTCATTAAAAGGAAAAGCGTTACAATGTTCATAAAGAGAAGCGATTACAATATTCACGAATACAAAGCCGAAACAAACTCCTAAATCAAAAATACAAGCAGGCGGCTCAAATACAAATAGCTCCAAGCTCCCCAACTCTCTTCCTCTTCTTGCTTGCACTTGCACTTTGAGATTGCTCTTTGGTCTGTGATCAACGCTCTGCGATATTCCTGGCCCGATACTACTTGGTGAGGTATTGAAGAAGTGCATCGACCTCGGCTAACCTCAGATTCTTGGGGATTCCCAGCGTAAGCTTAGCGGGCGGCTCAGAAATGACTTTGAAAATTTGTTCTTCCCATGTTGTATCTCATCCTTGAGTTCTTTAATGACCTCTTGATCCTCGATCTTTCAATCAACTCTAAGAGCGTTTTTCCCAATCACGGCTCTCTACTCGGACACTGCTTTGTAGGCATCTTCTAGGCAGTGAAGATCTCTCTTCAATTCACCAAATATTTCTCTTTCAAAGCTCAAAACTTTCTTGGTATTCCTTGAGAGTTTCATTAATGACCACCACTTTCTTGCTTGAGGCTTCTCAAGCGACCCTACAACTCTGCCACTAAATCACGATTCTTGCCACGATTTCATGGCTAATGTCTTCCAACTCTGAGCTTCTTCAAGTGCTTTCCTCGTCTTTTGTTTATACCTTTGGAGCTCTCTCGGCCCCCTTGGATGCCTGCAGGCTTATCTTACTTTACTCTTCCTTCTTGAGATCGTCGGCGCTTTCTTCCTGGCAGATCATCTTGACATTATTTTCCTCCTCTAGCTTTTCTTTCTCACAGAGCTATCTCTTCTATCTTAGCTGCGGTGCCCTCTTTTCCTCTTACGCTTTCGCTAATGCGGTTTGACTTCGTTTAGCTCTTCATGGGTAGGGACATAAGGCTCACGGTATCTCTTCTTCAAGGAAAGCATCCACTTGAATTGGTGATTTTGCATTTTGAAGCTTCTCCTTGAGCCATTGATTGAAAGTGATGTAAGCGATTCTCTTTGACAACTCTTCACTCCCTTTCCGCCTTCACAGTTCCCGCATGGCTGTTGAACTCTTGAAGCAAGTCACGCATGATTAGGCATCCTTATAGAGGTAAATGCGGGACGGCATGCTTTCGGAGGGTGAGTTCCTCATCAGATGTAGAAATGCCTCAGGTCAATGAAGGGTTGTAGTTGATACACCCACTGAGTCCCCATGAGAGGCACATTTTGAAAGCTTCCTGGCCCGAACACTCTGGCTTGATGTGTCATCCCGACAAGCGGTTTGTGTACCACCCGGTTTGGAGTTCATTGAGATTCTTCAAATACTCAGCCCATTCCATAGCGGTTTGACCTCCACCTCACGGCAGGGGCGTAGAGATTAGCTCCTAACATTAGTTCGGTTGTGGATCACATGGGTAATAAGCCGGCGTAGAAGAGCGTGGGAGGAAAGACATAATTTCTTTTTATGGGCCCAGTGTGGCGAGTAAGGCGTGATGCGTGTTAGCGAGGATAGCGGTGCAGTTGATAGGGTTACGAGTGTCTTTGAAGGCCAGAATGCAGGTGCATCTTCATCAACATATCTCTCTATTTGAGGAAGAGGACCACCCCGAATATGGTAGGCGAGCACTAATTTGAGCGGTCCCAACTTCTTAGCGCGACATAAGATTGTAATAGGCCTCGAAGTACTCTTGTGGATGCAGGCTACACCATTTCTCCTTTAACCACGCAACCTCAGTTCATCCACACTAATCTGACGTGTCGCGAGCTTTTCATCGATATAATCTTGCCCTAATATTGGTAAGGCCTAGCATGTGATCTGGCGAACCCCAAAAGCTGCTCATACTCCTCTAATGTGGGTGACAAGCTGAAAAATTCTTGAAGAAGAAACACCTCACATCAGTCGTAGAATTGACTCAAAGCTATAGGCGTCCTCTTGAGCGTTCAATTGCGGCAACCTCTGAACATTCCGTATGCTTGATCAAAGGACTCTCTCTCGATGGGGCCCGTAAGAACTTTGCTGCTGCCTCGGACTCTACCCGATCTCAACCCTCTTCCATGGCGGGGCGAGAAATGAAGCGAAGTCTTGCTCTCAACTCCATTTTGATGCACCTATGACAAGGCGGTATGTTACTCAAGGCTCCGACAAGCAAATGCAAATGAGATGCGGTGTGAATGCTGAATACTTACAACATTTAATTTTAATGCATGCGGCATGATGCGATTATGATATGAATGATGTATGTAGAGATGATGAAAGCGATGCATAAGGATGGAAGTTCAAAAATTCGGGATCGGTTTATTTGAAAGAATGAAAATATTTTTGTATTTTCTTGGAAAGTTTTTTTTGGAAAAAGCTCCTTTTGAGGAAGACATGCCCTAAATTACCATGCGGCACACAATTTGTATGCCCTCGTGTCCTACAAAGGTGGGAATCCTAAGTTCTAGGGAGGCGAACTTCAAAGGTTCCTCCCATGTAGTTCTAATTCACCCTCCCACTGATAGCTACAGGCTATAGAATCCTCATGCAGGCATCCACAAATGTAGAGAACTGCAGAGTGTGAGCGTCATGAAAAGCGTACTCTGGTTGAGACTTTCGTGAGTATCCAGAGACAGACAAAGGTCTCGAATGGCGATCACTAATGTCGTCTCAACTCTCTAGATGTTTGTTGGATCGGGTATGGAGCCCACTCAAAAAAGTGTGAAAGTGTGTGATCGAGACATACTTCTAAAATCTACCCACCCTGCAAGAAGCGAGCAGTCCGGATAAGCGATTTATCTACCACAAGGGTTCAACATGCATACACTATTTTAATATACAAACCATTCTAATAAGTCCCACAGAAATTACACGTATTGCTTACCTCCCCGAAAGGGAGCTAAGAAGGAGGATCATGGTAGAATGGAATGCATACTTTTACCTTAGAAAGGGAGCGGAGAAAGAGGATCATAGGAATTGAGGAATGCATGTATAAACACAACCATAAACACACAAAAGAAGAAAAAGAAAAGAAAAGGAAAAAGGAAGAGATAGAACATAGTTTTCAAATCAAACAAATTAAACCACATCAAATTAATTAGAGCACGACCTCATCTCTCTTTAAATAAAGAAAGAAAAAAAAATCCCAATGAGTCACGGTGTTTGCGCCAGAAAAAAATCGGTTTGGGACTTTTCGGTTTGACAACGTTTGAAAATCGATGGAGCGCCACCAATATTTATTTAGGAAAACATTGAAAAAACCTTTTTAGGAAGCGGGTGGTCTTTGAAAACTTAGAGATGTAGGTTAGAGTCGGTTGCGCATGGGGAAGGTATTAGCACCCCTGCGCCCTTTCTACCAGAAAGGGAACCATTAATTGATGTGGTTTTGAAATGTTTGATTTGAAATACATTGTTCTATTTATTTTTCTTTTCTTTTTGAGAAATCACTTTATTGAAAGCGGAAAAAGGATGTTTTGGTATCTTTGAAAAGCGAACAAAACAAAGATTTTTGAAAAGCGTGCTTGTGGGGCGGGGAACCGGTCCTACATTACCCTCAGCTGTTTGAGGATCAAAGCAACGTAGTTCTTGTTTTTATGGGTTTTTAAAAGGTGTGCTTGGCGGGACATGAACCGGTCCTCGTTACCTCACGGTTTGAGGATCAAAGCAACGTAGTTCTAAGTTTTTGCGTGTGAAAGCGGCTTTTGAGATTGAGTTTTGAAGTTTTTGAAATAAGACTGAGTGTTCGCGAACACCAAACAAGCAAAGGGCTTGAGTGGCATTGGTATTAACTTTCGAAAGAAAGAGAGTTGGAGCGGTAATCAAACAAACAATGGCCAGGTGATTACAAGCGACAGCGTCGTATTATTCTTTGAAAATAGTTTTGAAAAAGGTGGTGAGCTAATAGCTCGTGTTATTTTGGAAGTTTGAATTAGTTGTTTTTGTTGTTGTTTATTTAATGTGTGGGAGTTTTCATGATAGCCAAACAAGCAAAGGCTTGATGACTACCACTAGTAGCTCCTCGTTAACGATCAAACAAGCAGCGGCCCGGAGTGATGGTTAATGATTTTTATTTAGAAAAATGCCTTAGGTTTTCTTATTTTTGGAAAAAACATAGGATTTCAAGCTTGAAAGAAATATAACATTTCAAATTCTTCTTCCAAGTCAAAACCCAAAAACAACCATTGGGACACAAGCAAAGCAATCAAAAAGTATTTACAATTTGCTATGAACAATTGGATGCATCATGATACAAGTATATGAGTGCAATAGTATGCAATTATGGAATGCAAAATACAACATTATTGAATGCATGAGTATTTAATTTATGAGATGCAAAACATGGTATTAATATATGCATATTTAAGAGAGCATGAAAATGCAAAAGATATAGATATAAATGAATGCATGAACATGTAGGCAAAAATCTAAGCTAACATATGAAATTGCCAAATGGGCATCTAGCAAGGCATTATTGTTCAACCTAAAAATTCAAGAAAACAAAATAGTGACTTAAACCTCAAAACCTAAAACCCTAATCCCAGAGAACACACATTAGGGAACCAAAACCGAAAAATCAAAACCTAACACTATAGAATATGCAATAGGGAAATTTTATTCAATGAGATGGGCTCATGGCCTAGACCAAGTATGCAAAGAAAACTTTGAACATTAAGCAAAACTATGATTAATTCACAAGAACTATTTAAAAGATAAAGTAGAGAATGGAATGACAATTTATACAAGAGTTGAATCCTTCTTGCAATCTTCACCACTTTGAATAAAATGCACTAGGCATGTAGTGAGAATCACTTTGCAAGATCATCAACAAATAGATAACAATATAACTAGACCACAAGAACACATAAACTATTAAACTATGAAATATATTGAATCCTTTCTTGCAATCTTCACCACTTGAATAAAATGCACTAGGCATGTAGTGAGAATCATTTGCAAGATCATCATTAACTAAACAACAATATAGCTAAACCATAAGAACACATAAACACATAAACTAGGAAATAGATTGAATCCTTTCTTGCAATCTTCACCACTTTGATAAAATGCACTAGGCATGTAGTGAGAATCATTTTGCAAGATCATCATTAACTAAACAACAATATAAGCTAAACCATAGAACACATAAACACATAAACTAGAAATAGATTGAATCCTTTCTTGCAATCTTCACCACTTTGATAAAATGCACTAGGCATGTAGTGAGAATCATTTTGCAAGATCATCAATAAACAAAAGGTAAATTAAAACACAAGAAATAATGAGTACATAAACTAATATATTAAACAAAAAGTCATTTCTAGCTCTCTTCACTACTAAGATCAAAGTGCACTTGGCACTAGTAGGAATCATAGAGCCAAATCCTCAACAACTTACTAAAGAAAAATACCAACAACAAGATTTAAACAAAGAAACAACAAAATCAATTTTGAAGACATTTTAATCATGTATATCACGAAACCTTGCTCCATTTTATTTAACAAGAAAACTCAAAAATTAACATGAAAACAACACTAATCCACTTATTTTGGGTGAGACAACAAATCTCACCCCTCAACCACAACAAACTACATTGAAAAGATGATGCTATCACGAAAAGGAATGAGGAAAGAAAATGAGCTTCAATGCAAAGTATTTGGTGATGATGCAAAAAGGGTTATGGATTTTACCTTTTCTCTAAGATGGAAGAAAATTGAAGAAATGGAGGAGAAAAAAAATGCAAGAGGGCTTGGCCTTGCAAAGGAAGGAAGGAGATAAAGATGGTGTGATGAACTCCTTGAGTGAGAAAGGAAGGTTAAGGGGTGTGAGAGAGGTGGATTAAAGGTGTTTTGGTGGATGAAGGTGAAGTAATGGAGGAGGGGAAGGAGGAGAAGGCTTGGCCTAGAGGGTGGAAGGAGGAGAGGTATGATGCTTGGTTTTCTTGAAGGTGAGAATGATAGCCAAAGATTGGTGAAGAGAGAGAGAAGGTGAAGCTATTTATTAGGGATTTTGAGGCTTTAGGGTATTTAGGACTTTTTGCTTTGATTGGGCTCTAGGATTGGATCTTAATTTTGAATGGATGGTTAGGATTGTTGGTCACATGGATCAAGGTATTTAGAAAACACAAGTGTGTGAGATAAATGGGTGAAGGTGGCGCATAAAAGGAGGAAAAAAGGAAATTTATGAACAAAAAAAATCTAATTTGGGAATGGTGATTTTTTTGTAAAATAGGGTTAAGAATATTTTGGTGAGGAATGTTCTCAAAAAGGTAAAATGGGGTTTTTGGTGGAAAGGTTAGTGTAAGTGTATGGGTTAATTTACAAAAGGGCAACATTGAGGATATGATCAAATTAAAACTTGGTGAGTAAGAAATGGAGTGTGTAGAAACTTCTAGAAGGAGGGAGAGAGGGGTATGTAGGCGCATAATATGCTGAAATGTGAGGAAAAATAAAAAATGATGGTTTTTGGTGTTTTATCTTGTGAGGACAACTTCCATTTTTGTTTTGAAATTTAAATTTTTGGGCATGTAAAATAGAAGTGCACCTATTGGAAATATGTAACATGTTTTTGGGCACCATAAAATAGTCTCCTAATTATTTTTAGACAACCAAAATTGTCATTTAATAATTTGGAAATATTAAATAGTCTTTTAATATTTTTATGCAATAAAAATAGGAAAGAGTGCATTTTAATTACTTTAGAGCTAGGATATTCTCTCTAAAATTGTACAAAAAATTCTCTTGAATAAGAGAAAAATGTACTTTTAGTGTGTGCATATTTTTGTGAGAAAAATCATCCTGCTTTTGTGAAAAATGACCAAAATGCCCTTTACCACTAAAAAGTCTAATTTGCCAAAAAATGCATTTTTATTCTAAACATGATCCTAAAACCCTTGGATGACTTTAGAACCCTAAAATGCATGCCAAGCCTTAATTTATTTACTTTTGGTTGAAAATTAGGGTGTCGACTTAAAAGCGGACAAAATTGAGGTATGTGATTCTGCAACCTATTCTTCACAATATTCATAGCGAGCTCTTTCTGATTTACTATTACAACGAGCCAAAACCGATGCAAACTTCAAAGGAGATAAGCGAATGCATACACATTATGTCTTCCATTTTCAACTAATGTCTACGAATTTTCTTGGATTCCTTTCAAAAAGCAAATTCAACAACTCTACGCTTATATCGGTGATGGCAAGTCTAGTTGGCGATCAAGCACTACTAAGCGATGTAACGCCCCAAATAATTCAATTATTTATTTAGTGGGTTCTTTAAGGCTTACAACATTTGGTTAAGTCGAAAGGGATTAATTGGAGTTTTAGGGTTATTTAGGAGGTATTTGATTTAAATGAGGAGTGGTAATTTAATTAAAGGAGGAAGTAGTGCAAGTAATGGAGGAGGTGTGAGTAGGAGGCCCATGATTTATTAGAGGCCCATTATTCAATTGAAGCCCATTTTGTATGATTCAAAGGAAGTGGCCGTGGGAAAATAAGTTCATTCCGACCAAAGTATCAAAAAGAAAAATAAAAGGAAAAGTAAGAGAAAGTTGGTAGGTGAGAAAGTTTATAGAGAGAGAGAAAAGAAGGGGAATCACGGGGCGTGGAAGGCTCGATCCCAGGGAGAAGAGCTAGGATTGTTGGTGATTGTGGGTGATTGTTGGTGATTATTGGTGGGGGAGAGTACTCGTTGCTTCATTAAAAGGTTAGGGGGCTCTCTCTTTCATCCATAATAATATATATGATGTGTGTTGTGTGTAGTCGAAGTCTAGTATTGGTTTTTACGAGGTTGTGTAGTGTGTTTGATGTGTATTTTGTTTTACGTTACTTCACTTTGGTGAAGGCTGTGGTGTTGTAATGAGTTGGTCGTGTGAGAGACCAAGGGAGAGGAGTGGGAGGCGAGAACACTCAGTCCCAGTGAGTTGTTGTTTGTGTTGTCATTTCGTAGAGTTCCCGGTGAGTTGGTGTGCGGTGTCGAAATTTGTCTCCTTGCGTGGAGTTCTTGAGAAGTGTTGGATTAGTTTTGAAGGTATAAGTGTATAATGGTAGTGCGTAAGGATAGTTAAGGCCATTGTGAGTGTCGACTCTCGTGTTTGTCTAGAGGGTGTAATGTGAGTTATCTTAGGAGTTGTGGGAGGTGAAAGAGCGGTGTACATAAGTATATCTGGCGTATGATTCTTGATGTGTAGGCGTTGAATTGTGAGTGGAATCTACAGGGGTGTGAAATGCGAGGTGGAGCCGTTGGACTTAGGCGTAAGCGTGTTAAGTGTTGAGGGTTGAGGAGGAGGCGAAGCTGGGCGAGAAGGCTTTGAGTGTAGAATGGCCAAGGTGGTTGTAGTACCTAGAGTGGGTGATATGGCATAATGATGAGGTGTAAGTGTGGCTAAGTTCCAGTGTGGGAGTCGACTTGTAGTTCGCGGAGGAGTTGTGGCATAGGTAAAAGCGAGGGTGCTACGAAGTATAGCGTGTATCATACCGCGTGAGTGTAGTCTCTTTGAAGCGTAGTTGGTGGAGTAGTGTAGCAACGAGAGTGCAGGGTGATGCTTGTGAGGAGCGCGTTGGAGCGAGAGTGTTGTGCTAAGGTGTAGATGTAAGCAGGGTAGTATGTTGAGGTGTGGTGGATGTGGTGTTGTTCTGAGTGAATCACAGGGGTGAAGTGTATGTGTAATTGAGGTGTTGTGATGGGAGTTGATTGATGGATAAGTGAGAGTAAGTCGGGATGAAGTGTTGGGCTTAGGTGGGATGTGCCTAAGAGTAGTAGAACTGGGGTGGAGTGTTGTGACTTGGGGTGGAGTGCCTAGTGTAGAAGGCGGGGTGAGGTGTAGTGTAATCAGAGATGAGGCGCAGGGCGCTTGGCTAAGGTAAAGTGTTAACGCCTAAGTGTAGGGGGTAGCAGGGGTGAGTTAGTAATTGTCGCCATTTGAGGTAGAGTGTGGTGCACGAGTGGGAATGTAGTTCTTAGGAGTTGTAGATCTCAGATGTGTAGTGTCTAGAAGTATACTTACAAAGTATAGTCGATGATGCAGTTGTGGAAGCATAGTGTGTGTAGCTTTTTCCAGTAGGTAATCTGAGGAGTTCTAGGTGCATTGAGTAGTACATGTAAGCGAAGTTTAGGTGTCGTGATATAGTGAACCAAGATGTTGTGTAGTTCACTTGAGATCACATTGTGTGGCAGAGATCCTGTGTGAGTAGCGAGGTTACGTGTTGTGTTGAGGCGAAGTGACATTGTATGTCCCAGAGGTGAGTGCTTAGCCGAGATGGGGTGAGTGCTTGGGTGTAGTGTTGCACAGTATAGTGGTAGAGAAGTGGGGTGGTAATGCAGAGTAGGGTGAGTGGTAGAAGGTGAGCGATGATTGGGTGTTATCCCCAGAAGTGCTTGAGGTGAGTGATTGAGATGAGCAATACGTAAC